>CM077645.1:84828349-85428349 GCA_039707465.1 Rhabdophis nuchalis | reverse complement strand
CTGCATGCACCCCCCCCCCCAGCTCCTTTTTCGGCTGCAACGACCTCCTGCAACCCTCTACTAGTAGAAACAGACCTCAAGGAGCTGCATGAGACCCTCCGGAGCTCTGTTTTCAGTGGCAGAGCACTCAGGCCACCACAGGTGCCCTTGACACAAGTGGCATTGAACTGGCCCACTCTCACCATGCCCTTCCGCCTCCCTGAGGTCAAACACGACCCGGATGCAGCCAAACACGATGAAATTGAGTTTGACACCCCTGCCCTACAACATCTGTTGCAGTAGATCTACTGTTAGCTGCTAAGTTTCTGTATTTTTTATAGAGCCGAGGTGGTGCAAGGGTTAGAGTGCAACCCTGCAGGCTACTCCAGCTGACTGCTAGCTGCAGTTCAAATCTCACCGCCTCAAGGTTAACTCAGCCTTCCATCCTTCCAAAGTGGGTAAAATGAGGACCTAAATTGTTGGGGGCAATAGGCTGACTCTGCAAACCTCTTAGAGGGGGCTGTAAAAGCACTATGAAGCAATATATAAGTCTTAAGTGCTATTGCTATTGCTATATCCTGATCAAAGGAACTCTGTTTTCTCAGCTTTATTCTTTTCACTGAAATAACCTATAATGTTTCTTCTCGCTCATAACATCATGTTTCTGTTTTGGACTCCCAATACTGTCAACTTTATTTATTGCAGCATGCATGCTTAGATGTGCACAGACTTAATCTTAAAAGGTACTTACTTCCCGAGGAAAGGTGACATTTCTCAAATCAAGGTGTACCGAGACCAAAGTCATCCAAATTATTTTCATGTTGGCAAAAACTTTACTATGCGCGTCAATTAATTGAATAACAATTTACTGGCATCCTTTTCATGATATAGAAAATCCACTGCCTGTAGTGATTTCCTTCTGGCCAATGGTAGAGGAGGCTTTGAATTGTCCCCCTTTTTATGCTTTGGAAACTATTGCATACTTTCTATTTTGTTATTGTTGGTGTTTACTACCCTCCCAAACTGTAAACTATAAAGTAATATTTGATGTCGAATCGCTTTGCTAGACTTATCCTCTCTCCAATTTTTATTTTTGTTTCTGCTTGACGTGCATTGAGCAATATAACCATTTTGATACGATCTTTTCCCTTAGAGTCTTTTTTTTTAACAGCTTCCTTTCCCCCCCCCCCCCCCAGTTTCTGTTCTGGATAATACAGGTTATCATCAAGACTTCCAGTGTAGCAAAGGACTTTCGGTTATCATTCTGTTGTGAGAAAATACAGTGGCTTTAATGATAAGATTCCGTTGTTGTGATGCCCGCCAGGTTTTATCCTGATGCAGATAAAGCAAGAAGCTGTACCTGACAGACTGGGGAATACACCCAAATCTTATTAGTTTTATCTGTTAAAAATCAGATTTTGAGAATTGAGTGAGATATATTCTGGCTGCCAACAGCTCAAAAAAGTGTTTGTAATATTTCATCCCAATCGTATGTGTTGGTGGGGGCAGGTGAATCCAGGAACCAGGATTTCCTGACTCTAAAATGATATTCTAGTGTTCCAATATCCTACATAGATGACAAGATAAACTGTTTTCCAAAGCACCAAAAGGCAAGACAAGAAAAAATGGATGGAAACTAACCCAGGAGAGAAGCAACCTAGAACTAAGGAGACAATTACTAACAGTGAGAGCAATCAACCAATGCAACAACTTGCCTTCAGAAATTGTGGGTGCTCCATCACTGGAGGATTTCAAAAAGAGATTGGACAACCATTTGTTTGAAATTGTATAGGGTCTCTTGCTTAAGCAGTGGGTTGGATTAGACGACCTCCAAGGTCTGTTCCAACTCTATTACTCTATGTTCTATATGATTTACTGAACAATTGAAAACTTTTTTTTTAGTTCTATTGGAAATCTGATGGTTTGAATGTGATGCTGGTTGCTGATCTGATCTAGATCAGATTTTAGATAAAAAGCAACTGGTTTTCAGCCTCATTGCTTCCCTACTCATACTTTATAGAATACTTAGACCAGGGATGTCCAAACTTGGGAACTTTAAGACTTGTGGACTTCAACTCCCAGAATCCCCAAGCCAGCTATGCTGGCTGGAGGATTCTGGGAGTTGAAGTCCACAAGTCTTAAAGTTCCCAAGTTTGGACATTCCTGACTTAGACAAATCAAATTAATTCAGGTCTCCACAGCAGAATAAAGTGTATCATAGGTACTGAATGAACTAGTCAATTCATAGTTTAATAGTTCACAGAATTACTAAATCAGGGGTGAAATCCTCCCAGTTTGTCTCAGTTCAGCCCAGCCAGCAGGAACAATTGGCATCAGTTCTCCAAAATGGTAGCAAAAATCCCTGGTGGCCCCACCCATGCTCACCTGATCACCCTGTCACTGCTCACCTCTTTCAGCTGGTCCACCCACCCACCCAATCCAAACATTTCTCCCTTCATTCACAGCAGAGCTGCTGTAGCCTGTTCCTTTAAGGTAGACCCAGGGAGGGAGAGGGTGGGGGGAACCATAAAGGGAGCAGCAGCTCTGCTGTGAACAGGGGAAGAAATCTTCAGATTGTCTCTGCCACAGAATTCAATGTTAAATGCAGCAGAGACAATCCAAACGTTTCTTCCTCTGTTCACAGCAGAGTTGCTGCAGCCTGTCCCTTTAAAGTAGTCCCCATAAAGGGTACAGCAGCTCTGCTGTGAATGGACTCATACACACATTTTTTTTCCTACCGGGTTCTGTGGGCGTGGCTTGGCAGCGGCAGTAGCATGTGACCAAGTGGGCGTGGCCATGAGTGATATTAAGTTGGTCACACCCAATCAGTCACAGGACCCCACCATCAAGCCACACCCACAGAACCAGTAGTAAAAAAAAATGACTTTCACCACTGTATTAAATGCATTCATTCAGAGCTTTGGGAGATCTGTGTGGTCCTAGAAACTGGGTGAGATTAAATGTTATCCCTATTTTTAAAAAGGAGGAGGAGGACCTGGCAAGGTATAGATTTGTCATTTTGACATCTATACTGGGAAAAGTCTGCGATTTGATTATAAAACACTTCTGACCTTCATCAGTCAAAACTGAAGAAGATTCTTGGATGAGATGTGAAATGACTTCAAGGGGGAAAACCCCCAAGAAAGCCCAATTGCCTTTTAAAAAGCACCTTAGGGATTCTAGATAATGGTTTCATTGGGGTGTGCAAATATAGTTCCAGAAGACAGAAAACCAAATTATATTAATCCCCCCGCCCAAAAAAAAAGGGTTGGAGGACTGAATAATTTCCTCTCTCAATGAATACATACTAAAATTTGTAGATTGTCCTTCAAAAGCTTTTGAAATTCTACAGCTATTTTAAGAGGGTCAGTGTCATATTTCATGACAAAGGGCCACAAAACCATAAGGACAAGAAGGGATACATTTTTGGAAACTTCCAAAAGAAATTCTTGCACTTCTTCTGAACATATTCATCCAAATCTTGGCAAGTACTATCTCAGAAGTGTCAACTTTTCATGAAAATGGATTTCAGCTCTGCTTAGAAATAAAAACTTAATCAGCAATGGATTTTTTTTTGTTTGAAAAAAGTTTTATTGGTTTTAACAATTTATATCAGGAAAGGGGTAGATAAGGTATTAGATAATATTTGGAGCTTCCACATCGGGTTTGATGACTGCCTCCGAGTCTTCATACATATTCCATTAAAAAGAAATTATTAAAAGGAAGGGGTACATACATTTTAAAATCATAAATTTTCATATTATTTTATACATTCAATTACTTTGTACTATTGACATCCGTACAGGAATTACCCAAAAAATAATAATAAATTATTTTTGCGATCTGAGCCTCTTTGCTATAGTCTCTTCCTCCTCCCCCCCACCAGCAGGTGGCCCCGTGGCCCCTCCCGTTCCCATCTCATCATCATCCAGGATTGAGGAGTGTTTTTAAAGAAAATTATGCGCCTCTTTAACTGTTTTGATTCTAACTCTTCCTCCCTCCCAGAATACCAGCATCCCTTCAGGCATCAACCACTTGAACCACACCCCCTTTTTGAATATTTTTTTAGCTAAGAAGGAATAATTCCTTTTTATATCTCTTATTTGATATATGATGGTTATCATCTTCAAAGCGCTCCATGGCACGGGACCTAGCTATCTGCAGGATCGCATCCTGCCGCATACATCCCTGCGGCCGATTCGCTCCCACAGAGAGGGACTTCTCCGGGTGCCGTCCACTAGGCTATGCCAGCGGGCGACACCCAGGGGAAGGGCCTTCTCTGTGGCGGGCCCAACCCTCTGGAATGACCTTCCCCCCGAAATTAGAACAACCACGGACCTTCGCTCCTTCCGGCAGAAATTAAAAACACACTTCTTCTGCTTGGCCGGCCTAGGGTAATTAAATTGTTTTTAAACTGTTTTTAGGGGTTTTTAGGGTTAGTTTTAGTTTTATATGGGTTTTAGCGCAGGGTCAGTTTAATTCGTTTTTAACTTTGTACTTTGTTTGTGGTTCTAATTGTATTTTTAATTCCCTGTGCCCCGCCTCGAGTCCCTTCGGGGAGAGAGAGCGAGCTATAAATTATTATTATTATTATTATTATTATTATTATTATTATTATTATTATTATTATTATTATTATTATTATTATTATTATTATTATTATTATTATTTTCTTTGGGATCTGCTTCAATATGGCCACCTCGTTTTGCTGATACATCAAAGGGCCCCTTCTTTGCGCTCTCAGTATCTCTCCCTCATTGACCTTCTTATAAATTTAATATGTATCTCTCTGGGTACCTCATTTATTCTGGCAAATGCTGAATTAATTCTATAGATCAAATCAATGTCCCCCCAAATAAATTCCTTATCTTTCTTAATATAATCTGCTAACATAGTAGCCATCACCTCTTTTAGATTTTCATTCGGTAATTCTGGAACGTTCTGAAATCTTAAAAAGAAAGACGCGTTCAAAATCAATTTTAGACATTTGACCAGTAATATCTGTAAGTTCTTTCTTAAAGTCTTTTATCTCTTCCTTCATCTCAATCGCCCCCCCTTCCAGCCCCACAATTTTTTTTCTATTATTTGTTATTTAGCAATGGGTTTTTTTTTAAATGAACTAAAACACTAACAGTTAAAAGACATATAGAATGAAACTGTTTATATCTATATCTTGTTCTAAAAGTTTACCGTTTCAGAAAATTACATTCACTCTATCAACCAGGAAAAAGAAAAATCTATTGGTTTCCAATCTTAATCATTAAGAGACAGAAAGATTAAGATTTGGGCCTCAAATAAAACCTCAAGTTGTTTGCGTAAATCTTTGAACTTAATTCAGAAACTCAGCCTCTACTGACGCTTAATTTGTATCTACTGTTATGCGTGGTGAAAAATAACTTAGATGATATTATGAAATGAAGGTGATCAAAATATTTATGATGTAGATTATTATGACGGTCACAAAGACTGTATGTAGTACAGTTAAGTTAAAGCTTTCTTTGTGTCACAAATGTGATTTTCCAAAAGGCAGTTGGACTTTGTGTTTCCTTGGAGACATTTCACTTCTTATTCAAGAAGCTTCTTCAGTTGTGAGTAAAAAAGGCCAGAACTGAAGAAGCTTCTTGGATGAGAAGTGAAATCTCTTCAATAAAAAACAAACTCCAATTGCCTTTTGGAAAAGCACATTTGGGACAATCATGACCCAATTGACTGAGAATTTCCATAGACACTTTCCTTGTACCAAACTTAAACCTGATGACTTTCTGGGCAGGTCCATGCAATTAATTAGTATTTTTAAAAAATATATTTCTCAATCTTTGTGTTATTCTTTGACCAGGAACAATCAATAAGCATCTATGCAATTCACCTTTCTTTTAGTGTTTCTCGGACCAATATACAATTATGTGCATTTGCTTTTTAAAAAAATATTGTTCTTATTTTGTAAAGTATATACAGGAGAGGCTAAAAATACCTACAAATCAAGTTTGACTCCTGGTGACAACAATATTAGAGCTATTATGGGCTGTGTTTGCTATTGCCTTTTTCAATATCTCAGTCTAGCCTACAGCTCTAAGACTTCCTGGTGGTCTCCCATCAAACCAAGTCCACCCCAGCTTCGTTTCTGAAGATCAGATGAACATTTAGACTGATCCTTGATCCAACCTAAAAGAATCCATTCTGTGTTCCTCTTCTTCAATGTGACAGGTTGTTGGTCCCATCAAGGTAGAAATTCTATCATGGAATATCAAACAAGCCTGACATTCTTCTTGACACTGATCTCTACAAGGGTGCATCTTGTTTCACAGAACAAACAAAATTAGCTGGGGATTAAATGTTACACTTGCAAAACTGGGGTGAATTTATGTGGGTTTTGTAGAAATGTCATATTTATTATCCATGATTGATCTGACTGAAAAGCTGCCTTGCAGGGTTTTATACCTTTATCATGTTTTTTGTCTCCCCTGATTTTAAACAGTGGTGAGGTTGTTAATTCTTCTACAAGAAATAATAAATAAGATTCTGACGTGTGCAGAGATGGACAGACTGACTGTAGAGCTCAAAGACAAGGGTGAGATGGAATATCACTAAATCTGGAGCAAAGGGTATCAATGGTTAGAAATGAGGGGGAAAGGCCAGGACAGAAAAACACAGACAAGTTAAGAATTGGAAAATACGGTATTAAGAATGTGTGATATATAGAAATTGGATATGTATTTGTATGATTAGTAGTTATATAAAACAAAGGATCAACAGAGAGGTAATCTGACTGACTACATACACCTATGTAATGGATATAAAATATAATTGTTATAAGATCTATTTACTACATGGAAATGTTTATGCCAGAAATATTGCACTATGTCCAATGTTGTAATGTTTATCTAATAAAGATATTTATTTTAAAAAATCCTTCTACATTCACAATGCTTTTCGCATTACAGGAAAGTTGTTGCTCTGTTCAGTTAACCAATTTTCTTCCACTTGAGTTCTGAAAGGCATTGCTTAAGAAGTCACCTAGTTCTAAGCAATTGAATTGGGATGACTTCACATCAGTACAATTGACTATTTACTCTAATTAGGCTGTTGCTCACCTTCCTCCCCACAAAATTCAATTTACCAATCCTTAGTTTAGTATAATGAAGTTGTCATCAAAATGTGCATACAAAGAGTTCTCCACTGCGAAAATGTAACTCCGGGGAAAAGTTCTGGTCTAGCGTTCCAAAGAGACTGGATTCCTTTTTTGTTTGTTTGTTTATGACAGAGTTCAGCTCTTTTCTCCTTCTGTGGTCTTCATACACAACAAGAGATGCTCTGTTTTGCTTTCATCACACATTCTGAAAGCAGCCAAACTTGCTTTTGGTCAGTAGATAAATGTTTCCAATCTTCTGCTGTTGCGACAAATGGAGCATTCCCTCTACTTGACTTCTGAAGAGATTTTTCAGAAATACTCTGGATACGCCACACCAGGAGTTTATTTCAAGTATTGTGTGCCACTATAACTCAGAGAACATAAACTTCATAATGAGGTAAATGCTATTGCTTTAAAAAAAATGCCAAGGCCCTAACACCTTCATTATATTTTGGCATTTGTGCCAAAAATAGATTTCAAATCAAATCAACCTCCATTATGGTGAAAGACCAGCACTTTGTTGTTAGTTGTGAAGTGGTGCCTGACCTATCGCGACCCCATGGACAACATTCCTCAGGCTTTCCTGTCCTCTACCATCCTCTGGTATCTATTTAAGCTCATGCCAACTGCTTCAGTAACTCCTTCCAGCCACCTATGTTCTCTTTCATCCTTTACTTCTTTTGCCCTCAATCTTTCCCAGTGTTAGGCTCTTCTCCAGCGAGTCCTTCCTTCTCATTAGGTGGCCAAAGTATTTGACTTTCATCTTCAGGATCTGGCATTCTAAAGAGCAGTCAGTCTCCTCTAAGACTTGACCAGCATAAGGAGGGTTTTTTTAAAAAAACATTAAAAATACAAAAATAAAATTAACACCTTTTTAAAAGCCCTTAAAAACATAAATAGAAAAATCTAAAAGAAGGGGCAAAAGCAAATGAACCTGAAAAAAAAAAGAAAACTAAATCTATTCTAATACAAATAATAAAGCTAATACAAAACACTCTGTAATAATGTCTAGGTATTTATTAAAACAGATTTATGGTACCGGTTATCTTCTGACAAATTTGGCCTAAGATCAACAGTGCTAATCCTAATAAAGAAAATGCTGAGCAATTCAAACCTTAACCTTACCAGCACAATTATATTGGTGGGGGAAATCAATTTAGTGCACCATTTAATAACATAACGCATCCTAGAATAATCACAATTATATTCTTATGATATGATGTAATGTATATTCCAAGATCCATAATATTGACATCTACCAAGTTAGCCCCCAAAGACCTTCTAAGTTAACAAGGTCTCAAAACACTTTTGCAAAAGTATAAGAAGGAAGATCAGTCATTCTATAGGAAGGGAGTCCCCATAAAGTCTTACAACTATATGAAGTTACAACAGCAATGAAGGAACAGATAACTGGTCCACAAACTGTCACACCATCCATGTGATCACATTACAATGACCTGGGCACTTGGAAACTGACTCACATGGTTGCAACGTCCAAGGAATTGCTTAAATGGAAAACATGTCATGAAATTGGGAGATGATTTTTTTCAGTCTCACTTTTGGTCAGAAGTCAAGAACTATGATAAACAGACATAGCTCTATTGAGAAGCTAAGAGAAGTAGAAAGAAAGAGGGAAGCAAAGTTGGTGGACTTGATTGTAACCATAATAGATGCACTATTGGAACCTGAAGGCCAAGTTGGGGATAGATTGTCTTGGGATCGTACATGTCAGGGTTCCAAATAGCATTCTCAATATTGGGTTTTCAATTTCAATTATATAGACTGTAAAGGATGTATGTTTGTGTTTTTATTTTTATAATTGTAATGTACACTGAAGATGGCATTTAATTTTGTTGTACCACATGCAATGACAATAAAATAAAATAAACTCAATCCAATAAGTGTCCGAGGCTAAGGATTCTTCAAAGTTCCAATTTATTAGAAGAGCCATGTTGGCATATCTGGGAAAACCTGAATCTGAAAGCTTCCAGGTTTTCCCCACCCAGTTGAAAGTTCAAGATCCTGCCCTAACACCCACAAGTCCATCACATGGTCCAATCATTCATTGCTATGAAGGAAGATTCCTCCCATCCACATCCGTCCAGGTGTAGGAGCAAGATGACCTTGACTTTCTGAGAAGGAATGTTATTTTGGCTACATATCTCCCATGCTCCATACAATCCCCCCTCCCAGTTTCCCACAATAGAATATGTTTGGATATGTGGCAGGCTTGAGGCCCTTTACAAAGATGGCTTCCAAGCCTGCCAATACATATATACTTAGATACATTACCATTAAGAATCACCACTGATCACCATTCTCTCTCCCTTTTCTTTATATTTTGATTCAACAATTATTCCACTCTTGGGAAAATATTAACAAAATAGGATTTGTTCCAAGGTTCTTTCATTTGTTTTTAAGTTAAGGGCACCTTTTCATAATTAATTTCAATTAGCCATAAGATCTAGAGCAAATGGACATGAAGCTGGTTTTCTGAGAAAATATCATGTCTTTTGAAGGTCAAGAAAATTCTTTATGCTGAAGCAATCTAACAAACTAAATTGGGTTCACTGTGCCCAATAGTAAACTAGAGTGTTTTCTAGTCCTGCTGTTTGTTCTTATCTTTAATTCAATGACAGCATGAGTGAAGACAACTTGTGTAATGCAGGAAATAAAATATCAATTCAGTTTCCTGGTGTTTTGATATGGTCTCTCTCTCTTACCTAATTAACTTATCTCACTGCATTGTTGTGAAGCTAAAACGGAATGTCATAAGCAAATAAATAAGATATGCAAGTGAAAAATCTATAGGGAAAATAAAGGCATTAGAATTGTTGGCCATTTAACAGACAAAAGTACTATTTCTCACATTCTTTGTGCGCATATGCACAAATGCATAGGAGTGACACTGTTGAAGTTAAACTAGTAGGGCACGTTAATCATTGTGTAACTTAAGCCTTTAGTGGTATGCCAACTATTAGATTATTTTTCTGATTTCTCCTTGGTTTAAATCCAGTTTGTTTACAAAAATGCTATTTTTTTTCAATCCAGAAGACCGTATTAAATTTAATATTAGTTGATTTTATTAAATAAGCTTAACAAGAAATGTATAAGCTTGGGTGCTGAATTATCTTATTTTCAAACTGGTTAAAAATGTTGATTCTGCACAGATAAATTCTAAACTTTTAACTCTATATCATGGAAATATTTTGGTTGTTTTGATAGGTACCAGTAGTTGTTTGCAATCTCTTTTACCAAACAATATTATCAGCAAAGCACTTTTGATTATATCATGGTTGGAATAGCTACTTTACTTTTTTTTTTTTTATATTGAAAAAGTTTTATTGAGTTTACATTTTTTGTGGGGTAGGGTAAGGGATACATAGAAATTTTGAGAGTGGTCACGTCAAAGTCGTCGCCTCCTCCGGTACCTCAAGTTACATTATTAAAAAGAAAGAAAAGAAACATTTCACATAACACTACAAGCTGGGAGCAAGTACATATTCCTAAATTTTTCAGTTATATACTGTCAGTCAATTACAAAAATCCAGATTACAAATATCATACAATATTACTCAAAAAAAAAACCAGGACAAAGTTATTTTTTAGATCTAAGTCTCTTGGCAATTGTATCTTCCACCTTCTCCCCCGGGCCCCCAGCGGGCGGGGCCATGGCTCCCCCTGCCCCCCCTGGATCTTCTCCCAGGACAGAGGAATGTTTTTTAAGAAAGGCTTCCGCCTCAACAACTGTTTTAATCTTCACTCTACCTCCTTCCCAGAACACCAGCATCCCTTCGGGTATCACCCACTTGAACCAGATCCCATGATCAAACAATGTTTTAGACAAGAAGGAAAATTTCCTTCTGGCTTCTCTAATCTTTCTTGGAATCTGCTTCAAGATGGTAACCTCCTTTTGTTGGTAAATCATAGGACTCCCTCTTTGCGCCTTCAAGATTTCCTCTCTGGTTGACCTTCTAACAAATTTTACATGTATCTCTCTGGGTACTTCATTCATCCTGGCATATGCAGAATTTATTCTGTAGACTAGGTCAATGTCCCCTCTGATCTCATCTTTTGGTTTATGTAAATAGTCTGCAATAATTGTACTCATAAGATCAGGGAGACATTCACCATCCATCTCAGAAACATTCTGAAATCTCAAAAAGTATGTCATCCTTTCCATATCTATCCTAGTCACATGCCCATTTATTTCCACAACCTCATTAGAAACATTTTTAATCTCTCCCTTAGCCCCCTCCAGCCCCCCTTTCAATTCTTCATTCTTCTGTGTATTCTCAAGCACTTGTTTTCGAGTGTCCAGTAATTCCTTTTTAAAATTGACATTTTCTGCCCTCTGGGCCTTAATTTCTAATACCAAATTTTGTATAACAGATTCAAGGGCAGTCATTCTTTGTTCAAGGCTTGCCAGCGTTGCTTCTTGTGCCATGTTTAGCTATTAAAATCCGTGCCAGTAAAATGGCGTTTTTAGGGTGGGGCTGGTGAGGCAGATCAGGAGTCCAAAGTTCTCAAAGTTGTAGAGCTGCAGAATTCAGAAACCAGTAGAGAAACACTTTTCCAACTCCATAGGTATAATAACGAAGGTAATCCAGAAAGGAAAACACAAATCCAAAAGAGAAAAATTCTTCATCAATAATTAGAGGAAGTCCAAATCACAAAGAGACACTGGTAATTTTCCATAGGTCATAGTCAGTCGGGGACAAAGAGAAGCCATTTTCCGCCCAAACTCAGAGCCCGAGGGAGAAAGCGGTTAAAAAGCAAAAAAGAAACTGTTTCAGGCAGACCTAGAGACATAATTGCAAACAAGCCGCAAAATACTTTCCCTTGTTAGAGACCATCCGGATTAAAAGTTTCCGATTCCTCGCAACGAGGCATTTCCAAGTGCCGCTTTTAGTCCAAGGGGGGTTTTTTGGGAACAAACACCCCCCTCCTGTCCCTTTCAGCCCGGCTGACAGTACAAAAAAAAAAGTTTTAATAGCTCACTCTCCGCTCGCAGCTGAGGTCCCGAAAAGCCTCCCGACTCTTCCGATCGTCTCTCTGCATAGAATTAAATGGTGCCGCCAACCTTTGGCGAAGGAAAAGCCCCCCGCAGCATGTCCTCTTCCGCCTAAGCCGAGGATCGGGGTCGCTTTCCCCACTGCCGTGGGGGGGGCTTCCCCGTCGAGCCGGCTTTACGGGAGAAACCCCAAACAAGGGGCTTCTCGCCCCCGTGGGGGGGCAGGAAAAGAAACAACCCTAAGCGAGCGAACCCTAAGTTCGCCCGTCACCGCCGGAGCCGGAACCGGAAGTCCGCTACTTTACTTTTAATTGTATGATTTTTTTTAATGAGCATGGAATTCTAGCAGCATATCATGTTTCCCCAAAAATAAGACAGGGTGTTATTTTTTATTCCCCCCCCCCCCAAATGGTTGGCCTTATTTTTGGGAAAGGCTTATTATTTTTGAAGTGCTGGAGGTGGCAAGCGTGGTCACTTCATGGCTGCTGCTGTGTTGCAATATTTTCAGGGAGGACTTATTTTGGGGGGAGGCACATGCGTTCAAAAGCCCGATTGGGCTTATTATCTGGGGAGGTCTTATTTTCAGGGAAACAGAGTATTAATTGAATGGTTTTTAAATACATAAACTGAACAATCTAGGATTTGTTTAGATGAGATGGTTGTATGAAGGTTACTTAAAATACTCCACACTGGCAGATGCTATTATAGTGAACAATTTGTGCATTTGTCATTTCAGAAGTTATCTATTGAAATAACATTGCCAAAGAAGAAATGGCAATGAGTCCTACCACAGAGAATAGGGCGGTATATAAATCAAAATAAACCATAAACCAAACCAAAGAAATAAATCTTCTTGATAATCACAGAGGTAGAAAGGAGGAAAAGAAGACAATTGGAAGACATTCCCACCAACAATTCTGTCATATTTTCTGCAAGTTTAGAAAACTGGCTATTTAGAATTTAGACAATTTAGACACATCTGGATTACAATGAACAGAAGACTCAGCCAACAATAATATTTTTTTAGCTTCAAGCTTATATTCACATGATTTACTCTTTTAGAAGTGGCTTTAGATGCTTTATTACAGATTTCCTTTTAATTAGTGAGATATAGTTTTAACACGAAAATAAAAGTAATGATATTCATAGAACGTCTGTTGAAAAAAATTGCAAAAGGTTTTAACCTCTCACTGTTTCAAAATACTACTGTGTTTTATTCCAAGTATGGTTTTAGCATAAAGATTCTATAATGCACCAAATGTAATGATGCTTCCGTGAATGCATCACAATCCAGTTCTGCAAAAAAAAAAAAAAAGACATCTATATTTGGCCTTATTATTCAATTCTTATGTTCACTTCCTGGTTTGTTTCTAATTGTAAGCCAAAAGAACATTTTTTGGGGTGGTAATTTTCTGAAAATCAATTATCAAATATATAAAATTGAAATGCTGCATTTACTTTTTTTTTGTAAATCATGATAATGATCAGATTGGGAGATGGTCATCTGATTTTTGCTGTTTAGACAAATTTGTTTAGATGAAGCTAGCTGCAGATTTCAAGACTGCAAAGTATGGGTATCTTAGAAGGTTGGCTTGAAGATTTGATTTGAACAGTAAGACCAGAGTAATATCCCTTCGGGGAGAGGGAGCGGTCAACAAATTTAATAAATTATTATTATTATTATTATTATTATTATTATTATTATTATTATTATTATTATTATTATTATTATTATTATTATTATTATTATTATTATTATTATTATTATTATTATTATTATTATTATTACTAATATTATTATTATTATTATTACTAATATTATTATTATTATTATTACTATTATTATTATTATTATATGATAATGCATTAGAATAATACATCTAGTTTTGGTCACCATGATATAAAACAGATGTCAAGACTCTAGAAAGACTGCAGAGAAGATCAACAAAGAAAACTAGGAGACTGGAGGCTAAAACATATGAAGAATAGTTGCAGGAATTGGGTACATCTAGTTTAATGAAAAGAAGAACTAGGGAATGATTAAAAATGAAATATTTTAGGAAATATTAAAAGGACAGAATATTTCCCCTAAAAGGGAGGCAGAAACTTAGCCATCCACCTTTGTCAATGGACCATTAATTTAATTTAATTTTCAAATTTTTATACTGCCCCATCTCCACAATGGGACTCGGGGCGGTGCACAGAAGATAAAAAGTAAAAACAACAGCATACACATCATATAAATACAATCCACAATTTAAAACCGAATTAAATAAATATAACTGTGCTACAAAGATTAAAACTATAAAACCCTCTATTAAAATTAAATTTACATTATTAAATTCTAAGCCAGGCCGGCCAGATGGAAAAAGTGTGATTTGAGCTCCCAATGGAAGAGGCGCAGGTCCGTGATGGTGCGAATATTGGAGGGCAGGTCTTTCCAGAGAGCCGGACCCACCACAGAGAAGGCCCTTCCCCTGGGGGCCACCAGCCGGCATTGACTGGCAGAGGCCATCCCTGTGCGAGCGGACAGGTCGAAGGGAGGTATGTGGTAAGAGGCGGTCTCGCAAATACCCAGGTCCCGTGCCAAGGAGCGATTTAAAGATAGTTACCAACACCTTGAAGCGCACCCGGAAGGCCACAGGCAGCCAGTGCAGCTCGCGCAGGAGAGGTGTTACATGGGAGTAATGAGAGACTCCCAGAATCCCCTGCGCGGCTGCATTCTGAACTAGCTGCAGTCTCCGGGTGCACCTCAAGGGGAGCCCCATGTAGAGAGCATTGCAATAGTCCAAGCAGGAAGTAACGAGGGCTTAGGTGACTGTGCGAAGTGAGTCCCGATCTAGAAAGGGGCGCAACTGGCGTATCAGGCGAATCTGATAGAATGCCCCCCTGGCCACGGCCGTCACCTGGTCATCCAGGGACAGCCGAGAGTCCAGGAGGACACCCAAGTTGCCTAATGACTCGCCCCCGATAGCCAGCGATGGCACCAGCTGGCTATATCGGGATGCCGGAAACCACAGCCACTCGGTCTTGGACGGATTGAGTCGGAGCTTGTTCCTCCCCATCCAGACCCGCACAGCCTCCAGACACCGGGACATCACTTCAATGGCATCGTTGGGGTGGTTCGGGGTAGAGAGGTACAGCTGAGTATCATCAGCGTACTGATGGTACTCTACCCCAAAACCATGGATGATCTCACCCAGCAGCTTCATATAGGTGTTAAATAGGAGAGGTGAGAGAACCGACCCCTGGGGCACCCCACAAATTAGGGGCCTCGGTGTCAATCTCTGCTCTCCTGCCAACACAAATTGTGACCGGCTGGAGAGGTAGGAGAAGAACCACCGTAAAATGGTGCCTCCCACTCCCAACCCCCCCAGCCGGTGCAACAGGATACCATGGTCGATGGTATCGAAAGCTGCTGAAAGGTTTAATAAGACCAGGATAGAGGAATAGCCTCTATCCCGAGCCCTCCAGAGCCCTCCATTAAGGTCTGGACCAGTTTATTCTTCTTAACAAAGATCTACCTCCTTCAGGTACAGCCATAATAGAAATGCCAAAGCCCTTTCATTACATCATCACCCAGCAAAGGCTCAACCAAGCCTGGGACTCAGGACAGCCTACAGAGGTGCCCCTGCATGGCCTCATGGGAGTCTGACAACCAATCAGAATAGAAGATCAAATTCAAAAAACCAGAGAGAGCATAAAACCATGGCATTCTCAGCATCTCTTTCTCCCCAGGACCTTAAACAATGTGGTCCTGTCCATCATCAATAAACCTTATTTCCATGCAACTTCCATGAATCCAGTGTCTTTTTCCCACTTGGAACTGAACCCAGATGGACATTTCTTCCAACATAGCAAAACACTGTCTAGTTCAATCTGGTTCCCACATTGGATAATCAGCAGCTTCTAGACCACAAGCTGGCAGGACATGTCTTTGCTATTATTACTGTCTGGCAACTGAGCAGAAAAACATCTCTATTCAGCCCAGAACTGACTCTCCTATAAATAAAGAAATCCTGTTTCGCCTGCAGGATTTTTGTCAGAGTATAACCATGTATAATCCAAACAAAAATCTCAAAACTATGGCAAGGTTTGCAACGGTACTTAGCTCACCAACCAGTTTGACACACTTTTGATGGAATTAACATTTTTCCCAAGTCGAATGATGTTGGAATGCCAAGTAACATATTGCTACTATAATGACATGCACTCTTGGTAAGGAAAACTTAAACTTAAACGTAGTTGAGATTAATCCAAACTGTATCACTAAGAATTGGATCATCAGCAAAGCAATCATGCAATACATTTTCTTATTTTCATTGATTTCATGCAACAATCCGGCCGGCCTGGCCTAACTTATCATACCTAGCCTGTAGAAATAAATTGTTTAATTGGAATTTTAAGGGGTACAGCTGTTTAGGGTTTTAAGGGTTTTAATGTTGATTTTAGCACAGGGGTAATTTAATCCCTTTTTAATATTTTGTATATTGTTGTATTTATTTGATTTTTAATTTCTGTGCACCACCCCGAGTCCTCATTATTTTAATAAAATAAAAATAAAATAAATCTGCTTTGTATGAAATGCCAGATTATGTTGTGGTCAGACGAAAAAAATATATGATGTCTTTAAATAGACATCTGATAAATAGTTCATAATAGTTAGATAGATGATAGATAGATAGATAGATAGATAGATAGATAGATAGATAGATAGATAGATAGATAGATAGACAGACAGACAGACAGACAGACAGACAGACAGACAGACAGACAGACAGACAGACAGACAGACAGACAGATTCTGCTTTTAAAATTGTGAATCAACATTTTGCAAAAAAAATGACAACCATTTAGCCATTGCTGGGCATCTATTAAAATAAAAGACTACCATGCTTCCCCAAAAATAAGACAGGGTCTTATTTGCTTTTGACCCTCGAAATAAGCACTTATTTTCAGGGAGGTCTTATTATTTTTGAGGTGCAGGAGGCAGCCAGCGTGGTCACCTCATGGCTGCTGCTGTCTTGCAATATTTTCTAAGAAGGCTTATTTTCAGGGGAGGGTTTATTTTAGCACATGTACTCAAAAGCCTGATTGGGCTTATTATCCATGGAGGTCTTATTTTCAGGGAAAGAAAATAAGTGAGAAAGAAGTTGTCAAGTGTGTGTGTGTGCGTGTATGTTCATTCACTCACATACAACCTTCCAAGCCAACCTTCTTCTCTCTCAAAATGTTTACAACTTGGTGATTGAGGCAACCAGTTTTTCTTTATTGCTGCTATTTGACATATTATCCGTAGACTTTTAAAAATAAGAAGTGCAGTGGCAAGAGATGTACAGCATCTTAAAAATTATCAACCAATTGCACTAACATCAACCTAACTGCTCCTCTGGGTGTTGACTTCAGAGCCTTCAGTAATAAAACAACAGAAACCTTCTCACTTGGCAAATTCACAAACTCTGTACAAAAGCAAAGCATAGTTGGACAAGACACAAGATAAGGGTAACTCGATATGGATTACAATTACCAATTATTGTAAATGGGACTTTTACAAAAAGTTCAAGGTTGGCAATAGAGGAAATGGTGCATTGACTCCCAATCTTTTTTTCAGCTATATGACAATGGCAAAAGTGGATTCATTAATGTAGGAAATGTATTTCTGTTGTCTGTAATTTTATCCAGTTTTAAAACCATTGTAATAGAGAGATAGATAGATAGATAGATAGATAGATAGATAGATAGATAGATAGATAGATAGATAGATAGATATTACAATAGCGATAGTGATAGTGATAGAAGATAGATAGATAGATAGATAGATAGATAGATAGATAGATAGATAGATAGATAGATAGATAGATAGATAGATAGATAGATAGATAGATAGATAGATAGATAGATAGATAGATAGATATAGCAGTGACCACCAACTTTAAAGAGAAGCAATGGTGATTAAGTCAACAGCCACACTTGTAATTATCTTTTCTGGTCATTAAGTCAACAAAAATAAACAGAAAGAAATGGTTATATTTTGCTGGAGTAACTTAAACTTTTAGCTTTTTCTATTTTCTCCCTAATGAATGTTATGATGGTATGATTTTTATTAGGTAACATAATCTCATCTGTGAAAAGTGCATACAAAAGTAATTTGGAACAGCTTATCAAAATATAAATTGGATGTTTATATCTGAATTAGATGTTTTAAAAATAATATTCGTTAGATAAATATAAGGCAGAAGGCTTGCACAGATCTCTAGAAAAAAAATAGCTTTAGACCTATATTTCTATTGTCAGGCAGACTTGGAAAACAGCCACTCGAAGTAATAAATATAGGATTTTATTGCTCTCAAAGGCAATGAGGTAGGAGATTGCAGACAAATAAAAAAGAAGTCAGCCAGATTTAAACTTAAGACATCTGTCCTTTAAAGTGGTGTTGTTAGAGCATTTAACTATGGTCCATTTTATATGCTAGATAAGCATAACAGTTTAAGAAACAAAAGGAAAGTTTTATGAGAGTTATATTTACAGTTTCTACTAGAGCCAAATATAGTTATATACAGTAGTTACAGGCAGTCCTTGACTTATGACCACAGTTGAGTCCCAAATTTATTTGGCTAAGAATAATGCTAAGTGAGCTTTGCCCTCATTTTATGATCTTCCTTACCTCGGTTGTTAAGTGAATTAACTTGTTAAGTGAGTAACATAGTTGTTAAGTGAATCAGGCTTGTTAATTGAGTAACATAGTTGTTAAGTGAATCTATGCTCTGTATCAAAATGTTGCAAAATGTGATCACATGACCCCAGGACACTGCAACTGTCATAAAAATGAGGGACTTGCCATCTGAATGTTGATAATGTGACCACGGGCATGCTGCAACAGTCATAAGTGTGAAAAACGGTCATAAGTCACTTTTTTCAGTGTCGTAACTTCAAACAGTCACTAAATAAATGGTTGTAAATCAAGGATTACCTGTATGTATTTTTAAACATAAGGAAAGATTTAAAAGTCCTGACTGAACAAAGTCTGTATTTTTTCCACTTTTCAAAATTGCACATTTTTACAATTGCCAAAAGACTTACAACAATTGCCAAAAGACTTAGATCTCAAAAGTGACTTTATTTTAGTACAGTTTAACTTTTGTTTGGATGTTTATACATGATTGCTAGCATAGATTTTACAATGATATGTTTGCATTTCTTTCCACTTTGTAGTACAACTGAAAATTATGTATTATCTATATTTTGTTATGAAGCCTCGGAGGGGGTCAACGACTTCGACGTGAAAGTTCTCACAATATTTTTCTCACACCATACCCTTACCCTATTTGTAAAAAAATTCAAAAACCCAATAAAACTTTTTTCAAAACAAAAATTGCACATTTTTCTTACAGCATTGTCCCTGCAATGAGGATGTCTGATTCACAACCAAGGTGGGTTCCTACTGGTTTGCACAAGTTTGGTGGAACCGGTAGTGGAAATGGCAACTGGGTTTCTGAACTGGTAGGGACCGCATGCTCGCCACGCCTCTCAACCAGTTCCTCAGTCACTGCAACATCTTTTTTTTTGTACCTTTTAAAATGTTCTGCGGAAGCACAGGCAAAATATAGGCAAAAATCACACACGCACCAAACCGGCAGTAATTCTGGCAGAAACCCACCTCGAATCACAACATGGCTGGCATTCTTAAAACACCCATTGCGCTTTAGTAAAATGGGTGTTTTAAGAATGGCAGCCATGTTGTGATTCAGGGGTGGGTTTCTGACAGCATTACTGCCGGTTTGGTGCGTGTGCGATTTTTACCAATGAAACTGAAAACGGACAAAGATGAGACCCTAAGATTTGTGTCACAAAACAAAATCACTGAATGGACTTGTTTCGTCAATATATAATGCTGAAAAATGCCTTCTCCCCATGGCAAAAAGATTACAAAGATCCAAGGAGCAGGAGGGAAACTAATTAAGGTAGAATTTAGGGTGGGGGTGGATCTAAATACATTTTGAATAGTGAGGAAAGAATCAAAGTTATTCTCATTTTAATCCAGGGGAAAAAACCCTTTTAGGGAATCCAGATATAAAAAATGTTCTATCTCTGTCTTCTTTTTCTTCTACTTTTTAAGTACAAGAGTACCTTTGTACCACCTTTCACTTCTCTGAAGGATGCTGCAAACAAAATGGAAACTTTAAAAAAGACACTTGCCTGTAATAATTACCAATCTACCACTGACATGATTCTTCCAACTGGGAATCCATGAAAGTCATTTTCCCCTTATTATTCTTTTTACAATTGCTAAAGAAATCTACAGCACCCCCCATTCACTACTTAAGTACACTTTATTGTTGTCGCAAATTAGCCATATTAGAGGAAAAGTGAATTGGGAGGACAAAAGGGGACCTCCAGAGGCAGTGGCCATGACTGCTGTAGACAATAATGGATGGCTGCACTTAAGAGACAAGAGGTAAGATTGGCTTTCTTACAATTTCTTTAACTACTGGATGCTACTAAATCAGTATGTTATCAGAATATTCATGCCATTGTATTATGCTATTATGTATTATGTCAGGCAGCACCACAGTTTTTTTCCTTCATTTTTCTTTTACCCTGCAGGATTTTTTCCAGTCTGCCCCAAGGTTAGGAGGCACAATGCCACAGAACGTCAGAATTTGAGACATTCTTTGTCCCAAAGAAGAAGAAAAATGCCCTGCATTTTACTTTTTTGCTTTCTTGGTTTGGTAGCAGGCTTTCAGCTCTTCAAACTGACTTCTGTCTTACAACAGGGGTCCCTAACCTTTTTGGCACCAGGGACTGGTTTCATGTAAAAAAAATTCTGCGGAGCAGTGGGCATGGCTCGGCTGGCGTAGAGGGAGAGCAGGGGGGAGGGGGAACAGGTGGCGCATGCGTGTGCGGGGGGTGTAAATCTCTCACACCTCTTGTCCCAGAGGACGTGGCGGAGTCAGCTCACTTGCCCCTCTCGGGCCCCCAACGGTGCTCTCCTGCTCTCCTCGGCTGGGGCAGGGCAGGACAGGCTGCGTCCCGGGCAGGAGGGCCTGGCAGCCCTCTTCCCCCCACGCAGGGCGAGGTGGTGCCCCGAACCCCCCCAATGCAGGTCGTTGCCCCCGTCTTGCCCCCAGGGAGTGCCCCGTCCAGTCGCCAGGATAGCAGAGCATTTGCTACACTTTCCTAAGAATTGCACTAATCTCTCTGCCGCTCACTCCCGCCCGGTTACTATCAAGCCACGGACCGGCAACAGTCTGCAGCCTGGGGGTTGGGGACCCCTGCATTACAAGATTGGCCGTTATCTCTAAAATATAATTGCAACTTTGAATGGTCACTAAATGAACTGTTGAAAGTCGAGGTCTACCTGTATTTACTTTTTATATACCTGTAGCGCTAACCCTCCTAAGGGCTGCTGGAGTCTGGGTTCTCCTGGCCCTCTTCGCATGGCTGCCACCCCACCCCTCCCAAAGATGAATTATTTGCAAACAAGTTCAGGACAGAATGGGTCTTCTAGAACATCACCCCCACAGCCTTTTGGGCACCATGGACTGGTTCCACGAAGAGAGTTTTTTCTATGGACCAGAGGGGGGCATGGCTTTTTGTGCTGCTTGCATCCTGCACATTGGGTTCACTTGTTTGCGTGGCCTGGTTTCTGGCATGCCGCAGGCCAGTCCTGGTGTTAGAAGAAATGTCCATCTGAGTTCAGTTTCAAGTGTGGAAAAAGACACTGGAAACATGGAGACTGTTTGGAAAGATGGTTTAATAGTGGACAGAATCACATGGCTTGAGTTCCTGAACAGAAAAAAGGCCCGAGATACTGAGAGAGCCTGAGTTTTATACCCTCTGGGACCCACCTCTCTGTTTCCTGTTCCTGAGACCCAAGCTTGTTTGCCTTTCTGGCTGATGTAATCTTCCCAGATGCCATGTGATGAGTTTCTGTTTGCTAGATAGTTTGCCTGAAGGGGGTAGATCTTTGTTATGTACCATAGGCTGGCTCAGGCCTTAATGGCCCATTGACAAAGTTGGGGGGATATTAAAAGTGAGTCTATTTCCTGCCTAAAAACATGTTTCTCTGGCTCAGGCCTTAATGGTCCATTGACAAAGGTGG
Source organism: Rhabdophis nuchalis (assembly GCA_039707465.1). Classification (NCBI taxonomy): domain Eukaryota; kingdom Metazoa; phylum Chordata; class Lepidosauria; order Squamata; family Natricidae; genus Rhabdophis; species Rhabdophis nuchalis. Next base: position 85,406,125 of record CM077645.1, on the reverse strand, counting down.
GGAGGGGGGGAAATGGGTTTCTGCCTCCCTTTTAGGGGAAAATATTCTGCCCTTTAAATATTTCCTAAAATATTTCCTAAAATGTTTCATTTTCTAGGAGAGGGGTAGGTGCTAACTTCCTACACTGGTCCACAGACCAGGGGTTTGAGACCCCTGTTCTAGAGGCATCTCATTCCCTTGTAAGGACAATACATCCTGTCATTTGCTGTAATCATAATTGAGGAGCATCTGTAACAAAACCAAATACTTTTACACAGCAGGACTAAAGAAGATCTGAAGATTTTGCTTCTTCTCCTTTGAATCTTTGTTCTTGAAACATGAAAAGAAGCAATTAAGAAAACAGAATTGTAGATGAAGCAATTAAGCTGTTTTTGTTTTGTTTTGCTTTGCGAAATCTAAGTATGAATAGAGACGCACAATAGATCCTCTAGGATTACCATAGAAAGTACAGCAAAACAAGTTAAAGAAGTACAATGAACACATGTACTAACTACAATGCTCATCAAATAAATGTTTGATCCATTTTGGGATTCATGCTTATTAAGACAAATATTGTCCTATTTTGAAAAGAAAAAATGATTGACGCTTTAAGAAATCAACTTTTTTGTTTCACATATTTTACCAATACCTCCCAGATTAAATATAGTAGTGTTTTGCTTTGATGCCATTCAGGGCCTATTTGGTGTATATAAACTGTTTTTGAAAAATGATACATTAATGAATAAATACTCATACATTCGTATGAATCATATTCTGTAGCTAGATATTTTTGCCTGGAAGAATATTCTATCCTACTCTCACCATTCTAAGTGATTGGTTTTAGAATGCAGATGAGACAGAAAACTCTTGATATTCTGTTGTCTATGAATATTCTCAGTCATTCAGGTAATAGTTGTCCCAAAGGTAGGTTTTTCTGAAAAGATAACTGGACTGATTTTTTGAAGAAGGAGGAGGAGGAGGAGGAGGAGGAGGAGAAGGAGGAGGAGGAGGAGGAGGAGGAGGAGGAGAAGAAGAGGAGGAGGAGGAGATTGCTTCAAGGACAGTTGATCTTACAACTGAACTGAACTGTTCCTATAACTCAGTGGTCGGCAAACCGTGGCTCGCGAGCCGCATGCGGCTCTTTGGCCCCTTGCATGTGGCTCTTCAGTCCCTCTCTGATTCCCTCCCTTCCTCCCTCTGTCTCTGGGGCTGTGTGGCTGGGAGGGAGGTGGACGCGCGGCCCCAGAACGTGCGCCGTGGTGCCTGCCAGAGGGAGCCACGATGGAGACGTGACCGGCTTCTCTGCCCGACGCCCCTGCTGGGCGACAGCCTCGGCGGTGCTTAAGATGATGGTAGCCTTGGGTGCTCGCCCTGCCTGCTCACTTGCCCGCTGCGGGAGGAGGCGTCGCCCGGCAGATCGCCCGGCAGGGGCATCAGGCAGGGAAGCCAGGCGCCTCTCCACCAGCTCCCTCCGACAGCCACCATGGCACACGTTCTGGGGCTGCGTGGCTGGGAGGGAGATGGACGTGCAGCCCCAGAACATGCACCGTGGTGCCTGCTGGAGGGAGCCGCGATGGAGATGGACCGGCTTCCCTGCCTGACGACCCTGCCGGGCGACCTGCCGGGCGACAGCCTCGGTGGTGCTTAAGATGATGGTAGCCTTGGGTGCTCGCCCCACCTGCTCCCTCGCCCGCTGGAGGGAGGAGGCGTCCGTAATCTCCGGCATGCCGGCCCTTCTGCTGCTTCCCGGGGTGGGGGGGGGAGGAGAGGGGAGAGAGGGAGTGACTGACAGACACAGAGAGAGACAGAGGGGGAGGGAGGGAAAGACAGAGAGAGAGACAGAGACAGAGAGAAAGAGAGGGAGGGAGAGAGAGGGAGAGAGACACAGATAGAGAATGACACAGGGAGGGATTGAATCGGAGACAGACAGGGGGAAAGAGGGAGAGACAGACATACAGAGAGAGAGAGGGAGGGAGAGGATCAGAGAGAGTGACACACACAGAGACAGGGAGAGACAGAGAGAGGGAGGGAGACACAGATAGATAGAGACTGATTAAGTGAGTGAGAGACAGACAGACAGACACACACAGAGAGTGACAGAGATGGGCAGATGAAGGAGAGAGAGACAGCGATAGAGAAAGAAAGAAAGACAAAGAAAGAGAGAGAGAAAGAAAGAAGGAGAGAAAGAGAAAGAAAGAGAGACAGAAAGAAAGAGAGACAGAAAGAAAGAGAGACAGAAAGAAAGAGAAAAAGAGAGAGAGAGAAAGGAAGAGAAAGAGAGAGAGAGAAAGAAAAGAATGAGAGAAAGAGGGAAAGAAAGAAAGAGAGTGAAAGAGAGAGAGAAAGAGAGACAGAAAGAAAGAGAAAAAGAGAGAAAGAAAGAAAGAGAGAAATGGAGAGAGAGGGGAGGGAAGGAGGAAAGAGAGATAGAAAGAAAGAAAGAAAGAAAGAAAGAAAGAAAGAAAGAAAGAACTTATGACCACAATTGAGACTAAACGTTTGGTTGCTAACCAAGACCGTCGTTAAGTGAGTTTCACCACATTTCCAAGTTGGCCACGCCCACCCAGTCACATGACCGCTGAGCCACTCCCACAAAACAGGCCACACCTTCCGGCTCTCAAAAGAAATTTCAATTGTGGTATTATTGATATTTGGCTCTGTTGACTAATGAGTTTGCCCACCCCTGCTATAACTGAAGCTAATAACTGATCAGGTGTCCAGTATACTGTAACTGATGAAGCTTCCTGGATTTTTCTTCTTTTTCATCAAAAAAAAACAGTCTAGGTGCTTTTTTAAGAACAACCCACCTTTGAGATTCTTAATAGCCAACAGACTTTATCCTTATCTTTGTCAAATGGTTTCTCTGCTTTGAATTTAATGATGGCTACCACTTTCTCAAACTCAGGGACAATGAACTATAGCAATATCCAGGAATTTCCTCTTCCTTGAACATTTGTAGAACTAGAGATAGTAAAAAAAAAATATTTGCAGAACTTTGTATGAATGAAAATGTCATTTAATCTAAATGGCATCTTCATATATTCAAAGATCTGTAAATATTTTTTTTACTGTCTAGTTCTACCTGTTTTTATTCTCTATCTCTCAACGTAAGAGATTCTTGTTAGAAAGAAATTTATTTATTATTTTATTTATTTATTTATTTATTTAAATTTGTATCCCGCCCTTCTCCACAGAGGACCCAGGGCGGCGCACAGGAAATTTAAAAAACATACAAAATACAATAAATATAATTTAAAAGACTATTAAATAAACCTATCCTGCGCTAAAACCAAATTTTAAAAACCCAATTTAAAACTACCTAAAAGTCCCCATGGGAGGTTAGGCTAGGCCGGCTTGTTGAAACAAATATGTCTTGAGACATTGGCGGAAGAGGCGGAGGTCGGTGATGGTATGTAATTCAGGGGGTAGGTCATTCCAGAGGGCTGGCCCCGCCACAGAGAAGGCCCTTCCCCTGGGTGTCACCAGTCGGCATTGTCCGGCCGACGGCACCCTGAGAAGGCCCTCTCTGTGGGAGCGTATCGGTCTAAGGGATGTATGGGGCAGGAGGCGGTCTCGCATATAACTAGGCCCCGAGCCATGGAGCGCTTTAAAGATAGTTGTCAAAACCTTTTAGCGCACTTGAAAGACCACAGGAAGCCAATGCAGCTCACGCAGGATCGGTGTTATGTGGGAGCATCTAGTGGCTCCCATAATCACCCGCGCGGCTGCGTTTTGGACTAGCTGTAGCTTTCGAGTGCACCTCAAGGGAAGCCCCATGTAGAGAGCATTACAGTAGTCGAGTCGGGACGTCACGAGAGCTTGAGTGACTGTGCGAAGGGCAGCCCGGTCCAGTAAGGGGCGCAATTGGCGCATCAGGCGCACCTGATGAAACGCCCCCCCTGGCCACGGGGGGTTCCTTTATTGTTCAAATTATACTCACACTTACTTATGTACAGTACATTGATATCTCTAGTTCTTCCTGTTTTTATTCACTATCTCTCAATATAAGATTCTTGTTAGAAACAAGTATTGGTTCCTTTATTATTCAAATTACACTCACACTTGCTCATAGAGTAAAGGTAAAGGTTTGCCTCGCACATATGTGCTAGTCGTTCCCAACTCTAGATTGCTCATCTCCATTTCAAAGCCGAAGAGCCAGTGCTGCCCAAAGACATCTCCGTGGTCATGTGGCTGGCGTGACTAAACGCCAAAGGTGCATGGAACGCTGTTACCTTCCCACCAAAGGTGGTCCTTATTTTTCTACTTGCATTTTTATGTGCTTTCGAACTGCTAGGTTGGCAGAAGCTAGTACAAATAACAAGAGCTCACTCTGCTACACGGCGCTAGGGATTCGAACCACCGAACTGCCGACCTCTCTGATTGACAAGCTCTGCATCTTAGCCACTAAGCCATCGTGTCCCTGCACCTTGATTTAAGTACCTTGCTTTAATTTAACAACAGACTTGATTTTAACTCCAGAAAAACTCAGGCAGGAAACCCACAATTTCTACGGGATGGCTTCCAGGTACTCACATTCCAACAACACTTGGCCACTTCCATCCTTCTCATCCTTTTTTTTCCATGAATACTATTGATTCATCCAGTTTCTATGGAATTCTTAAAATTCTCTGTTCTGGATTGGGTTTGTTTGTTTGTTTGTTTGTTTGTTTGTTTGTTTGTTTGTTTGTTTTTCATCTGCTGCCTATGCTGAGATCTTCCAGAGAAAACCCCTTTTGGCTTTTCAATGACCAGGCCAAGAACACCACTCCTGCGTGAGCTGCACTGGCTGCCTATGGCCTTTCGGGTGCGTTTCAAGGTGTTGATTATCATCTTTAAAGCGCTCCATGGCACAGGACCTAGTTATTTGCGGGATCGTATCCTGCCCCATACATCCCTTTGGCCGATTTGCTCACACAGAGAGGGACTTCTCCGGGTGCCGTCCACCAGGCAATGCCAGCGGGCGACGCCCAGGGGAAGGGCCTTCTCTGTGATGGGCCCCGACCCTCTGGAATGACCTACCCCCAGATATTAGAACGACCACGGACCTCCGCACCTTCTGCCAAAAAGTAAAAACCTATTTGTTCCATCAGGCTGGCTTGGCCTAATTTACACTTCTCGCCCCAGTCTGTTTTCTCAAACTGTCTATTGGGTTTTAATGGGTAGTAATTTTAATGTTCTTAAATTTTTAGTACAGGGTAGTTTAATTCGCTTTTAACTTTGTGTGTATTGTATGTTTTTATATGGTTTTTTAATTTTCCTGTACACCGCCCCGAGTCCCTTCGGGGAGAGGGGACAGTTTATAAATGTAATATATTATTATTATTATTATTATTATTATTATTATTATTATTATTATTATTATTATTATTATTATTATCTCACTCCAACGGCTGGCCCTTTTTCATTACAAAGGACTTTCTTGCTTTGAGTGAGGTCTGACTTCTATAAGCAGCTTTGAATTGGGATGAAACTATAACATCTCTTCCATTCTTTGCAGATTTTGTCTGCAAAGAACAAACTTGCAAAGCTTGGCTTCTCTCTTAGGCTACCCTTCCTGCTGAGGCTGGGGGGAAAAAAGGTTGATTTAAGCCCTTAATGATGATGCTCTGTTGCCTTCTATAACAGCCTAGAGCCATAGCATAATGGCTTTACAAGGCATTATACAGGAAGTGAAAGGAACATGATGTTTGTACCTTTGTATTCTCTAATCACAGAATAACATTTTTCAAAGCCTAGATCACTCCAAACAAACAGCATTCACACACAAGAAAGGTTCATGCTTCTCAGAGAAAACTTTACGCAGCAGAATACAATGATGTTGCTAAACTACACATAAAAGAACTGAACTAAACATTGAATGCAATTATAAGGCAAAGCGATAAATTCTTTTTTTTTTTTGCAACCATTTTTTAAGTTTCTGGGTAGTTCAAGACTGCAGAGGACATGAAGATCAAATTGACATCTCTGGAAAGATGCAGATTGAATTTTCAGTCCTCCCCTTTAAAAAAGTTCACCCTTTTGGACGGGGTGGGCTTCAAAAATTTCAGCAATGGGTTCTCTGCCTGGTTGCTGGGTGGGATGGCCATGATGGGTATGGTCTAGTCGACCTCCTGTACCATAGCAGTGGGGTGTTTTTGTCTTCCCCAGGCTCTCAAGGCTTTCCTTGAGCCTCTGGGAGGGTGAAAACTGTTTCCCCCCAGGCTGCAGAGGCCTTCCAGGAGATCCATTTCCCCTCTCCATGAGCCTCTGTGTGGGTCCTACACTTATCTCACATCCAAAATGGGCCACGTGGAGAGTCATGGGAGGGAAGGTGTGGGTGGTGCCAGCCAGGGGTTGGATTTGGAGGTCCTCAGGACCGGCCATAACGTTAAGTATGGGTTCTATCGAACCCAGGCGAACCTGTAGCAATCTACCACTGCTTTTGGAAACCCAACCACCTAGTTTAGTTTGACCACTCCTAAGGAAGAGGAACCCTAGGTGGTTGAGTTTCCAAAGGGTTAACATATTTGTTGTTTTCTTTCTTTTTTCTTTTTTTGTAAAAAAGTTTTGTTGGGTTTTATAATTTTTTACAAATAGGGTAAAGGGTAAGGTGTGTAAAAGATATTGTGAGAACTTTCACGTCGAAGTCGTTGACCCCTTCCGAGGCTTCATAACAAAATATAGATAATACATTAAATTTTCATTTGTACTACAAAGTGGAAAGAAATGCAAATATAACATCATAAAATCTATGCTAGCAATCATGTATAAACATCCAAACAAAAGTTATATTGTACTAAAATAAAGTCACTTTTGAGATCTAAGTCTTTTGGCAATTGTATCTTCTTCTCCCTGGCCCCCAGTGGGCGGGGCCTCGGCACCCTCTGCTCCCCCATTTTCATCCTCCAGGATTGAGGAATGTTTTTTAAGAAAGGCGTCTGGCTCTGCAACTGTTTTAATTCGTACTCTTCCTCCCTCCCAGAACACCAACATTCCCTCTGGCATCACCCACTTGAACCAGACCCCCTGGGTCTTTTAGATAAGAAGGAATATTTCCGTCTTATCTCTCTAATCTTCTTCGGGACCTGCTTCACGATGGCAATCTCTTTGTGGTTTTCTTTTAAAGGGGCACGACCCAAAAACTCCACTTCTATCTTTCCAGAGATGTCAACCCGAAGTCTACCTAGCAGTCTACATTCTTTCATACTTTGGTGAAGTAAAGTAGGAGTCAATTAAATTTGTTTACAATAGCACGCAATAGGTGTAGGGAAAAATAAACGTAGGGATTCCAGATATTTGAATAAAATAGCTTGTATGTCATGGCCGATATATTGGATCTATCTATGTATCAAATGAATATCTATGTGCCTATTTATTTGATTCTTGTATGGAGGGAGGGAGGGAGGGAGGGAGGGAGGGAGGGAGGGAGGGAGAGAGAGAGAGAGAGAGAGAGAGAGGGAGAGAGAGAGAGAGAGAGAGAGAGAGAGAGAGAGAGAGAGAGAGAGAAAGAGAGAGAGAGAGAGAACTCCAAGGAGAACGTGAACTGCAATGAATCCAGTCTGAATGGCCATTTATAAGACAAACACTTTGGGAAGGATCACCTCCCAAAGGAAGACAAGTGGGGTAAAAGAAAATTATTATGGGGATTTCATCGAAATGTGGGAAATCAGGAAAACTGCCAAGAACGAGATTGACAAATGTACACAGAAAGGCTACAAATTCATACTTTCCGCAACCATCATGCCACTTTTTTTTTATTTTATCTATGTACTCTACTTATTTATTTCCCCATTTTTGAACCACCCATCTCCTTCAGAGCTAATACATGAACCATTGCTCTACTAATAAGAATTTCATGTTTTACTTTTCCCTTGACAATAATTTTAAAAGACTTTTCCTTCCATCAGATTGAGAACAAAAATATGCAGTACTGTATATAGAAAAATGTTTCTCCATCGCAGTTAAACATATATAGAACTTATTACAAATTAATGCTTTTAATCATATTTAATTATTCTAGTTATATCTCATAAATGCCTTTCAAAGCATGTTATTTTTATATTCATAAACGTAAAAAAAAATGTATACCTCTTTCAGATGACCAGTGAGGCCCTAGAGCGGGGGTCTCCAACCTTTGCAACTTTAAGTCTGAAGGACTTCAGCTCCCAGAATTCTCCAGCCAGCTTTGCTGGCTGGAGAATTCTGGGAGCTGAAGTCCTTCAGACTTAAAGTTGCAAAGGTTGAAGACCCCTGCCCTAGAGAACACGTAGAATGTTTGATTACCTTTGCATTTTTTTTCATACCTTGATTAAAGTAAACTAGGAAGCAGTTAAATTTATTTTTTCTGAATTCTGCCATATTTTGAAATCTTTTGGTCAAATAAAAATAAAATAAAATAAACCATGAATGTACAGTAGTTGGAAAGTAGTGGCAGTTTTTACATAATTGGTATATACAAAATTTTAACTACTGGTTCAGTGCCTTTTAATCAATGTCACATCTCAGTTTAACTCCATCCCTGCAAAAGTGAACACTGTGGGGTAAAATAAAATAAAAAACCTTTAGAAAGACACTGAATATTCGAAATGTGAGCTGCATACAGTTATCCAAATCGACATGTGTTTAAAATGCTGTATTCTCAGGAGGAAATGCTTCACGTTAGATTGAGGAGTCAGAGTTCAGGTAGAAAGAAAATGTCAGCAAGACAGAGTCAGCTTGATGAGGTTAAAGGACACCTCCGTAAATAGCAGTAGATTTCCTCTGTACATCTTGAACTTACATTTTGCAAGTTACGAAGCTACATAACTGAATTTCTTGAAATTCAAATACCACTCCTCCTCCTTTCCCTGAATTAATTCACTCTGGAAAAGCGTCTTCATTCAAGGCTTGGGATCATAATCTACCATTTTGGTCCACTGCTGGTTGCTAGGTAGATGTTCTTCAACTTATTAGTTTAGGCCCACAACGGATGAATGGCTGCTCAAAACTGATGGAATTAGCAGAGATGGCTAAATGGACAGTTTTGATTTTTTTTTAAAAATCCACACAAATACCTTTATATCTATTTGGAAACCACTTCTGGACTTTGTGCTTGATATAGGAAAAATGCAACTTTGATTTTGGGTTTTACCAATTAGATCTGTTGTTATAGAAATGGTTAGTTTATATAATTATGAAAAAATAAAAAGTTGTAGATGTTAATGCCTTTCTTTTTAACTGCACCAAGGGAGTCAATGCCTTTTTTTCTTTATCCCTTGCTTTTCCCAACTATCCACTTTCCTTTTTCTTTCCTTAATTTCTAATATTTACTTTTGTATTCCTTTTGTATGTTATATTATAAATTAATTAAAAAAAACTATACTATAAAAAATCTTCAGTTTAGGGCTGAGAGTAATTGGATTAAAATCATCAAGCTGGCTTCCAGTTTATATGAAATCAGGAGCTTATTCAGTTTCTCTCACTGAGTATCCCTAAGCCATGGATTTTATTTATTTTTTATTTATTTTATTTTATTAAATTTATACCCCGCCCTTCTCCTTGTTAGGACCCAGGGCGGCGCACAGGCATTATTAAAACCACAAAATACAAAATACAAAATCGATTAAAATATATTAAATTATTAGACCCGTGCTAAAAACCCATTTTAAAACCATACCAAATTAATTTTAAATTTAAAAGTCAGAAGTAGGGGCTATCCTAGGCCGGCTTGTTGGAATAGATATGTCTTAAGACGTTGGCGGAAGAGGTGGAGGTCCGAGATAGTGCGAAGGTCGGGGGGTAGGTCGTTCCAGAGGGCCGGGCCCGCCACAGAGAAGGCCCTTCCCCTGGGTGTCGCCAGCCGGCATTGCCCCGCTGACGGCACCCGGAGAAGACCCTCTCTGTGGGAGCGGATCGGACGAAGGGATGTATGGGGCAGGAGATGGTCTCGTATATAGCTAGGCCCTGAGCCATGGAGCGATTTAAAGATGGTCGTCAGCACCTTGAAGCGCACTCGAAAGGCCACAGGCAGCCAGTGCAGCTCGCGCAGGAGAGGTGTTACGTGGGTTTGCCTTGAGGCACCCATAATCACCCGCGCGGCTGTTTTCCTACTGAGAACTCAGCAATTCCATAATGCCATACTTGTTGAAATCCATGGAACACAAATAATTTTATTGGTTTTACAATTTTATAAGGATAAGGGTATATAGGGTTAAAATAGAAATTTTTTAGAGCTTTCATGTCAGAGATGGTGGTCATTTCCGATGTTACATATAAAAAGAATTTCAATAAACAGTAAAAAAATTTTTTACATACATATTGTATCTTGATTCTATGCATTCAATCATTTGTTTTGTTAACATCTGATACGGAATTACAGTTACATAAAAAAGAAAAAATCACTTTAATGATCAGAGTCTCTTACTTTAATACTTTTCTTCCCTCCCGCCAGTGGGCAGAGCCACAGCGCCTCCCGCTCCTATCCCCTTCCCGAAACAGCAACATTCCTTCAGGCATTAACCATTTTGAGCACCCCCCTTTTTTGCACAATTTTTTAAAGAGGAGAAATACTTCTCGGGTTTTCCCGGGGGTCTGCTTCAAGCTGGCAACTTCTTTTAACTGATGTAACAAAAGCATCTCTCTCTGTGCTCCCAGGATCCCGTCCCTTGTTAGCCCTCTCATCAATTTTTTATCTATCTCTCTGGATGTATCATTTGTTCTGGCATATATTAAAATTGTAAATTCTTTACTTTTTTTGGTACATTCTGCTAAAGTTATTTTTGTTAAATCTTGTAAGTTATCTGAGTCAAAAGCATTATGAAACCTCAAAAAGCAAATTCTATTTTCAAAATCAATTCCAGTCATATAACCAGCCCTGTCTGTAAATTTTTGTTGTTGTTCCCTTCTCTCTTCATTCATCTTGACCGTCCTACCCTCCAACCCATCAATTTTTTGTTTGTCATTTGTCATTGTTCTTTGTGTCTCCAACAGTTCCAGTCTTGTGCTTGTCATATCTTTCCGAATCTGCTTTATTTCTTGCATTATGCTTTGGAACATTCCCTGTATTTTTGTAGAAACAGCGGTGGAGATGTTTTTCCCATTCGGAGGCTTTCTTGTTGTCATGATTTTTATTGTTAAAGATGGCGACTGGTGGGTGAATAGTCTTGTGAGCTCCAAGGGAGGGGGAAAATTATTTTAAGTTCCAAACAATACAATAGCAGAGTTGGAAGGGACCTTGTAGGTCTTCTAGTCCAACCCCCTGTGTGGGCAGGAACCTTATACCATTTCAGACAAATGACTATCTAACATCTTTTTAAAGGCTTCCAGGGTTGAGGCATTCACTTCTGGAGGCAAGCTGTTCCAGAGGTTAATTGTTCTAACTGTCAGGAAATTTCTCCTTAGTTCTAAGTTGCTTCTCTCCTTGATTAGTTTCCACCCATTGCTTCTTGTCCTACTCCCAGGTGCCTTGGAGAATAGTTTGGCTCCCTCTTCTTTGTGGCACCCTCTGAGATATCGGAACACTGCTATCATGTCTCCCCTGGTCCTTCTCTTCATCAAACTAGACATACCCAGCTCCTGCAGCCGTTCTTCATATGTTTTAGTCTCCAGTTCCCTAATCATCTTGGTTGCTCTTCTCTGCACTCTTTCCAGAGTCTCCAAACAGATGTTATATAAACTCCAGAGAGGCAATTGTAAAATCCAGTCCAAGAAAGAGGGGTACAATGGGAGAGACACTGAGAGTCACTTAAGTTAACTGTAGATGTAAATTCCTTGATCTTGTAGTGTTGAAGAAATGTTCAAATTTCAAAATAAATTTTCCACTGGGAGCAAAGAAGTGCCATTTTTCTGCCACTTTGGCTTTGGTGAAGAAATAATAAAAACTCCTTTTAACCTTTAATGAGTCCCGGATACAAAGTTTCCAAGTGTAATTCCATATATGGTAATACTTTCGCTTTCAGCTAGTAGAAAGTCGGATGTTACTTTCTCTCTCTCCCCGTGCCCGGGAAGCATTTTGAAATGCCACTTTTTTTCCGAGGGGGGATTTTCTGCAAATTCCCCCCTCTATTTTCCCTTTTCAAAGGTTGAAAGCATATAAAAACACTTACAGTCCTCATTAAACATCGGTGTGATCCTCCAGCTCCGGCACTTCTGCCCGTTTGTAAAAAGTCCGTGGTTCCGACATTCCTTTGGTGAGAGGGTGTTTCCCCCTCGCGATCTGCTCTCCTGCTCCTGGGGCGAAGCGGGAACGACCCCCCGACTGCCGTCAGGGTGGAGGCTGCACTGCTGGCCACCCTTACGGGGGGGTGCTCCCTACAAGAGCCCCCCGGCCCCCGAAGGCACCGGCTGAAGAAGCCAAGCGGCGGAGGTGTCCAAGGCACCTCCATCACGTCCGGAAGGTGGAAGCGAAGTCCATGGAACACAAATGATGCCCTGATATGCATGTAGAGCAGAGGTGGGTTGCCAATTTTTTACTACTGGTTTGGGTGCACTCCCTTGCACAGAAGCATCTGGGCTGATGGGTGGAGCCTCGAGCCACTGCTACTACCAGTTCAGCCAATCCGGGCAAAACCAGGAGCAACCCACTTCTGATGTAGAGCCTTTTTGTAAGGAGACAAAGACAACAACACAGCTTTGAATTATAAGCACACTTTACACTGTTTATAGGGGATATTTGTAATTGTTGTTGTCATTTGTGCAATGGGTAATGGAGCAAGCCATTGACAAGGAGTTTCTTTCCTCTGTTACTAGAGAAATTTTAATATACCAAAATGCCAATTCTTGTGTGATGCCTAGCTTTCAAAATTGTTTTCATTATAAACTATTTGCTCTATGCCTATTTCTAAAAATACTTATCTACAGTTTCTATTGCGTCTTCATAAATTCCGTTTTCTCCTTCCCTCTCTTTCTTTTTAGCAGTCAAGCTTGATTTACTGACATCTACTTAAAGGACTAGGTTTAGTTAGCCTGTCCTTGGCTCCCATCTCAGCTATGGATCATGTGGGCAACTTCTCAGTCCACCTAACCTGTTTTCTCAAAAATAAGGCCTATCCCAAAAATAAGACCTAGTGCTTATTTTGGAGCCTAAAAGAAGACCCATTCTTATTTTGGGGGAAACGTGGGTAGTTACAGCCATTTCTGAACTAAATGTTAGCCACCCTTTAGCTACCATGGGTTTCACTGGTTTGATTGCTGGCTGGTTATTTCAATATATCCAGCCCAGTTTGGTTGCTGCCATCCTGAACTGCTGCAGAAACTTTAGTATCCCGCAGTCCTTCAGTCTTCGGGAAGCTAAAGAGATGTATTTATTTGTTGAATTTATATAACCGCACCCTCTCCCCGAAGGGACCCGGGGCGGTGCACAGAAAATTAAAACAGACAATATCACAATATAAATAATTAAAACCAAATTAAATAAATTATCCCTGTGCTAAAATTTAAAAATTTTAAAACATAATCCCATCTAAAATCCAATTAAAACAATTTATGGTACAGACTGTAGGCTAGGTAAATAACTTAGGCCAAGCCGGCCTGATGAAACAGGAGTGTCTTTAATTTCTGGCGGAAGGTGCAGAGGTCCGTGGTTGTTCTGAGGTCAGGGGATAAGTCGTTCCAGAGGGTTGGGCCCACCACAGAGAAGGCCCTTCCCCTGGGCATCGGCCGCTGGCATTGTCTGGTGGACGGCACCCGGAGAAGTCCCTCTCTGTGGGAGCGGATCGGCCGCAGGGATGTCTTCATTTGCCAGTCAAATTTTGATTGTTGATATTTTAGGAGAAGTTGCCATGGCACTCACCACCTGCTTTTTTCGTGCCAGCAGTTACAACTTTCACAACTGACCCCAAAGTTTATGCTGCTAAGTGAAAAATTTGTTAAGTGAGTTTTGCCCCATTTTACTTTTCTTGCCACACTTATTAAGTTAAATGACTGCAGTTGTTAAGTTAGTAACGTGGTTGTTAAGTGAATCTGGCTTCCCCATTGGCTCTGTTTGTCAAAAGGGGGTCATATAACCCAGGGACACTGCAACCATCATAAATATGAATCAGGTGTCAAGCATCCGAATATAAACCAAGTGACCATGGAGATGCTGCAATGGTCATAAGCGTGAAAAATAAGTCAATTTTTTTCAGCGCTATTCTAACTTCTGGCACCCAGCAAACAGTTGTAAGTCAAGAAATACCAATATTCACTGCATGCTGCACCAAGCCAGCTGGTGTTCTCTTGGGGTTTTTCATCTCTCTTTCAAAGTCTTCCATTTCTCAATATATACATTACTGCAATCTACAACCTCTTGATATACACCCCCATGCCCAAATGCAAAGGTGCACAGGTGTAGTCCAGCTCCTCAGGTTACTTAAAATCATTGGGTTCTGATGCAGTGGTGGGATTCAAAATTTTTTACTACAGGTTCTGTGGGCGCGGCTTTGTGGGTGTGGTGTGGCTTTGTGGGTGTGGCTTTGTGACCGTGGCAGGGGAAGGATACTGCAAAATCTCCATTCCCTTCTCATCCTGGGGGAAAGTTACTGCAAAATCCCCATTCCCTTCCCACCATACTAAACTGCTTTCCAGCTCCGTTCTCCTGTTCAGGGCAATGAAAGAAGATCAGCTGGGAGGCTAGGAGACAGTGGGGGCAGGGCCAGCCTATTTGCTGGTTCTTCAAACTATTCAAAATTTCTGCTACCAGTTCTCTAGAAGAATACCACCTCTGTTCTGATGGTGTTGAGACAAGGAAAAATGTTTTTTTTAAATAAATAAGGTAGGTCTTATAATGATTGGTGTAAGGCTTTCCTTCCACACCCTACCAATTCCCCCCTTCCATAAATGACTGAGGTTACAAAGGGAAGAGTAAAAAATGGCCATGTTGAGAAATTATACAACGTAGAAAAGATCAAAAGCAGGCATTATATTGTTATCTTTCAAAGAACATAGGAGGCTATAAAATTCAAATACATCATTCTAGTGACAAAGATTGTTACAAGGGCAGAAAAATAGCACAGCATAAATCCAATCTTGAAGGTGTGGTTGTAACAAGAGCGAGCTATGAATGGTACAAATGTAATCCACTTTTGTTGCAGCTTCAAGAATATAACCCTGTAGTTAACATCTAGAAAAAATTTCCAGGAGAATGATGGGTTTCTTTCTTTCTTTCTTTCTTTCTTTCTTTCTTTCTTTCTTTCTTTCTTTCTTTCTTTCTTTCTTTCTTTCTTTTAATATTGTTTGAAGGACAAGACATGAACATGGAAAATTACCAAAACTCAAAGTGAAGGTCTTCTGATGATAAGGGATATGGGAACTTTTGAACCTCTTGAACTGGAATAAAAAGTTATGTATTATAGCACTTGAACGATTTCAACAGTTCTACAAACTTTATCAGAAGTTGGTCTCCTATCATTTGTATAGACAAAATTAACCTTTTTTTTCAACCTAAGAATAGTTTGTTACTATAATTTGTGATTTGTTGTTACCCCCCTCCCCACACCTATGTTAAATTGTATAATAAAAAGGACTTTGCTAAGCTGTATGTAATTATATTAACGACTTCAGTATGTATGCTTGATTCAACAGTTTTCAAGAGCTTGTTAACCTTTCTGGTAAGATTTTTGCTATCAATTATATCTAACAAGAATTTTTTGTTCCTTTTTTCATTAAGTATAATTTATTTTAGGTGCACTTGTAATTGTATAACCTCAGGCACTGACATAATACTCTGAAGGAGCTTAAATTGAGCTTTATTTTTGTTCTTTTAAGGAAATCATTTGGGTTTTTTTGTCACACCAATCAGTGAAACTGTTGCTGTACCCTTTTTTAAAAAAATGTTCATGTTTGATTTGTGCCTTTTCATTTTAAAAACCTATTTTAATTCTTAGGATCATTCTTAGGAAACTATAGCCAGTGGTGGGATTCAAATAACTTAACAACAGGTTCTCTGCCCTAATGACCAGACGGGAAAGCAGGGCTTGGTGGTCATGTGATTGGGTGGGCGTGGCCAACACAACATCACTCATGTTGATGGGCGCTTCACCTTAGCTGTTACAATGTAATAAGGAGAGGCAGTTTCTATGAGCATGACAATAAAGATTAGGCTAGAAACAACTCCGGAATGTTTCGTTCCTGCCTTCCTTACAGGAATAGCCCTGTAAAGTGGGGAAAAACAAAATGAGATTTCTTCCAACAACCGGTCCTCCGAACTGCTTAGAAAGTTAACAACCGGTTGTCCCTAATAGGTGCAAATTGACTGAATCTCACCATTGACTACAACCATAAAAAGCAAAAAGTATGACTGTCCAGCAAAAGAGGGTTTGGAAACCATGTAAAAAAAACAACAACCTGTCCAGAGACACTTCACGTTCTCTAATTGAAGGTTTGGCCTTATGGGACACTGTGATCATTTTTAAACAGGACTGTTCCAGATGTCCTTTGGGAGTTGAGTACTATAGAGCCATTTGATTAAAGATTCATGGGATGCCTCAAAACAATTCTTGTCATGAATCTGGCTGTGACATTTTGGACTACTTGAAAACTTTTCAAAGATATTTTATTGGCAGGCTGTCATGCACATTGGGCCACATAAATGATCACTTAGGCTGAAAATTTTCTTTGTATACTTTTCACCATTCCAAGTCATCTGGACAGATCTGTGCAGATGTAACGGGGACAGAGAACTATTTTTAGCCCATGTTGCAGTGGTGGTATTCAGCAGGTTCTGACCAGTTCTGGAGAACCGGTAAAGGAACTTTTAAGTAGTTTAGAGAACTGGTAAATACAACCTCTGGCTGGCCCCAGAGGGGGTGGGAATGGAGATTTTACAGTATCCTTCCCCTGCCACGTCCACCCTGCCATCTCCACTTTGAACTGTTGTGCTGGAAAAGACTCCTGCGAGTCCCTTGGACTGCAAGGCAATCAAACTAGTCAGTCCTAGAGGAGGTCAACCCTGACTGCTCTTTAGAAGGCCAGATCCTGAAGATGAAACTTAAATACTTTGTCCATCTAAGGAGAAGGAAGGACTCACTGGAGCCTAATGCTGGGAAACACTGAGCGCAAAAGAAAGGGACAAATCATCATCATCATCATCATCATCATCATCATCATCATCATCATCATCATCTTTATTGTCATTGTAATAATATTGTAATAAAATTACAATGAAATGAGGTGGCTGGATGGAGTCACTGAAGCAGTAGGTGTGACCTTAAATGGATTCCAGAGAATGGTAGAGGACTGGTAGGCCTAGAGGAACATTGTCCATGGGGTCGTGATGGGTTAGACATGACTTCACAACTAACAACAACAGCTGTCATAAGCTTCCATTTTATACATACCACTTTTTGTGCAATCTTAAACATGCCTACCTGAGTAAGTCCCACTGAATTTGAAGGGATTTCTTTACAGGTAATTTGAGGACTACAATTAGAGTAAAAGTCTTGCTAAATTTCTGAAACCATGTCTTATTAGAGAGCTGGCTATGTTTTAATCACTAACCACTGAACATTTGGTTGGAACACCATTTGCATGATGATATCTCAATAAGCAGTAATGCAGCCGTGTAATTTTAATTCCACATGCATGTGTGAGTTTTACATCTCACCCATCTTAACTAACCCTCCTGTAGCTTGGAGCTAATGATCTGGAACAAATACCATTTTCATATATTCTTAATGTAAAAGTCTCAGAAAAATTGCATATTCCACCATGTTCTTACAAAATTCAGTTCTTAGTCAAAACAGACTTTTCTCCTCATAAAGCAAGTTAAGGTAAAGAAAAGACTGAAATATATTGCAGGCATATATCAGTGTTGGGTTGCCAACCAGTTTACTACCAGTTCACTCATGCTCATGCACATGTGTGAAGCTTCTGCACATGCGCAGGAGCATCCAGGCATGTGGGCAGAGCCTCCTACCACCATCACTACCAGTTCGCATGAACTGGCCCAAACCGGGAGCAACCCACCTCTGGCGTGTGTGTGTGTATCCCCATCCATGAAGGAACTCTTCAATTTCTTCTCTAATTCCTGTCCAAATCTCTTCAACCAAGCTTGCTATTAACTCTACAGCCATCCCACAGGGAGCATAAGTGGCATTTCTCTGCACCCAATTCCCAAGGCATATCTAGTAGTGAACAAACAATGCAATTTTATTCCATTGCTAAAATTCGGGGACAGCATTCGTTTGCTCCTTACTTTGAATCTATAGCCAGCAAGAATTACCTGGTGCAACAATAACCATTGAATTCAATGGTTTGGACTCTTCAGTATCTGGAGAATTATTTAGCATTTCACTTAGCCATTTCAGCAATTTCCTTAAAGGACCAAGTACTTTCAACCCAACTCTTCCTTTGGTAAGTATTTCTACCTTGCAGAAAGTCTTACTCTAATTCATAGACATCCTTTCCTACTCCTCCAGTTTCAGTCAACTTCTTGTCTCTGCCAAACCTGACCTGCTCCCAGTACTCCTTAGAGTAGAGTAGAGTAGAGTGGAGTGGAGTGGAGTGGAGTGGAGTGGAGTGGGGTGGAGTGGAGTGGAATGGAATGGAATAGAATAGAATAGAATAGAATAGAATTCTTTATTGGTCAAGTGTGATTGGCCATACAAGGAATTTGTCTTTGCTGCATATGCTCTCAGTGTACATAAAAGGGAAAAAAAGAAAAAATACATTAATCAAGAATCATAGGATACAACAATTATTGACAGTCATATGTTACTAATAAGCAATCAAATCATGCAGTGGGACCTCAGGTCCCGAATGGCCCAGACCATGAATAATTTGGGTGCAGACTGAAAAATCCACTAAGTGTTTCACTCATATCACACACATCATCGGGTGCCCGCGGTGATTTTCCCTGATATTGTTATTTCCCCTTCCGCGCCATTTTTTGTGCGTGCATGCATGCACAGTCAGTCTTGCTTCTGGTCACGACCAAATCAGGTGCCGACCAAAGTCCTGGAATGGATTACAGTCAGCACCCAAGGTCCCACTGTACTAGGAAACAACAGAATATAAATTGTAAAAATACTTGGTAAAACAATTTACATCCAAGCTTGTAGCAGGTCATGAGGAATGTGTTCTTCCTTTACCTCTTACTCACAGATGACTTCTCTTATCTTTCTTCCAATTGGAAATCTGTCTCACCATTTTAATTCCTCACTAAGCGAACCACTTCTGTTTGCTCATCCCAGCCCCCCCCCCCCCGTCATTTGGTCACATTGAACAATGCCTGTTTGCATTGACCAAAATCTCTAAGTTTGTGCTCTCTGTGTGTCCCATTGCACCCCACAGTTCAACACATTTTACAGTATTTGCAAAGGCTGCATTGACTTTCTTCTTCTCAGGTGTTCATGGTGGCTTTTCACTCCCTTATTCCAACTGCTTTCTAGATTGTTCTTTATCTGCTAAAAAGCTGCTTATTGCATCCACAGTTTAAATGTGCAGCAAATGTATCTTTTCAATCTCCTGTGAATGTTCAAAGCTAGGAACCTCTATGGTCTAGCACTGAAGTTATTTTCTTGATTCTAGGGGCAAATCTTTACCAGTTTTACACCGACTTCACTCACTTCCCCAGCTTTTGGATTTCACATTAGTTTTCTTCAAGCAGAAGATCAAGAAAGTTTTGTTTTTATTTGTTTCCCCCATCCCTCCTTTTAGTACAGATTATTTACTTGGAAGAGGCAGCAACCTGATGTTTTATTTCCAGAATTTAATAAAAGCTGGATTCATATGAAATGCTATTTCTCATTGCATTCTACAGAAACATATTCATTTTTTTAAAAAAAAATCTGTTCACATTATTAATTTGTCATAATTCTCTTTTCTGTACTCAGTCTGCTCTTTAAAGGTACCCTGTTTCAATGGTGAGTTGCTACTGGTTCGGACAGGTTTGGCCAAACTGGTAGTGACATGCTGGCCTGGGTCGCCCAAACCAGCAGCAACCCAAGTCTGCCATGTCCCTGAACCAGTTCCCCAGTTGCTGCTGTCGCTGCCACCATCTTGGTTTTCAGATCTGCGCAATTTTAATTGGACTGTGCATGCGCATGCAATGTGCATCCATTGTGCAGTGTGCATCCAGCGCACAGTGCAAAGTGCATCCAGTGCACATGTGCAAAAGGTGTCCATGAGCAAACCATCAGTAGTCCCTGACAGAACCCACCCCTGCCCTATTTCCCTGAAAATAGGACCTCCTCGGATAATAAGCCCAATTGGGCTTTTGAGCACATGTGCTAAAATAAGTCCTCCCCGAAAATATTGCAACACAGCAGCAGCCATGAGGTGGACACACTAGCCACCTCCAGCACCTCAAAAATAATAAGGCCAAGTGCTTATTTTGGAGGTCAAAACACAGCATTGGATTACAAAACATGCAAATGAAATTGAAAAGTGTGAACACTAATGAAGCTTGGGTGTTGATATATATCATTTGAATATATTCTGGTCCACTGCTTTATTTCTGAATCAATCCAACATCAGGAGCATCAATACTGATTGATAAATAACCACCTTAGTGCACCTACTGAAAATTGGTTTTAGCAATTAATATAGAGTTCATTTCCCTTCTGCTACCTTCCCCTCCCTTTTGTATATTCCTGTGTGGTTTACAAGAAGTCTTTAGGTAATCTCTCAACTGCCCCTTCAATCAATTTCAGTCCTATTATTTTTAATAGCCCATGGCTCTACATGATAATGGCCCATTTATCACTTTGTTTTTAAGCTAGTTCACATTATTTTAATAGGATATCTGTACAGATATTCAAAAATAAAACAGGCATGGTTATTGATATCCCATAAACACAGTTACAGATGAATATGGGACAGCTCGAATTGGTTCAGGACTGCTGGCCTAGCAACTATACTTGGATAAGTTCAAAATGAGCAATAATTGAAACAAGGACTGGTGGTGAGAATTCCCAAGATGTACAGTAGCAAATAGAAGTGAGGTCTGAGTTCCAGAAGATGATAACTGCATGAATAGCACTCGATGTGTTTTGTCCCATATGAAGTCACTCATCTTCAGAATTCTATTCTCCAGCAATAGAATTGTTACGCCCATTTGCACTGCTACACATCCACATTCATTTGCACTACCCAGGCAACCCCGAGGACACAGATAAATCTCCAAGTGGCCTCAATGACTCTCTAAAAGCAATCAAATGACCAGCTGGCTGCAAGGAATGTAAATCCTTCCATTCCCCACCATCCAATCAGAGCTGAAGAAGTTTTTTGGATGAGAAGCGAAACATCTTCAAAGAAAAACAAGGAAGTCCCACTGCCTCTTGAAAAAGCATCTATGGGACAACCATGACCTGGATGACTGAGAATCTCCATATTCTCTAGCAAATATCCTAGGGACCAAAATGTACAAGCATGCCAAAGTTCAGAAGCAGACAGACAAAGCAAAAGAAAAGTCTGTGAATTAATCCTGTCTAATGAAGCTGTTAATAAATCACTAGTTTTTGTATTGCAACATTGGCTCGTATTACTGTATTTTTCCTCTAAAAAGAGGCTGAAAATCTGGGTGTGTCTTATACATCGAATACAGCATTTTTTTGCCTCCTGGAACTCGACCCCCTTCACCAAAATGGCTCTGCATAGCCTTATAGAGGCTTCCAGGGATCTCAAGGGGGCTGGGGAGGGCAGAAATTAGCCTAAATTGGGCCGTTCCCCCCTCCCAGCCTCCAGCAGCACTCTACAACCTCCATAGGGCTATGCATGCAATTTATTTGACACAAAACTGGCCCATTTTCGTGATAAATGGGCTGTTTTTTTGCTCATTTAGGGGGGCCAACTCCCCCAGCAGCACTCTGCAAGCCCCCTCCCCAAGGCTAGTTATGCTTTTTATTTGCAAATCGGCCCCGTTTTCACAGAGAATCGGGCCATTTTGGAGAGGTTTGAAAGTGCAAAGGGTTTTTTTTCCTGCTCTTTAACTTTTTCTGTGCCAGCAGAAACAAAGTACTAAGGTTTGTCAGTGATTTCCTTCTCCAGGACATGGATAAATATAACTGGAAACATCAACCTACCTACCTACTCTCTCTCTCTCTCTCTCTCTCTCTCTCTCTCTCTCTCTCTCTCTCTCTCTCTCTCTCTCCCCCTACCTACTGTATTTCTCTCTCTCTATCCCTTTATCTACCTACCTACCGACTCTCTCTACCTACCTACTTACTGTATTTTTCTTTCTTTCTCTCCCTCTCTATCCCTCTATCTACCTTTTGCCTCTTCAAAACCTTGGTGCGTCTTATACTCCGGTGCGTCTTATACTCCAAAAAATACGGTGTGTGTTTGTTACGGTATCGTTGGAAAACTTTACACCTGAATTGTAACCTGGTTTAGAATCACTGATTCTTTGCCATTGTGATCCCTTTGTTTTCATATTTTTCTTTTAAAAACTTTGTGATTCTTCACAACATTTTTAAACTCTTTCTTTGCAAGAGTGTGACATGAGGGTATTTCTTTTTTATTATTATTTTTGGACAGTTTTGTTAACATACGAGTCTGTTCATTGGGAGTCGTTCTTGAATCCATATGCAAGCTGAAGTCTTCTCCCTCAGGCTGTGACCCAGATGGTAAGGTCTGAATATAAATATCATGCATTTACAGAATCAGACATGGAAAATGAATACTATAAAATTGCCCACCTGTCAGATCTCCATCCTATCCTGCTAAGCTCTTGATTGAAAATGATTACAGTTTTAGATCCCCGTGGATCCTTCATCTGTAGTCCAAGCTTCCCTCCCGAATATTTTCCTGCTACAAACTTATGCTGTGTCATTTGTAATGAAACTCGCAGGTGCTTTTTTAAATTAAGGTGGACTCATAATTTCCATAAAAGTGTAAATGTTGTTATTTCATTCTTTCTACAGGTTAATGCCTTTGACAATTACCAAACTCTGTTTCTTCTCCTCCAAAGGATATGAAATGTCCTTTTATTTCAGTGTATATTTATTTTCAGACTATGCTTTTGGAATCTGACCATTCAAAATTGGGTTTTCATAGTTTCAGCAGTGGTGGGTTCCTACCGGTTTGGACTGGTTCAGGCGAACCGGTAGTAGTTTGGCAGCCTGGGTTGCTGGAACTGGCAGTGACCCAGGCCTGCCACGCCCCCGAACCAGTTCTCCCGGAGGCGCTGTAGGTGCTGCCATCTTGTTTTTTGCTTCTGTGCATGCACAGAGCAATTTGTATTGCACTGTGCATGCACATGCGTGCATGGCACGGCCATGAGCGAACCAGCAGTAGTGACTGTCGGAACTCACCCCTGAGTTTCAGGCTTCCTGTCCTCCAAAAGGGGGCGGGAACATTTGGTGGAAAACTTTTTCAGGAGGCAGCTGGACTTTCTTGTTTTTCTTTGAAGACGTTTCACTTCTCATCCTAAAAGCTTCTTCAGCTCTGACAGGGATAGTGGGGAATGGAAGGATTTATTTTCCTTGTAGACAGCTGGTCATTTGCATCGTTTTAGAAGGCCATTGAAGCACATGGAGGTTTATCTGTGTCCTCAGGGTCACCTGAGTGGTGCTCCTGGTTCCTGTAGTCTGCAATTTCTCCTCTGGAAATCCATTCCTACTCCCACACCATTCAAATTGTACAGCTAAAAGTCTGTAGAGATTCTCACTCATCCAGGTCATGGTTGTCCCAAAGGTGCTTTATTTTCCAAAGCACCTTTGACCTGGGCCATGACCTGGATGAATCTCTACAGAAAAATATTATTTCTTGAGTTTTTTTACTGGCAATCTGCTTCTTAATTACTATATTACGATATGTTCCATCCATTTGGTTCCAGCTATGAGTTTGAACATCCCAATTAGAGAAAGTCAACCACATGTTTAGATGGAGTTGGCATTTTATCCACCAATCAAGTCGTTTCCAGGTCTCTAGGATAGGCAAATGTTTGATGGTATATTTGATGATGAAATATTTACAATTATATTAGAAAGAGACATTAAAAATATCTTATTGGGCTTTGTTCAATGCCAGACAAAAGTTTGAAAGTTGTTGGTAAGCAGGTAATTGACCTGAAACTACCTGATGGTACCCTGACATGTTGCTGTTGGATGTTTCATTGTTCAGAAAAGTTCTGAAAAATACTACCATTTGCCATTTATCTGGTGTCTCTATTCAAGAAATCATTCAAATAAATTCTTCGTGTAAATTAGCTAAAGTGTCTGAATGAAAATAATTAACTCAATTCCTTCTAAGTTGCTTGATTTGGTGTGCGAGTACCAAGTGATAATAACATTTTGGATGCTTAAGCCATTTTGTTTCACTGTTCTGTAATTGGGTTTCATGCTGAAACAAACTATTTGATATTTCAAACTCAAGGGAATATATTCATTTTCACAGCAATGATTGCAGATATTATAGGCGTTTTCTAAAAAAGAGAAATAAGAAAACATTGAATTTCTTTTTAAAACAGAGTTTTAAAGTAACTCATTTCTAGAGCTGTGGATAAGAAAGGTTTTGGGAATGGGTACAATGCATATGACAGTTGTTAAACTTTTTAAGTTGACAAAGAATCATGAAAAAAACCCACTGGATTTAAAGGTCCAATTTAAAGATTTAAAGATGTATATGCTTACCTATCTCAATCAAATCAAATTCAAAATCAAATTTTTATTTGTATACCGCTCCCTCTCCCTGAAGGGACTCGGGGCGGTGCACAGGGGATATAAAACATAAAAACATACAACAATATCAATATCTAAGATCAGATTAAATTACATTACCCCTTGCTAAAACCTAAAAACCTAAAACACGAAACCCCCTAAAAACCCAATTAAAAATTTAAATATACAGACTGGGGGTAGGAAAGATAAATTAGGCCAGCCCGGCCTGTTGGAACAAATACGTTTTGAGCTTTCGGCGGAAGGAGCATAGGTCCGGAGTTGTTCTGAGGTCGGGGGGTAGGTCGTTCCATAGGATAGGGCCTGTGACAGAGAAGGCCCTTCCCCTGGGAGTCGCCCGCTGGCATTGCCTAGTGGACGGCACCCGGAGAAGTCCCTCTCTGTGCGAGCGAATCGGTCGAAAGGATGTATCTCTCTGAATCATATTTTCTTTACTGAATCCATATGGGTGTTATAAGCTTACTAGCTCAACATCCCTCTATATGCTTATTTCTCTGAAGTTGGAAAGATTTCAGTCTTAAACTTTGGTCTCCCTGAATAAATCATCTGTTTCAGCAGTAGTAGGTTTTTCTTTTCAATTTCCCAAAGTTTCACAAAAGGAAGAATTACTTTTTGGATTTGCAAATCTCTCTTAGGCATGGACCTCAGATCAAATCAATTAGCCTCTGATTTGTCAAAGTTGAATTGTTTGTTTACTGAATTACTACTTTTCCCCCTCCAGGGCATCCTTCTGAACATGTGAGAGATTGAAATTGCTGTTATATTCTTGAAGAATTTTAAAACACTGGAATTGAAGTGGGAGAGAGACAGACTGACAGACAGACAGACAGAGAATCCTATAGAAATGTGATGGCAAACGTATAGCACACATACCCAAACTGGCACACAGAGCCATGTCACCTGGCATGCACGGCATTGCCCATTCCTCTTCTGGGTTTCTGGCATGCATGCACATGCAACGATTAGCTGACCTTCATGTGTGTGGCAGTGCCAGAAACTGGAAGAGTCTTCTGTTTTCCAGAGTGAGCCGACCAACTGATCATCTTGTGCACATGCATGCCATTAACCGGAAGACCAAGTGCACGCTAGAAACCAGAAGTTCATTTTACAGCGTGCGCATGCTCAACTCCTTTTCCGAGTTGTGGCCTAGATGAGTGCATGCACACATGCACGCACACTCCCTTTTTGCCATCGCTGCTATAGAACATTCTTCAAATGGCAACATATATGAACCCCACCCAAAGACCATGACTCTATACCTATCTTTAAGTAATCTATTATTAATAAAGCCCCTGCGATGACACAATGTATATTTACATTTAAGAGAAAACCAGTAAAACTTCACTTTAAATTCTCAGTGGAATGCAAAGAGGTGGGTGATAATATGAGATGCAGCTACCGTGCACACCTATCCTCTAGCTAGCTATTTTCATGGCTGACTCCCTACGCACTGCTGCGCTTACAACCAGTCAACAGAAACAGGAAGGGGGGAGGGAAAGTATTGGAATGCAAGGGAGAGAATTGAGGGATTCAAATGAGCCGATGCAGTCCAGAACAGTCCCAACACCCCAAGGTCAAATGCTGGGAAAATTCCGAGCTGCTCAGAATGTTCCCAAAACAAAATGAATGTCAAGCCTGCAGCCATATCCCTTTTGGATCTTTGGCCTGCCACACTTTCTATTATTCTGCTTTGCATTTTCTATTGTGGGAAAATGGGAAGGGAGTTGTACAGAGTTAGATGACATGTAGCCAAAATAAAATTCCTTTCTAGAAAGCCAAGGTCATCCTTTGACTCTGCACCTCTGCACCTGACCGGAATTGGATGGATGGAACTGCCAGCATGGTAGTGGAAGATTGAACCATGTGATGGACTTGTGGGAGTGGGGCAAGATCGGGAACATTCAACCGGGTGGGGAAAACCGGGAAGCTTTCAGATTATAAAGATTATACTATTCGGGTTTTCCCAAATGTGCCAACATGGCTCTCTTAATAAATTGGAACTTTGAGAAATACTTTGCCTTTGGAGTCTGATTTAATTTTGGATGTTATTTGGAACCCTGACAATGAATGCAATTGATTGGTGGGCAATAAACTGTGGGAAAGTCCAAGGTAAAACAGGGATTTTACCTATGTTGATTTTTACGTGAAAACTTTGGAAGTGGCTTATTTTCTTCTGTATCTATGTGAAATTATCAATAAAGTTACACTGATAATGTCCCAAGAGTTTCTTTTGCTGCATTTACCAATGGGACAGTCAGTCCTCATAATAGTATTGTATTCGTTTTGTTTTGGGAACATTCTGATCAACTTTGAGTTTTTCCAGCATTTGACCTTGGGTTGTTGGGACTGTTCAGGGCTGCACTGGCTCACTTGAATTCCTCAACACCCTCCCACGCTCCCTTGCATTCCAATACTTTCCCTTCCTCCTCCCTGTTTCAGTTGTCTGGTTGCAAGCAGGGGTGTGTGGTGAGTCAGCCATGACAGCTATTTTCATGCCATCACGTTTTCAGACAAATATGTGAAGATCAAATCAGGATCTAAATCACTTTCCCCTAATTGTAATTTACAGTCAAAATGCATCCAGCAAAGCATGTCTCATAGGATAAAATACTAATATAATATACTACTAATAACCTAATTAGCAACTCAAAAGGATTTTTTGAGCAAGCCTGACCTAAACAAGATTGGGATAGAGAATAAATCTTTTGACATATTAATGTCAACAATGTCATGTCAGCTCAGACAGGGCCTTCTTGAACCTGATCAGAATCAAGGGTTTGGCAGACAGCCCGCAAAATTCTAGGTCTACCCTTCTAGGATTGCCATCGACAATAATTTCCCCTTCTGAGCTTCCATGAATGTTGATTAATACTGCCATTATTAAATTCTCATGGCAGCTTTTATAGAAAGGACAATGGAAAACCACCTTGATTCTACTTCGCCATCAAACAGGCTCAAAGGCACCTTTGCAATAGAATGCTACTGAAGCTTTCTTCCAGCAGCAGTGGTTTTCCTTATAAGGCAGACATAAAATATTGGCAAAGCAATTAGCAACTCAAAAGGGTTTTTCAAACAAGCCTGACCTAAACAAGATTGGGCAAGAGAATAAATCTTTCTATAGATCAATGTCAAAAACTTGCTTCAGCTCAGACAAGGCTGTCTTGAAGCTGATCAGAATCGAGGATTCGGCAGACAGTCTGCAAAATTTTAGATCCGAATAAATTCCTGTCACCCCAGAGGATGTGGAATTATCTTATAAAGGTGAGGAGAACAGAAAGTTCTCAAGGAGATTAACTTTGAGCTAAAATTTCAAGTGGCAATTTGGATGCGAGCCTCTATGAAAACTAACCCAGATTCAAGCCTTGAATCTGGAAACTCACAGAAGAGTTGTTAAAATATGTGTAGACCAAAATGGGAGTGGGGCCTTTACTTTACTTTACTTTACTTTAATTCGACTTATTAACCGCCCCCTCTCCCCGAAGGGACTCGGGACGGTGCACAGGAAATATAAAAACACAATATATCACAATAAATACATACATATTTAAAACTATATTAAACTAACACCCTGTGCTAAGATCTCCCCGTTAAAATTACCATAAAACCCAATATAAAATTTCTCTACTAACCAAGGCTAAGTACAGTAGATTAGGCCAGACCGGCCTGTTGGAAAAGGTACGTTTTTAATTGCTGGCGGAAGGAGCAGAAGGAGCGGCCTTAAGTGAAGCTTGTGGTAAATATTGTGTCAAAGTTCCAAATAGCATCCAAAATTAAATCAGAGTCCGAGTCAAAGCATTCCTCAAAGTTCCAGTTTTTTAAGAGAGCCATGTTGGCACATCTGGGAAAACTTGAATCTGAAAGCTTCCCAGTTTTCCCCACCCAGTTTTCCCCACCCAGTTGAAAGTTCAAGATCTTGCCCTCACAGCCACAAGTCTATCATATGGTCCAATCTTCCACTGTCATGCTGGCAGTTCCACCCATCCAGTTCCGGTCAGGTGCAGAGGTGCAAAGACAAAGGATGACCTTGGCTTTCTAGAAAGAATTTTGTTATGGCTACATATCATCTAACTCCATATAATCCCCCCTCCCATTTTCCCACAATAGAAAATGCAAAGTAGAATAATAGAAAGTGTGGCAGGCCAAACAATCCAAAAGAAAAGGTGGCTGCAGGCATGACATATTGCCTAATCTTTTAACCGGAAGCAAATTCAAAATTAGACTTCAAAGAAAATATTTCTTGATCATAATTGGGAAGGTGAACCTACGTAATTGGCTTTTAATATGGCATTGCAACTAAAAAACAAATTATTATTTTTCTACGTGTTGTGATAGCGATAGCAATTGCACTTAGCCTTATATGCCACTCCATCGTGCTTTACAGCACTCTCTGAGCAGCCTGGAAGCCGTGCGGATCTGGATGGGAAGTAACGGACTCAGACTCAACCCGACCAAGACCGAGTGGCTGTGGTTTCCGGCTGCCCGATTCAACCAGCTAACTCCATCGCTGGCCATAGGGGGTGAACATCTTGCCCCTGTGGATGGGGTGCGCAATTTGGGTGTCCTCCTGGATGCCCGGCTGTCCATGGAAGATCAAGTGACAGCCGTGGCCAGGAGGGCGTTTTACCAGGTTCGCCTGGTTCGCCAATTGCGCCCCCTATTGGATCGGGACGCCCTTCGCACAGTCACTCATGCTCTCGTGACATCCCGACTGGACTATTGTAACTCTCTCTACATGGGGCTCCCCTTGAGGTGCACCCGGAGGCTTCAGTTAGTCCAGAATGCAGCCGCGCGAGCAATTATGGGTGTTTCTAGATTCACCCACGTAACACCGCTCTTGCGCGAGCTGCACTGGCTGCCTGTCGTCTTCCGGGTGCGCTTCAAGGTGCTGGTTGTCATCTTCAAAGCGCTCCATGGCTCGGGACCTAGCTACCTGCGGGATCGGATCCTGCCCCATACATCCTCACGGCCGATTCGCTCGCACAGAGAGGGACTTCTCCGGGTGCCGTCCACTAGACTTTGTCAGCGGGCGACGCCCAGGGGAAGGGCCTTCTCTGTGGCGGGCCCAGCCCTCTGGAACGACCTTCCCCCCGATATTAGAACTACCACGGACCTCCACTCCTTCCGTCTGAAACTAAAAACACATTTTTTTCGCTTGGCCGGCCTAGGATAGTCTCTTCTGATTGTTTAGGGATTTTTAGTAAATATTTGGGAATTTTAGCGCAGGGTTTTCTGTTTAATATGCCTTTTAGTCAGTATTTATGTATGTTTATTGTTCTAAATTTTGTATTTTTTCTAACTTTTTTAATTCCCTGTGCCCCGCCTCGAGTCCCTTCGGGGAGAGAGAGCGGGTTATAAATAAAAATTATTATTATTATTATTATTATTATTATTACAATTTCAGCATTTTGCCCACAACAATCTGGCTCCTCATTTTATGGGTTGACTCTGCCTTCTTAGGAAGGATAAAAGACCGAGTCAACCTTGAGTCAGTCAGGATCCAATGCCAGGCTGTGGGCAGAGTTACCCTTCAATACTACATTTTAATCACTGCGCCACAGAGCTCCTTTTGGCGCACAGTTGTGATACAATTTTTGTGATACAATTGTGATGCAGCTTTTGGCTTCAGGAATATATATAAGAATATTTCTATTTCCTTAAATGTACACTTGTAGGAAGAATTGGTGTTGTAAAGACATTCCCCATGCTAAGAGAAACTACATAAGCACTTTTAGTCAAATGAAGAAATTGAATGGAATAGATTACATGCTACGCTAATATGTAAATTCTATTAATGCATGCAAATGTAATAGCTTACAATTTCAATTGGATTACACAATTAGCTAATCAGGATTAGAAAGTGGCTTGATTTATTGCTGCTTAATTGAAACATTTGTTTCATCTGTTAGCAATCCAAATCCAATGGCATTGATTCTTCAATACCGTGAAACCAAGAAGAGAAGTAAGGGGTGCATAAAGAGCTAAGAATTAACTCTGGACCCCGTCTTTTTCTATCGCTCTAAACTGATGTGTCACCAAGAAATTGATAATCTGAGATAATTGCCTTCTTCTGGGCCTCTTCCCAGAGACCTAGGAACACAGTACATGCTTGTTTATCCATCCCTTGGTAGAATGTAATTAGTGTTTGCTAGCCTCATAATACAGTATCTGTAAATAAATCTCATTTTTTCTCTCTTATAAAACACACTTCACCAATGCTTGCTCAGTTCAAATTCCTTTTCCCAAGAAGGCACATATAGAATAATTCAACCTCCAACTCAAATGACTTTGACATTATACATTTAATTATGATTTATGTTGGATTCGGCATGAGACATTTGTCTACTCTGGAGCTACAAGGTGCTTAGTGTATTTTGCTATTGTAGTAGTTATCGCTACTGTTGTCACTGCCTTCATTGTAAGTGGCATTGTTTCAGGTACTTTTGGCTGACTTCAGTTCAGATCCCATTTTTAGAACAAGCATTATGATGGTACTTTTCCCAACCTCTAACATTAACTTTTAAAAAATATTTAAAAATTTAAATATTCACCTCTATTTCATCCTTCATTCTTTCATTATTCAGTGTCTCAATGTACACTTCTAATTCCAATCGCAATCATTTAAACATTTAAAATACATCTATTCATGTTCTTTCCAATCGTCCAATCCATGTGATTCAACTGTTAAAATGTGTTTTAACCATTGCATTGTCAGGCCAGTCTAAGATATTTTTAAGATAATCTGCCCAGTGGTGAAATCTAAAAAAATTATCCTACCAGTTCTGTGGGCATGGCTTGATGGGTGTCATATGACTGGGTGGGTGTGGCTATGTAGTCATGCGACTGGGGGGGGGAGTCAAAATACAGACACTCACTTTAACAATGTTAAAGGGTTAGACTACATGACCTCCAGGTCCCTACCAGCCCTGGGTTGCTGTGCTCTTTCAAGGTATTCTCTGAAGCTGCAACTAGGACCAGGTTTGTGGTCCTTCTTCCCTCTTTTTTCCCCCTAAGCCTCCCTCTCTTCTTTCTTTCTTTCTTTCTTTCTTTCTTTCTTTCTTTCTTTCTTTCTTTCTTTCTTTCTTTCTTTCTTTCACAGCACCCCCACAGCCCATTTTTGGCCTAGCAGGTCTCAGGGAAGCCTCCTAGGAGTAAAAATGGACCCCAAATGCTAAACATTTTTTTTTTAAAGTAAAAGTCCCTACCATTGCGCTGCACAGCTGATTATTGGAACTTTTTTTTTTTACTTTGTTAAGCATTTTTTTTTAATACAGGTTCGGGAGAACCAGCTGGATTTCACCCCTGAATCTGCCATTTGTGATGAAGATGCTCTGATGTGGAGACCCACTGCTTAGCAATTGATTGTCTTCTTTTCTGAACTGAAAGATGCTTCTCATATTTGCAGAGAAATCATGAATCTTTCTTTTTGCCATTCAGCAAAATTGAAATTCCAGTAAACATCTACAGATTTATCTCCTGCATAATTTATTTTCTTCGGCAGATGCCAACTTCTTTTAGGAGCCATGCCACTTTTGGAATCCATGTGCTTTTAGTAAACTTTGATTTATATACAAAGGCATTTGAAGGACACACGTAATATAATAAAATGCATAGACATGGGCACATGTGCTAGTGTGAATGGAGATATTCCAACTGCCACAGCTCCTCATTATCTTCCTGAAAACTGTATTGATGGGCATTTGTTTGTGGGGAAGCCACATGACACATGTTACTAAGTCATTGTGCAAAATATGTGAATTATTTAATTTATGACATTTGAACAAGGACATAATTATAGATTCTTACGGATTCCTCCTATTTTATGTATCCACAATAAGATGACACAAATTTGTAACTTTAGCCTTTTCCTCCATTATTAAAGCTTACTTCCCTATATTCTTTAACTCAGATTGATGACGTTCTCCCTCTTTTTTTCAGTTTAGCAGATACACAACATATTTTTCCCCTTTAGTTCATGTGTTAATTCACCCTCTTCATCATTTATTCATCATATTTTCCAGGTTGCAATCATGCCTTTGCCAGAGTCATGACTGTCAGAAGTTTGACTTCAGTGGCATCAACTCTTGAGGGACTCATAGACCATTAGAGGCTCTGAGATTTATGCTGGGTCTACTTTGCCTACCTTATGTTTAAGAGATCCTAATCTCATAGTATCTTTCTCTGCCTTTATTCCCAGCTCAAATACAAACAGCAGATCCATCTTGACAATTATTTTGCTAGGATGTAGGTTTTAGGTTTACGTTTTGCCTCACCCTGTTAGGAATTTCTTGCAAATAAATATTCTGTTTTTTGAAGTTACAAAACCCATTTCATGAATCTTAGCTCAGTATGCTTAGCCTGAACACATTCTCAGGGATGCTCATAGGTGTACACATACTTGCCTTCAACAATCACCAGTTGTACCTATGGATATCGCCATCTTCCATCATGGTTTTGGTCAATCACAGCTTTTGTTTCATGCTTATTTTGAGATAAAATTACCAGTGTCAGGGTTCCAACAGATGCCCTAATTAAACCATGAGCCTCAAGCCAAGCTTCAAAAGAAATCCAGTTATTTATTAAGAGCAATATGTCGGCACATACCCAAGTGAAGCCATTTCTGACCTCACCCCCCAGGGTGTGTAATAAATCACATTCCCAACAGAGCATTTTTGCGGACTGTAGAAACCACTCCCCTCGGGCTGTTGCAGGTAACCTGGGAGACAATCTTGAAAAATATATGCATGCTCAGAAAGGATTAAATAGATATTAATTGAACAGATCTATACAGACCAGAATGGTTTCCTACCAAACAGACAAATAAAAAATGGCACAAGGATTATCTTAGATACCTTAGAATATTATGAAACACACCCAGAGAAACAATCCGCAGTGGTTTTCCTTGATGCCCACAAAGGTTTTGACAACGTAAATTGGAGATACATAATATTAGAATTAGAGAATATGAAATTTGGAGAATAAATTTTTAAAATGATAGGGAAAGTATATAATACCCAACAGCCAAATTTCTCTTGAATGGGGATCTAACAGGAAAAATTGAGATAAAGAAGTAAGACAAGGATGTCCCCTCTCTCCTCTCCTGTTTATAATAACATTCGAAACACTACTAAACAAAGTTAGAAAGGATCAGGAGATACTAGGACTAAAAATTAGAAAAGAAGAATATAAAATTCAAGCGTTTGCCGACGATCTAGTGTTCATTTTGGAAGACCCTTTGGAATCTGACCCCAAATTAATTTAAAAATTAAAGGAATTTGGAGAGGTAGCAGGTTTAAAGATTAATAAAAACAAAACAAAAATAATAACAAAAAACGTGATGAAAAAACAAGAGAATGAATTGGAGATCAGGACTAAAATGCAAATAACTGAAACAGTTAAATATTTGGGAATCTGGGTGTCGGCAAAATGCTCCTTAATTAAGGAGGACAATTATAATAAATTAATAACACAAATTAAAAAAGGACTTAGAGATCTGGAAAAACATGCAACTGTCACTTATGGGACGCATAGCTATGATAAAGATGAATATACGCTCAATAATTTTATTCTTATTCCAAGAAGCACCAATAAATCCACGCAAATTATTTTTTCAAGAACTAAACAAATTAACTTCGAAATTTATATGGGAAGGAAAAAACCCAAGGATTAAATTAAAACCATTGCAGGATAGCAAGAAAATGGGAAGTTTAGCACTCCCTGATTGGGAATTATATTTTCAGGCAGCATCACTAACATGGCTGAGGGAGTGGATTGAACTGAAGAACAAGAAAATATTCGTGTTAGAAGGACATGACCTGCAAGCGGGATGGCACGCATTCTTGTGGGATGGGAAAAATAAAACCCGCAAGTATTTTCACAGACATGCTTGAGACAGG
Source organism: Rhabdophis nuchalis (assembly GCA_039707465.1). Classification (NCBI taxonomy): domain Eukaryota; kingdom Metazoa; phylum Chordata; class Lepidosauria; order Squamata; family Natricidae; genus Rhabdophis; species Rhabdophis nuchalis. The sequence continues at coordinate 85,371,702 of CM077645.1, read as the reverse complement.
GGTTATTCCTCTGTCCTGGTCCTATTAGACCTCTCAGCGGCTTTTGATACCATCGACCATGGCATCATGGAGGGGTTTGGGGTGGGGGGCACTGTACTTCGGTGATTCTCCTCCTTCCTCTCTGACCGTTCACAGTTTGTGTTGACAGGGGGGCAGAGGTTGTCCTCAAGGTGCCTCACTTGTGGAGTGCCCCGGGGTCGGTCCTCTCGCCCCTTATGTTCAACATTTATGTGAAGCCGCTGGGCAAGATCATCCGGGGTTTGGGGGTAAAGTTCCATCAGTACACTGATGATACGCAGCTGTACATTTCGTCCCAGACCACCCCAATGTTGCCCTTGATGTGATGACCCAGTGCCTGGAGGCCATGCGGATCTGGATGAGGAGGAACAGGCTCAGGCTCAACCCCTCCAAGACCGAATGGCTGTGGTTCCCGGCATCCCGTTACAGTCAGCTGGTTCCATCGCTGGCTGTGGGGGGGGGGGGTGAGACCTTAGCCCCCACAGGAAGGGTTTGCAACTTGGGTATCCTCCTGGATGCACGGCTGTCCTTGGAAGATCATATGATGGCTGTTGCCAGGGGGGGCTTTTTATCAGGTTCGCCTGATTTACCAGTTGCGTCCCTTCCTAGATCGGGATGCCCTACGCGCAGTCACTCACACCCTTATCTCTTCCCGTCCGGACTACTGCAATGCTCTCTACATGGCGCTCCCCTTGAAGAGCACCCGGAGGCTTCAACTGGTCCAGAATGTGACTGCATGGGTAATTATGGACGCGACGTGACGCTCCCATGTAACACCCCTCCTGCACGAGCTGCACTGGCTTCCGGTGATTTTCCGGGTGCGATTCAAGGTGTTGGTTACCATCTTTAAAGTGCTCCATGGCTTAGGACCTGGGTACCTACGAGATCGCCTTCTGCCACCGAGAGCCTCCCACTGGCCCATACGCTCCCATAGAGAGGGTCTCCTCATGGTGCCGTCGGCTAGACAATGTCGACTGGCGACACCCAGGGGGAGAGCCTTCTCTGTGGGAGCACCTGCCCTCTGGAACGAATTGCCCCCGGAATTAAGAACTATCCCTGACTTACGCACCTTCCGCCGCGGTCTCAAAACCTTTCTCTTTCAACAAACCGGGCTGGCATAAAGCATGTTTTTAAAATTTTAAATTTACATTTTTAAATTTAAATTTTTATTATTTTAATTAGGGTTAGTTTGGGTTTTTTCCACGTTTCGGCTAATATTTTAATGATGTCTTTTAATTATGCCTTTTAAAAGCTTTTTTTAACTTTTATATATTTGTTTTTATTTTGGCTGTACACCGCCCTAAGTCCTTCGGGAGTAGGGCAGTATAAAAAACCAATAAACCTAAACCTAAACCTAAACAAAATACAATAATGAGATTCTATACATAATTCTACATATCACAGCAGCTAGAACAGCATATGCGCAGAAATGGAAAATAACCCAATATACTGTAGACTGATAAGCAAAACAGTAAGAAATAATAGGATGATAAGAGTAAAAATGTGTAGAGATGAATTGAGAGGGGGGAATGTTTGTAAAAATGCACCAATAAATATCCGCTGTAAGAAGGAACAGGAAGTTCTCATGTTACTTGTAAGTGTTATGTATGTCTTTGTCAATGTGTACAATTGTTTTTAATAATTATTTTTTTAAAAAGGAGAGAAAGATATGCATGGAATGTGCTTCTGGTTGTGGCTGCCGTGCGGCTCCATCAGTTCCCCCCCTTGCCTATGGCAACTTGCTAGCAGGCCAGAGATGCTTTGCAAATTGACATTCGGCTCCCCTCACTTCCTGAAGGCGACTCATGCAAAGCAAAAACAATTTTAGTACTGATATTGACAACCAGCTTTAGTCATACTCTTTCCATCTGCAATATTCTATTCGATAGTACTAACCAGTTTTGACACAGTTTAACCAGAATGGTAAAAGTGTAACCAATTCCCAACTTTAAGCTTCTTTGTTATCCAGACTAGGATTTTGAAACCAGCGATTGCTTCTCAAGTCAATGGTGTTGCCTGCCTCACCCAAATCAAGAGTTATATGCAGTGTGGTGACAGGATGTTGGAATTGGAGGTAGAGATGAATCAGTTGAGCTGCAGATGTGCTCCTTAACATCAGTATGGAACACAAAATATTGAAGCCTGATCAGATATTGTCTGACTATGTTCCATAGCATGGTCATTTTTTTGTATTCATATAGAGATTATGTCCTCCTTCAAAGACCTAATATATACTAATCTATTAAAAGACATCATTATGCCCTTAAAATATACTTCTCGGGAACCTCCTTGTTTTCTCTTTTGTGTTCCTCAAAACAAATCTTTATGGAAAGGGGAGGGAGACATCACTCTGTGAATATTTCCCTTTATTATTAATAGTTATGAGCCTTAGATTTATCAAAGATAATTGACCTTGTCAGCGTTAAGCCATTTCTGTTTTGCTCCAGAAGGCTCTGACTTTTTAGACAATCAATTATTTTCCAGCTAAGGCAAAAAGACAAGCTTTTGGCTCAAATGCAGAATACTAAATGCAAATAAAAAGGCGGGGAAACCTGTGGGGCATCTCAGGAGAAAAATCATTTGAACAAGTTGACCCTAACAATGCAGGTATTGAGAATTTGACAGAACCTCCTAGGTCATGATAACTGTAACTGCAGCCTCAAAATATACTATTGCTATTATCCATGTGCTATTATCCAATGAATGAGCCTTGGATGCTTTATTGCTATGACGTATAGGGAGCCAAATCATTAAATGATTTTAGGTTCAGTTCTAATTCATATCCAGTTACAATTGTTTATTCAAGCCAATCTTTTTTTTTTAATAACTCATAACCTTCTCCTCTGTGGAGAAGGGCGGGATATAAATTTAAATAAATAAATAAATAAATAAATAAATAAATAAATAAATAAATAAATAAATAAATAAATAAATAAATAAATAAATAAATAAATAAATAAATAAATAAATAAATAAATAAATAAATAAATAAATAAATAACCAACTAGTTCTGTTACAGCTCTACAAGGGCAAAATATCATTTGTATAGCAATAGTGTCATTCATTTCCTAACCTGTTCCCCTGAAAATAAGACCTCCCTGGATAATAAGCCCAATCAGGCTTTTGAGTGCATGCGCTGAAATAAGCCCTCCCCTAAAACAGCCCTCCCTGAAAATATTGCAAGACAGCAGCAGCCATGATGTTACCATGCTCGCCACCTCCTGTACCTCAAAAATAATAAGACCTCCCCGAAAATAAGGCCAAGAGCTTATTTCGAGGGTCAAACAGGGGAACATGGTAATATTATTGCATACTATAATGCAATGTAATATAATGCATATGACACGATTGATATCTGTTAGATAGGTTTTAAGGCATTTGCACTGTATTATTGCATTATTGACCGTATTTTTTGGACCCTAAGATTCACACACACACCCAAAAAAAGTGGGTGAAAATTGTGGTACGTCTTGAAGCCCCACCCACCCACCAGCCCTCACCCTTCACCCTTCCAAGTGGCGGCAGAGGTGGAACTGGCTGAAAACACGAGACATAGAGGCCAAAAATGGGGTGATGAGACCGAAAACATGAAGTGCAGAGACAGTGTTCAGCAGCAATTTGCTATGGTGATCCCTGCAGCCTGGAACAATTGATTGGGGGTATTCCAGGAGGCCAATCCACCCGCCAATTAGCTGCTAAATCAGCCTACAATAATGTGCTGAAGCTGACCAGGCAGTTTGATGTTTGCTGCAAGGAAACTAGCCAGATGAATACTGATGGATGCTGGTAGGCAGAGGCAGATTTTTTTTTCTTGTTTTCCCTTTCCAAAAACGAATGTGTGTCTTATACTCCAGAGCATCTTATACTCCAAAAAATATGGTACATATTTTGTATTCATTTCTTCCATGCTGCAATTAGTACTCCCATATATTAACTCTTACATTTGCCTATTCATACATTTATGAACTTGTAACAGTCAAATCACTATATCAAGTGGATCAAAGCTCCCACAATTTTAAGAATACTTTGCTTCAATCTACTTGCTTTAAGACAGAGATCCCTAACCTCTGGGCCCTGGTCCATTACCGGACATTGAGCCATTTAGAACTGGACCGCAGAAGTGGCAGGCAAGTACATGCGTGCACACATCCCCATTTCCATGAGCAACAGATGAGCACAGGTGTGTACAGATGCACTCTATTTAAGTGAGTGGCAGGCATGCTTGTCCATCGCTTGTGCAAATGTAGTTGTGTGCATGCATGCTTGCCTAAGGTGATCAGATTTTAATATTGGTAAAGAGGGACACCATTGACGGGGGGAGGTGTGGCCTATTTTGTGGGAGTGGCTCAGTGGTCATGTGACCGGGTGGGCGTGGCCAACTTGGAAAATGTGATGGAACTCACTTAACAACGGTCTTGCTTAGCAACCAAAATTTTGGCCACAATTGTGGTCATAAGTTCTTTCTTTCTTTCTCTCTTTTTTCTTTCTCTTTCTCTTTCTCTCTCTCTCTCTCTCTCTCTCTCTCTCTCTCTGTTTCTCTGTCTCTCTGTATCTGTCTCTCTCTCCTCCCTCCGCCCATCTGTCACTGTGTGTCTGTCTGGCTGTATCTCATTCACTCACTTAATCACTCATTCTGTGTCTCTGTCTATCTTTCTCTCCCTCCCTCTCTCTGTCTCTCCAAACCAATCAACACAGCATTAATCCCCCCCCTTGCTATTTCCTTTCTAACCATTATTTAAAAGGGCTAAATTGAAGGAAGGTAGCTATGGATATCCCATCTTTCACTTCAAGAACTACTAGTGAAGTTCTTCATACATCAGCATTACAGAAAATGTATAATTGGAGATTGAGTTGGAAGGAAGGAAGGAAGGCTCTCCCTGTGTCTGTCACTCTGATTCCCTCCTTCCCTCTGTCTCCGATTCAATCCCTCTCTCTCTGTCATTCTCTCTCTCTGTGCCTCTCTCTGTCTCTCTCCCCCCTCCCCGGGACCCTTTTCAGCCCCCGGGAAGCGCTCTGGCTGTCCCAAGGTGAAAGAGGCAGCTGTAGCCTCCCCAGCCAGCATGCCGGCCACTCGTCTGCCTCCCAGGGGCTGAAGGGGCTCCGTGGGGGAAGGGAGGGAACTGCCGCCGGTAGGTAAGCCAGTAGAGTGGGTGGGTAGGGAAGGTTGCTAGGTGCTGCCGCAGCGCCCTGCTCACCCACCTGCCCCGCCCGCTGGCCGTACAAGTCCTCCAGCCCCAGCACCGCTCCAGATTTAGTGTCCCATGCTACTTCCTGCTCCCGCCTCACGACCCGGATCTTCCACCGAGGTAGGCAAGTCAGACCGCAGGAGGAGGAGGAGGAGAGGAGTGGTGGGTGAGGAGGAGGAAGAGGGGGACGAGAAGGAGGAAGATTTGCAAGATTAAAAAAGTGGGCATTTTTAAAAGGGACGCGGGACTAATTATGAAAAAGCGTGATTGTCCTGCCAAAAGCGGGACATCTGGTCACCTTATGCTTGCCTGCCATTCGCACAGAGCCATTCCCTCTCCCCCCTGTCAAACTGCAAAGCTGGAGAACTTAGGGAATTCTATTTTTAGGACATGCCAAATATGACAAAGCTTCATTACATCATCAACCTCATCTCTACTGGCATGATAGCAGTAAGTTTTGCCATTGCAATGACTCAGTAGATAAGGTATGTTCTGTACTAGAAGTGGTATTCAGCAGGTTCTGACCAATTCTGGAGAACCAGTAGTGGAAATTTTGAGAAGTTCAGAGAACCAGTAAATAGCACCCCTGAGTGGTCCTCCCCTATCTATTCTCTGCCTCCCAAGTCCCAGCTGATTGTGAGGGAATGTGGATTTTGCAGTAACTTTCCCCCGGAGTGGGGAGGGAATGGAGATTTTACAGTATCCTTCCCCTGCCATGCCCACCAAGCCACGTCCACAGGACTAATAGTAAAAAAACTTTGAATCCCACCACTGTTCTGGACTATCAAGTCTTAACCGGTTGTGGGTTTTTTCACTTGTTCTTTGTTCCAAATTTTTTCTTGGCATCAAACAACAGAGCAGGATGGAATTTGTTTAACGTTTTGCATGACTGGATGTGTTTGGAGGTTAAATTGAATATCTCAGGGGTTTACTTAAATGGGTCAATCAACCCTGACAAATATGTAGCTTTTTTATTGATCTTTATATATTGGGAACAGGATCAATGCGTGTCTTAGCCATTCCTAAATCTGGCTTTGAAAACAAAAGAACAAGTAACATTGTTTGACTAATCAGAATACAAATCCATCAACAGCCATAATTTTTTCATATATTTTTTTTTCATTCTAATTGAGCTATGGCAGGTACACAGAAGCTTCAGTGGTGGGTTGGGAAAATTATATAAAGTGACAAATGCTACTGTCAAAAAAAATAATCTAACTAATTGTTCCATGAAGTAGACATCTCTCAGTGAATCGTTTTAGCCTTTCTTTTCCATTTTTTCCTTTCCTTTCCTCTCCTTTTCACAATATCTAGGATTAAGACTAGGATTTTGACTATTTCATGGATTAAACCAGTTTGGACTACACATTTTGAGGTAGCTAGCATCCTAATTGCAAAACTGGAACTCATATAATATATTTTTTATTCCAAGAACAAAATTGCCTTCAAACATGAATGAGTTTTACAAAAGAATCATAACAAAGCTACCCCTAACCACCCCAACGATGCCGCCAACGTGATGTCCCGGTGTTTGGAAGCCGTGCGGGTCTGGATGGGGAGAAACTGGCTCCGACTCAACCCGTCCAAGACCGAGTGGCTGTGGTTTCCGGCGCCGCAACATAACCAGCTAGTTCCATCTCGGGCTATCGGGGTGGAATTATTACCCCCCGCAGAAAGGGCCCGCAACTTGGGTGTCCTCCTGGACTCCCGGCTGTCCGTAGATGACCATCTGATGGCCATGGCCAGGGGGGCCTTCTATCAGGTTCACCTGATACATGAGTTGCACCCCTTTCTGGATCGTGGCGCCCTACATACAGTCACTCAAGCTCTTGTCATTTCTCGCCTGGACTATTGCAATGCTCTCTACATGGGGCTTCCCTTGAGATGCATCCGGAGGCTCCAGTTGGTGCAGAATGCGGCCACGTGGGGGATTCTGGGAGTCTCAAAATACTCCCATGTAACACCTCTCCTGCGCGAGCTGCACTGGCTCCTGGTAGCCTTCCGGGTACGTTTCAAGGTTTTAGTGACCATCTTTAAAGCACTCCATGGCAGTGGTCCTGGTTATTTGCAGGACCGCCTACTACCACATACCTCCATTCGACCTGTCCGCTCCCACAGGGAGGGCCTCCTTTGGGTGCCATCTGCCGGACAATGCCGGCTGGCAATGCCCAGGGGAAGAACCTTCTCTGTGGCAGGCCCCACCCTCTGGAATGACCTCCCCCCAGACCTTCGTACTATCACCGACCTTTGTCTCTTCCGCCGGACACTGAAAACATATCTCTTCCATATGGCTGGCCTGGCATAGCTGCAACAGTTATGCTATTTTTAGAGTTGGGTTTCAAATTAAATTGCTTTTAGCACAGGCTAAATTATTTAATATTAGTTTTAACTTTTGTAGAATTTTGTATCGTCTGTATTTTAGATTTTTAAATTCCTGTGCGCCGCTCTGAGTCCCTTTTTGGGAGATAGGGCAGGATAGAAATTTAATAAAATAAAATAAATAAATAACATAAATATTGTTTTCTTGATTCGAATTATGAAAGCTAATGACAGAATCAGAAAATTGTAAAGCAGAGAAAAATATTTTTGAGCTTTTTCTTTTATATTAAAATTTCATTGAAAGGCCTTTTTAAAATAAACAGTACACAACTGACACTACATTTGACATTTTGACAGTGTTCAAGGCTGTGCATTTCATGAAAACATGCAATCCACACCCAACTGATTTCACTAACGACTAGAACTAATACAGCCAATGTTTAGTTTCATAAACACCATTCGTGATGAGGAGTTTGAAGTATTTTTATTAAATGACCAATAAGCAAATGTTTCAAATGTTTTTTTACAAGCTAAGGCGATAAATGTAACAGTGATGAAGTTAAGTGTCTCTGGGCAGGTTACACTCAGCATCATAAAGAAATATAAAAACATGACTAAAAAGCACAGTCAAAACTAGAGTTTAAAAAATACATTTTTGTCAATAGACAAAAATGCCAAACCCAGTCTGAATGTCTGGCTCAGTGTGACAGACCATAATAATAAAGGTTTCCCTGTCCAGTCATGGCCGACTCTAGGGTGTTGTGCTCATCTCCATTTCTTGATGGAGGGAGAGAGCATTGCCCAAAGACATTTTCTGTGATCATATGGCCAGCATGGCTGTATGTCAAAGGCGCATGGAAATCTGCTACCTTCCCACCAAAATGGTACCTATTTATCTACTCACCTTTTCATGCTTTCAAACTGCTAGATGGGCAGGACCTGGGGCAAAGATGAAAGCACAGTCTGCTGCCCGGCGCTCAGGTCCCGAACCTGGGCTGCCAACTTTCCAGTTGACACGCTCAGCATCTTTATCCGCTAAGCCATTGAACCCCCTTGGAACTATAATAATACTCCATCTGATTTTCCCCACCATAACCCCACAAGATGGTTGGACAATTTCAGTTGTTATTCCAACCATTTTGAAAGCACAGCTTGGACAAAACAATTTGCTTCATTAAAGATCTGAGGTTCAGTCAAGGGGCTTTGTGATGATTCACAGTTCAGCTTTTTGGCTGTTACATAGTGGTGAAATTCAATTTATTTTACTACTGGTTCTGTGACCGTGGCTTGGGGGGCATGGCAGAGGAAGGATACTGCAAAATCCCCATTCCCTCCCCAGTCCCCACTCCAGGGTAAGGATGCTGCAAAATCTCCATTCCCACCACAATTTGGAGCCAGCCAGAGATGGCATTTGCCAGTTCTCCGAACTGCTCAAAATTTCTTTTGATATTTTGAATTTCATCCCTACCATTATACCACATATTGTACTCATGTCTGAATATCTATACTGAATTAACCTGGGTTGCTGCATTTCTTAATCAGTATGGTGTTTTGTCAGAAGAGTAAAGTACTAATTAGTGCTCTTTGAAATGGCTCTGTTGGAGGAAGATTCCCTCTTAACTAAAATATGCAAGATATTGGGATTGTTTTACACTCCAGATCTCTTCAGGAAAGTACAAATCAACTTATATTCAGGGTAAAGCAGAGGTGGTATTCAGCCAGTTCTCTCTGGTTCAGGCGAACTGGTAGCAGCGGCTGTGGAAGGCTCCACCCACCCACCCCGACATATTGCATGAGCATTTCACATGCACAGAAGGTGGTGTGCATATGCAGATGAGGAGCATACACTCACATTTGTGAACTGGTAGGGAAGGTAAGTGAATCCTACTGCTGGGGTAAAGTAATAATTCAAACTAGGCAGATGTAGTAGGTGTTAAAAATTAAAAAAAAATGAGATAAGTTATCAGTATTTCTGGGAAGCAAATGGATTTTACTGTATGTTAAAATGGCTCAGGCAATATGCAGAGAGTAGATGGCCATCCTTCCAAGCAATGTACTTGGATTGCTTTTGCTTCTTTGGATCATTCTTGTTAGGAAATGGCAACAGGGAATTTTGATTCCAGCTGAATGATATTTCATTTCTTATACTACATCTTTGATTATTATAATAAAGTAATAGAGGAATTAAGGTTAACAGCAAGGACCAGAATAAAGGGCAGAACTTCTGTCAGCTGGTCAACTCAATTATTGAGTAGAATGAACATTCATCTGGAAGATGAAATGTATTTTTAATTGAGCAAACTCCTAGGTCAGGCCAATTTGGCGGGTTCTGTAGTTCTCTACCATGATGGCTAACCAGAGTAATGCAGGAATCTCTCTAGAGTGAGAAAATTAAAGGTGGATAATTGCAAAAATTGTCAGTGTTTCGGCACTTGAAAGGGCTGCACAGAGGTCAGAAGATCAGATTATGGGTCAAATCTCTGTCCCCAATTACATCTGCCAATTACATCGGATTTCACAGTGGGTATGCTGCAGGTCCCTTCTATCAAACAGTGTCATCTGATGGGAACTAGGAACATTAATTTCCTGAAAATGAGAACAATTAACCAGTGGAACGGCTTGACTTCAAAATTTGTGGATACTCCATCAATGGAAATTTTTAAAAAGACAGCCATTGGTCTGAAATGGTATATGGTCTCCTGCTTGAGCATGGGGCTGGACTAGAAGATTCCAAGATCCCTTCAAGTCTGTTATTCTACATTTTCTGACATGGCACTTGCCACATGGAACAGCACAGTCCAGTTCAGATTCGGGTTAATGTCCGGGTTTGAAATACCATCCAAAATTAAATCAGAATCTGAGGTAAAGCATTCCTCAAAGTTCCAATTTATTAAGAGAGCCATGTTGGCACATTTGGGAAATCCCGAATCTGAAAGCTTCCCAGTTTTCCCCACCCAGTTAAACATTCAAGATCTTGTCCCCACGCCCACAGGTCCATCACATGGTCCAATCTTCCACTGCCATACTGGCAGTTCAGTGGTGGGTTCCAGATCCCATTGCAACTGATATGGTGCAACAGGGCCAAGCATCCACCACATGAACGCATGCAGCATGCACGCAACATGCACACAGTGCACACCTGTGTACTTACTGCCTGTGACACCTCTGCGACACCCCAGCTGCTAAGCGGAGTGTTGCGTAGGCACCATATGCTCCGTGCACAGAAGCCCCGAACAGCTCAAATACAGGTAAAGAGCGCAGGCAGGTGGTGGGCCCTCCAGAGCACCATACTGGAATGGTACCTGGTGCTCACAGCAGGCACCGGTACACTCGTACCGGGGCGTACTGGTCATATCCCACCACTGTGGCAGTTCCACCCATCCAGTTCCGGTCAGGTGCAGAGGTGCAAAGACAAAGGATGACCTTGGGTTTCTAGAAAGAATGTTGTTATAGCTACATATCATCTAACTCCGTACAATCCCATTTTCCCACAATAGAAAATGCATAATAGAATAATACAAATGTGGCAGGCCAAAGATCCAAAAGCAAAGATGGCTGCAGGCCTGACACCTGATCTTGCCATCCTTTTGTAAGGTGCTGAAGGATTGGCTCTTCCTTTGGCAGATGTCCCAGGAAGATCATTGAACATGTATCGATTATGAGTCACTCCAAGGGGGATATATGGTTTTAATTTTCTTGATTATTTTGTGGCATTTTCCCAACTGGTTCTTAGCTATCCAGAGTTGCATGGCAAGTGGGTCCTATATAATTTGAATTAACTAATTAATTTCTATACTTCCTAATTGCCTACTAAAAAACAATTAATATTCTCCCAATTTCTCCCAAACTAATTCCCAAATGGAATTATTATTTTTAAATCTCAGCATGTGCCAACCCCCCCCAAGTGGTGAAATTCATTTTTTTTTTTGCTACTAGTTTTGTGGGCATGGCTTGGTGGGCATGGTGCGGCTTGGTGGGCATGGCAGGGCAAAATCTCCATTCCCACCCTACTCTGGGGCTAGCCAGAGGTGGCATTTGCCAGTTCTCCACAATTACTCAAAATTTCCACTACCGATTTCCCGAACTACTCAAAACCTCCACTACTGGTTCTCCAGAATTTGTCAGAACCTGCTGGATTTAACCCCTGACCCCCCTCCATTCCAGAGAGCCACTAGTTGCTTGTCCTCAAGCCTATGATTCAAAACCTGACATATACCTGACAAAACCTGTTCAAATACAGATCCAGAAAAAGATTAAACCAGATATTTGGTCCTAGTGACTCATGGTGGGCATCTATCTTGACTTATGTCAAAGATTTAGCTTAGTTTTTATGAGTATTTTGGAGAGTTTGCTATTGTTCTGATGCATTTATTTATACTATTGGTTTGTTTTTGTAGATGTTGCATACTGCTCAGTGTCCATAGAGACGGAAAAAATATAATTCAAGCTTGGAGATCGCTTCCGGATCCCGGAGGCGACAGACGGGTGTTGGACGCGTCCGCCGCTTGGTTGCCTTGGCAGCTCCTTCGGGAGTACGGGGGCTCTGCAAAAGAGCCCCCACCGGACGGACGGCTCTCGGGGAGCCTCCTGCCCTGACGGCAGTCAGGGGGTCGCCCCCGCCTCGTCCCAGGAGTCGAGGAACAGGATGCGAGGGGAAGAGTCCCTCTCGCCAATGGAGGTCCGGAACTGCAGAAATTAAAGAAGCGGGCGGAAAAGCCGGAGCTGGAGGAGGCGCCGAGGCTCCATTGCTGCAGAGTGGATTGTGAGTGATTTTACGATGTTGATGCTTTCAACTTTTTTTAAACCAAAGAATAGAGGGGGGAGTTTGTAAAAACCCCTCCTCGGAAAACAAGCGCCGTCTTGAAATGCTCCCCGGGCTTGGGGAGGAAGAGAAAGTTACATCCGATTTCTAACAATGGAAAGTGAAAGTATTTTTAAAAAATGGATTTGTTACTGCTACAATGTATCTGTGCTTTGTAACAACAGAATTGACTTTTACTAACTCTCCACGACTGCCAAAGGGGCAGAAAAAATGGCGCTTCTTTGTTCCCAGTAAAAACATTTTTTTCTTGTGATGTGCTGACACTCCTTCACTTTCATGGGACTGGAAAAAGTTTATATTCAAATCAAAGCAAGTGGCTCTTAGGACTTCTCCCAAGTGTGCCTTCTTTTTTCATATAAGTGATTTTACTGTAAAAAAATTGTTTTTTCTCTGGATTTTATACAAACTGCACTTGGAATTTGGACACAGACTTTTACTTCTCTCTCGCCTCATGGACTGCCTCTCCATCAGACGCCATATTAGTGACAAGAACTTAATACTTTCACTATGGCTTCGAAAAAGCACCCATAGCAACCCAAGATTATTTCAACACAAAAAGAAATGTGGGGGAGGGGGGAAAGCTACTCAGCTATCAAAAATAGAGGAAACTCTGCAAACTATAATGAAAGAGATAAAAGAAATACGGAAAGACATGGTTAGTTCAAGATTGAAACTTTTGGAAACACAGAAAACACTAATGGAAAATAAACAAAAAATTGAAGGATTGGAGGGGGGGCAGCTGAGATGAGGAGAGAGATAAGGAATTCTCAAAAAGAACTAGTGGATCTTGCTGGTCATATGTCTAGAATGGATTTTGAAAGAATGTCTTACTTTTTAAGGTTTCAAAATGTTCCTGAATTAGGCTCTGAAAATTTAAAAGATTTAATGAGCACGATTTTAGCAGACTATATTAAAAAGAGTAAAGAATTGGGACTTCCTTCCGGTTGGCCGGAGGCGATGGTCGAGTCCTGGGACTCGTCCGCTGTTTTTGTTGCTTCTACGGCCCCGCAGGGGCAGGGAGTCCTTCGAAAGGATTCCCGCTGTACGGCCAGCTTGCGGGGAATCTCCCCATCCCGACGGCGGTCGGGGGGGGGTCCCTGTCTTCGACCTAGGAGTGGGAGAACATGCTGCAGGGGCTCCGTTCCCTTTGCCGATGGAGGACCGGAACACTTAACCGCTTTCGAGCAGAGCTGAATCGTCGGAGTTGGAGGCAACACCGAGACTCCTGGCTATAAAGTGGATTGTGAGTGATTTTACTTTAATGCTTGCAACTTTTGCCTTGAAAGAAGATGGAGGGGGGAGTTTGTAATACACCCCCCTCGGATTGGAAAAAAAAGCGGCGTTTTAAAAATGCTTCTCAGGCTTGAGGAAGCGATGTAATCAACATCTGAATTTTTTTAAACTAATGAACTAGGATACACAACTCCTTGAATTTGGATTTTTAAAACTTTAAACCCTTTAGGACATTCAAAAGTAATCATAAACCAAACTATTTTCCACAGAGTTTATAAATGCTTTACCTGTCAACTAAATATATATAAATATGTCCATACTGTTGCAGTTTGATGAACTATAATGTTAATGTACAGTGCTTAATGACTCAATTTGTAAAGTCTGTTCGTACAAGGATGAACATTCCAAAAAATAGCATAAGGTCATGATCATGGAAGCCCCTGCACGCCAATTAAAGTAAGCAAACTTTTCCCCAAGAGCATCATAGTGCTTACTTGCTGATGAGTTGAGCAATTGGTCCCTTTGGACCTGTGATCCTTCTGGCCTTCACATTTTATCACCAGATGACATAATTGTCCCTATATCCATCCTGTGATACTTCCAATTAATGGAAGACAATTTTTTCTTTGTGGTTGATAGCTGAGATGCTAACATGTAAGGCAGAATTATTCCTTGGTTTCTAAGTGGGAACTAAAAACTAATAAATGCTGCAAATTGGTAGAGACACAAAAAAAGGAAAACCAAATCGTTTGTTAAAACCTTTTTTTTTTGTTGTCTATTATGTTTCTGTTTAAAATGTATTTCCTTTATTTTTAAAAATTGATTTCTTTTTAAAAATATGCACAAACAATAAGTAACAATAGAGTGGGGACTCTGGAATTAAGTTTAAGGCAAAAAGCTTTTGGATATAAAAATAACAATGCCATTTGCACTTGTTTGTCCAAGATGTAAATTTTAGATGTTAATTTTAAATAAATTTATGCTTATTAATATATTAGTAATCATAGGTATTAATGTAAACAATGTAAACATCCTATTTTCTTTATCTTTAATGGTTTAAGTTCTCTAAATAGTATAATGTTAATAATCTCCAGTCAATACTGTTCAAATACCATTGTACCCAACTACCATGTTTCCCCAAAAATAAGTCAGGATCTTATTTTCTTCTGATCCCCAAAATAAGTGCTTGGCCTTATTGTTGGGGAGGTCTTATTATTTTTGAGGCACAGGAGGCGGCGAGCTTCGTCACCTCATGGCTGCTGTTGTGTTGCAATATTTTTGGGAAGGGCTTATTTTCAGGGAAGGGCTTATTTTAGCACATGCACTCAAAAGCCTGATTGGGCGTATTATCCAGGGAGGCCTTATTTTCAGGGAAACAGGGTAGGAAGTGAATGACACTATTGCTAGACAAATGATATTTTTCCCTTGTAGAGCTGTAACAGAACTAGTTGGTTATGAGTTATTTTTTAAAAAGATTGGTTTGAATAAACAATTGTAACTGGATATGAATTACAGTAGAACGGAACCTAAAATCATTTAATGATTTGGCTCCCTATACTTCATAGCAATAAAGCATCCAAGGCTTATTCATTGGATAATAGCACATAACCTTGATTGGGCTTATTATCTGGGGAGGTTTTATTTTGGGGAGAACATGGTAATACAAATAGTACTACTTGTGCTTTGAGTTACAGAATAACAGAATTGGAAGAGACCTTGGAGGTCTTCTAGTCCAACCCTCTGTTCAAGCTGGAGACCCTATACCAGGGGTCTGCAAAGTCGGCTCTTTTAAGACTGGTGGACTTCAAATCCCAGAATTCCCCAGCCAGCTCTGCTGGCTGGGGAACTCTGGGAGTTGAAGTCCACCAGTCTTAAAAGAGCCGACTTTGCAGACCCCTGCCCTATACCATTCAAGATGAGTGACTGTCCAGTCTCTTTTTAAAAGCCTCCAGTGATGGAGCAACCACAGCTTTTGGAGGCAAGTTGTTCCACTGGTTTGGGAATAATCGTTCTCACTGTTCATTTCCTAACAGTGAGAACAATTTCTCCATATTTCTAGCAGATCTGGGAAGTCATTTTTGACAGGACTGGTTGGTGTATACCGAAGTAAATCTCTTTTCCTACAATTATAGCCATGATGGATTGTGCACCCTGCAGCTTCTATTGGGTGGGTGTGGGGAATCTGTATTAAAACCACACAAAAAAATTTGTTACACCCAGGAGCACATTTCTTCTAAATTCTAGGTTGCTTCTCTTCTTGATTAGTTTTCATCCATTGTAAATGTAATCCATTATTCCTTGTCTGGCCTTTGGGTCCTTTGGAAAATAGTTTGACCCCCTCTTCTTTGTGGCAGCCCCTCGAATATTGGAACATTGCTATCACGTCACCTCTAGTCCTTTCACTAGATTAGACATACCCAACTCCTGCAACCATTCTTCATTTTTTACCTCCAGCCTCTAATCATCTTTGTTGCTCTTTTCTGCACTCTTTCCAGAGTCTCAACATCTTTTTTATAACCTGATAACCAAAACTGGATGAAGTATTCTAAGTGTGGTTTTGCAATAATACAACAAAACAAGTACTCCTACGACAACTGATCATGAACACATTTTTTCAAGCAAGAACCATAAACACAAGTGTTTAGTTGCACTGGCACATCCATCAGTGTGCATACAAAAGTGTGTTTTGAATAATGAATGGATTTTGCTGAATGCATGCATTTGACACATCAGAATCAGGGCCACACTGAATGGGAGCATTCATGCAAATAGCAATTCATGCAAAAACCATCTCCTCAATCTGGAATTCATTTTGAAAGAAAAGCGCTTTGGCACATTTTTCTTCATTGACGAAATAGCAGATCTGGGAAGTCATTTTTGACAGGACTGGTTACGATTTACAGAAGTAAATCTCTTTTCTCACAATTATAGCCATGATGGATTGTGCCCCCTGCAGCTTCTATTTGGGGGGAAAAATCTGTATTAAAACAACAAAAAGGATTTGTTACACCCAGGAGCACACTGAACACTGCATTTTGGTTTGGCCTTGAACATAAATGCAAAATCAAGAGCCTTCTATCAAACTAGAATCTGCCTCAGTGGTTGCTGGTTCCATACATCTTGTATTATGACTTGTTACTGCTGCTTGTAAGATGGAACCACTATTTCAGTTTCAAATCCCTTGCTCTCTTCGACAAATTTAGAATTAAAATAGAATAGAGCTGGAAGGGGCCTTGGAAGTCTTCCAGTCCAACCCCCTGCTCAAGCAGGAGACCCTACATTATTCCAGATAAGTGGCTGTCTATCTCTTCATAAAAACCCCCAGGGATCGAGTACCCACAACTTCTGAAGGGAAGCTGTTCCACTGCTTAATTGTTCTCATTGTTAGGAAGTTTCTCCTTAGTTCCAAGTGGTTTATCTATTGGTTAGTTATTTATTGTTTCTTCTCCTGCCCAGATTTTTTTGTCAAAAGACACAAAAAGCCAAAATATCTGGGTGATATATAAATCTCTCAGATATCTTGGTTTGTTTGTCTCTTTTGACAGTTTGCAACCCAGTGGCTGAGAAGACTAGATATTTTTTTATAATGTTCTGCTCTACTTACAGCCTCTCTTCCACCCACCTACCTGACCATCCAAGAAAACTATCTGAAAAACAATAAGGGCCTGAAATCCAAAGGCCCACGCATGATTACATTGATAGTCATGTTTGGTAGATGATGTGCTGCCAACCATTTAGCAGGATATTTGCCTGTGATTTTAGTTGCATAGATCATGTTCTGGTGTCCTGTGTGAGAAAAGTCAGCAACACAAGTTGATGTTAGACTTGTTTATCTGGAAATGCGGCTGTAGCCTGAAGCAACCATCCAAAAGGAATCAAGGTTTGGGAGATAGATAGATAGATAGATAGATAGATAGATAGATAGATAGATAGATAGATAGATAGATAGATAGATAGATAGATAGATAGATAGATAGATAGATAGATAGATAGATAGATAGATAGATAGATAGAGGATAGATAGATATGCATGCAATTCTGAATATGTTTTCTAGTATTTTCTTACAGAATGCGAATCACATTGAACTCTAAAATGTGCACTGTAAGAATATTTCTGATGTGTTTGTTATTCAATATAAAAATTTAGATTAGCCAAATATAGGAAAATGCCTTGAATTAGTGTCTCTATTGTGCTTTGTATCTACAAGTACCTATAATGTCAATTGTAAGAATTCCACTCCAAATTGCAATGTACTTCAAAGATCATTTGGGATGAATTTGCATTGTGATACAAAAAAACATTGGTAACATTATTACACAAATATTTTGTACTCTACTGTACTGTTCTGTATTGTGCAATGCTGATAAACCCAGCAGGGATCCTAGCACTTCAAATACAATGTAATGTAGAGTCCTTTTTAGTTTCACTTTCTGCTTATTGTAAGGTATATTTTGGGAGGGGGGAGGGAATCCATATTGGCCACATATAGCTGAAAAGTAGTGGGAGTTTTGCACAGATTATTAGAATATCAATATTTCCAGAGCAAGGTGTGTGTCTGTGTGTGTGTGTCTGTATGCACATGCACATGCATGTACCTACATGTGCACAAGTGCAAAGGTGCCCAGAAGGCATCATCTAGAGTCGCAAACGATCAGATCAACACAGTGCCATCAACTCCATCCATTATGTATTTACGTACATCATTGTGACACAAATATTTCATTGTGGTATCTCCAGCCGTATTATGGCATCTTCAGCTATATTGTATAATTTTGGCATTATTGTGACTAGTTGCAAACACCCAGGTATGTTTTTTTTTTTAAATTATTCTGTATGCTACATTCTGAGCAACCAATGGGTGTTGGTGTATTTCATATCAACTTCTGTAAACCACTGGATTTCCTGTTCAGAAATCTGGCCTCTGGATTATCATTTAAAGTGTTTTATTCTCTTTCTTCTCCATAACTAAGATTTATGCTCATTGGAGATAACAGAAGTTGCAAATCAATGCATTTTGAGGGCATCAGGTTGGAGAAGAATGCCGTAGGCAGCCTGTTATTGCAGACAAGCAGTTATCTTGATTATAAGAATGGTTGCAGGCACTGGGTAGGTCTGGTTTAATGAAAAGAAGGACTAGGGGAGACATCAAATCAAATCAAATCAAATTTTATTTGTATACCGCATCCTCTCCCCAAGGGGACTCGGAGCGGTGCACAGGGAGAAATTTAAAATACTATAAAAAATACATACATAGAATAAATACGATAGATAAAAACAAATTAAATTAAGATTATCCCTGCGCTAAAATCCCCAAGTTATAAAGCTAAAATTCCCTAACACCCTAAAGGTAAAGACTAACCTAGGCCGGCCAAGCAGAAAAAGTGTGTTTTGAGTTTTTGACGGAAGGAGCGGAGGTCCGTAGTTGTTCTGATTTCGGGGGGAAGGTCGTTCCAGAGGGCTGGGCCCGCCACAGATGGTAGCAATGTTCCGATATCTCAGTGGCTACCACAAAGAAGAGGGAGTCAAGATATTCACCAAAGTACCTGAGAGCAGGACAAGCAATGGGTGAAAACTAATCAAGGAGAGAAGCAGCTTAGAACTAAGGAGAAATTTCCTGACAGTTAGAACAATTAATCAGTGGAAATCTTTCCTCCAGAAGCTGTGAATGCTCCAACACTGGAAGTCTTTTAGAAGATGTTGGATAACCATTTGTCTGAAGTGGTGTAGGGTTTCCTGCCCAAGCAGGTTGCTGGACTAGAAGACCTCCAATGTCCCTTCCAGCTCTGTTATTCTATTCTATTCTATTCTATTCTATTCTATTCTACTCTACTCTACTCTACTCTACTCTACTCTACTCTACTCTACTCTATTCTGTATAACTTCTGTATAAGTTCTACATATTTCCATTTGTCTAAACCTCCTTCTCAAACCATACATTTCTTATTTTGGTGTCTATTTCCCATAAAATAGTCCTAGTCTTAGTGACACCATCAAGAAGAATTAGAGAGAGACCTCATTTCATCGTCAATCCATTCTGAAACAAGACAAAGCAACAAGGCTCTTTATAATAGATAGGGGAAACATATGTCCTCCAGCACACGTCTTCAGCATGCAGAGATCAGGATTATGTTGTTGAAAAAAAGAGAGATACTGAAGAATAGTTAATTGAGTGGGAACACAGGAGGTCATGTGATTGCCTCTTTACAAGCAGTGATTATGCCTTCTTCACACAGTGCAAGCTCAGTTCTTGCAAGCCAAAGAAACTGTAATTGCTGCCTTCTTTTATGAACACATAGGACCGGATGCAATTTCTTTTCTTAAGATGAAATAATGATGGTTACGTTGTGTGAAAGAATATACAAGTACAATCCAGGATTCATGAGTCTCTCTCATGAGCAGACTTATTTCTTTGCTTATTGAATAGGCTTTTTTGTTTTTCATTTTGTATACCTTGTCTGCTCCTGAATCTTTTTTAGCTTACTGTAAACTTGGATTCATTATGCCGATCAATTGTAATTTCAGGCGGAAAGTCTTCTGATTTTGAACGTATGAAGCTGACCTCCTTAGTTCAGTACTGATGTCAGATTGTGCTACTGTTGAACAGTCAAAAGGAGCTGCTTGTTCTGACCGAGGCTTCCCGAGAGCATGAAGCAAACTCCTGGTCCCGACAAAAAACCCTTTTATTAATTTACTGTAAATTGTGGTCATTTACATCCAGCAAAGTCTTCCAAGACAGTCACAGACTTTATCTGGCTTGGAGAGCTGACAGGGAGACATCTGCAAAACCTGGCAAGGAGTCTCAGAGAGTCACGAACCAATTAAGCAAACTGTCTCCTGCAACTCCATTCCCCTTTCACTCCTCTTTTATTTCCTCTGGGAGGAGCCATTCATCGTCCACTTGTGGCCTTACTCCAGTGGTGGGTTTCAAATTTTTTAGAACCTACTCTGTAGGTGTGGCCTATTTTGTGGGCGTGGCTTGGCAGTCATGTGACAGGGTGGGAGGGGCCACCTTTTAAAATGTGGTGAAACTCATTTAACAACGCTCTTGCTTAGCAACCAAAATTTTGGACTCAATTGTGATGATAAATTCTTTCTTTCTTTCTTTCTTTCTTTCTTTCCTTCCTTCCTTCCTTCCTTTCTTCCTTCCTTCCTTTTCTTTCCTTCCTGTTGGGTCACTGGCAGCGACGGGCCAGATTTACTTCCAGGTACGCCGGTGGAACCCTCTCTCACCGGTTCTCTAAATTTCACAACCGGTTCTCACGAGTAGGTGCGAACCTGCAGAAACCCACCACTGCCTTACTCCCAAGTCAACCCCTGTTCTTTAGCTGTTCCCCTCGTCTGGCAACTCTGTGCATGTGCACACTGGGAACAGGCTCTAGCTGTTCATCTGCCTCACTGATATCTGACTCTGAAGGCAGCTGATAACTGGCATACAGCTCTGACCCCTTTGACACAGAGCCCTCATCAGAGCCTTCCCTAGACTCCAGGACTGGCCCTTGTTCTTCCCCAACCTACTCACTATCTGAATCTGCTGCCAGATCCACTGGCCAATGGCAGGCCACAACACTGCTGGTCATAATTCACTGGAAATCTGCCTTCTGCCAAACAAGCCCTGCAGAATCTTTCTGAAGGTAATTATGGAATTAAAATAAATGTGATTATTTTCTGGCAAGATATTATCTAGGCCGAAATTTAATTTTATCCAGCACGCAGTTTCTCTGAGGTTTTGCCGTAATGATCTTGTTCAACTTAACATTGCTATGATGAAAAACTTCAAGATGTGTGAGATCCCCCATTTGAAAGTATATGGCAGGGATTTCAAATTCAAGGCCCGGAGGCTGGATCTGGCCCATGAAGTGCTTAGATCTGGTTCATGGGGCCACCCTGGAAACAACAAAGAACTGGCCCACAGTGCCTCTACCAGTAAAAACAAAGCTGGGGAGGGCTGCATGTGGCCCTCCTGAGTTCCATTTTCATTGGCAGAGGGTTGCAGGAGCTGTCGCAGCTGAAAACGGAGCTCAGGAGCCTGTTTTCACTGGAAGAGTGCTTGAGGCTACACAGGCCCCCCTGATATGAGTGATGCTGAGCTGTCCATGACCACTGTGGCCATGCCCACCCCAGCCCCCCAAGGTCAAACACAACCCTGATGCGGCCCTCAATAAAATCAAGTTTGACACCCCTGGTGTATGGCTAATGAGGCCAACTTGGACAAAACATCATTCAAAACTTGTCATGTTGTTTGATTTTCCAGGCTCTTCATCTTCAGGTGAAACTGGATCCTTACCTTTATCTTGTTCAAAGTATTTCAAGAGAGGATTCCAGCTATATAGAATTGTTCGAAGTGCAACGTGGCATGCAACAGTCATATTTGTGGTCGTAAGTTAAGGCACCGTGTGACCAGACCTAATTTTTTGATATTTTTTTAATTATCCTGGCTGAAGAGACAATTACAAAACTAACACAGGCTTGCAAATGTTGACTTTTTTCTAAATGAAGTTCTATAGTCTGTAAAATGTGCCAGTCTAAATTTAAAGTAGAGCATCAAATATCAACTGACGTATCAAATATCATCAGATCTTTCATTCATGGCACCATTCTGTACAACATAGTTTTGAAAAATCCAAAAATATGCTTTTTTTTATATCTCTGGCTTTTTGAGACCCGCTTGTACTTTTTCCTTGTTCTCTTTAATATACTGAACTAAAAATGCTGCACTATTAATTTTAATAGGCAACAAAATAAATAAGAACTAAGATTTTCTTCTGGCTTTGAATACTTACTTTAAGATTAATTTAGTTCCTCTCTTTTGGATTTTTAATCAGCATCCAAGCATTCATCTTTGTAAAAAGGGATTTTTAGTTCCAAATCTTTATAGTTCATTATCTGACTTTCTTGACAGATCACGCTTTTAAAAAAAAATAAGGTTTCCATATGCAGCATCTTCCCACATACCCCCATAGGAATTCTCCAAGAGATAAGGGCAAATATAGGGAAAGAGTTCCATGAGCCTCATCATTCCCAAATATTTCACAAAGCTCAATATTTATCACACTGTTGGATTTCATCAAACCTATTTATATGGATGCATTTGGATCCAGTGACTTTGCTTTCCCCTTGCGTTTCGGACAGTGACATTTGGGGAATAGCTTTTTTTATCTATGTAAAGAAATAAATTTATTGAACTAAGATAACCTTAATGGTATGGATTGCAAAAAAAAAAAAAAAAAGGCTATCCAGTTCTTCTCCAATGAATGAATATGCCTGCCTTTCTTGCTTTCAATCTCAAAACCAGCACCAAAAGCCAGCCTCCTGTTCTCAGTTCCCAATCACACCCAGGAATCACTGAGATTGCTGGTAAGAAGCCAATGGGAAGACAGGCTTTTTGTAGGAGCACTGGAAGGCAGCTTTAGCCAAAAGAAGGGAAGAGTTTATATGCTATGAAGATGAGCCTTGTGTTGTGGCCCACCAGCCACAACACTGCAGAGCTGGCAGCAGATTTGGACAGTGAGGAGGTTGGGGAGGAACATGGGCCAGTCCTGGAGTCTAGGGAAGGCTCTGATGAGGGCTCTGTGTCAGAGGCAGAGAGGGGGCCCAGAGCTGTATGCCAGTTAACAGCTGCCTTCAGAGTCAGACAACAGTGAGGCAAATGAACAGCTGGAGCCTGTTCCCAGTGTGCGCAGAGTTGCCAGATGAAGGGAACAGCTAAAGAACAGGGGACAATTTAGGAGTAAGACCACAAGTGGACAATGAATGGCCCCTCCCAAAGGAAATAGAAGAGGAGCAAAAGGGGAGTAGAGTTTGCAGGAAAGACTCCTTGCCAAGTTTTGCAGATATCGCCCTGTCAGCTCTCCAAGCCAGATAAGGTCTGTGACTGTAAATCCTCCCTTAAAAGACTTTGCTTGATGTGAATGAGCAGAATTCACATTAAATTAATAAAAGGGTTTTTTGTCTGGTCCAGGAATTTGTTTCATGCTCTTGGGAAGCCTTGATCAGAACACCTTCTACCTTCATAACTTGGTAGGTGACAATTGATCAGTGTTTCTCCACCTTGGCAGCTTAAAGATGTGGGGACTTCAATTTCCAGAATTCCCCAGCCAGCATACTCTTCTGAATTCACGCTCTGAAGTCTGAGAGTTAAGAGTCCTCACATCTTCAAGTTGCAAGATTGTTCTAAATGTTTTTCTATACTTTCTTATTTGATTTTGCCATCCAGAGTCCTTGGATGTGAGACAGACAGCAAATAAATGTCATAACAAACAAACAAAGTCAAAATTATTTAATTTTTAGCAATTTTTTTACACAGTCTTCTGCTGTACATAATAGCTTCACACCCAGAGTGCCATGCGTATAGCTTAGAATTGTAGTCTGTAAAAGAGATTTCTGCATCTCAATTTTATAAAACAAAATTCCACAAAACAATATACGTTGGTCTCTCAAACTACTTTAACTAGACAGACCTTTTCGTTTGATGGGAAGGTCCACCCTTTCAGTCCCATCACTCTAGCTGCTGATTTTGCAATCTGATTGTACCTTTCTGGAGCATTGGATTGTCCCTACCTTTTCACAAAATCCCAGGTGGTTACAGTTTTCAGCGAAAATATGGTTTTGGTTTATTAGAGCTGTGATCTTGATCTGAAGCATCCCTTGTTGGTATCATTTGGGGCAAAATCTAATAAATATTCTAATTTTCTAACTGTATAACAAAAGAATTTATATTAAAAAGCCTTCCATATCTGCCTCCTCTCCACATTACCCTCTAACTGTCTTCTTAACTGGAACCTTTTGGGATAATGCCTTAAATAGTGTCAATCTTCCCAAGTAAACCAGGCAGAAAACACAACCAAATGAGCTAATTTCACTTTATTGTAAGGATACTTTAAGAGAATGTTGCAAGTACAAATCTCTCACTGTCTCTTTTATGAGCTGATGCATCAGGTTCATTTCTCAGGTGTTTTTTATTTCCTTTTTCCATTGTGACTGTGGACTATCTCCTCTCTTATCTGATCATTCTCTAGGTCAGTGACAGCTAACCTTTTTGTCATTGTGTGCCGAAAGCATAATGCAATGCCCGCGCAACACACAAACACACACACACCTGCCCCCTACCCCTCTGTGCATGTGTGTGTGACCCCTTGCACTCCCCTCCTCCTTGCATGCGTGCAAAGACCCCTGGCACCACATTTTGGGTTTAATAGGCCTCCCTGCAGCCTCCTGGGACAAGAAATGGGCCGGGAGGGGGGACGCACCACACATCCCCACACCCTGTTTTGGGCACAGTAGGCCTCTCTTCAGCCTCCTGGGACCAAAAATGGGCTGAAGGGAGGCATGCTCCCCCACCCTCACATATGCACATGCATTTCCCAAATGCATCCCGTCCCCCGTGCATGCATGGCAGAGACCTAGAAATCAGCTGACCAGCAGGAGGTATACGCACAGGTGGGTGGAGCTGAGCTGGGGTGATGGCTCGCTTGCCCACAGAGAGGGCTCTGCGTGCCACACTTTTGCCATCACAGCTCTAGGTAGTATTTCTTCCCACATGCCATCCCAAGCCGTGCACATTTTCCTCCCAGGAGTTGGCCTTTCCTGACCATCATTGGGTTTCCCTAGAACAGGGGTCTGCAAAGTCGGCTCTTTTAAGACTGGTGGACTTCAACTCCCAGAATTCCCCAGCCAGCATGGCTGGCTGGGGAATTCTGGGAGTTGAAGTCCACCAGTCTTAAAAGAGCCGACTTTGCAGACCCCTGCCCTAGAAATATGAGCCTCCTGCAGTCATTTGAAATACTCTTGAAAAGAAGTACGCCACAGTTTTTGAGTCTGTACCATTCCTTGGCTAGAACCTTCTTAAGATTTGAGATTTGCAACTTAAAGGCTGGGAAGAAAGGATTACAAAGACTTTAATGGTCTTTTTTAAAAAAAAGTTGAGTAAACAACATATGCAATTACTCTGTAGGGAAATGCTGTTTAATTAAAATTGAAAGTAATTCTATTAGCATACACACCTGCT
This sequence comes from Rhabdophis nuchalis, assembly GCA_039707465.1. Lineage (NCBI taxonomy): Eukaryota > Metazoa > Chordata > Lepidosauria > Squamata > Natricidae > Rhabdophis > Rhabdophis nuchalis. The sequence goes on along the minus strand of CM077645.1, from coordinate 85,346,119 downwards.
GCTCCTATGGTTCATTTCTTCCAGAAGTAACTGAATTACCAAATAGAGAATGTTCACCTACTTAGGAAAGGCTGTTTCAGCATTTTGTCTCTGTCCTCCCATCATTGATTCATTGTTCACTTTAAAAATAGTTATACAACATGCAGATAGAGATCTGTTGGGAGTTGGCCATCAACTGAAAGGGCACTGTTTCTCATTACTCTTTAAGAGCGAACCAAAAGCCCACAACTCATACATTTTATCGGCAGGAAAGCAACACATATAAACCAGGCTTTATATTCAGCTAAGTTACAGCTTGTGGACACTTCTGTTATTCAGAGAGTGTGTCGGATCATGAGGGTACGGGAAGTAACAAACTTTCCTCTGTGTAGTTCTTACATAAAGCAAGGCTAATTAAAGTGTTTAAGAGTGTGCGCCAAATTAATTACTGGAGGCTCTTAAGGATATGTTGTTGCTATTAATACACCTTACCCACTAGATGAATGGAAAAGTTCCTCTGTGATAGCCATCCCCAACTGAATGCTTCCCAGTTTTGTTGAACTACAAGTCCCATATTATGTTAGCGCTAAAGTTAAAGGTTCCCCTCGCACATATGTGCTAGTCATTCCCAACTCTAGGGGGCGGTGCTCATTTCTGTTTCAAAGCCGAAGAGCCAGCGCTGTCTGAAGATGTCTCTGTGGTCATGTGGCCGGCATGACTAAATTCTGCAGGTGCACAGAATGCTGTTACCTTCCCACCAAGGTGGTCCCTATTTTTCTACTTGCATTTTTACATGCTTTTGAACTGCTAGGTTGGCAGAAGCTGGGAAAAGTAATACAATACAATACAATAGCAGAGTTGGAAGGGACCTTGTAGGTCTTCTAGTCCAACCCCCTGCATGGGCAGGAACCTTATACCATTTCAGACAAATGGCTGTCTAACATCTTTTTAAAGACTTCCAGGGTTGGGGCATTCACAACTGCTGGAGGCAAGCTGTTCCAGAGGTTAATTGTTCTTACTGTTAGGAAATTTCTCCTTAGTTCTAAGTTGCTTCTCTCCTTGGTTAGTTTCCACCCATTGCTCCTTGTCCTGCCCCCAGGTGCCTTGGAGAAAAGTTTGACTCCCTCTTCTTTGTGGCACCCTCTGAGATATCGGAACACTGCTATCATGTCTCCCCTGGTCCTTCTCTTCATCAAACTAGACATACCCAGCTCCTGCAGCCGTTCTTCATATGTCTTAGTCTCCAGTCCTCTAATCATCTTGGTTGCTCTTCTTTGCACTCTTTCCAGAGTCTCCACGTCTTTTCTACATCGTGGCGACCAAAACTGTATGCAGTATTCCAAGTGTGGCCTTACCAAGGCACTATACAGTGGCATTAACACTTCACGCGATCTAGATTCTATCCCTCTGTTGATGCAGCCTAGAACTGTGTTGGCTTTTTTGGCAGCTGCTGCACACTGCTGGCTCATATTTAAATGGTTGTCCACTAGGATTCCGAGATCCCTCTCACAGTTGCTACAATTGAGCAAGGTACCACCTATACTGTACTTGTGCATTTGGTTTTTCTTGCCTATATGTAGGACCTTACTTTTTTCACAATTGAATTTCATTTTATTAGACAGTGCCCAATGTTCAAGTTTGTCTAGATCCTTCTGTATCTTAAGCCTATCTTCTGGAGTGTTGGCTATTCCTGCCAGCCTTGGTGTCGTCTGCGAATTTGATAATGGGAGCTCACTTCATTATGCGAAACTAGGGATTTGAACCGTCGAACTGCTGACTTTTCTGATCGACAAGCTCAGCATCTTAGCCATCGCATCCCCTAGCATTACAGTCTAACACAGGGGTCTCCAACCTTTGCAACTTTAAGTCTGAAGGACTTCAGCTCCCAGAATTCTTTGCTTTGCTGGCTGGAGAATTCTGGGAGCTTTGCTGGCTGGAGAATTCTGGGAGCTGAAGTCCTTCAGACTTAAAGTTGCAAAGGTTGAAAACCCCTGGTCTAACATATCGGGCGCATGGGGAACAGTTGTCCTATGATTTTTCCATACAGTTGTATCAAAATTTCTCAGATATCTGGTTTACAGTATGGTGTCTGTTCATGCCTCGTTGTTTGCTATGTGGACTCACCTAATCACATGAGGAATTGCACACTGGTGATATTCTGAAGGCATCCAACATTAGCATTTAAACTTTACATCTGATTGATATTTCCATTCTTAAAGGGCAATGGGTCATAATTAGGCACAATAGGAGAGAATCCAGTTTAGGGATATACAGAACACAGACCAGTTTTAAATAATATCCAGAAGACTAGGGTCTCTGCGAGCATTATATTTGAGCACTCTTATTTGATCCCCCCCCCCCCCAGTGTGGATGCATTAGTACTGCAGGCTCTGTGGAAACTTTCAAAAGCATGAAGCAAAAATACCCTTTTCAACCCAATGGACGTCATAAAGAAATTATGTAAAGGGGCTCTGTTCTGTCCATTAGCTAAGTAGCTCTCCAAAACCAGAACAAAATGGGAGCAGATAGGGTGGCTGGAGAAATCAATAAAAGAAAAATAAAGTACAAAAAGGGCTGGATTTGGTTAGAGGCTGCAGAAGGAAAACAAAAACAAAACAGGGAAAAAAAATCCTCCACGGCATCTCAGTGAGTTAGCAGTTCAGAGTGCTCGAGAGTTCTTATTTCTTAAATCAATCCTTCTCCTTACTGGTCACATAAGCTAGAATAGAGCTGCCATTAATTGAGTTTTTTCAAGGTTGTCTTTTCATTAGGAAGTTGCTGTGTAAATTTACTGTTTTTCCACATGTACGCAGAGGTGGTATTCAGCAAGTTCTGATCAGTTCTGGAGAAGCGGTAGCAGAAATTTTGAGTAGTTCGGGGAACCAGTAAATACCATCTCTGGCTGGCCCCGCCTCCATCTATTCTCTGCCTCCCAAGTCCCAGATGATCAGGAGGGAATGCGGATTTTGCAGTAACCTTCCCCTGCAATGGGGAGGGAATGGAGATTTTACAGTATCCTTCCCCTGGAGTGGGCAGAGAATGGAAATATTACAGTATCCTTCCCCTGCCACCCTACCAAGCCACGCCCACTAAGCCATGCCATACCCACCAAGCCACACCCACAGACCCAGTAGTAAAAGTAATTGAATCCCACCACTGCATGTAGGCCCAAGACTGGCTTTGTGTAGGACTACGTAGCAATAGTACATAGACTTATATGCCATTTCATAGTGCTTTACAGCACTCTTGAAGTGCTTTAAGGTCAGGTTTGGTTAAACTATGGAAGGGAGATCTCCAGGAAAGCGTAACTATAGCCCAAAGTCATCTTGTAAGGGTGATTCTGGGCTATATTTAATAAACATTTAATAAGTTTAATAAATAAATGATGACTGAGAAATTGAAAAGTATCCTAAAGATAATAGCAAACTAGATCAATGCTACGACCAAAGTAACTACTTACATGGACAAGTCCATAAAGTCACCAGAATTAAAAGGAGATCTTCCTTTGTGAAAAAATAATATTAAGCCTCCATTAATATCAAACAGGATCTTTTAGAGAGATCTTTCCCTTAGTGAACTTCCACAGAACATAGGAAGATGCACCATGAAGCATGTTTGGATATAAAAGAAGGGAATCCCAAAGGTGCTTTTTCAAGAGGCAACTGGACTTTCTTCTTTTTCTTTAAAGGCATTTCACTTCTCATCCAAGAAGCTTCTTCGGCTCTTGGATGAGCAGCGATCTTCAGCTCTTCTCTTCCAGAATCGAAGAGGTTTCTCGGATGAGAAGCAAAACATCTTCAAAGAAAACCCTGGAAGTCTTTAAAAAGATGTTAGATAGCCATTTGTCTGAAATGGTATAAGGTTCCTGCTCACGCAGGGGGTTGGACTAGAAGACCTACAAGGTCCCTTCCAACTCTGCTATTGTATTGTATTGTATTGTATTATAAAAACCAGGAAGTCCACTTGGGAAAGCACCGTTGGGACAACCATGGCCTGGATGACTGGCAATCTCCACAGACAAAAGTTTTAATATGACTTTTCTCCAAGAATGTGTGATTTATTGGCATGAATAAAAATCTGGTCGAATCTTTCTTCCAATGGAGGGTATTTTTGCCCACATCCTGGTGCTGTTCTTACTGGCACAGTGCCCAAGACATCCAGGGTAGATCCGCATTGTGCATGTTCATTATTGATGAATTTCACCGCAAATGCAGAGGCCTCCTGTTGTTTGGGAAAAAGAAAAGAACAGATGTCCTTAAGTATCTCTTCTCTTACCTGACATCCCATTGTCAAACTGTCACATGTAGAGAATGGCAACATTAAGTGTACTGGCATGCTGCCTATTGCTGTAAACAAATCTTAGCATGTTTGGGTAGCAGCCATTGTGGCATCTGTATAATTGCTAAGTAGTCGAGTTTTATGCTGAACTGTTTGGGGGGAAAACTGATTTGTTTTTTTTTAAAGAAAAAATATTGGATATAAATAAATCTCCTTTGCGTGTTGACAGGGCAATTAGCCGATTCTTTTTACAGGTGGTTTGTGCATGTTTACATTTATAATTCTATAAATGTAGTCTTTTACAGTCTCACAAAATAAGATTCTCTCTTTAATGTGTCACTTAAGGGCATGGTCTTTCACAAAGGCTCCGAGAGTGAAAAGCAAAATGTAATGCTAGGATAACAAATGATATTATTACAGAGATAGATAGATAGATAGATAGATAGATAGATAGATAGATAGATAGATAGATAGATAGATAGATAGATAGATAGATAGATAGATGATAGATAGATAGATAGATAGATAGATAGATAGATAGATAATAATAATAATAATAATTAATAATTTAATAATAATAATTTAATTTATAGACCGCTCCTCTCCCCATAGGGACTCGGAGCGGTGCACAGGGAAACTAAAACCACAATACAATATACACATACAGTTAAGAAAAAATTAAATATGAGCCTGTGCTAAAATCCCCTTAATCTACTAAAATACCCAATTAAAAACAGCTAAACCCTGTAGAGAGAGGCTAACCAAGGCCGGCCAAACGGAAAAGATGAGTCTTCAATTTCAGACGGAAGGAGCGGAAGTCCGTGGTTGTTCTAATGTCGGGGGGAAGGTCGTTCCAGAGGGCTGGGCCCGCCACAGAGAGAGCCCTTCCCCTGGGCGTCGCCCGCTGACAAAGTCTAGTGGACGGCACCCGGAGAAGTCCCTCTCTGTGGGAGCGAATCAGCCGTGAGGATGTATGCGGCAGGATCCGATCCCGCAGATAGCTAGGTCCCGAGCCATGGAGAGCTAGATAGATAGATAGATAGATAGATAGATAGATAGATAGATAGATAGATAGATAGATAGATAGATAGATAGATAGATAGATAGATAGATCCCTACTGAAATTGAATAACTGGATGGTCATAGACATCCACTGGGGACAAATCTCAATGTGTAATATGCCATTGTATAAATGAACCAAGTTGTCTACTGCATTTTTCAGAGTATAAGACTCACCAAGATTTTGAAAAGGTACATTAAAAAAAAGTTTGTGCATTCTGCAGGTCTCCCAAACCCTCTGCACAATTTGCTTTTTTTGTGAAAAACAAGGCATGCAGAGAGTTTGAGAGGCCTGCAAAGGGCTCCTGGGGGCTGGGGGAGGGGCAAAAATGAGGAAAAATTGCCCATTTTTCCTGAAAACAGACCCTTGTTTTGCAAAAAAAAAAAACCAAAAACCAGGGCATGCATAGGCTTTGGGATGCTTTTAGGGTGCTCCTGGAGGCTTTGGGGAGAAAAACAAGCAAAAAACAATCCAGTTTTTGCTCATTTTTGCCCTCCCCAGCCCTTAGGAGCACTTTGAAGGCCGCCCAAATCCTCTGCACATCCATGCATGGGAGAGGGGTTTCAGGAGGCCAAAAATGCTATATTAAGTATATACAGTATGTGACCAGATTTTAAAATTGGTAAAGAAGGACACCATTGACGGGGGTGGGGTGGGGAGGTGTTGTTTCAAAAAAATTTAGAACCTATTCTGTAGGTGTGGCCTGTTTTGTGGGAGTGGCTTGGCAGTTATGTGACCGGGTGGGAGTGGCTTGGTGGTCGTGTGACCGGGTGGGTATGGCCAACTTGGAAAATGTGGTGAAACTCACTTAACAACGCTCCTGCTTCGCAACCAAAATTTTGGCCTCAATTGTGGTCATAAGTTCTCTTTCTTTCTTTCTTTCTTTCTTTCTTTCTTTCTTTCTTTCTTTTCTTCCTTCAATTTTTTTCTCTCTCTCTCCCTCTTTCTTTCTTTATTTCTTTCATCTCTGTCCCACTTTCTTTTTCTTTTTTTCTTTCTTCCTTCCTTTCTCTTTCCTTCTTTCTCTCTTTCTTTCTCTTTTTTCTCATTCTCTCCCCCTTCCTTCCTTCCTCTCTTATTTTCTCTCTTTTTCTCTCTCACACACATCCCTTCCAATTATATTCGTAGATATATTCTATGAACCAAAACCAATAAATCCTACTGTATTTCCACAAAAATAACACCCTGTCTTATTTTTTTTGAACCCCGAAATAAGCATTTGGTGTTATTTTCAGGGAGGTTTTACTATTTTGGGGCGCAACTTGCGGTTGGCAGGTGGGAAGGGGGAGGGACAAGAGAACATTTAGACATGGTGAATGTGGACTTCGGCTAAGTTTCAAGTTGTTGGTAATAGTCCCCTTAGTAAAATTATACAATATAGATTAGGTAGCACTGTTGGCTGAGAAACCATACCCAGAGTACTTGTTAATGGCCATTGTTCAGCATTTCCATCAGTGACTTTGATGAGATAGTTCAGAAGTTGCTTATCAAGTCTATAAGTGTTTTCTCTTTGCAGGAGAAAGAATATGTTTAAACTCTAAAGAGATTTGGGTAATGATTGAAATGAGTAGAATTTAACCAGAAGAAACATAGACCCCTACATATGGGTAGGAAAAATGAAAAGCAAAAACAAGGAATGGGACTTGGCTTGGCCAAGAAGTTCATGTTTGCTCAGTAGAGATGAGGTCGTAAATCCTGCAGTGAGTAAGAAGTTGAACTGCATTACCCCCAGCTCTGATTTGAAGACCAAGATAATCTATTACCTGACTTCCAGCTCAGTCAATGCTCTGTCTTGCTTTTCCCATGCCCCACATGCCACCCCCAAGTTGCATCCATAAAGGGGGCGAGGGGCAAGAAGCCCTGCCATGCCCGGCAAGGGGGGGGGGGAAGAAGAGACGGCAAGAATCGCAGCTGCTTTTGCAGCTGATTGAGGCTGCAAAAGCAGCAGGAGGCCCCATGCGCCTCCCGCCCCCTTCAAGAACAGTCTTACCTCAATCAGTTGCCAAGAGCTTGGCCCCAATTGAGGCTCCCTGGGGTGGAGCCTGCAGCCTGGTGCTTGACAAGGTCTGGGGGATCGCATTCTGCCCCATGCATCCCTGCGGCCGATTCGCTCCCACAGAGAGGGACTTCTCCGGGTGCCATCCACTAGGCTATGCCAGCGGGCGACGCCCAGGGGAAGGGCCTTCTCTGTGGTGGGCCCGACCCTCTAGAATGACCTTCCCCCTGACATTAGAACAACCACGGACCTTCGTTCCTTCCGACAGAAACTAAAAACACACTTCTTCTGCTTGGCCAGCCTAGGGTAATTTAAATTGTTTTAAATTGTTTTAAGAGTTTTTAGGGATAGTTTTAGTTTTATAGGGGTTTTTAGCGCAGGGCCAGTTTAATTTGTTTTTAACTTTGTATTCCGTTTATGGTTTTAATTGTATTTTTAATTCCCTGTGCCCCGCCTCGAGTCCCTTCGGGGAGAGAGAGCGGGTTATAAATTAAAATTATTATTATTATTATTATGGGGGGGAAGCCCCTTTATGCAGCCCACCTCTCTTTCAAGTGGACAGGAAGCTCCCTCCTACTATAAGGTGACCAGATTTGGGGAGGCATCATGGTGCTTGTGTGTGTGTATGTTTCTAAATGTCTGAATGGGGAACCCCCCTCAACTGCCCCCCGTCCTCAACTTCAAGTTAACACTGTACAAAGAAGCGGGGAGGGGGAAGGCTTTTTTTAAAAAAAAGCAGAGGGGAAGAAGTCCCAATTCCTTCCACAGTCTGTACTCGAGTTGCCCAAAACCCCAATTCCCACACGCACGCACTCCCCTGCCTGACAGTTGTTTAGCAAAGCCATGAGGTAGGCAGCAGGGGCTCCTTTCACTTTGGAAGCCAGAGAGAGAGAGAGAGAGAGAGAGAGAGAGAGGCTCCAAGCAGGACAAACTCTGCTTACTTTTCTGAGCTTTCATTTCAGTGCCCTTCCCCCCTTCTCCTGGGAGTTCCCCGTCCTTTGATCGCCAGAGATAAAAGGAGAAATAAAGTTTCCAAAGTTTCTTTCTCTCACAAGGGAGAAAGAAACTTTGGAAAAGAAAAAGGGGGGGAAGGGAAAGAGAGGAGGAGGAGAGAAAGCGGCTTCCAGCAGGCTCTTTTGCAAAGGTGGCGTCCGACGCTTGTGGGACGGCCGGGGCTGGCTGGTGCAGAAAGTCACTTGAGAGTGACCCTCTTGCCGCTTCTTCCTTCTTTGTCCTTCAACTGGTGCTTGGCTCAAACTGCAATTGCCCGGCATGAAGCCCACAGGAGCCTTTGAAAGGCCGTTGACAGACGTGCCAAAACTACGATTCCCAGCACTGTGCTCCTTTCCTACCCAGAATCCTTCGCGGGGTGGGTGGAGGGAGGCTCTGCTGCCAGGGCTGAAAAGGCTTAGATTGGCACAAGCTGCTGCTGCTGTTGCTGCCGCCTCTGCCACAAGGTGCGCCCTCCCCCACCTACCAGCCCTGACTAAGCGGAAGAGGAACCAGGACTGCCCCTCCCCTCCTCTTAGGCAGTTAAGCCAACTGGAGAGGGTAGGAAGATCGCACTAAAGTTACACTCCTGGGTGATCTGTTTAAAAACCGGGAGTGTTTTAAAACGCCGCGTGACACGGGACCAATTATTAAAATTCGGGATTGCCCCACCAAAAGCGGGACGTCTGGTCACCTTATATATATAAGATTGTATATACAGCTCATCCTGAGTCAGCTGGGCCACAACATAAGATGCACCCAGATGTTCACCCCCATTTTTGGGGGGGAAAGGTGATTCTTATACTCACAAAAATACGGTATCGTGGCTTGTATCAGAAGCCTATGGGTCATCTGTATTTTAAAGAGTCATGTTTTAAATACCAGAAATTTGACTATCAATTTTATTTTATTTTTTTAATTTCAGCATAGTGCCTTTTTAGATTTACCTGAGGGCTGACCTCTACACAAAATGTAACAAAGCAAGAGATATTTCTGTATTTTATTTACATTCCAGAATCTGGAGATGGCTCCATAATGTTAGCTATCTCAGAACCATATTTAGTTTAGTTTAGTTTACTTTATTGTCATTGCACATCGTACAATGAAATTAAATGCCATCTTCCTTGTACATTATAGCTATAAAAATAAAAACACAAACACACATCCTTCACATGCTACAGTATATAATTGAAGTTGCATTACTATTGCACTAGAGGTGGTATTCAGCAGGTTCTGACCAGTTCTGGAGAACCGGTAGCAGAAATATTGAGTAGTTCAAAGATAAATACCACCTCTGACTGGCCCCGCCCCCATCTATTCTCTGCCACCTGAGTCCCAGCTGATCCAGAAGAAACAGAGATTTTGGAGTAACCTTCCCCTGGAATCAGGAGGGAATGGAGATTTTACAGTATTCTTCTCCTGCAATGCTCACCAAGCCACATCACACCCAACAAACCACGTCCACAGAACCGGTAGTAAACATTTTTGAATCTCACCACTGTATTGCACTATACCATAGAATTCAATATAGTTTATTATTTATTTATTTTATTGGATTTCTAGACCGCCCCCTCTCCCCGAGGGGACTCGGGGCGGTGTACAGATAAAATTAAAAACTACTAAAAACATGACAATACATACAAAGTTAAAATCAAATTAAATAACCCTGTACAAATTTATAAAAGTTAAAACTGAACCCATAAAACTGAATAAAATAATTTAAATTGCAGACTGGCATTGCCTAGTGGACGGCACCCGGAAAAGTCCCTCTCTGTGGGAGCGAATCGGCTGAAGGGATGTATGGGGGCAGGATACGATCCCGCAAATAGCTAGGTCCTGTGCCTTGGAGCGCTTTAAAGATGATGACCAACACCTTGAAACGCACCCGAAAGGCCACAGGCAGCCAGTGCAGCCTGCGCAGGAGCGGTGTTACGTGGGAATATCTGGTAACTCCCAAACCTGCCCGTGCGGCCGCATTTTGGACCAGCTGCAGCCTTCGGGTGCATCTCAAGGGGAGCCCCATGTAGAGCATTAGTTAGTGCCCTGAATATAGTTACTGCCCTGAATATAGTTACTACTATTTGCAAAGTAGCTGTGTCATTTGCTTTCAAGCTAGTAGATTCTTAAACCAGACTGCAGTTTGAAACCAAGCAAACAACATAATAATTCTTGTCTTCTACCCCACATACTTTTTTTTCCCGTTAGAAAAATGTTATCTGGGTAGGGGGGAAAAGAAGTGGGAGAAAAGTCTTCATTCTGAAATGAGATTTCCCCAGTTGTATACCTGGCAAATCTGTGCGCTGACAAGTCCCACCATCCCAAATCACCATAGCTATCATTGTGGATAATGGGAATTAGTAGAGAATATCCTATCGTGGGGATACCAGATTAAGGAAAATCAATCTCTTTCAATCAACCTGAATAGGTTTTTGCCAGAGTTTGTATCCTCAGAGGCATCCATAACAAACATTTTTAAGCTTCCTTCATTGTTATCTCCCCTCCCCCCAGGGGTTATTCCTAATATTTTGCCAAAAATTTCCTCTACTCTTAAATTGCAAATAAATACATTGTTCAATGGTGAGGAAATGAACTGAATATGCAGTTCCAGCAGGGGTGGATTGCTCCTGGCATTACTCTCGGTTCGGTGTGCGGGTGCATTTGCACAAAAATAGGTCTGCACATGTGCAACATTTTTAAAAAAGAAAAAAAATGTGCAATTTCAATTTTAAAGCGCTCCATGGCAGGGGACCTAGCTATCTGCGGGATCGTATCCTACCTTCGGCCGATTCGCTCCCACAGAGAGGGGCTTCTCCGGGTGCTGTCCACTAGGCAGTGCCAGCGGGTGACGCCCAGGGGAAGGGCCTTCTCTGTGGTGGGCCCAACCCTCTGGAACGACCTACCCCCCGAACATAGAACTATCACGGACCTCCGCTCCTTCCGCCGAAGTTTGAAGACCCATTTTTTCCATCTCGCCGGCCTGGCCTAATCCACACAATTAGATATAGACTGAAATTTAAATTGTTTAATTCGGTTTTAAAGGGTAAAGTTTTAGGATTTTAAATGGTGTTAGGTTTTTTAGCACAGGGTATAGGGGTTTAATTTATTTTTAGCACTATTTATTGTCATGTTTGTCTTTTTATTCTATTTTAATTTCCTGTGCACCGCCCCGAGTCCCCTTGGGGAGAGTGGGCTGGTAAATAAATAAATAAATAAATAAATAAATAAATAAATAAATAAATAAATAAATAAATAAATAAATAAATAAATAAATAAATAAATAAATAAATAAATAAATAAATAAATAAATAAATAAATAAATAAATAAATAAATAAATAAATAAATAAATAAATAAATAAATAAATAATTCTGCACATGCACAGAACCTAAAATCAAGATGGTGGTTCAGGGACATGGCAGGCTTGGGTTGCTGTCATTCCCAGCAACCCAGGCTGCCAAACCACTACTGGTTCGGTCAAACCAGTGCAAACCACTAGGAACCCACCTCTGGGTCCTTGGACAACATTATTTTAATAATGTTCTTTTTTTTTATGGAAATCAAACATGATTCAGAAGGTGGTACCTAAACAAAGGAAACATAAAATTTATAACTAGTACGTATAATGATAACAATTTTTGTTTGGAGTTTACTGATGGTTTTTTATCTTTGTTATAGCCCACCCAAGAGTTATGTGTTTTGTGAGATGAATGGCTATATGAATTTGACAAGCAAAGAAGCATAATGCTATTATCTAGATAAGTATTTCTCACTTTTAGCAAATGTATGGACTTCAAATCCCAGAATTCCCTGGCCAGCGTTACCTCTAGCTCACTTCCAGGCACCCAAAATCTCAATAAGACAGAGTACCTTCTGAAGCCCTGGAGAGTTTATCTATAAGCCAGTTTCTGATTGGTGGAAACCTCTTGTACCTTCCCAGCTTAATTTAATTTAGCTTCTCTGGTTTTCCTCTAAGACATTTGATTGTACTACTGTTATATTCAAACATTATTTGTTCAAACAGCAGAGTGAAGTAGTTAGCAGTTCTGTAAACACTTTTTGCTGTATATTCTTTCCCATGAATACGAGCTGCTTGCTTTGGGGGGGAATCACCTGTTAAACATACATAACATGACGTTAATTCACAGATGGACGGCTTTGCGTGCCAGGTTTTGTTTTCTATAAAATATGAGTTGGGCAAGGGTATTGATTTAATGAGTTCTTAATCTGTCACAGTCTGTTAAAATAGCTATCAGTTGGCCTCCTGGTGCTTTTTAGAGTTCTAGACAGGGGTGGGTTACTGCTGGTTTTACTATTGGTTCACAACCTGTGTGCAACATGTGTGTGTACACTGTTCAATGTAAATTGTTCTTCGTGCATGCGCAGAACAATTTACAGTGAAATGTGCACATGCAGTCACTAAAAACCAAAATGGCAGCAGTCTGGCAGTGGACCGGCAGTGGCGAGGGAACTGGTTCAGGGGCATGGGTCACCGCTGGTTCCACAACCCAGGCCTGAATTCCACTACTAGTTCGACCAAACCAGGAGCAACCCACCTCTGGTTCTAGATCAGTGTTTCTGCAAGGATGGACATTATTTATATATATGTACAACGTGTCGTTCGGTCATAGGTTCTGTCTGTGCATCAGTACTTAAAATTACAAACATAGTTATCAATTTTCCTTCCAATGTGTGTATATCACCTTATTTTCCACATAGTAACAGCTAGTATTTATCAAACCAGTCTTTTTCTATAGTTGTTCAATATATAGAAAGAAAGGTAGAAAATTATCGATAAATTCCTGTTTTATAACATTATTCTCAATTATCTCTGGAAAATACTTTACTACTATAAAATATCATACCCATAATATTTTCTCCTTATAGGACCAAGAGTTTATCCAAATTTTCCATTATATATATATCTATATCATTAGTGGTCTAGCTAATATACAGAGTATCTTTCTAGAGTAACATAATCTCAATTTGTTATAATATCTACCAATCCTAACAGTTAATTTCTGTTTTTAAAAGTTATTTTATATATTATGTCCCTTGGGTTTTTTTCCAGCCATTGGTAAAACATATTCCATACTTTATAAAATTGTTCATCCTCTTGCTCTCTAATTTCGAATATCAGCTTGCTCATTTCTGCACATTCCATAATTTTACAAATAATTTCCTCTTGAGAAGGTAATTTCTCATTTCTCCAATTTTTTGCAAATACAATTCTAGCTGCTGTTAAAACATTCACAATTAAGTATTTCAAGTTTTTATCAAATGCTTCTGGTGTGATTCCAAGTAAAAAAAGTTCAGGTTTAAGTCTATGTGCTTGCGTGTCATTTTCTCCAACCATATGTGGATCTGCAAGGGTGGACATTCTGAGACCCCTGGATTGTATGCAGTTTCTGAATCTCCTTTCTGTCACCACAGTCTGTGATCATCGATCATCCAAGGTGCTGCTGTCACTAACTATAACCCTTTAAAAAGTGCAACCATTAACTTTAAGATTATGTTAATCGCTGTACAACATGTTGCAAAGATAGATAATTTAATGATAGATATATGGCCTTTCAAATGTCATTGGCTAAACTGAGGTTGTCTTAAAATGAAGGGGGTTTAAATCTACCAGATTTTCAATTATATCATTTAGCCTGTATTTAAATATCTGAATTCTTTTGGAATAAGATCTTTATGAAACTAGTCCTAGCCTACTAACCAACGTTAAAGCCCTTTGGCTTAATCATGGTGGTCCAACCATCATAATCCAAAGCCTGGGAGAAAAGAACAATTGAAGGTAGGCAACGTGGTAGGCACCTTGAGTTGCAGGCAGTAAAATGGTTAACCTAAGCATGCTTGACTAAATAGGCAATAAATCAGGTTCTTGCTCCTTACTGCATTTTTTATAGCTGAAGCTATAAAAAGGGAGAAGCTGTTTCTTTATATTATCTGAAAAGCTGTATTATTGTAGTCTTGCGTAGCTAGGAATAAAACTTGGTTTTCTGGTGTCTGTTGATGTTACAGACCTCCAGTGGCTTGGAGGCTGTAGCCTCTTTCCTGATTCACCAAGGCTTTCCCCATTTCCATCATTCTAGTTGATTAGAGACAAATTTAGACATTGTCTTTCCAATCAGACAATTTGAATATTGGGTGAGTTGAACAAGTCTAAGTTGGTTAAGCATATTTAGCATATTTTTCCCTCAGAAAACAAATTGATTATGCCCCCCCCCCAAAAAACACCAGAAGAAAAGGAAGCTTCACCTGGGTGGATGAAATAAGCCCATCTTCTGTAGAAGAACGAGCCTAGCTGGTTAAATCTGTCAGTGGTGTTTTTTGATATTGAGCTGGAAATGTCTATTCTTGGTTCTGACACTACTGAAATGGGGGCTCCTACCGAAGAATTTGTTCTCTAGGTGATGGTAAAACTGCAGTCCATGTGTAATGTTAGGGAGTTCAGTCAGGGCAAAATGTGTGCTGAAATTATTTAATACTCAAAAGTATTTAATACTCTGTGCCAAATGAACCAGAACAATCAAGCAGAGGTAACAGAGAAAGGTATGTTGGGGATGGAGAGCAGAGAAATGTGTCCTGAGGTCATGTTGAAGGTGAATAGAAGTTAAATGAAGAGTGATACCATCAATTTCTGTCCTCTGAAAATAGTTGCCTACACATTTTGACAATTTGTTGTGGCCCGCCAGTGGAGCTGCTAGTGGCACACTCAGACTGTGAGGAGATTGTGGAGAAACGTGGACCAGTCATGGAGTCTGGGGAAGGCTCTGAGAAATGCTCTGTGTCGGAGGCAGAGATGGGATGAGGGCTGTCCAACAGTTATCAGCTGCCTTCAGAGTCAGATATCAGTGGGGCAGATGAACAGCTGGAGCCTGTTGCTGCTGTGCACAAGCGCAGAGCTGCCAGGAGAAGGCAACAGCTAAGGAACAAGGGCCAACTTGGGAGTTAAGGCAAAGGGAATAAAAAGGAGCGAAAGGGAAGGGAAGTTTGCAGGAAACAAATTCATTAGAATAAAGATCTGTTCTTGACTTCTTGCCAAATAATTGCTGCTACAGTGTGGCATTTGAAAGATATTGGCCTGGCAACTCTCCAAGTCTGATAAAGGTCTGTAGTTGTGAAACCTCATGAAAGACTGTTTGTCGGGACTTTACTGGAGAGGAATTCCCTTTAACCTATATTGAAGAGGTTTTATCAGGATGAGGAGTCTGCTTCATGCTCTTGGGAAGCCTAGGTCAGCACACAATGGGACAAGGTGGAGAAACCCAAAGTTTGATCCTGGGAATAGTAACCCAAAGTACCCTTTGGAGTGTAGATCTAATTTAATTTATTATATGGGAACATTATGTGTTGTACTACATTATATGGTATGCTGTAGCGATTAGCATATCTTAGGAAGATCATATTGCTTATGTACTGCAACATCTTATCTTTTAGAAGATTATGTTCATTAAAAGATTACCCTGGAAGCTTCATTATATTTTGTAAAGTTAAGTCTGTGATAACAAAGAGTTGAGTATACAGCAATAGTACAAATGTAACGGCTATAACCAAACATTAGAGATTTAGTTCTCAGTCGCACATGATTAAACCATTATCCTTTGTGCTTTATAACAGACTGGTATATTTATCAGCGTAAATCTTGAAAGCAGCTGTTATCCTACAAGCTGCCATTTTCTCACAGTGCACCAAGTAAACTTTGAGAGAATGTAAATATTATTGTTTTATGAAACTGCGAAGAAGTAATATTTCTAAGAAAAGATGCTTGCACACAGACCCAAGATAGCAATACATAGTAATGTAATGACCATAGTGTTCTTCCCAATGAAATATACTATAGGACCCACAGTAGAATCCTTTCAGAGATGCAAATTAAATGCAGGACCGTCTAAATTATTGAAATCACATTTTAAATATTAGATGCAACAAGGCTCATGATATTTCCTCTGGAGAGCTAACACTTTTCAGAGTCTGACAGAGACAAATTGTGCCAAGCAATTGCTAATACATCTTCTCCTCCCTTTCTTTCTCCAGAACAGGAATTCGAGAAGACAATTGGTGAGCCAGGAGAGGAGAGCTTGTGCAGGGTTAAAGTTTCAGGATACCTCCAGTGTGAAGCCTAGCAGAATTTCACATCACACAAAGGAGGGGGGGTGTCTTGAAAAGTCATTAGTGGTTTGGTTTCTCCTGAACTTTAACATCCTTCACATTTGATTTCTGAAAGAGCCAACAGAAGTTCTGCCTGTTTTTGCTAGGAGGTCAACCTGGATGATGCTACATTTGGCAACATTTAACCCCTTTGGGTTGATCCTTAAAAAACTGCTTAGTATGGAGCAGGGGTGGGATTCCAACTATTTTGCTACTGGTTCTATAAGAGCGCAGTTTGCACGCGCATGCAACACTCAAAACCGTCGTTGTCAGCACTGGTGAGCTGAATTGTGTTTTAGCTCAGCTGAGATGCAGCAATCCATTCTGCCGCGCAAATCAGCTGAGCTAAAAAAAAGGGTATATAGGGCAGGGAATGATAGGGGTGGGAGGGCAAGGCCAATCAGAAGTGGTATTTGCCGGTTCTCCGAACTACTCAAAATTTCCACTACCGGTTCACCTGAATTGGTCCGAACCAGCTGAATGCTACCTCTGGTATGGAGAGACCAAATTGCAGTTTACTCTGGGGTTTTTTTGGTCTAACATTATCCTTGCCCTAGTGTTTGAACTCCCTCCCAAGATTCAGGAGATCACTTAAGAGCTGTTTTTGTAATAAGTTGCTATGCTAGTGAAATGATGAGAGAAGGAAAGAGTATTTCAAATGATGGAAAGCAAGCAAGGGTAAAACACCAAAAATATAAAAGCATCACTTAATACATGGTATCTTTGGGTTTTTCTGCTTTATCTCAGTAAAAGTACAATTACTATGCTATGAAGCTTTGCCACTTTTGTTAACATTAGACTCAAGAAGCATTAAGGAAAAGGAAGGTAACTTTTTCCACATTTCAGAGAGCTAGACTACAATAATGATTCTCCATAGTGCTAAAAGGTGGCAAGAACATCTGAAAAGGCAAAATTATCACTTTTAGCAAAACAATTAGACCCTAGATAGTTTTCCTGTGGATCTGATCCACTTTTTAAAATATGAAATTGGGAATCCATTTAAATAAATAGTCGTCTGGGAAATGGCACTTTTTTTTTTAAAAAAAGTTGTTTTTCCATCCATATAAGCTATTGATTTTCTCAAAGTACAGAGAGAAACGAACACTACTAAACTTTGCTGATTTAAACCATGGTGCCAAGAGTCTTTCTTAGTGATGGTAGGGTATAAAAACAATGGAATTTGATTATAACCAGCTTAAAAATTGCATTCAGACCTCATCTTCTGGGACTTCCTAATGGTATGCTAGCTGGATTGTTATTGTTATAAAATAAAAACTGTTCCTATTCCTAACAAAACAAGAGAGTATTATCCTGACCTTTCCCTTCGATAGGTCACAAAAGAAAATGACAAACCAATAATCTAAGAAGTTCCCAAGAAAATCTCAGAGCCAAAGGCATAGCAAAGGGTTAGTTTGAGGATGAGAGACAGAAAATAAGCTCCATAAATTGCACAATATGAATATGTATCTAATTGCTCCATGGTCAATCACTATAGAGCCGGGATAGTGAACCTATGGCACGGGTGCCACAGGTGGCACACGGAGCCATGTCTGCTGGCACGTGAGCTGTCAGCTCCAGCACACACGTGCACACCAGCTGACTGATTTTTGGCCTTCCAGAGGACCGTGGGGGGCTGTTTTCACCCTTCCCAGGCTTTAGGAAAGCTTCTGGAGCCTGGGGAGGGTGAAAACAATGGGCCGAACAATCCAATAAAACTTCTGGCTAGCCTGTTGGGCTTGTTTTTCACCATCCCAGGCTCTGGAAGCTTTCCTGGAGCCAGGGGAGGACAAAAATGGCCTCCCCCAGTCCCCCCAGAGGAAATAGCAAGCTCAGCTTGGAGGCGAGTAGTGTGGTGCACGTAGGGGGGGATTTATGTATGCATGCACATGTGCTTTGCATTATGGGTGCCGGCACACATGCATGCTACCATGCACAGGCCCTAACATTTTTGGCACCCAACAACAAAATGGTTAGCCATCACTGCTATAGAGCATGGCTAGCAGGACCTTTGGATCCCCAAAATGTTTGAATGTTGAGGACCAGATTTGGAACATAGAGGATGCAAGATCAACAAGACTGTGAATATGGAATAATGCAGGGAATACAAACAAGATCAGGAATACATGGCGGCACAGTGGTTGGAATGCAATATTGCAGGATAAAACTGCTGACTGCCAGCAGTTCGATTGTTACCAGCTCAAGGTTGACTCAGCCTTCCAGTCTTCCAAGGTGGGTAAAATGAGGACCCAGATTGCTTGGGGCAATACGGTGACTCTGTAAACTGCTGAGAGAGAACTGAAAAGCAGTGTAAAGCAGTGTATAAGTCTAAGTGCTATTGCTATTGCAGTGCCAGGATTTTCTTTGGTCTTATTTTGTGATATTTTTTTTGTAAAAAAACCAAACAACCTAATTTAGGGATTGCAGGTAGTACTCAATTTACAATCACAACTGAGCCCACATTTTTTGTTGCTAAGTGAAATTTTTGTTAAATGAATTTTGCCCCATTTAATGACTTTAATGCCACAGTTGTTAAGTGAATTGCTGCAATTGTTCAGTTAGTAACACAATTATTAAGTGAATCTGGCTTCCCCATTGACTTTGCTTGTAAGAAGGTCAACAAAAGGTGATCACATGAAGCCAAGACTCTGCTCTCATAAATATCAGTCAGTTGCCCAGCATCTGAAGTTTGATCATGTGACTATGGGGATACTGTAATGATTGTTAAGTGTGCAAAATGGTCATAAGTCACTTTTTTCAGTGCCATTGTAACTTTGAACGGTCACTAAATGATCCTCACTAATTTGAGGATTACCCATATTATCGTTTTTTACTTTTCCTTAATTTCAATGTGGACACTTAGTTTTGAGAAGCATACAAGGCCTTCGGGTTTCAAGTTGTTCCTCTCTGATACACAGCAATGCTATATTCAGGAATTTATGCACTGCTGTTCTGGCCTAGGCTTCCCAAGAGGATAAAGCAAACTCCTGGCCCTTTTTATTAATTTATTGTGAATTCTGCTCATTCACATCCAGCAAAGTCTTTCAAGGGGGGATTTACAGTCGCAGACCTTATCTGGCTTGGAGAGCTGACAGGGCGATATCTGCAAAACCTAGCAAGGAGTCTTGGAGAGTCACGAACCAATTAAGCAAACTAATTGTCTCCTTCAAACGCCACTCCCCTTTCCTTCCTCTTTTATTTCCTCTGGGAGGGACCATTCATCGTCCACCTGTGGTTTCATCCCAAGTCAACCCCTGTTCTTTAGCTTCAACTGGCAACTCTGCGAACAGCTCCACACTGAGAACAGCTCCAGCAGTTCATCTGCCTCACTGTTGTCTGACTCTGAAGGCAGCTGATAACTGACATACAGCTCTGGGCACCCATTCTGCCTCCGACACAGAGCCTTCATCAGAGCCTTCCCCAGACTCCAGGACTGGCCCATGTTCCTTCCCAACCTCCTCATTGTCCAAATCTGCTACCAGCTCCACTGGCCACTGGTGGGCCACAACAACTGCCTATTAAACAAAACTTCATGCATTACATGAAATTTATATGACTTTGTAGCAACTATCCTCCAGAAAGAGGTGGGCATAGTACAACGTTTAATGGACCCACATATAGATAGCTAGGACCCACGGGACCTAGCTATCTGCAGGATCGGATTCTGCCCCATACATCCCTGCGGCCGATCTGCTCCCACAGAGAGGGACTTCTCCAGGTGCCATCCACTAGGCTACGCCAGCGGGCGACGCCCAGGGGAAGGGCCTTCTCTGTGGCGGGCCCAGCCCTCTGGAACGTCCTTCCCCCCGAAATTAGAACAACTACGGACCTCCGCTCCTTCTGTCAAAAATTGAAAACACACTTTTTCTGCTTGGCCGGCCTAGGTTAGTCTTCCGTTTTTAACTGGGTTAAAAGCAGGGATAATTTGTTTAATTCTTATTTTAACTATTTATGTATTTTATATTTGCTTTTTTAACTTCCCTGTGCACCGCTCCGAGTCCCTTTGGGGAGAGGAGGCAGTCTATAAATAAAATTATTATTATTATTATTATTATTATTATTATTATTATTATTATTATTATTATTATTATTATTATTATTATTATTATTATTATTATTATTATTAAGTTTGAAGTGGAATGCCTAACAGACCTTCATCAAACCTCTTTTGCACCCAAACTGCATTAACTATTCACATAATTATTGCCCCTTGATTAATGCCCAATAGGCACCTGTGATATTGTCTAACTCCATTTATTAGGATTCGGTGCATTTCAATTTACCAGAAAAGGTATGAAACATTTAGCTCAGAGAATGCCATGTGCACCAGCACTGAGCTGCTTTCGACTCAGATGATTTAATGCAGCCAACAATCACATTAAAAGGAAAGATACACAGCTGTATATTTTATCTGAAAAAATGACGAGTTGATCAGCATTCACCCTGAATTCCTCATGCTTTCTTTTCAGCACCAAGCACTGTAATTATGAAGGAAACTGTGTCTTAAAACTAGCCTGATAGCATAACACTGTTAAATTGTTTGGCCTTTAGTTGCATTTGTCATAAATTTGTTTTGTATTGAAGTGACACAAATCTATAACAATCATATAAAATTAATACTAAAAGACATGAAATGCAGTTATCAACTCGGAAGGAGGACCAGGGGTGGTATTCAGCCAGTTCTGACTGGTTCTGGTGAACCGGTAGTGGAAATTTCAAGTAGTTCGGAGAACTGGCAAATACCACCTCTGACTGGCCTCAGCCCCGAACTATTCACTGCCTCCCAGCCTTTGAGTCCCAGCTGATTGTCGGTCTATAGGTGCCTCCCAGCTGATCACTGGGTCTTTTTTTGTTGCCCTGCACAGAAGAACAGAACTGGAAAACAGGTTAGTGAGGTGGGGAGGGAAGGGGGATTTTGCAGTATGCTTCTCCTGCCATGTCCGCCAAGCCACACCATGCCCACCAAGTCATGTCCACAAAACCAGTAGAAAAAAATGTTGAATCCCACCACTGAGAGGACCAAGGAAACTCCTGCCAAAAAATCCTCAATGTTGTCTCCAACTGAGCCACTAGAACAGTGTTTCTCAACCTTAGACATTTTAAGATGTAAATTAACCAAAGTCTTAACCAAAATTGTGGAGATATACTGTTCTGGGATTGGGAAAAGAACCTTTCATTTCTGTAGTGTTACCAACTCTTATTTCCAAATTTTGTTTTGTGTGTGATCTGGAAACTGGCATTGGAACATAGATTCGGGATTTGCTTGAATGAAGAAGGTTCTGAAATATAGATAAATACACTCAAAGTGTGCTTTAAATAATATCCCTCGAGGTTACCCGCTAGCTCTGAGAATTTTAAGGATTCAAGTTTGCAAGCTGTTCATGTGAATGATTTGTTTATTTTATACTACTGCATGGTTGGTGATTTACCTCCAGAGGCATAAAATGAAACAACACTGAAACAAATAATAATGGGTATCCAAATCTGTGAAGTTCTCCATTGTCTTTTGATTTAAACTGGTTCATAGCTTTAATTGACAGTATGTTTCTCAACACACAAGAATCAGAAACTCTTAACCAAAGGGTCAGTTTACAAAATTAATCTGTTAAGAGGAAAAATGGGGGGGGGGGGGAATGAATGAATATTACAGAGGTGGGTTCCTACTTGTTCAGCCCAGTTTGGCTGAACTGGTAGTGGTATGCTGGCCTGGGTTGCAGTGACCCAGGCTGGACACACCTCTGAACCGGTTCCCTGGTCACCACCGTCACCACCATCTTGTTTTTTAGTTATGAGCATGCACAGAACAATCTCCATTGAACTTTGCATGCGTGTGCAGCATGCATCCAGCACACATGCAAATCATGTGCACAAGCAAACTGGCAGTAACGCCAGCTAGAACCCACCCCTGGTGTATTATCCTGGAAAGCTTTAAAAAATTCATAAGGACTAGACAGAAAAAGATCCATGTAAGTGGACTGCATAGCTAGATGATCTGGCAGGATTCTTTCACTCTTTCAACTGAATATTTAATCACCCTAAAAAGTCTATGGTGTCAGATACTTTCCCTTTTTCACCTCTAGCCTTGCTCAACATACCTCAGCATCTGATACTGAGAAACATATTATGCCATACACATGAAAGCTACGTTTAGCTATCATGAATAGTTATTGATGCATTTTGCATTATTCTGATTGCAAGTTTGTTAGAAGAATTAGATAGATAACAATAGATAATTAACAGACAGACAGGTGGATAGTAGCTAGGGGTGCTAGAGAATTTTACTGGGTCTGTATTTTTAAGCAAAATTAACTAACTCACACTCGTGGTTCATTTACTCCTGTTCTCCTGATTTGATTGCCTACAAAAATGGGTGTATTAGGGGCATTGCATTTATTAATGTGGAATACAAACCTGGCCATATTAGGGAAATATGCCTCCAAAATTATAAATGTAAATTCTCTTGCTTGTAAGGAGGTCAGTGCAAAACAATGCATACATTTGGAGGACCTTATAATTCAGCAAAGGCAAAAGTGAAATGGACTGAATATGCATGGCTTGCTACATTGCGAATTGCTATATCATACAGTTGTAAATTCCATAGTTTTTTTTAATTAAGTAGGATTTAATTATGTTGGTGGCATAAGGTTTGAGCCATATATTTCTGTCATCTGGCATCCTGCTCACCTCCACCATTTCCTGTATTTTATGCAAAAACATGAAAGTCAGGAAGAAGGAGAAGAAGGAGAAGGAGAGAGAGAAGGAGAGGAGGAGGGGGAGGGGGAGAAGGAGGAAGTAGCAGCTGATAAATGAACTCTCTTGATTTCTTTTTTAAGCCGAAGGATCTTTTGATTTTCTTTTCCAGATTAATAAATAAACAAATAAATAAATAGGCAAGATCTTAGTATTAAAATAGCTCATTATCCAGGATTTATTTCATACCTTATATGGTCATTTTCATATAAAGTCAAAAACAATTCTCCTAGCCATGAACACGCATGATTAAATGTTAGGAAAAAGTGTTGGTCATATTCACGCATTATCCCTTCTAATAAAATAGGTGTTCATCTGTAAAATAATGTGAGAGAATCTGTCCAAGTCACTCACATCTTACTTCACAGAACTTTGCTAATTTTAAGACTGCTGGGTCTAAAGTAGCATCTCCATTTAAGGCTCTTGATGCCCTCTAAACTGAACTTGATGGACTTTGCCTCCCAAAGCTTCTGGATTCAAATTAAAATTACTCAACACAAATATCTGATCCATAAAGCGCCCTCTGAACAGGCCTAATATGCATTCACCATTTGCAAATTGAAACTCTTGAAGTCAATCTCTTCATCATCAAATGCAGGCAATGAAGGAGTCAGTGAAACAATGCCAATTGAAAGTGTGTGCAACCCTTTGAAGGTTTAAAACTGATAATATTTACATAAATAGCTATGCAAATACAACCCTGCAGAGATTGCAGCTCCTACATTATTCAGATTATCAGCTCTCAGAAGGCATTATCTTGGTAAATCTTCGCATTCAAGAAGAATATAAATTATGTCTTAAGCACAGTGCATGAAAGTGACATCTATGGTCTAGGGAGCAGGAAAGAAAATGGAGACATTTACAAAGTCTCTTCTCCTATAAATATGAAGATATATCTAGATAGTCTGTCAGATTTGTATGTGTGGGAAGTGCTGTTAAAAATAATGGTCCCATGTTTTATACCACTGTCCTCTTCCATAACATATGGTATTGAGCTGTGCGATACTTATCGGACCTACTGTTGTGGCCTGCCAGCGGCCAGCAGAGCTGCTGGCAGACTGAGACATTGAGGAGGTTGGGGAGGAACATGGGCCAGTCATGGAGTTTCAGGAAGGCTCTGATGAGTGTTCTGCATTGTAAGCAGAGATGGGGCCAGGGCTGTCCAACAGTTATCCGCTGCCTTCGGAGTCAGGGATCAGTGGGGCAGAAGAACAGCTGAAGCCTGTTCCCAATGTGCGCATGCGCAGAGCTGCCAGGAGAAGGGAACAGTTAAGGAAATTAAGTAAGCTTAGTCCCATTTTATGACTTTTATTGCCACAGTGGATAAGTGAATGACTGCAGTTCTTAACACTGTTGTTGCTAGCAAAAGGGATCACATGACGTCAGGACCGTCATAAATATGAACCAGTTACCAAGTATCCAAATATTGATTACATGACCATGGGGATGCTACAATAGTCATAAGTGTGAAAAACGGGCAAAAGACACTTTTTTCAATGCTGTTGAAAATTTGAACAGTCACTAAATGAAAGGTTGCAAGTCATGAACTACCTATATGTCCCACGAGAGAAACAAAAGAATAGAAGAGTTTCATTCAAATTTCCTAGATGGACTCTTTCCACTTGTAACCTCAGCTATTCTGTAAGAAGAAAGGGGCCCTTTGTGTTCTGGTCCTTGTACAGTTCATCCAAAAGGTAGAACATTTATCATATGTCCCATTTTGGGGAGATAGGGTGGTATAGAAATCTAATAAATAAATAAAAAATCATATCAGGAATAAGTTCAGGATTTGTTTGTTTGCTTTTGTCAAGAATTGCCCATCTGGTTAAAAAAAAAAAACCTTCCAGAACCCTGGAAGTCTTTAAGAAGATGTTAGATAGCCATTTGTCTGAAATGGTATAAGGTTCCTGCCCACGCAGGGGGTTGGACTAGAAGACCTACAAGGTCCATTGTATTGTATTGTATTATTGTAAGTAACAAACATAGAGTAGACTCACAAGATTCGTTTTTCTCGCCATGTACATCTGATACATCTGAACTAGACTGGGGTGTTTCTCTGTGTCATATAATATATGTGGACATGTGGGTATATGCATTATTTTGTATTTATTATTTATTTATTTATTTATTTAGTCATGTTTATGTAGTGTATATTGGAGGTGATGACCTTTTGAGAGCTGTATAGAACAAAATTTCATTTTAATGTCTGCTGATTAGCGTATATTTAAAGTGACAATAAGTTATCCTAAGTATGTTATAAATCTAAGAAGTGTAACAAAAAGTTAAGCATGAGTCAATTCTGGAAATCTAATCTAGTAAGAAGAAATGGGAGAGGAGGAAAAATCTGATAAGGTTATGCATTGACAGTATTAATTTCTGTATAACAAACACTTGAAAATGAGAGAGAGGGAGGAAGGAAGGAGGGGGAGAGGGAGAAATATATTCCTTTGCTTCATGTTGGTTTATTTAAAAAACAGAACATGAACCTAAACATCCTTAGTATTATAGTAAATCCAAATAGAAGTTGAAAAATACTTCTGTTAATTGCAGAAAAACTCTAGCATATGGAGTCAACTAAATGAAGGAATGCAGTTAAAAGAAACTCTAAATCCAATGGGCCAACTAACCATACTACCGTATATCTATTAGCGCCACACTCTACCTTGACATGACACTCAAATGAAGAGTTAAGGATTATGGCAATCTGTTAGCGTTTTTAAAGCACTTGACGTGGAATGAACATTTCTAATTTGCTGCCTCCCTGACTTAAAATATGTACCTTAGGTCTACCTCTGATATGTAATTCAGAGTCTTCACTACATACCAGTGGTGGGTTTCAAAATTTTTCAGAACCTACTCTGTAGGTGTGGCCTATTTTGTGGGCATGGCTTGGCAGTCATGTGACTGGGTGGGAGTGGCCAACTTGTAAAATGTGGTGAAACTCATTTAACAACGCTCTTCCTTAGCAACCAAAATTTTGGGCTCAATTGTGATGATAAATTCTTTCTCTTTCTTTCTTTCTTTCTTTCTTTCTTTCTTTCTTTCTTTCTTTCTTTCTTTCTTTCTTTCTTTCTTTCTTTCTTTCTTTCTTTCTTTCTTCCTTTCCTTTCCTTTCCTTTCCTTTCCTTCTTGTTGGGTCACCGACAGCGGTGGGGCAGACTTACTGCCAGGTCCGCTGGTGGAACCTCCTCTCACCGGTTCTCTAAATTTCACCATCCGGCTCTCGCGAGTAGGTGCGAACCTGCAGAAACCCACCACTGCTACATACCTAAGGGGGTGTTCTTTAATGTCTTGGTAAAAAAAAAAAGAATGAAGAATATTGGATTTAGTGATTGATATGACCGACCACAAACCTTTGTCTTTGGGAATATCTTGAAGAGGGGAATGGGAGAAAGTCTCAAAGTATTTGCCTTCCTATTAGAATACTCTAAATCTGGAGTTCCGGTTCCGGCTCCTGCGGCGACGGGCGAGCCTAGCGCTCGCTCGCCGCTTTGTTTCTTCTTCTGCCCCCCAACGGGGGCGAGACTCCTCTTGTTTGAGGGTCTCCCGTAGGGCCGGCTCGTCGGGGGGCGCGCCCCCCACGGCGGTGGAGGAAGCGGCTCCCGGCGTGGCTCAGGTGAGGGAGAACATGCTAGCGGGGGGTTCTCCCTTCGCCCAAGGAAGACGGCGCCATTCACAATTATGAGGAGGGCTGATCGGCTCAGTCAGAAGGACTCCCGAGGCTTCAGCTGCGAGGAGAGAGTGAGTCTTTAAAAAACTTTTTTTCCTGCTGCCAGCCAGACTGAACGGACTGGGAGGGGGGTGTTTATTTTAAAAAAAAAAACCCTCGGATTTAAGCGGCACGTTAAAATGGCTTCTCTGCAAAGGGAAAGCGGAAACTTTCACTCCGGACGGTCTCTAACAAGGGAAAGTGGAATGTGACTTTTTGCAACGTTGTTTCTAGGTCTGGCTGAGTTTAAAAAAATTCTTTTTTTGCTACTCTCTCCCTCTGGCTGAGATGGGCGGTGGAAGTGGCTTCTCTTTGTCCCTGCCTGATTATTTCAACTAAGGAAAATTTCCAGCGTCTCTTTGAAAGCAGGACTCTCTCTGGATTTTTGGAAAAAAAAATTTCTTGATGGATTTGTGATTTCTTCTTTGGAATACCTTCGTTATTACTATTTGCTGACTTGGGAAATTGTGTCTCTTTTGGTTTCTGAATTGTTTGCAACTTCACGGCCCTGAACTGAACTGAGCTCCTGATCTGCCCCACCAGCCCCACCCGGAAAACGCCATCTTGGTGGCAGTGACTCTAACTTTTAACCATGGCACAAGAAGCAGCACTTGTAAATTTGGAACAAAGGATGGCTTCTCTTGAAACCTCTATGCAGACTTTGATATCAGAAATAAAGTCCCAGAGGGCTGAAAATAGTACTTTCAAAAAGGAACTATTGGATACCCGGAAGCAAGTGTTGGAGAATACATAGAAGAATGAAGAATTGGAAGGAGGGTTGGAGGGGGCTAAGGGAGAGATTAAAAATGTTTCTAATGAGGTGGGGGAAATAAATGGGCGTGTGTCTAGGATAGATATGGAAAGAATGACATATTTTTTGAGATTTCAGAATGTTCTTGAGGATTCTGGTGAATGCCTGCCTGATCTTATGAGTACAATTTTAGCAGACTATTTACAAAAACCTAAGGATGAGATCAGGGGGGACATTGACCTAGCCTATAGAATTAATTCTGCATATGCCAGGATGAATGAAGTGCCTAGAGAGATACATGTGAAATTTGTTAGAAGGTCAACCAGAGAGGAAATCCTGAAAGCGCAGAGAGAGAAACCTTTAACTTATCATCGAGAAACGGTCACTATCTTGAAGCAGATCCCTAGAAAAATTAGAGATTCAAGAAGGAAATTTTCCTTCTTGTCTAAAACCTTGTTTGATCACGGGATTTGGTTCAAGTGGATGACACCTGAAGGGATGCTGGTGTTCTGGGAAGGAGGAAGAGTGAGGATTAAAACAGTTGCTGAGGCGGAAGCCTTTCTTAAAAAACATTCCTCTGCCCTGGGGGAAGATCCAGGGGGGACGGAGGGGGCCACGGCTCCACCTGCGGGGGGCCAGGGAGGAGAGAAAGAAGATACAATAGCCAAAAGACTTAGATCAAAAAAATAACTTTGCCTTGATTTTTTCCTGAACAATTTTGCATAATATTTCTATCCGGACTTTTTGTAAATGTCTGACAGCATGGAAGGGAGAATTTAGGTAAATGTACTTGCTTTCAACTTGTAGTGGTATGGAAAATGTTTTCTATGTTAACTTTTTTAATGTGTATTTTGAGGTCTCGGAAGGTCCGATGACTCTGACGTGAATGCTCTCAAAATTTCTTTGTAACCATTACCTTATCCTGTTAAAAAATGTAAAACCAATAAAACTTTTTCAATATAAAAAAGAATACTCTAAATCTGGAAACTACCGGGAAGGAAAAAATTATATTAGACCAGGTCACATTGTCCAATGGAGGCTTCTGGTATTGTTGTGACAAAAGGTTTTTGACTCTGGTAAACACCTGCCGAAATCTCCTTGGTTCTCAAGGCTGGCATCTTAATTTTTGGAGTTCTATCTCCTGCTTCTTTCCCCCCATAGTTCGTTGGCAAGCTGAGAAGCAATAATAGTTGCAACAGCAAAAGGGCCTTTTGAAGCTTGACAAGTGGTTTGTCATAGCCTCCTTCCTAGGGCTGAGAGAGAATAATTGGGCCCAAGTTCACCCAGCTGATTTTGTGCCTAAAGTGGAACTAGAATTTTTTTAAAGTTTTTTTTTACTTTATATATAGTTATAGGTATACATTCACATAGATATTATTCTTATTCATCTTTATCACTTTTACATGTTTGTTTTTCCATGTAAACTAAAGGGTTAAAATGAGTTGCTTTGGTTGCCATCCCATACACCTATTTTGTGTTATCACCACCCTATTTTTTCTTTTGTTTTCACCCTGCCTCCATTCTCTACTTCCTTCCTTCCCTCCTTCCTCTCCTTTCCTCTTTCTTACTTCTCTCCCCCTTTCCTCTCTTCTCCTCTCCTGCTCTCTTCCTTTCCTTTTCTGTTGTTGTGGTTATCTCTTTTCAACTCTGAACTGGTGTATTTTCAGAATGGTATTCCCGCAAATCCTACTATAATTTTATGTGGAACTATATATTTTATGTGGAACTAGAATTGATAGTCTTCCAGTTTCTAGCCTGATGCCTTAATCACTACACCAAAGTGGGTGGGTGGGTGGGTGGGTGGGTGGGTGGGTGGGTGTATGTATGTATGTATGTATGTATGTATGTATGTATGTATGTATGTATGTATGTATGTTGATCCACTTTTGTGTAGTGATTAAGGCATCAGGCTAGAAACTGGAAGATAGATAGATAGATAGATAGATAGATAGATAGATAGATAGATAGATAGATAGATAGATAGATAGACAGACAGACAGACAGACAGACAGACAGACAGACAGACAGACAGACAGACAGACAGACAGACAGACAGACAGACAGACAGACAGACAGACAGACAGACAGACAGACCAGGTCTAATAATGATGATTGTGATGATCAGACAATCAATTTCAGCTTTCTCAGTCTTCTACTGTTGATTATTCTATTATAAATAAAGTACTGCAATCTAATTGATTAAGGGAGTAACATCTTTTGCTGTGAACATTGAATTGTTACTACCCCATCACTCCGCTAATCTCAAGAGAGATCACTATATTGAGCTTTGGGTCCACAGCAATTTAATCTACTGGAAATGCATGTTCAATCTCTTGCAGCGGTCTGTTCCCTTGGCATTTCAAACCTTCTGCCTACTTTATTTGTAATCCCTGAGACTGTTTGCAAAGAAGAGTTTTTTTTGATAGTGTGGCCTTAAATTCTTCAGTTAGCAAAACTCACACAGGAACAAAGAAGGCAGTAGTTGAATTTTAAATTGTTCGCAGCTGGTCTCCAACTGCCTTCAGTTTATTGGTCATGCAAATTGGGAAAAACAGTCTAAATCTCTTGTGTGCTGAAGATATTTGAACCTAAATGGTGGTTTAAGGAAGAAAAATGTCCAACAAGCTCAGGAATAATTCAAGGGGCAAAATCCTTAAGGGTGTTTGTGGGAGAAAAAAAGAAAAATAAGGAATAAATCTTTTCAGACAAGGATGTATATGGCAACTTAAGGTGAAACAATGTTTTTGAGGACCTCACCCCTATAAGTGGCATGGAGCAGAACCTAAAGTGAGTAATGGTATTGTTTTAATCTACATATGTGTATGTATACATCCACATACACACACACACACATTTTTGTACATGAATATTTGCACTGCGCCATCAATATATCTATATAAAAATACTATTATATATAAAAATATATGTTTCCTCCATGTGCACAGCTAGACTTCGCTCCGTGTATATATCTGTACATCAAAATGACAAGCAATCTAAAGCTGCGTTTTATTTACTCAACAGTTAAAGAAAAATCTTTTGTTTTTCAACTGCTTTTCCTTCTGCTCCAATGGGGGGGCGGGGCGAAGAAAGTGCACAGTTGGGTGAGGTGAGGGTTTTTAAAAGCTTTTTAAGAAACCATTCAGCAAGTTTACTACCTGGGTCTTCCCTCCTATTATCACTGAAAAGAAATTTCAGTACCTTCTTTTACTCCTCTTTCACATGAAGAAAAACCTGAGAAAGAACAAGGAATGTTAAAAGAAAATCCTCAAGGTAAGATTGGAAGAAGGCAGAAATTGGCAAATGCTAGTGAGAGAGAATCATCAGAAAAGGAAGTAGAGAAAGGAAGAGGATCTGCAGAAGGACACATAATAGTTTGGGCCTGCAGCAGTGGTGAGATACGACTGGTATGTCCCGGTACAGGCGTAGTAGTGCCTGCTGGGAGCACCAGGTACTGTTCCAGAACAGTGCTCTGGAGGGCCTGTGCTCCTTACTTGTATCCTTACCTGTATCTTACACACATGGAGCGTACGGCGCTTGCGTGAAGCTCCGCCCAGCAGCTGGAACATCACGGAGGCATCGTGCAGCATTGCGGGCGGTAAGCATGCACATGCACGTGCTGAGTGTATGCACGCTCAGGCTGTGCACGTTCATGTGGTGGCTGCCCAGCTCCATTGCACTATACCAGTTGCAACAGGATCTAGAACCCACCACTGGCCTGCGGATGACAAAAGATGGCTATAGGGAGTGAAGACTATATTCAATCCGTGCAATGGTTTGGAGAGCACTCTTTTTATAATCTGGGGTCAAGGATGTCGTAAAGGAAATATTGCAATCTAATGTACAACAGAGAAACTGGTAGGCAAAGTTCCATAATAGCAGATTGTTGTTGCAAGGTCTTTGAGAGGAGAATGTAAAAGAAAGTCATCTGGATTAGGAGAAATCCATTTTTCTTTCTGATCTGTAGGTGATCTTAACCTTCGTTATTCAAGTCTTTCAAAATGACATTCAGATATCCTTAAATATACCAGATGGCTTTACAAAGCGCTATTCATTGATTCACAGATTTTCATTAAAATATCTAGAACATGGATGTCAAACTCACAGCAGTGCATTCCCCTCACATGACGTATCAAGATTTTTTTTCCCTTTGTGGAGCTGGGGTGGACGTGGCCCATGCATGACATATCCGACCCACAGGCTGCCAGTTTGACACCCCTGATCTAGAAGAATCAAGTCAATATAACTTAGAATAGTTCAGATCAAACCATATAGAGCAGGGGTGTCAAACTTGATTTCATTGAGGGCTGCATCAGGGTTGTGTTTGACCTTGGGGACCAGGATGGGTGTGGCCAGAGTGGGCATGGCCAGCTCAACATTACTCGTGTTGGCACCTGTGGTGGCCCAAGGACACTGTCAGCAAAAATGGGCTCCTGAGTTCCATTTTCAGCTGCAACGGCCTCATGCAATCCTCTGCCAGTGAAAATGTAGCTGCCAGAAGCTCTTCCAATCTCCATTTTCATTGGCAGAGGCACTGCAAGCTAGTCCTTTGCTGTTTCTAGGGTGGCCCCATGGACTAAATATAATCATCCCATGGGCTAAATCCGGCCCCCGGGCCTTGAGTTTGACACCCCTGCTATAGAGCCTACAATATGAAGACTTATCATAATTCCTCATTCATTCATTCATTCATTCATTCATTCATTCATTCATTCATTTATTTATTTATTTATTTATTTATTATTTAGATTTCTATACCGCCCTTCTCCCTTCCGGGACTCAGGGCGGTGTACAGGCAGCAATAAAATCAATGATAAAAAAACACATGAAATATATATTTTAAAATGTATTAAATAATACGCCTGTACTAAAACCACTAATAAAACCTACTAAAACCATTTAAAAATTATGCCAGGCCGGCCGCACGAAATAGATAGGTTTTCAAAGCCCGACGGAAGAGGCGCAGGTCCGTGATCGTGCATAGGTCGGTGGATAGGTCATTGCAGAGGGCAGGAGCTGCCACAGAGAAGGCTCTCCCCCTGGGGGTCGCCAGCCGACATTGCCTGGCCGACGGCACCCTGAGGAGGCCCTCTCTGTGGAAGCGCACTGGTCGGTGGGAGGTATTTGATGGCAGGAGGCGGTCTTGCAGGTAACCAGGTCCCTTGCCATAGAGCGCTTTAAAGGTAGTTACTAATACCTTGAAGCGCACCCAGAAAGCCACAGGCAGCCAGTGCAGCTCGCGCAGGAGAGGTGTCACATGGGAGCATCTAGGAGCTCCCAGGATCCCCCGCACGGCCGCATTCTGAACTAACTGGAGCTTATTCTAAAGTAAAGTAAATATTAACAGGGCAGTTTAAAACTCCAGAAAAGTAGATATAATCTGATTTTCATGACGACCCAGAAACTATTTTCGTTTCTTTTGGAATTGGAAATTGGATCTAAAGTTCAAATCATGGATAAGCAGTCTATGATATTTGAACTGCAAGTAACACAATGACTCTTTCTACTAGGGTTGATGTGAGTTGTTCTTCTACTCACATCTCTAAAGTATACTTTTCCATTCCATTACATATGATCAAAAAATAAAACCAATCTTAGAGACAAAAATAAAATTTAATTAAATCTCTCTGGTTGGGTTGTTCGCTGAATATTATTTCTCACTAAAGGCTTTACATTCTAAAATATAATACAATGAATTAGTATCTTTCATTGTGTTTCATTAAGGAACTGAATTGTACTCAGCCATAACTATTACAGAAAACCAGATTCTTAAACTTGATTTGGTTTTTGATGATTTTCCTTATGAGCTATCTTTATAGTAGCCATAAATTTAGAGAACTGGCACTTTCTGCAATACTACAAGGAAGTACATCTTTCTGGAGAAATCTTTTTTAAAGAGGAGACTGATCAATGGGGAGAGGAATAGTAACAGGAGAAAGAAATGATTAGATTTCTAATGTTGGCACAGAAATAAACTAAGGACCCTATTTTCAGTTTATTAAAAAATGCATATTGTCTCTTTAGCTAGATAGAACATGCATAGGTTAATAACCTGCTCATAACTTGCTCAGATGAAAATCTGTCAAAGTATGGTATATGCATATAATTCTAATGTAATAGTTTTAACCAGTGGTGGGATTCAAATAATTTAACAACTGGTTCTCTGCCCTAATGACCAGTTGGCTAGGTGGGGCTCGGGGGTCTTGTGACTAGGTGGGCTTGGCCAACTCAATAACACTCACATCAATGGGCTTAGCTATTACAATGTAATATGGGTTAACCGGAGAGGCAGTTTCTGTAAGCTGGGCAATAAAGATTAGGCTAGAAACAATATCAGAATGTTTCCTTCCTGCCTTCCTTACAGGATTAGCCCTGTAAAATGGAAAAAGAAAACAAAATGAGATTTCTTCTGACCTGCTTAGAAAGTTAACGACTGGTTCTCCCAAATAGGTGCGAACTGGCTGAATCCCACCCCTGGTTTTAACACAATAAATATAGTGTTAGCAACACCACTTAGACTTATATATCACTTCACAGTGCTTTACAGCCCTCTCTAAGCAGTTTATAGAGTCAGCCTGTTGCCCCAAACAATCTGGGTCCTCATGTTACCCATCTCGGAAGGATGGAAGGCTGAGTCAGCCTTGAGCCAGGTGAGATTCGATCAGCCAAACTGCTGGCAGTCGGTGATCAGCAATACTGCACTCTAAT
The DNA here is from genome assembly GCA_039707465.1 of Rhabdophis nuchalis. Taxonomy (NCBI): domain Eukaryota; kingdom Metazoa; phylum Chordata; class Lepidosauria; order Squamata; family Natricidae; genus Rhabdophis; species Rhabdophis nuchalis. Next base: position 85,311,754 of record CM077645.1, on the reverse strand, counting down.
CACTGCACCACCATGGCTCTTCCTGCAATACCTCATGTTCTTCCTATGGAATTGGGAATAATGCAGAACAACTTTGAAGCATCTGTGTCATAGGTGTCTTATAAAGACCACTGCTGACTGGGAAAATAGACAAAAAAAAAATAGACAAACAGGTGGATTATGGTTTAAAACATTTTATTTCTAAAACCATAAATCTGGTTTCCAAGCTAAAGGCTATATAATCCTACAGCCACATAGCTGGGAGGGCTTACTTCTGAGAACGTAAGTATAGGATTGCATAATAAGTATACTTGTCTATATTTGTCAATGATTTTACTGGGTTTGCTTTTCATAGGAATAAACATATTGAATATTAGGTCTCAGCCTATCTTCATTCATTCAACTCTCTATAGCTATTAACTAATTCCATTCATTTTAGCCATGTTTGACTGACAGGATCAGGGATTTATTATGGGAAACCTTGGTTGTGATTATTTGACTTTTACACGCTACAAGCATATCATAATGTTAAATCTAAATTCAATAGTATACGTTACGAGAATCAATCAAGCTTCCTTTTTATTATTTTAAATACATTCCCTATTGTTTGTTTACCAAGTATTTTTAACTGACTTTTCACATTCTGGATTTGCTGCATTATCTGTTTGGGTTTTATTTGTTTGTTTGAAATCCTGGATCAAAATAAGCATCTTACATATAAAATCTAAGTTACTCACTTATTAAATGTAGTCAACATGAGACCTGCACTTTTTGAAATGGTTTATCCTATAATGACTATGGATAAATAGATTGGGGTACTGTATTTTTTGGAGTATAAGATGTACCGGAGTATAAGATGCACCAAGATTTTGAAGAGGCAATTTTTTTTAAAAAAATTGCACTCTGCAGATCTCCCCAAAATGGCCCATTTTTCATAAAGGTGGGCCCATTTTTTTGTCAAAAAAATGACATACATTGCCTTTAGGAGGCTTGTATATTATTATTATTTAAATTTATATCCCGCCCTTCTCCACGAAGGACCCAGGGCGGTATAGTGCTCTTGGGGACTGGGGCCCCAAAATCAAGCAAAAAATCTCCCATATTTGACTCATTTCTGCCTTCCCCAGCCACCAGGAGCACTCTATAAGCCTCCTAAAGATTATGCACAGTCATTTTGGTGCAGGGACAGAGTTTCAGGAGGCCAAAAATGCTGTATTCAGTGTATAAGATGCACTCAGATTTTCACCCTGGTTTTTGAGGGAAAAAGGTGTGTCTTATACTCTGAAAAATACAGTAAATCTTCTTCATTTTCCTTTTCATTTTAGATGTTGATTTCTAATCTTTCCCATTTGGGGGCCAATTTTGAAATCCCACACAGAAACAATCATATCTATTTGGAAAAAGTGGGGTTATCATGAATGTAACTTCTTCTTTTTTTAACCACTCAATGTTGCTATTGAGTGGTTATCCTAATTAACCTTCGCTCTTTCTACAATCTTGGCCAATGCATGTGCATACATGATGTCAAAAGAGCTGCTGCCTAAAATATCTTGTACGGGGTAGTCCTCAACTTGCAACACAAAATTTGAGTTGAGTTGAACCCACGTTTTCGTTGTTAAGTGAGACAGTTGTTAAATGAACTTTTCCTCATTTTATGACCTTTCTTGCTACAGTTGTTGTGAATCACTGCAGTAGTTCAATTAGTAACACCGTTGTTAAGTGAATCTGGCTTCCTCATTGACTTTGCTTGTCAGAAAGTGGCAAAAGATGATCACAGGACTCCATCAGAAATATGAGTCAGTTGTCAAACATCTTAATTTTGAGCAAACATCTTAATTGTGACGGTGGGTATGCTGCAACAGTTAAGTGTGAAAAAAGTCACTTTTTTTAGTGGAGGTATAACTCTAAATCAGGGATGAAATGCTCTAAAGTCTGCTAGCAGTGTGCTTTGCTACTGGATCGCTTTGCTATCGGATGGCTTCATGCGTGCATGAGCACCTCATGTGCATCCACATTGCAGGTGCTACCACACAGCGCTGAAAAAGGAAGAAACCTTTTCTGAGTCTGCAATGGTAAGTACAACAGCGAGGGGTGGAACAGCTGTGCTGCGTGATTTAGATTCGTTAGAAAGCTGGATTTCCTGCTTTCCAGCAAATATAAATTGCACAGCACAGCTGATGGTCGCACAGCTAATTGTCGGAACTACCGGTTCATCCAAACCAGTAGCATGTTTTTACTACTGGTTCGGGTGAACTGGTAGCATTTTTACTACCAGTTTGGGTGAACTGGTCCAAACCAGTAGGATTTACTCCTGCTCTAAATAGTCACTAAACAAACTGTTGTAAGTCAAGGAATATCTGTAGCTCAATACTTCTATGATTTTACAAAGTAGGTCTAGCCATTCTGTCTACCAACAACCCCTCCAACACTAACTCCATATCCTTGAAACTGACTGCCAATGCAAAAGGATGGTGTTAACATATGGATCACAAAACAAAAACTTCTGTAACTCTTTGTGTCTTATTGGTGTGACATCAAGCTCAAAATAGACTCGCCAGATTCACACCTAAAATTGCCTCATCAAATGGTCGTGTTATGGTCAATTTAATAATTACAAATGCTCATTAGGGTTCTGAACCCCGTAAATATCAATGAGGAAACAACCACATTGTCAGGTCTGCAGCCATCTTTTCTTTTGGGTCTTTGGCCTGCCACACTTTCTATTATTCTGCTATACATTTTCTATTGTGGGAAAATGGGAGCGGGGAATGTAAGGAGTCACATACTATGTAGCCACAACAACATTCTTTCTAGAAAGCCAAGGTCATCCTTTGTCTCTGCATCTGACCGGAACCTGATGGGTGGAACTGCCAGTATGGCAGTGGAAGATTGGACCATGTGATAGACTTGTGGGTATGGGGGCAAGATCTTGAACTTTCAACTGGGGAAAACTGGGAAGCTTTTGGATTCGGGTTTTCCCAGATGTGCCAACATGACTCTCTTAATAAATTGGAACTTTGCCTTGGAGTCTGATTTACTTTTGGATGCTATTTAGAACCCTGACACACATATTTCATTTTCCAGGTAAGGGGGAACTGAAATTTCACTGTATGAATTAGTACAGAATGTTTTTCCCAGGGTGGCAACCATGCTGATCTAAAGTAAGTAATGGCTAAATGATTCCCTGCCAAAGCCCTACCCATGTGTCTGTGAATGGAAAAAAAAAATAGGCCGCATAGAAGGGATGCTGGCTCTGCCTAATCTGTGGCATTTGCTGTCTTCTGAATGGTCACCCGGCATATTCACTTCAGGAAGATTATAAATGGATTAGACTTCCTACCTGATTAGCATCATTATACCCATGGAGTATAATTTGCTCTCCCTGACTGTGCTCTTCAGTGCACTCTTGCTAAAAAAAAAAACACATGTGGGACACCATAAAAGCTTGGAGAAGGAATTCTGAGATGAGCAAAAATGGCTGCAATTTTGATGATCGATTCATCTCAAATGAGCCGTATAGGCTTGCCAATCTTCAAACATAACCTGGATTAGAGAAGTAAAAAATAAAAAATAAAGGTTTAGTTCTTAGTAATTTGTGGGATTGAAGGAGTGCATTGGGTTCATTCACACGTGATTGCTAAATTAAGTGTTTTCTGACTTTAGCACAATAAATTAAACTCTAACCTAAATAAAGGTAAAGGTTCCCCTCGCCCATATGTACTAGTGATTCCCAACTCCAGGGGGCAGTGTTCATCTCCATTTCAAAGCCGAAGAGCCAGCGTTGTCTGAAGACGTATCCGTGGTCATGTGGCCGGCATGACTAAACACTGAAGGCACACGGAACACTGTTACCTTCCCACCAAATGTGGTCCCTATTTTCCTACTTGCATTTTTACATGCTTGCAAACTGCTAGGTTGGCAGAAGCTGGGATAAGTAACGGGAGCTCACTCCATTATGCGGCGGTAGGGATTCAAACCGCCAAACAGCTGATCTTTCTGATTGACAAGCTCAGTGTCTTAGCCACTGAGCCACCTTGTCCCTAAATTAGCCACGCTAAACCTAAATAAACCCTGCTAAAAATGTTTAACACTAGCCACCTGAAGTCACTGAGTGACTGCAACTACCAGGTTTTTATTTGTGCAAACACAATTGTGGAATATGGCATTTGTTAGGCCATCCCTGCATCCAGATTCTTATTTTTACAATTCCGCAAGCTTCCAATTTTTACCACTTGTGTTGCAGTGACATTTCCCCTTCTTGTTGTATTTCTTTTGTACTACCTACTGCACTTGTGAGCCAAATATATTTGAGAAAGCTGCATTAAAATGATGAAGCAGACTTCAGGAAGGGTAGAACCAATGTAGATATTATTCCTCCTTAGATTTAATTATAGCATAATTCTTGAAAGACCTGGAATATGTATATCCATGACAACTAATGCTGCCTAATAGCGGGGCAAAATAAGCTCTCCATAATTTAGAACCTAAAGTGGAGAATAGAGTACCATTGAAAAAGATACTTCACTTCTACAATGTCCAATGAGTTGTGCATTATTTTTACTAACTCATATAAAGGTTGGCAGAAGAACCATTGGATGGGGAATTTCTTGGCCACTTTTATGTACAGCCATAAGCTTTATTTGGCAATGTGGTGGTTGCAGAATAATTATGCTCTTAAAACACAAAAGGACATTTGGGGGAGGAAAGGGAAGTCACAGTTAAGTTTAGGATCTGTGCCTCTATAATTTTCTATAGAACAAGAAAGCAATTTTATAGGACCCCCAGATGTTTCAGGTGGACAGCTTCAGCATCCTTCAGGACCTAGGGTCTTGGTTCACTTTTAGCAATTCTTGGTAGACAAATCCTCCCCTGACACATAGGCTGTTTAAAGCCTGGGATGCAATTGGCAATAGAGCCAGTCAGCAGGTTATTACAGAGCTGTATAACTGACTCTGTTGTTACATCCTCAAACCCCCATACCTTTAACCTTAAACTGTCTACTGTGGACCTCACCCAATTCCTAAGAAGTGCATAAGGGGGCATGCATAAGCGCACCAGTGTGCCTACCATCCCTGCCCTACTGTCCCCATTTAGTTGTACCCATTTCCTATGTTCATGTCCATGTTTATACTTATATCTCGTACATGTTTGACAAACTAAATAAATAAATAAATCTGCATGCACTGTTGGGTGAGGAGAAGAGCTCTAAATTGGTTAAACATATTTTGCACATTTTCTTTTATCAGAAAACACATTGATTCCTGCTAATTTCAGATACTAGTCCTGCTACAACATACGATGTTATTGTATAATATACAACTCGTATAATGTTGTATAATATACAACTCGTATAATGTCGTATAATATACGACTCGTATAATGTTGCCAGATTCTTTGCGAAATCCATCAGATGCTGGCCTATGCTAAAAAGTAGTCCTAATGAGCATCTAATTTGTCATACTGGAGTTCTCTGCAATTTAATAGATATTATTATTTTCTCCTCCTCTTCCTCCCCTTCCCCCCTCCTCCCTCTCCCCCCTCTCTCTCCTTCTATGATAAGGGAAACCACTGATGTTCCCAACTTATTAGGACATTTAATGATCATCATATCAGTGCCTTCACAGAAAGCTGTGAATCTCCTTGGCTGCAAGAATATGAAAAATATTGGCAACCTGCCTTAGTCATCCTCTCCACTTACAGCACAGAGTTGTACATGTAGTTAATGTTGAATCTGTGCCCACATGTTGAGCACAAATAAATGGCTATGCTGACTGTGTAAGATCAGCTTGGCCTTAAATGCTTATGTAATATACTGGAATAATGTCCTGCAGTCTCTGCAGTTCATTTAACATCATTTATCGAAGTAGTTACACAAATCATGTTTAGCATTTTCATTCAGAAAGGATAATGACATGTCCTAAGCTTTTTTTTTAAAACAAGAATATTCTTGCTGCTCACTATGTGAGATCACCTTAATTTTAGACTTGCAATGTGTAGCATGAGAATTCATTTCATTTTGCTAGAACGCTGCTACTTCCATTTCTATCTACTTTAGGACAGCATAAATCTTTGTACACCTTTCATCTATGTCATCCTGAATATAATCTGATCAAAAGCCAGATCTGATGTCATATTAAAAATTAAGGTCATAGCATTCCCTCTGAAAGCAAATTATCATTGATTGTAGTGAATTGTTTCTTCAGTTTTAAGGCAATAAATGACCTTTCTTCTTTTTGTCTTAACTTCAGAGTCTGTGGTCTTTTGTTCCCACACTGGCTAGAAAACAGATGTGTTGTTAGGAAAGTATTTTTGTTTCTCACTTCATTATGAACATGGTAGCCTTATTTCCAAGATTTTAATCTATTTTTCCCCACAAAATTTCATATATTAGAACTCTTGTTATTTTGTTAAAAGACTTGCGAGTTTGCATTTTTAATCATAAACTACTGAAGTTCTCCATTTGTAATGTATGCAGTTCTTCCTTTTAAAGAAGGTGAATTCATGGAAACTATATGTCTGTCATCATAGTGCAATGAAGAGTCTATAACAATTTCAATCAGAAGTCCTAGAAAAGATCAAAAGAGGGAAACCAACAGGGCCCAAACATATATTATAAGTGTTTTGAGGACCAACTTCTACAATGGTTTAAAGGCATTGTAAATTCTATTTTGTAGAGATATGTTGTGTCAGAACCTTGGAAAGTGGCTAATATTGCTTTTTTACCAAAGGAAGGATAGGATTTAATGTCAAATAAGAATTATAGAATAGTTTTATTGTTGAATAATAACTATAAAACATTTACCTCCATGCTGACTTATGGGTTAAAGAAGATTTTACAGGAATTAATTAAGGATAATCAGTATAGGTGTTCCCCAGAAGACAAGTAAAAGATAATAAGAGAATTCTATTGGATACTAGCAATACCCAGCCACGCATTGCTGTGGCCCAGTCTGGTTAAATGGCCAACCAATCTGTGTGTAGATCTACACCTGCACAGATACACACAACCACCATATAATAATAATAATAATAATAATAATAATAATAATAATAATAATAATAATAATAATAATAATAATAATAATAATAATAATAATAATAATAATAATAATAATAATAATAATAATAATAATTTATTAAACTTGTTGACCGCTCCCTCTCCCCGAAGGGACTCGGAGCGGTGCACAGGGCTAATAAAACAATAAATACATACATATAGTTAAAAAACAAATTAAATATTTCCCTGCGCTAAAAATCCAATTAAAAACTAAAATCCCCATCTAAAATTTCTAGCAGCCCCATCGAAGAGAGACTATCCTAGGCCGGCCAAGCAGAACAGATATGTTTTTAGTTTTAGACGGAAGGAGCGGAGGTCCGTGGTAGTTCTAATGTCGGGGGGAAGGTCATTCCAGAGGGCTGGGCCCGCCACAGAGAGAGCCCTTCCCCTGGGCGTCGCCTGCTGACAAAGTCTAGTGGACGGCACCCGGAGAAGTCCCTCTTTGTGGGAGCGAATCGGCCGTGTGGATGTGTGCGGCAGGATCCGATCCTGCAAATAGCTAGGTCCCGAGCCATGGAGCGCTTTAAAGATGATGACTAGAACCTTGAAGTGCACCCGGAAGACGACAGGCAGCCAGTGCAGCTCGCGCAAGAGCGGTGTTACGTGGGTACACCTTGCGGTTCCCATAATTGCTCGCGCGGCTGCATTCTGGACTAGCTGAAGTCTCCGAGTGCACCTCAAGGGGAGCCCCATGTAGAGAGAGTTACAATAGTCAGTCGGGATGTCACGAGAGCATGAGTGACTGTGCGAAGGGCGTCCCGATCCAATAGGGGGCGCAACTGGCGAACCAGGCGAACCTGGTAAAATGCCCTCCTGGCCACGGCTGTCACTTGATCTTCCATGGACAGCCGGGCATCCAGGAGGACACCCAAGTTGCGCACCCCATCCACTGGGGCAAGATGTTCGCCCCCAATGGCCAGCGATGGAGTCAGCTGGTTGAATCGGGCAGCCGGAAACCACAGCCACTCGGTCTTGGTCGGGTTGAGCTTGAGTCCGTTTCTTCCCATCCAGATCCATACGGCTTCCAGGCACTGGCACATCACCGCCATCCTACCTACCTACTGTATTTCTCCCTCTCTATCTATCCCTCTACCTACCTACCTACTGTATTTCTTCCTTTCTCCCTCTATCTACCTACCTACTGTATTTCTTCCTCTCTATCCCTCTACCTACCTACCTACTGTATTTCCCCCTCTCTCTCTATTCCTCTACCTACCTATCTACCTACCTACCTACTGTATTTCTCCCTCTCTATCCCTCTACTTACCTACCTACTGTATTTCTTCCTTTCTCCCTCTACCTACCTACCTACCTATCGTGTTTCTCCCTATCTATCTATCTACCTCCCTACCTCCCTACCTCCCTACCTTATTTCTCCCTCTCTATCTATCCCTCTATCTACCTGCCTACCTACTGTATTTCTCCCTCTCTATCTATTCCCCTATCTAACTACCTAATGTAATACAATAATACAATAGCAGAGTTGGAAGGGACCTTGGAGGTCATCTAGTCCAACTCCCTGCCACGCGAGCCAAAAAAGGTTAGCCATCACTGCACTATACCATTTCAGGCAGATGGCTATCCAACATCTTCTTAAAGACTACCAGTGTTGGGGCATTCACAACTTCTGGAGACAAGCTGTTCCACTGGTTAATTGTTCTAACTGTCAGGAAATTCCTCCTCAGTTCTAAGTTGCTTCTCTCCTTGATTAGTTTCCACCCATTGTTTCTTGTTCTATCCTCAGGTGCTTTAGAGAATAGCTTGACTTCCTCTTCTTTGTGGCAACCCCTGAGATATTGGAAGGCTGCTATCATGTCTCCCCTAGTCCCTCTTTTATTAAACTGTATTTCTCCCTCTCTCTACCTCTCTCTCTCTATGGGGCACTTGGGAGTTTTCTATCTCAGTGCCTTCTTTTGGCCCTAAGAGGCCTCCATATGAGGCCTCTTCCAACAATGACTGTTGGAAAGCAGCCGGATGGGCGGGGCTACAGGGAGGTGAAAACATGATCAGTGGGTACATTTTACATTTGTGTACCTTGCACATGACACATGTGTGCTAGGCACAAAATGAGTACGTATTTTATTCAAGAGATCAAATTGAACTACACATTTGCTTTTTATTTTAATTTTGCAAGTGTTGAAATATTAGGATGAGAAATAATGGGTTTGAAATTTTTTAAAGAAGAGGCTTAGAAATTGATAGTTTTTGCCAATGACTTAGTTTAGATCTTATAACAGTCTCAGAATGGTATTGAACACTTTGTGAAGACTTTGAGGGACTTTGATAAATTATCTGGTTTTAAAATAAAGAAACAAAAAGCAAACATGTTGGTTAAAAAGATGAACAAATAAAACCAAAAATATTTGATGGGAAAGATTGGCTTTAAAATGAAGGAGAAAATTAAATATCTAGGAATCACATTGGCTAACATGACTAAAAGAACAATTACATTCAAGTATGCAATGATATTTAAAAGGCTTATTGAAGTGGGACACATCACAACTGTTGTTGAACTGAATGTCAGTGATTAAGATGAATGTTTTACTGATGATGCTATTTTTATTTCAAACAACACCAATATTGATGACTGATATATCATTCAATGGAAAAACTTTATTCAAAATGTGTTTAGCAACATTTAAAAAAGTAACGAAAGAAAGAGATGGGCTAGGATTACTTGGCTTAAAATTGTATTTTGTTTCCTTTTGTCTGATATGGATGAAAGACTGAGTGACTTTGAGAAATATTGGAGATGGAAGGATTGTTTTGAGATTTGGATGGCATGGTATTTTATGATATAAAGTTAACATTAATGTATATTTTAAAATTCATTTTATTAGATGTACCATATTGAGGTTTTGGAACAAGTATAAAGCAAGATTGTCTCCCAAAATTTGATTATGGTTGTTACCCCAAGAAGCACTTTTTTAGAAGGCAAATGATAGTTACATGAACTTGTTGACGAATGATTATTTATTGACTTTTTTTTGAAGAAGAACATAAATTAAAAACAAGAGAATTGGAAATAGAGGATCAAACGTTTCAGTGGTTTGCTGATGCTAAGTTGCAAAAATGATTTTGATATGGTGACCAAAATACTGGATGCAGTATTCTAAGTGTGGTTTTACTAAGGCTGTCAAATCTCAACTCCAGTCCCTAGCAGAGACTCTGCAATGCACTGGAGTGGAGATATACCTACCACTGACTAGTACATTTGGTTTTTCTTGTCTAAGTGTAACACCTTAGTTTTCTCTACATTACATTTCATTTGTTAGATAGAGCCCAGTGTTCAAGTCTGTTTGGATCTTGAACTTGTCTTCTGGTGTATTGACTGTTCCTGCCAGTTTAGTGTCATCTGCAAATGTGATGAGATCCTTTTCTATTCCCTCAGATAAATTGATTATGAAGATGTTGAAGAGTACTGGGCCTAAGATGGAACTTGTGGTACCGCACTGCTTACTTCTCCCCATGTAGATATAGTTCCATTAAAGATTACATATTGAGTGTGGTTTGTTAGCCAGTTACAAATCCATCTAGTGGTGATGCTGTCTATCCCACATTTATCTAGCTTACCAAGAAGTAGGTTGTGGTCTACTTTGTCAAATGCCCTACTAAAATCCAAGTATACCATGTCCACAGCATTTCATTGGTCCACTAATTTAGTCACTTCGTTAAATGATTTGCGGCACAGTTTGGATTTAGAATTTCACTTCTTTCTCTCATTCTGATGACTTCAGCATAACTTCACCATCATGAATCTTTATCCCTGCCATCCAACATCATTTTCCATTTTAAGTTTCCTAATTATGGCAGTTGGTAATATAATACAGTTTTTATAAGTACAAGTTCACCTCCAGATTAAAATATCCCAGACTTTAGAGAAAGAAAAAAACTAAAAAGAAATCTTGAACTTTTGAAGGCAAATATAGGCCTATTTTCAGAACATTTATGCTCCAGTTAGTATCTTTCCCTTTCCTTCAAACATTCAAATATAACTACCTCAGAGAAGACTTGAATTAATTAATATATATCCTATAATTAATTAGTGTTTAGCTACATTTAAAACATGTGAAAACTGAATAACCCTTTGTTCATAAAAGCATCTCCTACAACGGTGCCTATTTTCCATCTTCCCAATGTGTCTCATTATGCATTTTGTCTTCCCCAGAGGGTATAAAGCATTCTTGAAAGTCTATTGTTTATATGGGGATATAAAATTTCATAACACATCTTTAATCACATACGGTGTCAGCAAAAGGAAAATATCACACAAAGACTTTTTTTTTAAAAAAAATCTATAGTATCCATATCTATTTTAATAGGACTTTTGTTGCAATTCTTGGAATTTATGTATACTTCAGAGCTCATTTTGTCTACAGGGAGATGCCATTTTCTCAGACAACAAATGCAGCATACTTTGGATGAGAAATTATAAGATGTAGTTTGTGTGTGTGTGTGTGTGTGTGTGTGTGTGTATGCTAGTATTGCCATCCTCGGGTGTTTTCCTGTGTATATAGCATGGAATTGTTATTGCAACGTTTCAGCAACATCTCACTTGCCATCCTCAGGCTTTGGTCTGTGATTGCAAAGGCGTCGCCCTTCCTTAAATCTTGGTGTGTGTGTGTGTGGAGTGCTGACTATTGTTGTGAGTGGGTTAATTGGCTGTGCAGCTGTATCATGATTGGTAGATTGATGCTGATTGTTCTTATTTGTATGTTACTCCTTATTTTGAATTTCAACGGCTTGGGTGGAGGGTGGGGCTTGTCTGTTGGTCAGTGCTGGTTTCCAGATGTCTGGTAGGCAGGAGGTGTCATCACGTTTGTTCATATTGTTAGGTTGCTTCTCTATTTCAATGGCTTCTCTGATTAATCTCCTGTTCAGCTGTTCAGCCTTGCAGATCATTTTAGTTCCTTCCTCACACACCTCAACTCCCTACACCTCAAAATACAATTCACCATGGAAATAGAAACTAACAACCAATTTCCTTTTCTAGACGTCCTAATCTACAAAAAACCTAATGGCTCCCTGGGACACACCATCTACCGAAAAAAACACACACCAACTGCTACCTAAATGCACAATCCCATCACCACCCTGCATAGATAAACTCTGTAGCCAAAACCCTCATACACAGAACCAAACGCCTAGCTGACAAAGACCACCTGAAACCAAATTACACTTCCTTACAAATACATTAATATCCAACGGATTCCGAAGAAAAACAATCACCAAACTAATCCAAAAAGAGACACCCCTCCCAAGAGCCAAGACAAAGAACAGGAAAATGGCATTGCCCTCCTCCCATACATTAAAGGTACCACAGACAAAATCAGCAAAATTCTCCACAAGCACAACATAAAGATGTTATGTTTCCCTTCATAACCTGCCCATGACATGGGGGGAAAACATGTCAAGAAAATTATAAAGGAAAGAGAAGTTTACAAATGTCAATAACTGTTAGTATAAAAAATAAAGATGTATAGAACTATGAATGTAATATGGAAAAATTGTAAATAGGCTAAAATTAAGAGATTTAGTTAAAGTTCATATTGTTTTCTCTTTTCTTGGTTATATTACTATAATTACTGTAAATATATTATTGTTATAGTTGTTTGCCTGCATGTTAAGATTTGCTATTGATTTTTCTTTCGTTTTGCTTTATTTGTAATTGTTATCCTGACATGGCACTGTCTTTTCAATAAAATATAAAAGAAAGAAAAAAGAAAATTGTACCCGAACTTTGACCCAGACTCTACAAGTATGTTGTTGTTTTTTAAGGAGAATATCTAGCACTTGTGGTACAGTCCAAGAAAATGAAAATCATGAAATCTTGGCCTTTTGTACCTTGTAGCAAATTATCCTGCATTTGGCTGGCAGAGAACATACCTGAAATATGATTACTAGGAGAAGCAATTCTTTTCAAGATTACTTTATCTTCCAGAAAAGCAGCAATCTATAACGTGGGTTTTTTCCAGAGCTCTGTTACCGATAGTGATGTTGGTATCATGAGGTGGCAAATGAAGTAATGTATGTACAGTATTTATATCAAATATCTTGAAACAATTACATCTTGATATGGTGCATAATGACATCATGAAACACATCTCATAATTTTGACATCACTCTAACTTGCTACGGTAATAAGACCATGGCTGGTTGGTTCCTCATTGCCATTAACAGTGGTGAACCTGTAATCTGCAACAGATTACCTCAGGATAAATCAAAAGAAAGCAGCTATTAGGTCTTTCAAGAACTATTTGATAAATGAGGGGAAGAGAGAGATCTTGACCTTATTCTTGCCACCTCATAATTACCGTATTTATTCAAGTATAACGCGCACACGTGTATAACGCGCACCCCTAATTTTCGATTAAAAATCGGTATTAAAAAAACGTTTTTTTTTCTTCGCCCTCGTGTACAGTGAGCGGCTGCAGCCCGGAGAGGCACAGTGCGAACTCACAATTCGCCTGCGCCCTCAATGGACCGGCCCTCGTTTATAACGCGCACCCAAACTTTGATTTCTTTTTTTGGTAGAAAATTTTGCACGTTATACTCGAATAAATACGGTATACAAGATTCTGATCTTAGCTGTTACATGATGATATTTTGCAATCACTGTTATCTAACCGAAGAGATTTATTGTATGGAAAATATACCAAATTAATCTCTTATACCTACAACTGTTTGTTCAACTTCTCTGCATAATTATCCCCTCAAAATTTATTTCCTTTGAATAAATCATCAGTGACTTACAGTATGTGTTTGAATTTTGGTCTGCATACACCTAAAATTGTGATTAACGTCAGTAAGAACTATTCTTATCAGTTGAAGTTGATTCATATCATTCCTTTCTTTGTGAATGAGAGTTAGATATGCTCTTTCCTGCATCTTTAGGATTACTTTTGTTACTTGGGTTTCATATACACAGTGTGTGACAGCAGCCAAAAAAGCTAATACAGTTTGTGGTTGTATAAAGAGAGGCATAAAATCAAAATCATGTGATGTATTAGTACCACTTTATAAAATCTTAATAATATCACCCCTGGAATACTGCATCCAGTTTTGGTCACCAAATTACAAAAAAAGATGTTGAGATTTTGGGAAAGTGCAGAGAAGAGCAACTAAGATGCTTAAGGGCCTGGAGACAAAAATACACGAAGAACGGTTGCAGGAATTGGGTTTCTCTAATCTAGAGAAAAGAAGGACTATGTATGACATGATAGCAGTATTCCAGTATTTGAGGCGCTCCAACAAAGAAGAGGGAGGTCAACCTATTTTCCAAAGCACCAGAAGGCGAGACGAGAAAAAATGGATGGAAACAAATCAAAGAGAGAAGCAACCTGGAATTAAGAAGTTTCCTAACGGTGATAACAATTAACCAGTGGAACATCTTGTCTTCAGAAGTTGAAGTGCTTCATCACTGGATATTTTTAAGAAAATACCGGACAGCCATCTATCTGAAATGGCATAGGATTTCCTGCTTGAGCAGAGAGTTTGATTAGAAGACTTCCAAGGTTCCTTCCATCTCTATTCAGATTCCTCATAATGCTCAAGAATTGCTCCACCAATTCTTCTTGTACCTTTTTGTGGTATTGTGCTAGCAGCACATCTGGACCTAGTCCATGCCTTTGAATATATGAATGTTTTAATGTTTTCCTGCTAAGCATTTAGTGATATTTTTCTATTGGTTTAATTAAAATTCCTTGTGATTATATTTACATGTTTTTGTAAGCCACTCAGAATGGTTAAGAAAGTGGGTGGGGTGGCATGTAAATTGTCTTGGAATGTGTTCCTTCCTTATTGTATTCCATCCCCCTTTGTAGACACATCTTGTCACAATTTCTTAGCTTCATAGTGGCTGGCTATAATAATAATAATAATAATAATTTATTTTATATACCGCATCCTCTCCCCAGGGGGACTCGGAGCGGTGCACAGGGAAAACATTAAAACACATAAAATATATACATAAATAAATACAATAAGTAAAAACAGATTAAATCTAATTGTCCCTGCACTAAAATCCCCATTTTTAAAATTAACGTTCCCTAACCCCTAAGGTAGAGACTAACCTAGGCCGGCCAAGCAGAAAAAGTGTGTTTTTAATTTCTGACGGAAGGAGCGGAGGTCTGTATTTGTTCTAATATCGGGGGGAAGGTCGTTCCAGAGGGCTGGGCCCGCCACAGAGAAGGCCCTTCCCCTGGGTGTCGCCCGCTGACAAAGTCTAGTGGATGGCACCCGGAGAAGTCCCTCTCTGTGGGAGCGAATCGGCCGGGAGGATGTATGGGGCAGGATCCGATCCCGCAGATATCGCATCTTCAGGGCTCATTTTATCTCCTAGACTTTTTAACATCTACATAATGTTTTTGAGAAAAGTCATCTGGGAATGTGATTACTGAAAACTTATTAAGGTGCTGTCAATAAGCAAATGACACCCACATTTACCTCTTCTTTTCATCTAATACAGATGAGCTGTTTGGCATTACGAACCAGTACTAGGTTAATGGACCATAAGTGATGCTGGAGGAATCCACACCTGCTCTAAATGAGCAGCTTCACAGCTTGGTGGTTCTCCTAGAACCATCACCATCACAGCCCAGGTAGCTTCTAGTCCATTTCTCAGCATCATTGAGAACTATGACCTTGCCTGGACAGAGACAGCCTCACAACAGTTATTCACAATGTTCTCTGTTGGATTATTGCAATGCGTTGTACCTTGGGCCCAGTTGTAAACTAGTGTAGAAACCATCAAAAAGGGCCTGCAAACCATAGAAAAAGGAGCAACTCGCTTGGTTGTTACTGCAATGCTCTCTACATGAGGCTTCCCTTGAGGTGCACCCGGAGACTCCAGCTAGTACAGAATGTGGCCGCGTGGGGTATCTTGGGGGCCTCTCCTGCGCGAGCTGCACTGGCTGCCTGTGATTTTCCGAGTGCACTTCAAGGTGTTAGTAACAACCTTCAAAGCGCTCCATGGCAATGGACCTGAATATTTGCAAGACTGTCTCCTACCGCATACCTCCCATCGACCAGTCCGCTCCCACAGAGAGGGTCTCCTCAGGGTCCCGTCGGCTAGCCAATGTCGGCTGGTGACCCCTAGGGGGAGAGCCTTCTCTGTGACAGCTCCGGCCCTCTGAAATGATCTTCCCCCTGACCTGCGCACAACCATGGACTTGCGCCTCTTCTGCCGGGCCCTGAAAACTCATCTATTTCGTGCGGCCGGCCTGGCGTAGCTTTTAAATTTATTTTATCACTGGGTTTTATTGGGACTTTTTAGAACAGGTTCTTGTTTAATTTGTTTTTATTATATTTATTGTACCCGAGGTTTTTATGTTTTATGATTGCCTGTTCACCGCCCTGAGTCCCGCAAGGGAGATAGGGCGGTATATAAATTTGAATAAAGTGAAAGTGAAAGTGGTCATTATGACTGCTTATATGTCTACCCAGCCCTTAAGATCTACACCAGGGGTTCCCAAACTTGGCAACTTTAAGACTTGTGGACTTCAACTCCCAGAATTTTCCAGCCAGCATAGCATAGCTGACTGGAGAATTCTGGGAGTTGAAGTCCACAAGTCTTAAAGTTGCCAAGTTTGGGAACCCCTGTTCTATACTGAAGCTCTCTTTCAGATCCCCCAAGTAGGGGAGATAAGGTGAACCTCCACAAGAATAAGCATTTTTTTTTCCTATCGTGGCATGTTTCAATCCTCTTTTTCTTTGGTAAGGTAAAGGTTGGGAGAGAGGGAGAGATTTTTTTTTTAACCTTCCATTCAAGTTCATCCAATTCTGATTAAAAACAAACAAACAAAACGTTTTCAATTTCAGGTTTTCTCCTGTCAACCTAGAGAAGGACAATTTTCTATTTTTCAAGGTTTGCTTTAGGATTTGGGTAGAATCAAATTAAATTACTTTCAGAGTAATCTGGCTTTAATTTGGTCAGTTCTGGAACTGGCAGTTTCTCAATGGCCACAATTGGTAGGTGTAGTTCTAAGGCTAAACAAGAAATAATTTGGGAATGGTGTCCGTTTAAACAGGGCAAGGAATATTTTCTTCTGAGATATTTTCCATACTCCCAATTCTGTTTGCTTGTCTAAATATACTACGTCCTTCCATTAAATTCAGGACCTTGTTGAACACACAAGAAGTAACCTTTCACTCCTGCAGTGGGACTCACTATATTGTTCCCTTTTTCAAATCTGCTGTGTTGTCCAAATATGCTACATTGACAATAGATGTAAGAATATCTGTGATGGAGATTAAGAATCCATTGTT
This sequence comes from Rhabdophis nuchalis, assembly GCA_039707465.1. NCBI lineage: Eukaryota > Metazoa > Chordata > Lepidosauria > Squamata > Natricidae > Rhabdophis > Rhabdophis nuchalis. The sequence goes on along the minus strand of CM077645.1, from coordinate 85,294,452 downwards.
GTGGCAAAATGATACATATCCATAGAATAACAGAATTATATTCAGCTCTTTGCCTTTCAGTGTTTCATTATAGCCAGAACATAACAGAACCTGAATGAGTATAATAATGCACAAAGTTTGAAATAGCGCTCCCTCCTCCCTCCCTCCCTCCCTCCCTCCTTCCCTCCCCCCTCTCTCTGACAACTCTAGCAATAGTATTACATGTAACAATGCATTGTTCTGAGGTCTAAATGCCCAACATCCAAACTACTTTTTAAGTGACCTTCCCAAATTTGCAACAGATAATTTTTATTAAGGAAAGGTCACTGGATTCACCACTTCCATTTATCTATTCAGTCATTCCATATATTTATTTACAACAGAGAATAAAAATGGAAATGCATTGTGAAACTTTCAGAGAAGAAGACATTTGTATTCAGCCTGCTTAATGTGATTTCATGTAATGACCTTCGCAAAGAAAAGGAGGCTGACAGAAGCCAGCAGACACAGAAAGTCAGTGTTACAGAAACACTTTGATCAGTAGGATAAATTGCTTCCAATATTTCTCCCTTACACTAACCAGAACAATAATAGGAGTGTATTAAGAACAGCTTCTTCCATTTTCAAATGATCCTGCCTCTCTGGTGGATCTCCTTGATGGATCTTAAAACAAACAAACCCATAACTGCCATATAGCAGGAATGAAGTTTCAAAATAGGATCAGATCTCTAGATTTCAGTAGAAATCTGGATAAGTAGGCTCTGTGTGGATAAAGTTTGCCACTAAATATTTGATCTTCTAAAGGACTGAGAAGACCATTCAGCCATGTAATGATATCACTGGATGAAGCGTGCCCAAAATGTATCACCCTATTTTAAAGAGATATAAGTTTAGGAATGAGAGCAAGAGGCATATGGAAGAAAACTACTTCTATTTTTATACTTCACACACACACACTAGATTTCAACCTAGGTTTTAGTTTTGGGGAACTTTGAAGGTCAAAAAGCTTTGTAAGAGACAGATTGCTTCTATTCCTATCCTTATAAACTCTCCAATCTGAAGAATTGCCCCCTTTTCCATCCTATGGCAAAAAAACAAGAAAACCCTCTTTTGCAAACAGATCCGTTATTGTAATTTAGCACTGCAGTTTTGGAAGCTGGTAGCCACAAGCAGGGTTCTCATGGCCAGATTTGGTAGAAGGTTTGCTCACAAGGGACAGAAATTGTTACTGTTGGGCAGTGATGGGCCATTGTGTGTCTCTTCAAGTAGCTTCATAACTTCGGGTGTAGAACAAGATGCTATGGATACCATGGACAGAAACTGTTACTGTTTGGCACTGATGGGCCATTGTTCGTCTCTCCAAGTAGCTTCCTATCTTCAGGTGTAGAACAAAATGCTATGGATACCATCAATGTTGGAGTGAGATTTGCCTATCAGTATATCGGCTTGAGTGTAAACAGAAGAGGAACTCCATATATTCTTTAATTGAAGTAGCAATGAATAAATCTATGATGGGAATGGCCTTCTCCATAGCATAGACTTCTACATTACTAAACCCCAACCATTGATCCCTTTCATATTGGCAAAGGAGGAAACATTTTTTTCTGACAATGGCCGTGATATAGTTTAATTCCAAAATATTGCAGAAAATTAAAATCTCAACCTCCTTTTTGCTGTGCATGGTGACCCAAAATGGAACCAGAGTTATACGAAGGCCAGGTGCTAGAACTGATACAATAGTATCCATAGGAGGTAATTATCTGTAAATATCTGCAGAAACCATAATTTTACAATGCCTCCCTTGCCTAGGAGTTCATGTGCTATAGTAGATGCAAATCCTTGGTTCAGTTCCAGTTTCCATGAGAGATGGGGAAAATATGTGCTTTCCTATAAGTCAACTATACAGAAGACCAATGGAGGGATTCCACATTTTTTACTACTGGTTCTGTGGGTGTTGCTTGGTAGGCATGGTGTGGCTTGGTGGGTGTGGCAGGGAAAAGATGCTGCAAAATCCCCATTCCTCACCCCACTCCTGCGGTGAGGATACTGCAAAATCCCCATTCCCTCCCTACCCCATTGATCTGCTTTCCAGCTCCATTCTCCTGTGCAGGGAAAACAAAAGAAGACCCAGCGATTAGCTGGGAGGCAGCAATAGACAGGCCATCAGCTGGCATTCGGAGCCTGGGAGGCAGCAAATAGATCGGGAACAGGACCAGTCAGAGGTGGTATTTGCCGGTTCTCCGAACTACTGAAAATTTCCGCTACCAATTCCCCAGAACTGATCATAACCGGCTGAATACCACCTCTGCAGAAGACTAAGATGAAGTTTATGGAATGTGTCCAATCTCTTGCAAGATTAAGAAACACAGAACATTCTTCTGAATGCCAATGGAGACAGCATACCAGCTCAAAATAGCAACAGCTTGTTTCGTAGTTGATGGTGAACTGCTTCTGGAGTTATTTCTCTTCCAATGCTTACAGGTCTTTTAGGTATTCTTCTCCACTTGTCTTCAATAAAACATGCCAATGTGTGTGCCATTCTACTAACTAGTAAGCTGTCATTCCATCAGGAAAAGCGATTCATAACCCATTACTTTTGGTGCTGGTTACAACAAAAGAACTATTAACATATTTAAGTGTTGCCAGGTCATGGTATTCAACTTTGAGTTTAGCATTATGAATGCTAAACTCAAATTATTATATTTGATCTTTAAAGATCACTTTTTTTTCTTTAGTAGCCAGTCAAAAATTATAAACAGAAAAATATCTTCAAAGTAAAAAAAAGTTCTTGTTTGCATAATTTATTACATGTTCTTTTAAAGCTAAAAACTGATATATTGTGAGGAAAAAAAGCAAAAGAAATCAAAGGAAATCTAAAAGTACAATAAAAGAGAAGAAAAGAAAGCAAAAAGAGAAGAAAAGAAAGAAAAAAGAGAAGAAAAGAAAGAAAAAAGAGAAGAAAAGAAAGAAAAAAGATACAAAGAAGTAGCTTCCAATCTTTATCACAATTTTAAGTACAATTATAAATTTATCTTTATTTAACTTACGGTTTTTTCCCCACCACACAAATTTAGATATAAGCCTTATGTCATTGTTTAATAGCACTAGCAATAGCACTTAGACCAGGGGTGGTACTGGTTTGCTGCACGCATGTAGGCACACTGTGCATTGCTCGTGCATGCGCAGTTGAGTGTAAATTGTTCTGTGCAGAAATATGCCAGCAATGGCAGAAGAGACTGGGAAACCGGTTCAGGGGTGTGGCCAGCCTGCGTCACTGCCGGTTCTGCGACCCAGGCCAAATCACCACTATCGGTTCAGCTGAACCAGGCCAAACTGGGAGCAACCCACCTCTGACTTAGACTTATATACCACTTCATAGTGTTTTTGCAGCCCTCTCTAAGCTGTTTACAGAGTCAGCATCTTGCCCCCAACAATCTGGGTCCTCATTTTACCACCTTGGAAGGATGGAAGGCTGAGTCAACCTTGAGGTGGTGAGATTTGAACTGCTGAACTGCAGTTAGCCGTCAGCTGAAGCAGCCTGCAGTACTGCACTCTAAGCACTGTGCCTCCTCGGCTTTAAGTGGTATATCAGTTGTCAAAACAGGTATTGTCTAAAACAAAAACAATTCTAAGTGAAATATTCCTTTTTCCTCATAGAAATACTCCCCAGCAATGACAGTTGTAATTTCTCTCATGTTAGCATATCTTTTTAAAGTTCATTCCATGTCTTAATATAATTCTTTTCAAATAACATACAATTTGTATTTGTCATAGTGATACCAGACATTTTACTTTCTTATCAATCATAAAACCCATTTTATTCATCAGTTCTCTTTGAACTTCTATTGTCATATTTTTGTTAACATTTTCATCTTCTGTTTATTAATCTTAAAACCTCCTACTGCACCAAATTCTTTTAAATTCCCCATGAATGTTTCACTTCTCTTTAAGAGATGTTCCAAAATCCACACCTAGTCACCTGCAAAAAGCCCTTATCTAGTAAGCCTCTTTTTAAATCTTTAGTCCCACAATTCTCTGATCTTCTTTCTCTGTTTAATATTTTAAAAACAAATATAAAAAAGAGAGAACACAGCGGGCAACCCTATCTTGTTTCTTTTTGTATCTCACAGAGTTTTGCTAGATCCTCCATTGACAATTATTCATGCCCTCGTGAAGTACATTGATCTTTTCCATTTAACAGATTTAACAGATTAATAGAGTTGGAAGGGACCTTTTAGGTCATCTAGTCCAACCCCCCCCCACCTCTCAAGCAGGAGACCTACATCTTTTCTGACAAATGGCAGTCCAAACTCTTCTTGAAAGTCTCAAGTGATGAAGCTCCCACAACTTCTGAAAGCAAGCTGTTCCATTGATTGTTCTCACTGTCAGAAAGTTCCTCCTTGTTTCTAGGTTGAATCTCTCCTTGGTCAGTTTCCCTCCATTATTCCTTGTCTGGCCTTAGGGTACTTTGGAAAATAGCTTGACACCTCCCCCCTTTCTCTGGCAGCCCCTCAAGTATTAGAACACTGCTATCATGTCTCCCCTGGTTCTTCTCTTCACTAGACTAGCCATGCCCAGTTTCTGCAACTGTTCTTCATATGTTTTAGTCTCCAGCCCCCTAATCATCTTGGTTGCTCTTCTCTGCACTTTTTCTAGTGTCTCAACATCTTTTTTATAGTGTGGCAACTACTATACATTCTATATAATTTATAAAGTTCTCTCTAAAGTTCCTATCTTCCAAAACCTTGAAGATGAAGTCCTATTTCAAATTGTCGAAGATCTTCTCTGAATCTAAAAGAACGTTTGGTTTAAGCAGATATAGTCCATTTAATACACGTGCATGAAAATAGCACAGCTTGTTTAAATGGACTGAAACAATGATAGGCCAAAAACCAGAAGTTCAAAATATGACTGTTGGATGAAAGAGTCATCCAGGACATAAACTTCCATGACTATCAAAGAAGACTTAGACCCCACCCTAATTCATCTTATAAACTGTAAAGATATTCCATGACAAGATGGACTAGTCACTTGTAAATTAGAAAATAGGAAATGAAAAGGAATCAATGCATTGTAACCTGCCCAGAGAAACTTGATGGCGAGATCCCAAAGGTGCTCCATATTCCCATAAGGAATATAAATCCTTCCATTGTCTACCATTCAGTCAGCACTGAAGAAGCTTCTTGGATGAGAAGTAAAACCTCTTCAAGAGAAAAATCCCAGAAAGTCCAGTTGCCTTTTGAAACAACCATGTCCTCCATAGACATTTATGGTGCAATGGTGACCTATACATTTAATTAATAAATAAATAATCTCTCTTTCTTTCTATATATGTATGTAGAATATAAAAGCTCCTCTACTTGTTCCTGTTTGCCTGCTACTTCTCACACTTTCTATATTGTGAATTATTGCTAGAATTATGAAGCTACTAAATAACTTTCGTTAAATTTTTTTTCCTATTTTTTATATCCCGCTCTCTCTCCCCAAAGGGACTCGAGGCGGGGCACAGGCACTTAAAAATACAATTAAAACCACAGACAAAATACAAAATTAAAAATGAATTAAATTAATCCTGCGCTAAAAAAACCCATAAACTAAAATTCCCCCTTTAAAACCCCTAATCTTAAATGAGACTACCCAAGGCCGGCCAGGTGAAAAAGATGTGTCTTTAATTTTAAACGGAAGGAGCGGAGGTCCGTAGTTGTCCTAATGTCGGGGGGAAGGTCGTTCCAGAGGGCTGGGCCCGCCACAGAGAAGGCCCTTCCCCTGGGCGTCGCCCGCTGACAGAGTCTAGTGGACAGCACCCGGAGAAGTCCCTCTCTGTGGGAGCGAATCGGCCGTGAGGATGTATGGGGCAGGATCCGATCCCGCAGATAACTAGGTCCCGAGCCATGGAGCGCTTTGAAGATGATGACTAACACCTTGAAGCGCACCCGAAAGACGACAGGTAGCCAGTGCAGCTCGCGCAAGAGCGGTGTTACGTGGGTAAACCTAGAGGTTCCCATTATTGCTCGCGCGGCTGCGTTCTGGACCAACTGAAGCCTCCGGGTGCACCTCAAGGGGAGCCCCATGTAGAGAGAGTTACAATAGTCCAGTCGGGATGTCACGAGAGCATGAGTGACTGTGCAAAGGGCGTCCCGATCCAATAGGGGGCGCAACTGGCGTACCAGGCGAACCTGGTAAAACGCCCTCCTGGCCACGGCTGTCACTTGATCTTCCATGGACAGCCGGGTATCCAGGAGGACACCCAAGTTGCGCGCCCCATCCACAGGGGCAAGATGTTCGCCCCCTATGGCCAGAGATGGCATCAACTGGTTGAATCGGGCAGCCGGAAACCACAGCCACTCGGTCTTGGTCGGGTTGAGCCTGAGTCCGTTACTTCCCATCCAGATCCGCACGGCTTCCAGGCACTGGCACATCACCGCTACGGCATCGTTGGGGTGGTTTTATCTGATTACTAATCTAAATAACTTCCCTGCTTACATTAATTGGGAAAATGTTGGTCAGTGTCATGTATCTATAATTACTTATATTGATAAATGCACTAAATGGACAATTATATTCAGTTTGGGATTCAATAAACCTTTCCCATCATATTGTATACCATTTGTTCTGTGATGCAAAGTTTCTCTTCCAAAAACCACTTTCTACTTTCATTCCCTAAAGTCAGAGTTCACGCTCTTTCTACAGTTCCTAACGCAGCCAACTGAGATGACACAAGAAAGGAGAAGAGTGATGGGGAATCAGGATGCAGATGTGGTGATTTGTCTCTCTGCATAGCTGAAGTCAGTGATCTTCAATACAATCCTATTTTGGAAACAACATTAATTTTATGAAGTTACAAAGATTCATACATGGAATAAATAGGTAAAGGTAAAGGTTTCCCTCACACGTATGTACTAGTCATTCCCGACTCTAGGGGGGCGGTGCTCATCTCAGTTTCAAAGCTGAAGAGCCAGTGCTGCCTGAAGACATCTCTGTGATCATGTGACCGGCATGACTAAATGCCAAAGGTGCACAGAGCACTGTTACCTTCCCACCAAAGGTGGTTCCTATTTTTCTACTTGCATTTTTATGTGCTTTCGAACTGCTAGGTTGGCAGAAGCTGGGAGAAGTAACGTTTCAAGGTGTTGATAACCATCTTTAAAACGCTCCATGGCACGGGGCCTAGTTATTTGCGAGACCGTCTCCTACCTCAGACATCCCTTCGGCCGATTTGCTCCCATAGAGAGGGTCTTCTCCGGGTGCCGTCTGCCGGGCAATGCCAGTTGGCGACCCCCAGGGGAAGGGCCTTCTCTGTGGCGGGCCCGGCCCTCTGGAACAACCTACCCCCCCCCCCGAACTCTGGACTACCACGGACCTCCGCCTCTTTCGCCAACGTTTGAAGACTCATATTTTCCATGTAGCCAGCCTAGCCTAGTCCCCGAGACCACTTTTGTAGTCTGAGTTTCAAATTGTCTTATTAGATTTTAATATGTCGGTAATGTTTTAGGCAATTTTTAGCACAGGGCACTTTAAATTTAATTAGATTTTATTCTGTAGTCTTATTTATTATACGTCCGCTTTTAACTTCCTGTGCACTGCCCTGAGTCCCTTCAGGGAGATAGGTGCGGTATAAAAATTAAATAAAATTAAAAAAATAAAATAACGGGAGCTCACTCTGTTACATGGGATTAGGGATTCGAACCTCCGAACTGCCAACCTTTCTGATTGACAAGTTCAGCATCTTAACCACTGAGCCACTGCATCCCTAAATAGAATAAATACACACACTAAATAGAGACAAAGGAGGTAAAACTTCAACACAATCATTAAAAACAAGTAGGTTTCCTTTCAAGACAAGCATGGGTTTTGGACACAGGAATCAGAAACATTCTAGAAAACAAAGATAATACTGAAAATTGTGTTTTGCTTAGAAACATGGCAATTTCCTATTTTTTTTAAAAAAAACTAAAACATATATACAGTAAAAAAAAAAATACACAAGGATGTTAACAGACAAATGGGGAGAAAGTTTGAAGAAAGATATCAACAGATATATTGATACCCCCAAGGACTGTGTTGGAGATCTGAGTTCTGAAGAGTTCATTTATTAAATTTATCTCAATAAAAGTCATATCCATGTAAAATTCTCCTGCAAACAAGCATTTTGATCTGACAGACAGACAGACACACAGACACACAGGCAGACACATATGAACACACAGACACAAATGAACACCTGGGCAAAGTGATTCATTTTTGGCAATTATCCACCTGAGTGTTTCAGAACAGCTTGGGAGATGTTGACAGGTGGCATCAAAAAGAATTATGGAAAAAATTGTTTTATTCTGCTCAAAGATCAAAATGCTTTGAATTCATAAAGGGATCCCAACTGGCAAAAACACAAAGATTCACAAAATGTCTGTACACATATAAATCCATCATTCCTAGTATTTTTCCCTACTAGGTAAATAAATATAATTTCTATAATATAATTTTACATTACAATAATTTTAGTATTTCACATTCTCTGTTTCCGATTCTCGGGTTAATTGTCTCCTTTGTCTATAGATGTTCTTAATGTCTATGTATCTATTGATGGCTAATTTGGCAGAGTGCCAGGCATCTAGAAATTCCCTGGGGTTTTGGGATTGGGCCTGGCCTGGCCAAGAGCCATGGTGGCACAATGGTTAGAGTGCAGTACTCCAGGCTACTTCTGCTGATCACCAGCTGCCAGCAATTTGGCAGAACAAATCTCACCAGGCTGAAGGTTGACTCAGCCTTCCATCCTTCTGAGGTGATAAAATGAGGTCCCAGATTGTTGGGGGCAATATGCTGACTCTGTAAACTGCTTAGATAGGACTGTAAAACACTATAAAGTGTTATATAAGTCTAAGTGCTATTTCTATTGCTATTCTGACAAATTAGCCATCAATTAGCACATAGACATTAACAACATCTATAGACTAGGGGTGAAATTCAGCAGGTTCTGACAGATTCTGGAGAACCAGTAGCAGAAATTTGAGTAGTTCAGAAAACCAGCAAATACCCAGAGTTGGCCCCAGAGTTGAGTGGGAATGGATATTTTGCAATATCCTTCCCCCAGAAGTGGGGAGGGAATGGATATTTTGCAAATCCTTCCCCTGCCATGCCCACCAAGCCATGCCCACCAAGCCATGCCCACAGAACCAGAAGTAAAAAAAATGAATTTCACCACTGCTATACACTATGCAAACAAGACAAATCAATCAGCCCAAAAGCAAGCAAAAAGACCCAAGCACCTCTCCACCACCAATCAGCACCCAGATCAGCTTAGATTAATTCCAAGGTTAACATCATACCAACAATCAAGTAAACAGTATCCCCAATCAAGAAACTGCCAAAGATGTCAACAGCAGACAGTCCAACCAAAGAATCTCTAAGACCTCACTCCCCAACACTGACAGGGCAAGCCACCACAATATAAACTGAGAGCAAACAGCACCCCTTACTAGCACCAATAATGTTACCTAGTTTGGGTAATGAAACTTCTGCAAGAACACAAGCAAGCTCAGAGAGCACCCAAGGACCCCTCAGATTAAAAATGGTCATTATTTGGAAACTAGAAATATCAGATTTGTTCTGCATTGCTGTCCAGTCTGCTCAGAAGGAGCTATATTTATGTAAAGTTATACTGGATTTCATTGGTCATGGCACATTTTCAGATTTCTTGATCTTATAGTTCAGGTCAGGGGTAGGTTCCTACTGGTTTGACCTGGTTCGGCCGAAGCGGTAGTGGTCTGCCGGCCTGGGTCACAGAGCCAGCAGCGACCCAGGCTGGCCACCCCCCTGAACTCATTCCTCGGTTATCGCTACCACCAGCTTCTTTGGGAGTTCTGCGCATGCACAGAACAATTTTTATTGAACTGTGCATGCATGGCAGCATGCATCCAGTGCATGCACAAAGCACGCCCATGAACAAACCAGCAGTAACACTGGACAGAACCCACACCTGGTTCAGATTACATAGGTTTCTTGTAGCTCAGAAACAGGTCTGTGAAATATCCTGTTTAGATAATGGAAACATCAATCTATATATCTATGTATGTAGCTATAATTCTTTTCAAGAACCTGCTTGCAATGGTTCCTAGATGTAGACTCACTGAGGACTCTGGAAACTTTCCAAGGCTTCAGTATGGACAGATGGCTTAAAATCTGCCTTTTCCCACTATCACTCTAAACTCAGACCAAATTTCACTGTCTCTTTGTCACCACTGTAGTCTCTTTTCTTTCTTTCTTTTTTTCCTTTAGGGTTTCTGTCAAAACATATGTGCTTTAAAAAGATAATGTTTGGGCTCTTTTTCCCGTGGCGGATCTGCATTCTGTTTAATTATCTTTCAACAAATGGCCAAGTAGTGCCCCATTACTCTTCTGAAAAATGGATTGAAGGATGTTCAGCATTGCAGTCTCAGTAGGCTTGCTTATTATGGTTGTCATATAGATTTCAAAGTCAGCCATATCCAGGGAAGTGCAGAGAAAATGGCTAGAAATCTACATTGCTTAACATCAGCTCAAGTCCAAAGCAAGAGACAACAGACAAGATATATTTGCTATCACAGCGATAAAACTTCAAGTGGATACTTGTGCAGGCTTGGAATGATTCAGAGGAGGAACCTATGCTTTGCATGCAGTGTATCTCAATTCTAATTCATAGCCATTCTACATGGGTTAAATGTGACATCCATGTGACACCAAGTGACATCAGATTAGTGTCAAGGCTCCAAGTAATAGACTCACAGCAAGCAAAACTCCAAGGTAGGTAGATTTCTCAAATAATGGCTTTATTGGATATATCATATTGGCACAGATCTGGTGAAAACTGACTCTGAAGGTTCCTGCAGTTTTCACCTAATTAAAAGTAACGGTTTTTCACTTTCTCAAAACAATCAGTCACATGGTCCAATCATGGCTCTGTCTGGTTGCCTGGTGATATCACTACTCCTTCCTCTGACCAGGTATGAATATGTCCTTGGTTCCCAAGAGAAAGCATTTTATTTTGGCTACAAAGTCCCAACTATCTCAAATCTCCCATCCCTATCCCACGGCTCCAATGTGGCAACACTGAAGTTTCAAGGTGGCTTTGATCATGTCAGGGTTGTCAACTAGTGTCTAATGAATGGACTATAAAGGGGTGACCTGAATTCCCAAGCCATATGGGGTTCCCAAACCTCCTTTCTATGGTTTTGTGTAGCTTCTTGAGGAAAATCGGTATCTTCAGAAAATCGAGGAGGAAATCATACAGATTCTGATATGACCCAACCAATACTCATCATTTCCAACTTCACTGATTTCCCAAAAAAGTACAAAATTAAAAGATAAATACAGAAAAAAAGAGAAAAAACTCATGGGGAAAATAAAAGTAGAGAAAAGAGAGAAAACAAGAAAGATAGAAAAAGAATGGCTTCTGACTTTCTTTGGTACAGATATAGATTTTAAAAATACAACAAACTATCGTTCTAAGGTTAACATTTGTTTACATTACTTTGATAATCATGTATGTTACTTGATCAGCAAATCCCAAAGTCAATTTTTCATTTCTTTCAAATTCTCACAAAAAAAATCCAAAAGTGTTTTCCAAATAGAAATAAAACTTGTCAAAATCTTTTCCTTCAATTTCATCATTTCATCAATGCTATCATCTTCACCATCCATTCTTCCATTGTAGATATTTGTAAGGTCTTCCACTTTTGAACATAGAAAAGTTTCACTGCCATTATTGTACATAAAAGTTTCCCTATTAATGCCAAAAGAAATGTATCTGGTTACAGTTATACTTTCACTTTTAAAATCTCCTGATCAAAATACATCCCAGTATTTCCTAGCTTTCTTATATGTCCACCAAAGATGAACAAATACCCCTCAGTTTGATTGTACTTCCAACCAATATTTGAGGATCTGTACACTGTACACTGCACAAACCAGAAAGAGGACTGAGAAAATATCTGATTTATCTGGATATCTGAAATATCCACACATCCTGAACATAAACTGTTTCATCTTTTCCCTTTGGACATTGCTGTAGGGTAATGCATGCCTGAACAAGGAAATGGTAAGTCAGGACAAAGTCAGGTTTCTTCCCCAATACCATCACTCTGCTGGACACCTCATTCCCACAGTACTATCTTAGGCCTAAATATATTTATCCATGTAACTGGATGTGTTGGTATTATCCTTCTCATCTTCTCATTTTTCTCATCTTCTCATCTTTCCTGATACCTTCTTCTATTGGCATTTTTTTTATTTGTTTGTTTGTTTTGTCAAACATGTATAAGGTAATAGATATATAAGTATATACAAGATTATGAATACATGAAATGGATACAAATAAATGGGGTGGTTGGGACAGGGATGGTAGGCACGTTGGTGTGCTTGTGCATGCCCCTTACAGACCTCTTAGGAATAGGGTGATGTCAACAGTTGTGGGGGTTTGGAGAAGAAACCATTGAGTCGCGTAGTGCATTCCAGGCATTGACCAATCTGTTGCTGAAGTCATATTTTCTGCAATCGAGTTTGGTACGGTTTACCTTACCAAACCTTACCTTACCTCTCTGGACTCGGTCAATTGTGTTAATGTCCAATATGCAGTGCGGGTTCCAGACAGATGAGCTGTATTCGAGAATTGGCCTACCAAATGCTTTGTATGCTCAGGTTAATACAGTGTTACCAGAGAAGAAGCTACACGGAATTAGGTTAACAGCTCTTAATGCCTTTTTGGCAATGTTGTTACAGTGGGCTCTGGCACTTAGATCATTGGAGATGAGTACTCCAAGGTTCTTGACAGGGTGGGGGATCTACGTGGTCATATCCACCCTCATATCTATGATAGCACTGCTCTATAATCTACTAGTGAGGCCACACTTGGGATATCGTATCTAGTTCTGGTCACCACAATACAAAAAAGATGCTGATGCCTAGAAGAGCAGAGAAGAGCAACAAAGCTTATATAGGGCCTGGAGGCTAAATTGTATGATAAATTGCTAAGGGAATTGTTTAGCCTAATGAAGAGAGGGAGTGGCATGATAGTCACCTTTCAATACTTAAAGGGCTACCACAGTGAAGAGGAGGTCCATTTACTATTCATAGCACCTGAGGGCAAGACAAGAAACATCGGGCGGTAGTTCCTCAGATAGAAATTCGATCTAGAACCAAGGAGGAATTTCCTGATAGTAAGAACAATTGATCTTGCCTCCTGGAATTGTGGGTGCTCCATTACTGGAGGATTTTAGGAAAAGATTGGACAACCATTTGTCCAGGTTGGTATAAGTTCTCCTGCCTTGGGCAGGAGGTTATACTAGAAGACCTCCAAGGTCCCTTTCAGCCCTATGATTCTATGATTCAACATACCTCATCATTATCAACTTTCTTATTGATTTCATGACTTCTCCTTTTCACCAAAAATTCCATTAGGTGCTGTTTCCACCCCACTGGAGAAATATAATGTTTAAAAAACTAATAGGCTGGTTGAGTATAAGGAAGATGGATCTTTTCTGTTCTGATGAGTCAAGGCTTCCTTGCCTTTTCTCTCTGCTCTCTCCATAATCGAGATGACCTGGCCAGGGAAAAAAAAGACTTACCATATTTTTCGAAGTATAAGATACACCTTTTTACCCCAAAAAAGGGGGTGAAAATCTGGGTGCATCTTATATACTGAAGATAGCATTTTTGGCCTCCCAAAAACCTGCCCCTTCACAAAAATGGACATGCAGAGGGTTTGGGAGGCGTGCAAAGTGCTCCTGGACACTGGGGAGGGCAAAAACAAATGAAAATGGGCCATTTTTTGCTACCCCTCCCCAGCCCCCAGGAGCACTCTACAAGCCTCCCAAAGCCTATGCATGCCCTGTTTTTTGCAAATAATGGGCCCATTTTCATGAAAAATGGGCCATTTTTGCTTGTTTTTGCCCCCCCCCCCCCTGGCTCACATCCAGGAGCACTTTGCAGGCCTCTCAAACTCTCTGCATGCCCCTTTTTTCACAAAAAACAAGGCGCGCAGAGGGTTTGGGAGGCCTGCAGAGTACAAAACCCTTTTTTTTTTTAATTTACCTTTTTAAAATCTTGCTGTGTCTTATACTCCGGTGCATCTTGTAGTCCGAAAAATATGGTACTAATTAACAATCTATGCCTTGTATTTGTGCCTCCTTAAAGCAGAGATAGAGACTTTCTAGATATTGTTGCATTCCAATGTTTATCAGGTTTAGCTAGCATAGCCAGTGGTAAATTGTGAGGAGTGAAATTAGTTGCATTTTAGCTGCAGCAGGTATCCACCTTTAAATCCTTGTGATGTCAACAGACCTTCAAGAATCCCAAAAACTGACTGATTCATCCTATTCTGGGAATTATATTTTCAACCGTTATCTTGACCAAGGAGAAGTCCTCCATCCCTCCCAACGAGAGGTAGAAGAATGGATTTGCGGTCAGGGTTTCACACTATGCTATTGCAATGATCTCTCTGCCATTCTCATGCATTAGTTCTTGATTACCCACCCTGGTCCCACGAACAGTAACTGTACCTAATTACTGAAAAAATACTGTAAAAGATGAATAGAGGATGTTTACAATACCTGGCTGAAAGATATTAAGCCTGTGGGAAGTAAGCGCACTCTAGTTCAATGCTATGCTCCATGTGACAGCTGAAATTAATTTAGTCTCCTTTGGTGTTTTTCTTCGTATGGAGAAAAGAGCACTCTGCCCTGTAAAGAGATAAGGTGAAGCCATAACAATTGGTGGTTGGACCTCGAAGCGACGGGAGTTGGCGCATGCACTATATATGCCCCGAAACCACTTTCCTTAAATAAGACAGCATGCTACCCCGCTCTGCTGCTGGTTATAAATGGAAGAACATTCACCTTGCAATTTTGCTTGGGGAGGGTTCATCACTCAAACCTTTTAGACCTCTGCATATGACTAATGGATGCGCTTCCTACCAATTTCTCTGACTTCTATTCAAAATAGCTGGCATTTTGTTTGTCTTTTATAATTGGAAAGAAGAACCCCTTTGTTTTGCATTCTAAAGTCTATGGCAGACTATAAGCATAAGGATCTCTTGGGCACTTTTTTTTATGCTTGGCTACATGAAAGAAATCGCATAGAGAAAATGGAGAAAAGGAGGCATGTAAGTGAAATTGTGATTGGAAAGATAGGTAAATAACAAAAGTCTTAATCCTGGCCGTGAGAAAGAAGTCCCCAGCATTATAAGGCTGATGAATGAAATACAGGTAGTCCTAGACTGACAACAGTTCATTTGGTGACCGTTTGAAGTGACTTATGACCATTTTTCACACTTATGACTGTTGCAGCCTTTCCATGGTCACATGATCAAAATTCAAATGCTTGGCAAGTGACTCATATTTATGGCAATTGCACTGTCCTAGAAACTTTTTTTTTGAAATTTTTATTGGTTTTTGAAATATACATAGGGTAAAGGAATAGGGTATATAGAAAATTTTGGTGGTTTCATGCCGGCAATGGTGCCCCCCCCCCCATACCTCACAAGTTACAATTTTGAAAATAATGTAAAGGATAAGCATAAACAGATTTTCACATTATGTGAGTCATATGTTCAATCATCTCTTTCTTTGCCATTTCTCTGTATCAACAGTTATAATATGATTCAACTAAACTCATTTTTGTGATCTAAGTCTTTTCAATATCATTTCCTCCCCCCCCCCCCCCCCCCGTTTCCAGGCGGGGCCATGGCTCCTTCTGTTTTTTTCTCCGCCTCCACTATCTCTGTCCTCTAGGAGGGAAGAATGTTTATTCAAAAAGGCTTCCGCCTTGATTAATGTTTTAATTTTAATTTTATCTCCCTCCCAGAAGATCAACATTTCCTCTGGCAGCAACCATCTGAACCAAATTCCTTTATTGTATAATTTCTTAGACAGGAAAGTCCTAGAAACTTTTAATCTCCTGTTTTGACCTACTTTTGATCTCCTGTTTTGACCTTCTAACAAGCAAGGTCAAGAGTGAAGCCAGATTCACTTGGCAACCATGTTACGAATTTAACAACTGCAGTTCTGGTCATCAAATGGAGCAAGATTTACTTAATTGTCTCACTTAGCAACAGAAATGTCTGGGCTCAGTGGTGGTCATAAGTTGAGGACTACCTGTAAGGAAATACTGGAATTTTTGGAGTATAAGACGCACTGGAGTATAAGACGTACCATGATTTTGAAGAGGCAAATTAAAAAAAAAGTTTTTGCACTCTGCAGACCCCCCCAAAACAGCCAGTTTTTCATGAAAACAGGCTCATTAATTTGTTGTCGAAGAAGGGGCATGCATAGCCTTTAGGAGGCAAAAACTTTAGGGGGCAAAAACAAGCAAAAACAGCCTGTTTTTGTCAAAATAAAATGGGGCATGCCTTTAAGAGGCTTATGGAGTGCTCTTGGGGGCTGGGGGTGCGGGCAAAAATGAGCAAAAAAACCCAGCCCATTTTTCAGTTTATTTTTTTACCCTCCCAGCTCCCAGGAGCACTCTGGAAGCCTCCTAACAGCTATGAACGGCCATTTTTCCAAAGGGGGTGATATTTTGGGAGGCCAAAAATGATGTATTCAGTGTATAAGATGCATCCAGATTTTCATCTTTTTTTTTTAAGGGAAAAAGATGCATCTTATACTCCAAAAAATACAGTATCTCTAATTCCTGCGTATAAATGTATGAAGATCACATCTGCTATTCTAAAATGGCATCAACGCCAGCTAGGGATGACAAGGATTTGAAAATCACAATTAGCGTGACAGTTGATCATAATGTTTGAAACCTCTGTTTAGTTTAGTTTAGTTTTATTTGATTTGTATACCGCCCTTCTCCCTTTTGGGACTCAGGGCTGTGTACAGCCACGGTAAAATAGGTGATACAAAATCTAAAAGGAATATATTAAAAAATATTAAATAAATTGACCTACATATCCGGTTCTGCGCTTGAGCGGCCATATGTGAGTAAGATGGCAAGGTTCTGACTAATGAAGCCAAGCAAATCAGAACTCTGAGACTAGGATCCTCCTCAAAGCTCTTCTTTATTGAGTACATCATATCGACACATCCTCAAAGGAAAACCAACTCTAATCTTTCCCTTGGTTTCAGTATAATTAAAATAAGAAATAACCCCATCTCCCAAGTGTCACAGGCCACGTTAATTGTCACAGGCTTAACTGGCGGGCTCTCCAGGCACTCCTTCCCCAACCTTATCTGTTGCCAGTAGAGATGACCTTGGTCCTCATGAGAAAGCTCTCTGTTGTGTCTAGTAAGACATTGCAACCTCCTTCAACTCGTGACATCCCGGCTCGACTACTGCAATGCTCTCCACATGGGGCTTCCCTTGAGGTGCACTTAACAGGAGCTCCGAGATACTCCCATATAACACCAATCCTGCGTGAGCTGCACTGGCTTCCTGTGGTCTTTCGGGTGCGCTTCAAAGTTCTGATGACCATCTTTAAATCGCTCCATGGCTCGGGGCCTAGTTATATGTGAGACCGTCTTCTGCCCCATACATCCCTACGGCCGATCCGCTCCCTTCTCAGGGTGCCGTCGGCCGGGCAATGCCTGGCGACACCCAGGGGAAGAGCCTTCTCTGTGGCAGGCCCTGCCCTTTGGAATGACCTTCCCCCTGAACTTCGTACCATCTTGGACCTCCGCCTCTTCCACCAGTGTCTAAAGACACATCCTTTTCAGCAAGCTGGCCTAGCCTAACCTCCCGCTGGGGCTATTTTAGATAGTTTTAAATTGGGGTTTTTAATTTGGTTTTTAGCATAGGATTGTTTCATGTAATTTAA
Organism: Rhabdophis nuchalis; assembly: GCA_039707465.1. Taxonomy (NCBI): domain Eukaryota; kingdom Metazoa; phylum Chordata; class Lepidosauria; order Squamata; family Natricidae; genus Rhabdophis; species Rhabdophis nuchalis. Next base: position 85,276,688 of record CM077645.1, on the reverse strand, counting down.
TATGCTTTTAAATTTTGTATATTCTGTATTATATGTTTTTAAATTCCTGTGCGCCGCCCTGGGTCCTTCGTGGCGAAGGGCGGGATATAAATCGAATTAAAACTAAAAAACTAAACTAAAACTCCTTCCTTCCTTCCCCTTCTGTGTGGCAACTGAGGAACAGAAAAATGGCAGCTGCAAGGTTCAGTTTGAAGTTGACGTAAGATCTGACTGATGCCAGTTTTATATCATTTGAATTATGACATCGTGCCATCACTGTTGCATTTCAGGAAGGTGTGAAAAACATTACTCTCAAATGAAAGGATGTGGAGATTGTTGGTGTGGATCAAGAACTGTGGAATATGTTTATAGCCCAATGTGCTGAGCGCAGAATGTGATGATGTTGTCACTGTGGTTTACACCAGGTGTCCTTTACAAGCCAGAATGATGGCAATGTCATCACAAAATCATTTTGCAAATGGCATGGTTATACAGCTTTTGTCATACCCTGACACAACATAAATCATGTCAGTTGCACAATGAAGCTTTCATTCTAGTGTCATTATTTGCTACTTCTATGGAAATTGATGTATTTATCAGATTGGGAAAGCTCTTCTCAAGTCTCCAAGAGAGAAGGGAAGGGAAGGGAAGGGGAAAGAAGTGGAGACTCTAGAAAGAGTGCAGAGAAGAGCAACAAAGATGATTAGGGGACTGGAGACTAAAACCTATGAAGAACGGTTGTAGGAACTGGGTATGTCTAGTTTAATGAAAAGAAGGACTAGGGGAGACATGATAGCAGCCTTCCAATATCTCAGGGGTTGCCACAAAGAAGAGGGAGTCAAACTATTCTCCAGGGCACCTGAGGGTAGAACAAGAAGCAATGGGTGGAAACTAATCAAAAAAGAGAAGCAACTTAAAACTGAGGAGAGTTTTAAGTTCTAACCCTGACAGTTAGAACAATTAATCAGTGGAACAGCTTGCCTCCAGAAGTTGTGAATGCCCCAACACTGGAAGTCTTTAAGAAGATGTTGGATAGCCATTTGTCTGAAATGGTATAGGGCTTTCTGCCTGGGCAGGGAGTTGGACTAGATGACCTCCAAGGTCCCTTCCAACTCTGCTATTGTATTGTATTGTATTGTATTGTATTGTATTGTATTGTATTGTATTGTATTGTATTGTATTGTATTGTATTGTATTGTATTGTATTGTATTGGAAGGGGAGGGAAGAGTGGGGAAGGAAGGGGAAGAGAGGAGAGGAGGAGAGGAGAGAAGAAAGGAGAAAAGAGGGGAGGGGAAGAGAAGGGAAGAGAGGAGAGCAGAGCAGAGGAGAGGAGAGGAGAGGAGAGGAGGCATAAGGAAGCATAAGAAGTTATGAATATCTTCTGGGAGAGAAGTCTTAAAATGAAATATTTATCACAACATTAATCAGAAATATGCGAGTTTGCAGTTCTCCATCAATCAGATCATCTGCTTCACCTGATAAAAATCCTATTGGAAGAAAGATATGAACTAAGCCTTGAGAAAAGGAATTCATTACAATTGAGACACCTCAGTAGGCTTTGTCAACAGATCGCAGAAATATACCCAGTGGTCTGGTTAAAGTGTGAGCACTAAAAATAAATAGACACGTAAAAAGACATCTGAGTCTGCATTTATCATTTCCGTGGGTTTGATTTATCACCATTTCAGATATCCGTTCATTTTTTGGATTTCTTTTTAATGACAAATACATATAGCTATTGGGCAGCAACCTGTCCATGACTGGTTGAAATAATGCAGAAATTAGGTTCATGGAAGTAGAACATTAAGCTGGCAGAAGGCAGATCGATTATTGATAGCCCTTCACAAAAATGAAAACACAGCTTTGCATCTTAGGGTTCTTCTTCTCACTAAATGCTATTCATAGCGCTGTTTGTGAACTGGAGCAAGGCATAGCATGTGTATTACTGGGGATATATTAAATTAGCTGCAACACGGAAGTAATGGTGTCAAGGGTCAGGTCAGATGAGGAGTATGATTCCTGGAAGACGGGTGTTTGGGAACGGAAAGCTTTCCAACAAGAATATTCGAAGCATGAATGGATCTGTTGGTCTACGTGTACAATAAATTAAATGAGAGAAGTATTATTTTGGAATTGCATTAACAGTAACTTGCAGAGGAGCAGGGGTGCATCTCTTCTAAGGATCATCAATTCATTTTTATTTTATTTAAGAAAAATTATATGGCTACCCAACTCACTCTGTGTGACTCCAGGTGGCTTACAAGGATAAAACTCTAAAACATCGTCATCATCATTATCATTAATGATGTTCATCCATTGTGTTTGGAGAGCACCTTGACATCTAACAGGTTGTGGGCTGTCCACAATGTGTCCTCAGGTCGCTGGTACCGCCTATATGGGCATGAAATGTCCTGCCACATGTCAGGCAGACATGTGTGGGCACCATTGTTGCAGTACTTGCAGCTCTGGCTTTGCAGAGTGCTCGCTTCTCTTCTGCGATGGTTGCTCTTCTGTCCTCAGATGTCTGGCAACCTTGGTGAATCAGTGTGCACCTTGTCAATCGGTCTTGTGCCAGGGTTTCCCAGGAGGTGGTGTCAATTTCCAGGGACTTGAAGGAGGCTTTCAACATGTCTTTGTATCACTTCCTTTCTCCCCCGTGCGATAAAATAATGCACCCCTTGAACACCATTGACATTGACAAATTCACCATCAGTCAGTTGCAAAAGGCAGCTTTACTCAGAACAGCTTCCATCCTGCTTCCATCTGTTACACCATCAAAGATCCAAATCTGCCTATCCCAGGTTTTGTCTACCTACTCAACAGGTAGACAAAAATGCCAAGTCCAGTCTGAACATCTGGCTGACTGTGTGATGATCAATAACAACAACAACAAAAATAAATAAATAAATAAATAAATAAATAAATAAATAAATAAATAAATAAATAAATAAATAAATAAATAAATAAATAAATAAATAAATAAATAAATAAATAAATATCCAACACACGCACACACACACACACCCTGGTGACAATGATCAGATGAGATGAATGTCTATGGAGGTTGTCAGTCATCCAGGACATGGTTTTCCCAAAGATGATTTTTCAAAACACTGGACTTAACTTTGTTTCTTGAAGACATTTAACTTCTCATCCAAGAAGCTTCTTCAATTCTAACTGAATGGTGGAGAATGAAGGCTTTATATTCTTTGCAGTCAACTGGTCATTAGCACTCTCTCTAAGAGCCATGGAGGCCACTTGGAGGTTTATCTGTGTCTTCAGGATCACCTGAACAGAGCAAGTGGGTGTGGAACCTTCTTGGAACTTCTGATAGGACTGTGTTGTAAACAGGAGATAGATAGTGTCTTATCCTTCCCCCTCTGTTGAGAAAAGGATGTTTAGATTTAATGTAAATGGTCTCTTTTGACTGCTCTTCCAAACCAGCAGTCCTCTCTGTTCAGAAGTTGGACTTTGCTGTCTTCAAAAGAGTGACCTTTTTTCTTTCAAATGCAGGTGACCTGCTGAATCTTATCATGATGGGGTTTGTTATGCCATGTGTTTGTGAAGGCATTGTTTTGCTTCTCCAATGTACAGATCTGCACATATCTCATTGAATTATACTGCAGACATCACATTGCTCAGTTTGGGTCTGGGTGTTATAATAATAATAATAATAATAATAATAATAATAATAATAATAATAATAATAATAATAATAATAATAATAATAATAATAATAATAATAATAATAATAATAATAATAATAATAATAATAATAATAATAATAATAATAATAATAATAATAATTTTATTTATATACCGCCTCCTCTCCCCAAAGGGACTCGGAGCGGTGCACAGGGAAAATTAAAAATACCAATATAAAATACATAAATAGATAAAATATGAATTAAACCAAATTATCCCTGCGCTAAAATCACCCTATCTTAAAATACACTAAAATCCCCTAAAACCCTATTAAAAGACGGAAGACTAACCTAGGCCGGCCAAGCGGAAAAAGTGTGTTTTTAATTTTTGACGGAAGGAGCGGAGGTCCGTAGTTGTTCTGATCTCGGGGGGAAGGTCGTTCCAGAGGGCTGGGCCCGCCAAAGAGAAGGCCCTTCCCCTGGGCGTCACCCGCTGGCATAGCCTAGTAGACGGCACCCGGAGAAGTCCTTCTCTGTGGGAGCGAATCGGCCGCAGGGATGTATGAGGCAGGATCCGATCCCGCAGATAACTAGGTCCCGTGCCATGGAGCGCTTTAAAGATGGTAACTAACACCTTGAAGCGCACCCGAAAGACGACAGGCAGCCAATGCAGCTTGCGCAAGAGCGGTGTTATGTGGGTAAACCTTGAGGTTCCCATTATTGCTCACGCGGCTGCATTCTGGACAAGCTGAAGTCTTCGGGTGCACCTCAAGGGGAGTCCCATGTTTTATCCTTGGGGTGGACAAGCTTCTGCCTTAATGTATTATGTGGGTTAAAGTGTGCATGTATGTTGTGTTGATTGAAAATCCTCCTTTATAACTGTAGTGTGCCAGGATCCTGTGATCCCCTTTTGCAACCTTTTGACAAGCAAAGTCAATGGGAAAACTAGATTCACGCAACAACTGTCTTACTAATTAATGTTTCACCTAACAACTGTGACAAGAAAAATCATAAAATGGAACAAAATTCTCTTAACACATATTTCACTTTTGGGCTCAATTGTGATTGTAAGTCAAGAATTAGCTGTATGAATAGCTATGGGAACTACCAATGCACCTATAGCTGCCCAATGGATGGAAACACTCTTATCCACAGTGTTGTTGAATGGTCAATATTTATTGAATCTGCAGCAATACCTGCTTGATTAGGAGCAGAGCCAAGTGAAAAATAATTGAGTTGCTAAACTTTCGAGTCTCGCAGCTGATCTATCAGTCACAAATTATAGGATGAGAGGTTTGGTAGGGAATACGACTTCATTCTGACATAAGCAATGCTCATTATTATACCAAACAGATCAGTGGTGGGTTTCCAATTTTTTACTACAGTTTCACTCACACACACAGCAGAAGCATCTGGGCGGGCGGGCTGGTGGGCAGAGTCTCCCACCACCGCCACTACCAGTCCGCCCAATCTGGGCCGAACCGGGAGCAACCCCCCTCTGAAACAGATGTATTGGAGACATTTATTTCCAGGCTTAAGAAAAGAAATACTCATTTTATGTGCTTCAGGACTGTACGTTTTACCTCCTATAATATTAATAGCTTTCTGTCTAGATGGTCTCTGGTGATGAGCCGAAAGGCAGAAAAGGAAAGCAGTATGCTTCCTCCCTTAATTGGGGCTTAACAGGGTGTTGTGACACAAGCATACACACACACACACAGACTTTCTGATATAACAGAATAACAGAGTTAGATGGGACCTTGGAGGTCTTCTAGTCCAAACTCCTGCTCAAAGAGGAAATCCTATACCATTTCAGACAAATGGTTGTCCAATCTCTTTTGAAAAACCTCCAGTGATGGAGCATTCACATTTCTGGAGGCAAGTTGTTCCACTGATTAATTGTTCTAATTGTCAGAAAACTTCCTCCTTAGTTCTAGGTCGGTTTTCTTCCTGATTAGTTTCCATCCGTTGCTTCTTGTCCTACCCTCAGGTGCTTTGGAGAATAGCTTGACCCCTTCTCCCTTGTGGCAGTCCTTTAGATAATGGAACACTGTTACGTATTAAAATAAAGTTAAATATTCTTTAGCTTTTTTTTTATCATTCTGAGAATTTCATTGAAACAAGCTACATCAGATTGAGTCTCATCTCTTTGACTCTTCCTTTGTCAGCATTTAATTGGCCAGTGAGAATTATTTTACTTTCAGCATTGAGGAAAGAAGACGTTCAGATCTTTGAGTAATAATCCTTTCCACATCCCACAGTTTCCAAAGAAAAGGAGTTGGCACCGTTTGCTGTCAACATTTGCTTTTCTCTCAGTCCATAATGCATTCCACCAACCTGACTCTTGGCACAGGGCCCTTGAAGCTGTTATTTTAAGAATCTCTCTCTGTGGGCTTGATATTAAATAATTGAGACATGAGGGACTTGAGACTGACTTCGTCAATTGTCTCAATGCTCAAACAGAATAAAATCCAAGCTTGCAAAAATCATCTTCTTTAACCCAAGCAGAGGTTACAAGATGTGCTGGCTTGATTGAGCATTCCTGCCTTGGCTTCATATTGCACCATAGCAAAGACAAAATAAAAGTAACAATCAACTGCCTGGGGAGAGAGGGGGAGGGGGAGGGTGTTAAATGGGTTCACAGAGGAGTCCAGACCGGTAAGATTCAACCAGGCTTTATTCTTAACAGTAACAGGCAAGTCAGTGAACGTCAATGAGGTAAAAAGCGTGCGCCTTCTGTCTGACAGCTCTTTTATATAGAGCTGTCAGACAGAGAACCAATCGGCGCGTCTCCCGCTCTCGGCTGCAGCCAGTCGCGTCTTAACCAATCAGACGCGACTGGCTGTTGCCGGGGAATTTGAGCGGCTGTCAGTACACAACACTCCTTCCCCCCCAGCGAGTACGCATGCGGGCCCATTAGCATATGTACTCGCTGAGGTAGGCGGGGCTGCGTCGACTCCGCCCCGAACGCCTCAGTGTCTGATTGGCTTCCCGTTTGACAGCTCCATATATAAAGAGCTGTCAAACGCGGGAGCCCCTGTCTACCGCGCCTTTTCTTTTACTGAACTAGTTTTCTTCTGTATGCCTTGCTTAGCTAATAAATGGCACTTGTCAAGCAAACCTGGTCTGGACCCTCATTCCACTCAAGTTATAACAGAGGGGACAGAGAGAGGCGGGCTAACTGAGTGGGAGGGGGAAGGGAGGGAGCCAGAGGGATAGGAGGGAGAGGGAGATGGGGAGGGGAAAGGATGGAGGGAGAGGGGGATGAGAGGGAGGGAGAGGGGGAGGGATAGCAGAGAGGGTGGAGAGGGAGAGTGGCAGAGGGATGGGAGAGAGGGAGGGAGAGGGGGATGGGAGGGAGGGAGAGAAGGAGAAGGAGAGTATCTGAAAATTCTTTAAATATAATTCACCTTACCAAGAGACATGACTGTATTTCAGTTTTGGGTCTACCTTGATTTCCGATCCACCTTAACTATCTTGAAACTACAATCCATTTAAAGCAGAGCAAGATAAGTTAAGGTCAAGCTCTACGTTGTATTATTCCGTTTCTTTAAAAGCAGGGATAAGATGCTTTAGTCTGAAAGAAAGCTAGCTCTTCAGGCCACTAATATAAAATGTTATCTGGTTATCTGAATCTCTCTTCCTCCCTTGGCAGGCTACTATCTGTTCCACGTTAAAAAGAGTCTACTCCTGCTGATATAATGGTAATTTTTTCAAAAGGTGCTTGATTGTGCAGAGATGGACAGGATAACTATGGAATTAAAAGATAGAGAGGAAATAGATTATTATATGACTTGGAGCATATGGTATGATTGGCTAGAAAATAGATGTAAAGACCACATATAATGACTACTTAAGAGGTATATAAAAATGGAACGGTATTGTATATATTTGTAAATATTGATACAACTAAAAAACTAAACTAAAACTTTACTTAAAGCTGAAAGGCATTATGTACATACATGAATAATTATACAATATATAGAATAGTGATGTATATCTGTGGAAAGAAAGAAAATTGAAATAGCCACGATGTAAATATGAGTGATATTGATACTGGAATGCTGTAAAGAGTGGAAATGTGGTAATAAAGTTGAAATATGTTAAATATTTTTTTTTTTTTACAAAAAGAGTCTAATCTCAACTTCTTTATGTATTCAGTTATGTATTAAACAAATATGTATGGTTGCCCAACTGACTCTGGTAAAACTCCTAGAAGTAGAATTACCTTTTAAATATAAGCACATAAAAATCCTCCATTTACCGTTCATATATTTTAATAGCAGAAGGGAGGAGAGTTGAAAAATATGGAAATAAAACATATATTAATATTATATTATATGAGGTAGGGGGAGGCGCGCATCCCTGAAGCTTTGGCTGAAGGAGAAAGAAGCAGGGAGGGGTGGAGAGAAGAAGGGGGGATTTCTGTCAGGTTTTTGGTGTGAAACATTTGGGAGGAAAGTTGACTGGAATCCTGAAAGGTGAAGAGGGGGCATTTATCTCAGCCAAGGTTAGATATGGAAGAATTAGAATTTTTAGTTAGAATAGCCCTAGAGCTTCCCTGAAGTAGGTTGAGACAAGGAAATGAGAGAAGGGGATTGTGTCAGTTTTTGGTGGGAAAACATTGTTGTCAGGATTCCAAGTAACACTCCCAACGAAAGAAGTCTCCGAGGCTTGAGTTTCCTCAAAGCTCCATTTTATTGGAGATGTCATATTGGCACATCTGGGAAAACCTGAAAGTTTCCAGGTTTTCCCCATCCAAAAGAAAATTCAAGTCCCTGCCCAGCACCCACATGTCCAATCAGGCAATGTCCCAAATGGAGATGCCTCTCAATCACACTAGGTGCAGAGCAAGATGTCCTTGACTCTCTGAGAAAGGAATGTTATTTTGACTATATCTATCCCACTCCATATATTCCACCTCCCATTTTCCCACAGCATTAAATGTGGCCGGTCTGAAGGCCCAATGCAAAAGATGGTTTCCAGGCCTGACATTTGTAGCTGAGAGTTGGCTGGAGTCCTGAAAGGGGAGAGGAGATGGTGAAGGCCAGCTGGCCCAGACAAGTGGACAAGCAAGTGACCAGAGGGGGTGCCAAATGCAATGGAGGCAAACTGCCTGAGGCAAGTGGAAAAGCCAGTGATCAGAGGGGGCACCAGATATACCAACAGATGATGGAGCCAAACTGACCAAAGCGAGTGGACAAGTCAATAACCAGAGGAGTGCCAGACATACCAACAGATAATGGAGGCGAGCTGAGGCAGATATGTGGACAAGCCAATGACAAGAAGGCAGCTCCAGACACACAACTGAGGAGAGATGAGTGGGCAAGCCAGCTACCAAAGAGATGCCAGACGTTCCAATGGACAGTGGCAGTCACCTGAGATGGGCAAAAGGAGGTGCTTGAGCAAGAGATCAATAACTGCAGGCATTGAGACACCTAGCAAGCGACTGTGTAGTGGAGAAGAGCCTGGGTATCCGTAGAAAGCGGGGTAGAGAAATCTGGATTCTAGCAGCCACTTTAGAGGTAACGCCACATATGTATTAAATATATTAAATAATTGTATTGCTTTTGCACCTCAGGGTCCCTGTTATATGGACAAATTGCAGGGACAATATTTTGATCTGTGCCTTTTTTCTTTTGCCTGCAGCAATGAAAAGAAGAAGTTGGGAATGCCCCAACACTGGAAGTCTTTAAGAAGATGTTGGATAGCCATTTGTCTGAACCGGTATAGGGTTTCCTGCCTAGGCAGAGGGTTGGACTAGAAGATCTCCAAGGTCCCTTTCAACTCTGCTGTTTTATTATTGTATTAAAACTTATCACACTGCATAGGTAGAAAGTTACTCCTTTGAATAATTTGCAGTTCTTTAGAAGATACAGAACTTGAGAAATTGTATTTCTCTTCCCACTAAGTAACTGATTACAACAGAGAGAAAGGTACACCCAACAGAGGTGGGTTGCTCCCGGTTCGGCCCGGATCAGGTGAACCAGTAGTAGCAGTGGTGGGAGGCTCCGTCCACCCACCCAGATGCACATGCACCGAAGCGTCACATGCACACAGGAGCGTGGGAGCGCGCCTGAACCAGTCATAACAAAATTGGCAACCCACCACTGACACCCAATGTTTGTTTATTACTCCCCTTTCCATTTTGAAAACTGAACTGAACCAAATTTAGCTTACAAAATAAAATGATTAATAAAATCACAAAAGTGGGGTTTTGCAGAGGAAGGATACCTTGAATCCTGGGTGTCAAAGTCCCATTTCTCTCAGCATTTATTTATTTACCACATTTATATTGCTGCCCATCTCATACAAAGCAACTCTGGGCAATGTATCATCATCATAATGTATGAGAGGCCAGAGATCGCATTGCAACATATTTATTCAGCTGCTGTGGCCTAGAAGTAGAGCTCTTGCCTCACAAGCAGGAGATTGTGAGTTCGATCCTAGGTAGAGGCACATGTAGCTTGGGCAGGGCCTTGGACTAGATGACTTGCAAGGTCCCTTCCAAATCTGTTAATCTGTTAAAGTTGAGAATAGATACTGATGTGTAATCAAGGGTGGGTTCCGGCAGAAATTACTGCCAGGTGACTCAAGGATGCTGCGCACGCATGCACAGTACAACTAAAATTGCTTTGTACATGTGCAGAAGCAAAAACCATAGGTGCCTCCAGGAGAACCGGTTCAGGGGGTGAGGCAGGCCTGGGTCGCTGCCAGTTCCAGAAGCCCAGGCCGCCAAGCTACTACTGGTTCATCCAAACTGGTAGGAACCCTTTCGGCCCGGGCATAGCACCGAGACGGCATTGGTCGCGTTGGTCGATGATCTCTGGAGGGCCAGAGATGGGGGTTGTTCCTCCATCCTGGTCCTATTAGACCTCTCGGCGGCTTTTGATACCATCGACCATGGTATCTTATTGCACCGGCTGGGGGGGGTTGGGGGTGGGAGGCACTGTTTTGCGGTGGTTCTCCTCCTACCTCTCTGGCCGGTTGAAATTTGTGTTGACAGGGGGGCAGAGGTCGACCTCGAGACCCCTCACATGTGGGGTGCCTCAGGGGTCGGTCCTCTCGCCCCTCCTGTTCAACACATATATGAAGCCGCTGGGTGAGATCATCCGTGGTTTTGGGGTAGAGTACCATCTCTACGCTGATGATACTCAGCTGTATATATCTACCCCAAACCACCCCAACGATGCCGTAGCGGTGATGTGCCAGTGCCTGGAAGCCGTGCGGGTCTGGATGGGAAGTAACGGACTCAAGCTCAACCCGACCAAGACCGAGTGGCTGTGGTTTCCGGCTGCCCGGTTCAACCAGCTGTCTCTATCGCTGGCCATAGGGGGCGAACATCTTGCCCCTGTGGATGGGGCGCGCAACTTGGGTGTCCTCCTGGATTCCTGGCTGTCCATGGAAGATCAAGTGACAGCCGTGGCCAGGAGGGCGTTTTACCAGGTTCGCCTGGTTCGCCAGTTGCGCCCCCTATTGGACCGGGATGCCCTTCGCACAGTCACTCATGCTCTCGTGACATCCCGACTGGACTATTGTAACTCTCTCTGCATGGGGCTCCCCTTGAGGTGCACCCGGAGGCTGCAGTTGGTCCAGAATGCAGCCGCGTGAGCAATAATGGGTACCACAAGGTACACCCATGTAACACCGCTCTTGCGCGAGCTGCACTGGCTGCCTGTCGTCTTTCGGGTGCGCTTCAAGGTGCTAGTCATCATCTTTAAAGCGCTCCATGGCTCGGGACCTAGCTATCTGCGGGATCGGATTCTGCCTCATACTTCCTCACGGCCGATTCGCTCCCACAGAGAGGGACTTCTCCGGGTGCCGTCCACTAGACTTTGTCAGCGGGCGACGCCCAGGGGAAGGGCGCTCTCTGTGGCGGGCCCTGCCCTCTGGAACGACCTCCCCCCCGATATTAGAACTACCACGGATCTCCGTTCCTTCCGTCTGAAATTGAAAACGCACTTTTTCTGCCTGGCCGGCCTAGGGTAGCCTCTTACCATAGTATTATAGGGTTTAGGGTTTTAGTGATTGGTTTGGGGGAATTTTAGTGCAGGGTCTTATTGTTTAATGTGTTTTTAACTGTTTTGTATATCTATGTATATTTATTGTTTTAATTCCCCTGTGCACTGCTCCGAGTCCCCTTGGGGAGAGGGAGCGGTCTAGAAATTAAATATTATTATTATTATTATTATTATAACCCACCACTGTGTGTAATTCTTCGATTCTTCTGTTTCAGAAACCAGCCAATTTCTGTCAGTTAAAGAAAAAGTTTCTAGTTTCTCTCTTATAGTTTAACAAGGTCCTTACAACTAACTCTTTCACTAGTATACAAGAACAACACTGATTTATTGTCCTAATAGTTTGGGTTCTTTTATGTTGCTTCTCCTGGATTATCTAGAAGAAATTTTGGTTGTTCATTTGTTCTTTAAATACCAGGGTTTTCTTCTTTGTAGTCCAAATACATAAAATACAAATAACACATGCCAGTAAAAGTCCTGTAAATACACACTTAGTACGAGAATGGCCATTTGTCTGAAGTCAAATTAGATTATTCTGATGAGTGTTCTCAATAAAGAAAAAATGTAATGCAACTTTACTGGTTAAGCTGTTTTAAGAGATCAGATGGGCTTCCGGTTCCGGCTCCTGCGGCGACGAGCGAGCCTAGCGCTCGCTCGCCGTTTTGTTGCTTTTTCTGCCCCCCCACGGGGGCGAGACGCCCCTTTTTTGGGGGTCTCCCGTAGGGCCGGCTCGGCAGGGACGCCCCCCCTGACGGCGGTGGGGGAGGCGACCCTTTTGCCGCGGCTTAGGTGAAGGAGAACATGCTGCGGGGGGTTCTCCCTTCGCCAACGGCTGTCGGCGCCATTCACTTTAATGTAGAGGGCTGAGCAGAAGAGATCGGAAGGCTTGCCGAGGCTTCAGCTGCGAGGGAGAGTGAGTTTTAAAAAGACTTTTTTTCCTTGCTGCCAGCCAGGCTGAATGGACTGGGAGGGGGGTGTTTGTTTTCAAAAAAAAACCCTCGGACTTAAGCGGCACTTTAAAATGGCTTCTCTGGAAGAGAAAGCGGAAATCTTAAATCCGGACTGTCTCTAACAAGGGAAAGTGGTATGCGGCTACTTGCAACATTGTGTCTAGGTCTGGCTGGTTAAAAAAAAATTTATTTTTCTACTCTCTCCTCTGGGCTCTGAGATGGGCGGTGGAAAGTGGCTTTTCTTTGTCCCTGCCTGACTATTTTAATTATGGAAAATTTCCAGCGTCTTTTTACAATTGGGACTCTCTCTGGATATTAATGAAGAATTTTTTTCTTGTTGGATTTGTGGTTCCTTTCTGGATTACCTTCGTTATTATAACTATTGAGTTGGAAAATTGTCTCTCTCTTGGTTCCTGAATTTTACAACGTTCCAACCTTGATCTGAACTTTTGGCTCCCGGTTAGTCTCACCAGCCCCACCCTGAAAACGCCATTTTGGTGGCACTAACTCTAACAGTTAAGATGGCTCAAGAAACAGCACTGACAAGTTTAGAACAACGGATGGCTTCTCTTGAAACTGTTATACAAACTTTGGTTCAAGAAATTCAGGCCCAGCGGGCAGAAAACATCATTTTCAAGAAGGAGCTATTGGACACACGGAAGCAAACGCTGGAAATCACACAGAAGACTGAAGAATTGGAAGGGGGGCTGGTGGGGGTTAAGGGAGAGATTAAAAATGTTACTAAAGAGGTTGAGGAAACAAGTGGGCATGTGTCTAGGATTGATATGGAAAGAATGACATATTTTTTGAGATTTCAGAATGTTTTTGAGCAACCTGGTGAATGCCTCCCTGATCTTATGAGCACAATTTTAGCAGACTATTTACAAAAACCTAAGGATGAGATCAGGGGGGACATTGACCTAGCCTATAGAATTAACTCAGCATATGCCAGGATAAATGAAGTGCCTAGAGAGATACATGTGAAATTTGTTAGAAGGTCAACCAGAGAGGAAATCTTGAAGGCGCAGAGAGGGAACCCTTTAATTTACCAACAAAAAACGGTCACTATCTTGAAGCAGATTCCTAGAAAGATTCGAGAAGCAAGGAGGAAATTTTCCTTCTTGTCTAAAATTTTATTTGATCATGGGATTTGGTTCAAGTGGGTGACACCCGAAGGGATGCTGGTGTTCTGGGAAGGAGGAAGAGTGAGGATTAAAACAGTTGCTGAGGCGGAAGCCTTTCTTAAAAAACATTCCTCTGCCCTGGGGGAAGATCCAGGGGGGACGGAGGGGGCCACGGCCCCGCCCGCTAGGGGCCAGGGAGGAGAAAAAGAAGATACAATAGCCAAGAGACTTAGATCGAAAAAATAACTTTGCCCTGATTTTCCTGAACAATTTTGCATAATATTTTCTGGATTTTTTGTAAATGTCTGTCAGCATGGAATTGAGAATTTAGGTATATGTACTTGCTTTTACCTTGTAGTGTTATGAAAAATGCTTTTTTTGTTGTTATTTTTTTATTGTGTATTTTGAGGTCTCGGAAGGGCCGACGACTCTGACGTGAATGCTCTCAAAATTTCTTTGTATCCCTTACCCTACCCTATAGAAAAAATGTAAAACCAATAAAACTTTTTCAATATAAAAAAAAAAGAGATCAGATGAATTCAGGCAAATTGACAAAAAAATAATAACTGGGTCAAAAATCTCACTTTCTCCAGGGAGTGTCTAATATTCGATGAATCCTTGCACCAGGAGACTTATTAGCAAGATTTCATGTCATTACCATTACCGGGACAAAAGGCCAGGCTTTGTGGTATGTTCTGTAAGAGAGAAATTGTTTTCTTAAGTGCTTTTTGTTACTAACTCTTTTTCTTGGAGGAGTACATATTCATAACAGGACAACTGACTAAGTTTTGATATTCCCACAACACAACTGGCTGTTGCAGAGCTAACGTAATTCTATGCCTGATTGCTCTGAGGTTGAGTAAACTGGATTATTTGTACTCTTTCTAATTTACTGCAACACACTATTATGCTCATTGACTGTTAGTATAACAAGTTGTGAGGATATGACTTCAATTTGTCTGCTGAGAAATCAGACATGGGGAAAAAGTGAAAGGATAAATTTATCATGCCGCCCAGGGTCCTTGCTTACAACTCATAAATGTGACCATGGGAACAAAACCGGACAATGATCAAAATGTTGTGATAGAAAAAAAGACACTTCTAACAATCCCAGCTTTATTTCAACTTCTGAAGAGCAGTGAATTTTCAGAAAAACCACAGTGACATTTATGGGTTTAATATCAAACAATAGTGGCCATTCCAATTTATTTGACTAAGAAAAGAAATGAAATCAGATAACCCCTATGATCTTTTAAAAATAAGATAAAAATGGCAGGAGAGAAAGGTGAGGTTATGATTGCACAATACTATATGCTTATCCCAGTCAGTGTGGACTAATTCAGTAATGCTATCAGACCTGGGCTGCAAAAACCATAGATAACTACAAGATGGCAGCAAAGAGACAGAAAACTATCTAACTCACTGTTACCATCTAGGGGTCGTATGGATTTTAAAGTCTACATCTGCAACTTGTTGTGTTCCGCCAGCAGCCAACAGAGCTAGCAGCAGATTCAGACAGTGAGAAGGTTGGGGAGGAACAAGAGCCAGTCCTGGAGTCTGGGGAAGGCTCTGATGAGGGCTCTGTGTTTGAGGCAGAGAGGGGGTCGGAGTTATAAGTTGCCTTCAGCGGCAGGCATCAGTGAGACAGACGGACAGTTGGAGCCTGTTCCCAGTGTGTGCATGCACAGAGTTGCCAAATGAAGGGAACAGTTAAAGAACAGGGGTCGACTTGGGAGTAAGGACACAGGCGGACAATGAATGGCCTCTTCCGGAGGAAATAAAAGGGGAGTGGAGTTTGCAGCAGACAATTCATTCACTTAATTGGTTCATGACTCTCTGAGACACCTTGCCAAGTTTTGCAGATATCGGCCTGTCAGTATTCCAAGCCAGATAAGGTCTGTGACTGTAAATCCTCCCTTGAAAGACTTTGTTAATAATAATAATAATAATCAAATTTATTAACCGCTCCCTCTCCCCACAGGGACCCGGGGCGGTGCACAGGGAAAAATAAAACAATAAGAACAATAAATACAAAAGTACATAACTTAAAACACAATTAAACAATTTATCCCGTGCTAAAATTATTGACTAAAATCCCATTTAAAAATACATTTGAAATCTATAGACAGAGAGACTATCCAAGGCCGGCCAGTCGAAAAAGATGGGTCTTCAGTTTCATACGGAAGGAGCGGAGGTCCGTGGTCGTTCTGATATCGGGGGGAAGGTCGTTCCAGAGGGCCGGGCCCGCCACAGAGAGAGCCCTTCCCCTGGGCGTCGCCCGCTGACAAAGTCTAGCGGATGGCACCCGGAGAAGTCCCTCTCTGTGGGAGCGAATAGGCCGTGAGGATGTATGGGGCAGAAACCGATCCCGCAGATAGCTAGGTCACCCAAATTGCGCGCCCCATCCACAGGTTCGCCCCCTATGGCCAGCGTTGGAGAAAGCTGGTTGAATCGGGCAGCCGGAAACCACAGCCACTCGGTCTTGGTCGGGTTGAGCCTGAGTCCGTTACTTCCCATCCAGATCCGCACGGCTTCCAGGCACTGGCACATCACCGCTACGGCATCGTTGGGGTGGTTTGGGGTAGATATGTACAGCTGAGTATCATCAGCGAACAGATGGTACTCTACCCCAAAACCACGGATGATCTCACCCAGCGGCTTCATGTATGCATTAAACAGGAGAGGTGAGAGGACCGACCCCTGAGGCACCCCGCATGTGAGGGGTCTCGGGGTCGACCTCTGCTCTCCTGCCAACACAAATTGCGATCGGCCAGAGAGGTAGGAGGAGAACCACCGTAAAACGGTGCCTCCGTTTGTTGTTGTATGTGAATGAGCAGAATTTACAGCAAATTAGTAAAAGGGTTTTTTGTCAGGACAAGGAGTTTGCTTCAGGCTCTTGGGAAGCCTCAGTCAGAACATACAATTCAATTTATACCCACTTGTGATTCTGTTGATCCACAATCATGCTAACTGAATCAAAAGAAATTGTTTAGGGAATGTAGGGTCCTGTCTACTGCTTCCAGGTTTACCATAGGTTTCCCTATGCATAAGAAACATACTGGCAAACTATATTATATCCCTAATTTTCATCACATCTGTTTTGGTCTACAAATCAAATAAATTGAATTGAATTGGTAGAATTTGTTTAAACTTGTACAAGATTGATTCTTTGAGTCTAAATCTTCCTTCCTAGGGATCAGTTAACAAAAGCCAGTGTTTCCTTTTTGAGTTTTCAGCAACAGATTTACTGTATCTACCTTCATTCTCCCACTGAACCAATGAGGAATTCTGAACAAAGTCAAAGAATGATAGTCATTGGAGATCAAATCAAAAGAAAGTGCACTTTTACAAAAAGGCTTAGTATTATTTGTTGAATCCTAGGCTGTCCATGCAAAAATTTCTATTCAATAGCTAAAGCAATTTTCCTTGCCTTCCGAAACTCCTAATTTGCAAAACTATATTTTGTGATTTAGAACATAAGAACATAAGAATAGCCTTGCTGGAACAGGCCACAGCCTATCCAGTCCAGCATTCTGTCTCACACAGTGGCTCCCCATTTGCTTCAGGGTCTTCCCAAGCAGATGTCTTCACCTGCTTATGATTCCCTGCAAATGGCATTGAGAAATATCCTGCCTATCTCTCCAACCCGGAGGGTGTCCTTAGGCATCCATAATGATAGCCATGGATACCCTTGTTCTCCATGAACTCGTCTAATCCTTTCTTAAAGGTGTCGAGGCTGACAGCTGTCACCACTTCTTCTGGCAGGGAGTTCCATAGACCAGTGATCCTCTGGGTGAAAAAGTACTTCCTCTTATTTGTTTGAGGTCTAGCTTCCAAAGGTTTCATGGAGTGCCCCCTAGTTCTAGTGTTGTGCGATAGGGAAAACAGTTTTTCCTTTTCTACTTTGTCCACACCGTGCATGATTTTATAGACTTCAATCAGGTCACCTCTCAGCCAGCCGTTGCAGCCTCAGATGGTAAGGAAAGTGTTCCAGTCCCCTAATCATTCTGGTTGCCCTCCTCTGCACCTTTTCCATTTCCATAATATCCTTCTGAAGGTATGGTGACCAGAACTGTACACAATACTCCAGATGGGGCCTCACCATAGATTTATAAAGAGGCAAAATGACACTTGCTGACTTATTTTCTATACCCTTCCTAATGATCCCTAGCAATGAGTTTGCTTTTTTCACTGCTGCGGCACACTGGGTTGACACCTTCATTGAGCTGTCCACCAAGAACACCAAGGTCCCTTTCCTGGTTAGTTGCAAGGAGTTCAGACCCCATCAGTTTATATAGTTGGGTTTTTTTACCCCAATGTGCATCATTCTGCACTTATTAATGTTGAAGCTCATTTGTCACTGGTTTGCCCACTCCCCCAGTGTCAAGAGATCCCTCTGGAGCTCCTCACACTCTCTCTCAGTTTTTACTACCCTGTATAATTTAGTGTCGTTGTCGAATTTGGCTACCTAGGAAGGAAGGAAGGAAGGAAGGAAGGGAGGGAGGGAGGGAGGGAGGGAGGGAGGGAAGGAAGGAAGGAAGGAAGGAAGGAAGAAAGAAAGAAAGAAAGAAAGAAAGAAAGAAAGAAAGAAAGAAAGAAAGAAAGAAAGAAAGAAAGAAAGAAAGAAAGAAAGAAAGAAAGAAAGAAAGAAAGAAAGAAAGAAAGAAAGACAGACAGACTTTGGGTTCTATATGCATGTGGTTATTAAAATGTTTTGCTGGTAATAGAAAAACTCTCTTGATGTTTTAAGGTTCCCCAATGAAAGAAGTTTCCTTTTCATTCTCTTGCTTCTGGATTACAAGACAAATCTATCCTTGGAGCATCCTGTTTTATCAAAATCTTCCATTCAGGTTTTTCATAGGTAACTTTATAATGGCAGAGATTTTATGAAATCCTAGAAAACTATTATTTCTCCACCTTATACGAAAGATCCCACAGAATATGATTCAGATGATGCCCAATGGGGAGGCCAAGGTGTGATTTTAAGACCAAGGAAGCCGCACTAGTACGTTTGGCTATCAACCTATTGCATCATTTGTAATGTTTTCTGCTGGGACTAATCAAAATACTGGTAGGAAGCCTCACTTGGTTTGAAAGGGGATATGCTGATACTGAGTTTTTTTGTAGCAATGTGAAAGTAGCACAGAGGGAAGAATGACAAGTCATTTTTTCATGGGTGATTACTCTCAGAAGAGAAAACAACTGATAAGAATTGCTGAGTGGTAGAAGCACTGATTTGCATTTACTCATGATGTATGCCTGGTTGAACTTGACAGATACTATTTCCAGGAGAATATGCAGAGGGATTATGCCCAAATGCAAGTACACATATAATCCATCCAGTGAATGGACATATGTTAACTATCATCTAGGGTAGATGTGTGAAACATATTTTATATAATGCAGGAGCTGAGTCATTTTTTCCCTAGAATGCATTCACTATCAGAAAATATTGTTGTTGTTTTTCTTAAGAGAAGCAAAGTTATTTTACAGAATTTTTCCAGAATTATCTTCTGTCAATGTCATTATTTCTCCCAAAGACATGAAAAGGATATTAAAATGTAAAGAGGTAGCGAGGTTGTTGCAGATGCCGTAATTTGCAATGGTAAGTCAACATAAAACTAACAATAAACTTAGGCAGGGAAGTATCTATGCCACTGACAGTGTCCCTTACCTTAGAAAGAAATTTGAATGTGCATTATAATAACCATAGTTTCTACTTCTATTTGGATTTACTATAATATTAAGGATTCTTAGGTTCATGTTCTGTTTTTTAAATAAACCATCATGAAGCAAAGGAGAGAGAGAGACAGAGAGACAGAG
The DNA here is from genome assembly GCA_039707465.1 of Rhabdophis nuchalis. Classification (NCBI taxonomy): domain Eukaryota; kingdom Metazoa; phylum Chordata; class Lepidosauria; order Squamata; family Natricidae; genus Rhabdophis; species Rhabdophis nuchalis. The sequence continues at coordinate 85,257,149 of CM077645.1, read as the reverse complement.
GCAGAGAGAGACAGAGACAGAGATACACACAGAGGTGGTATTCAGCAGGTTCAGTGGAAATTTTGAGTAGCTTGGAGAACTGGTAAATAGCACCTCTGACTGGCTCTGCCTCCATCTATTCTCTGCCTCCCGAGTCCCGACTGATCGGGAGGGAATGGGGATTTTGCAGTAACCTTCCCCTGCCACACCCACCAATCCATGCCCACAGAACTGGTAGTAAAAACTTTTAAATCCCACCACTCATGTTACATGATAGTATATCACAAACATACAAATAAAGTAGCACAAAACACCATTGTATGAAAAAGGACCAACAAAAAGAGTTCTTTAATGTGATGAGCCCTTTTGTAAGGAATTGTGTTCTCTTTTTCCTCCCACTGAAAAAATTCCCAATAGAAAAAATGTCCACCCATAATTTAGATGATGGATTTTGAGAAAATATTTGCTCATAGCTATAAAAAAAAAAAAGCCTCATACAACGAGGAACTTTGTCTAAAGGACATCTTTTAGGCAAGCATAATTTGGAGAGAGATGCATCAGACAAAATAACAATCCACCATTATCTCACAAGATGTGTTTTCAGATGTATTCATTTAAAATTGTGAAATGGAGATGGAGAGAAATATTCTGCTTGCTTGGAATAATTCTATGCATGTACATTAACCAGCCATGCAATCAGAGGTAGTATTCTGCCGGTTTGGACCGGTTCACCCGAACCAGTAGTGGAAATTGTTGGTGGACCTGCCCACTGACCCCAGCTCTTTGCCATCCCATTTAGGCATCTTTTCAAGCCAAAGTGCCTGCGCGGAAGGCTGAGTGCATGTGCGGACAGGGAGCATGCGAGCAAAGTGTGTGCTCACACGCTCACATTTGTAGAGAAGGTCAGTGAATACCATCCCTGCATGCAATGTGTTCTAGCATGGGAAAAATAATTCCACCTCTGCAACACATGTGACCTACATTTACTACTAAAGCTATGAGACGGCCTCACCATCACATCCACACATGTGGAATGGCTTAAAGTGACCTCATAAGAACATAATCACAGCAAGCTAAATTGACCTTGGGGGAAAAAACATCCACGAACCTATTGCCCTGCAAATCAAATTGTTTCTATTCACTCATCATATCTCAGAGGCAGCACAGCTGTCGTGTGAACTTGGTAGAAAGAGATAAATAATAATGTGAGCCAGATGGGTATATCAAAAATATCCCAATGCTATGCTGTAATTAACACCATGCTTTGGCCACAACAAGTGGTAGTTAAGTAATCTAATAAACTAATCTGCATAGGGCATAATGAGTCTGGACTTTGCCCAAAGGCGCCTAACCATGGCATGAAGATGCCCAGAAAACATCTCTTTCTGTCATATCCTCACAGCTTTGCCTGCATCTCATCTCCAACACATGTGTGAGACAGGCTTAAGTCATCCTTAGTCATAACATAGTAAATTCTGTTTCCTGTTTTTCCCCCCCTACACACTGTTATAATGGTGCATCAAATCTATTAGGCTTTGCCAATCACTCTTTTGGAAAGAAGTCAGAGGACTCCAATGGTTAGGAAAAGAGGCAGTGAGATGGGTAGCAATTGGCAATGAGAGAACAAATTTCATGCTAGCATAGTTTTCTGTTGAGTTGAGTCAGGGTTGGGTGGAGAATGCTACAATGCAAACCTCCCCTGTGATTTACTTGCATTTATACAGCTGGAGAAATGGACATACCAGAGTGGTGTTATGTTTGCAGGAATCCTAGCGTTTCATGAATAAGCAAACACATCTCCTGGTTCAACCATCGGCTGAATGATGATTTCTGCCAAAATGTCATTATGTAAATTGCAGAACTGGCTTAAACATTTACAGTATTTGTTTTGATTTTGTCAATAGCCGTGGCATCTCTTGAAGGAGAAGTGGAATCTTTCATTTTTTGGGAGTTTACTTTACAGTTCAGTTCTAATTGTAAAGTAAACCCTGCCAAAAGTAGATTCAAATTCTAAATGATCACAGTTGTGATCTTTCTGCTAATATTTCTAGGTAAAGATAAAGGTTCTCCTCGCACATATGTGCTAATTGTTCCCGACTCTAGGGGGTAGTACTCATCTCTGTTTCACAGCTGAAGAGCCAGCGCTGTCCAAAGATGTCTCTGTGGTCATGTGGCTGGCATGACTAAATGCTGAAGGCCAACGGAACACTGTTACCTTCCCACCAAAGGTGGTTCCTATTTTTCTACTTACATGTTCATGTGCTTTTTTTTTTTTTTTATTGAAAAAGTTTTATTGGTTTTACATTTTTTAACAGGATAGGGTAATGGTTACAAAGAAATTTTGAGAGCATTCACGTTAGAGTCGTCGGACCTTCCGAGACCTCAAAATACACAATAAAAAAGTTATCATAGAAAGCATTTTCCATACCACTACAAGATGAAAGCAAGTATATTTGCCTAAATTCTCCGTTCCATGCTGTCAGACATTTACAAAAAGTCCAGATAGAAATATTATGCAAAATTGTTCAAGAAAAATCAAGGCAAAGTTATTTTTTTGATCTAAGTCTTTTGGCTATTGTATCTTCTTTCTCTCCTCCCTGGCCCCCCGCGGGCGGGGCCGTGGCCCCCTCCGTCCCCCCTGGATCTTCCCCCAGGACAGAGGAATGTTTTTTAAAAAAGGCTTCCGCCTCAGCAAGTGTTGTAATCCTCACTCTTCCTCCTTCCCAGAACACCAGCATCCCTTCAGGCGTCATCCACTTGAACCAAATCCCGTGATCAAACAAGGTTTTAGACAAGAAGGAAAATTTCCTTCTTAAATCTCTAATTTTTCTAGGGATCTGCTTCAAGATAGTGACCGTTTTTCGTTGATAAGTTAAAGGTTTCTCTCTCTGCGCTTTCAGGATTTCCTCTCTGGTTGACCTTCTAACAAATTTCACATGTATCTCTCTAGGCACTTCATTTATCCTGGCATATGCTGAGTTAATTCTGTAGGCTAGGTCAATGTCCCCCCTGATCTCATCCTTAGGTTTTTGTAAATAGTCTGCTAAAATTGTACTCATAAGATCAGGGAGGCATTCACCAGATTCCTCAGAAACATTTTGAAATCTCAAAAAGTATGTCATTCTTTCCATATCCATCCTAGACACATGCCCATATATTTCCACAACCTCATTAGTAACATTTTTAATTTCCCCCTTAGCCCCCTCCAACCCCCCTTCCAGTTCTTTATTCTTCTGTGTGTTATCCAGCACTTGTCTTCTTGTATCCAACAACTCCTTCTTGAAGATAATATTTTCAGCCCTCTGGGCCTTTATTTCTGATATCAAAGTTAGAATAGAGGTTTCAAGAGAAGCCATCCTTTGTTCCAAATTTACAAGTGCTGCTTCTTGTGCCATGGTTAAAAGTTAGAGTCACTGCCACCAAGATGGCGTTTTCCGGGTGGGGCTGGTGGGGCAAACCAGGAGCTCAGTTCAATTCAGGGCTGTGAAGTTGCAAACAATTCAGAAACCAAAAGAGACACAATTTCCCAGGTCAGCAAATAGTAATAACGAAGGTATTCCAGAGAAGAAGTCACAAATCCATCAAAAAATTTTTTTTTTCAAAAATCCAGAGAGAGTCCTGCTTTCAAAGAGACGCTGGAAATTTTCCTTAGTTGAAATAGTCAGGCAGGGACAAAGAGAAGCCACTTCCACCGCCCATCTCAGAGCCAGAGGGAGAGAGTAGCAAAATAAGAATTTTTTTAAAACCAGCCAGACCTAGAAACAATGTTGCAAAGAATCACATTCCACTTTCCCTTGTTAAAGACAGTCCGGAGTGAAAGTTTCCACTTTCTCTTTGCAGAGAAGCCATTTTAACGTGCCGCTTAAATCCGAGGTTTTTTTTTTTAGAAATAAACACCCCCCTCCCAGTCCGTTCAGCCTGGCTGGCAGCAAGGAAAAAAAAGGTGTTCTTTTAAACTCACTCTCCCTCGCAGCTGAAGCCTCGGCGATCCGCCCGATCTCTCCGTTCAGCCCTCTCCATTAAAGCGAATGGCACCGACAGCCGTTGGAGAAGGAAAAAAAAACCCGCTAGCATGTTCCTCTCCACCTAGGTCGCAGAGAGGAGCGCCCTCCCCACCGCCGTGACGAGGGACGCTCCCTCTGAGCCGACCCTACGGGAAACCTCCGGTAACCGGAGAGTTTCGCCCCCGTGGGGGGGCAGAAAAGGCAACAAAGCGGCGAGCGAGCCCTAGGCTCGCCCGTCTCCGCTGGAGCCGGATACCGGAAGTCTCCATGTTCATGTGCTTTTGAACTGCTAAGTTGGCAGAAGCTGGGACAAGTAATGGGAGCTCACTCCGTTATGCGGCGCTAGGGATTCGAACCACTGAACTGCTGACCTTTCTGATTGACAAGCTCAGCATCTTAGCCACTGAGCCACCCCCATCTCTTCTAGCTCTCTTTAAAATATGACTGAATGAACAGAAGGGAGTGGGGGTTGCTTTAGAACTTAAATGTACAATGATAATTTGAAAGAGCTCCATGGATGAGGAGAAATGAGGATGAGTTATATTAAACTTCAAACAGAAATTATCACACAATTTTTTTTAAAAATATATTGTTTGGGAACAAATAATCATGATAAGGAAGGAGTATTGATATTTATTCTAAGGTCACATGTGATTTCTGAAACTTTCCACTCAACTTTGCAGGATATGTTATAGCTGTACACAAGTTTACTTCCTGTAGCAAGACTAGACTGGAGGTTTAATCTTCCCTTTCAATAATGGAAATAGGACAATGGTTTCCAGAACATCTGAAGGCACCAGGCTATCTCAGATAGTGACAATACATACAGTACAGGGGTGGGTTCTGGCCACCATTACTACAGTTTTGGTGCCTGAAAAATTTTGGGTGTGCATGTGCATTTACATTTAAAATGATCTGTGTAAACACACAACATTAAAAAAGGAATAAAAAATACATTTTTTCCAATGAAGATTGTTCTGCGCATGTGCAGAACAGAAAATCAAGATGGCACCACTGAGGATAGAACCAGTACAGTCATGTGTCCACTGGAGTTACTACCTATTTGACCGAACAGGACCAAATAGGTAAGAACCCATCTCTGATACCGTATCCATCACTTTCATATTTTTCCTTCCTTTCACACCAGAGGTGGTATTCAGCAGGTCCTGACCAGTTCTGGAGAATCAGTAGCAGAAATTTTGAGTAGTTTGGAGAACCAGTAAATTCCACCTCTGACTAGCCCCACCCCCATCTATTCTCTTCCTCCCAGCTGATCAGGAGGAAATGGGGATTTTGCAATAACTTTCCCCTGGAGTGGAGTGGGAATGGAGATTTTACAGTATCCTTCCCCTGCCACGCTCACCAAGCCACGCACACAACACCCAACAAGCCACACCCACAAGCACACCACACCCAACAAGCCACACCCACAGAACCGGTAGTAAACATTTCTGAATCCCACCACTGTCTCACACTGTTATCTAAGGATGCTTCCCCTATCTGCCTAGTAGTATGGATCAGGGGTGGGTTTCTGGGGGATCGGCCAGGATCGGGCGAACCCTTTCGTAAAATTTCCGGATCCCGAGCGATCCCTTTGGATCGTGGACCCGGAAGTAAGTCGCCGCTGCTAACTGCTGCTCCCAGCTGGGGCGGGCAGGCAGGAAAGCAAGCAAGGCGACTGCGCTGTCTTCTTTTTCCCTCAACGAAGCGCCTCCTCCTCCTCGCCCATGCTTCGCTGAGGAAAAAAGAAGACAGCCAGGCCGGCTCTCCGAAGGGGTCCCCCTTTCCCCTTCTCCATGGGGGTGGGTGGTGGGGGTGGGCCGCTCACCTCGTCGCCCCACTTGAGCACGTCCTTGTGCCTCTCCCCGACGGCCTGGTAGATGTGCAGGAACTGCTGGATGCCGTGTTTGCGCACGTGCTCCGCGTGCCGCTGCGTCTTCTCCCAGCTGAGTGGAGAGCCTTGCGACAGAAGCCCCATGGCTCTGCCGAGGAGAAAGAAGAGGAGGCGCGCGGAAAAGGCAACCTGCGGCCGCTGCTGCCGTGACAACTCCGAAGAGCAGCGCCGCCGGCCAAAAAAAAAGAAAGCACACACACACACACAACCTACTTCAGGCGGCGGGAAACACGCAAGGAGAATCCACTCGCGGCTAGGCGTAGAGGGCAAGAGGTGGCTGAGCAAAGGGAAGGGGGGGAAAGGCGCTCCCGCCGCCTTCCCGAGCCTCCCGCTTTGCCAGCGGCCAGTACCCTTCGCAGAGGGAAAAAGAAGACAGCGCGGTCGCCTTGCTTGCTTTCCTGCCGGCCGGCCCAGCCCCTGCTGCTGCCGCCGCCGCCGCTAACTGCTGCTCCCAGCTGTCTTCTTTTTCCCTCTGCGAAGGGTACTGGTTTCACAAGCCAGCAACCCCCCCCTCCCCTCTTTCTGTACCATTAACTGAAATATATATATATACACATATATACAAATTGGCCACTCCCACCCGGTCACATGGCTGGCAAGCCACTCCCACCCGGTCACATGGCCGGCAAGCCACTCCCACCCAGTCACATGGCCGGCAAGCCACTCCCACCCGGTCACATGGCCAGCAAGCCACAGAACCTGTTCCAAAAATTTTGAAACCCACCCCTGGTATGGATGACTCTGATCTGGTAATAGAATTAATTCTTATTCATTTTCCTGAAGTATCCAAAGGAGTAGGAAGCAGCTAATTCAGCTAGCCAGGTCAACTTAACATTAAGTTAACTATATGTGAGTTGCTTCCTAATAAGAGATATTGCACATATTATTAAAGCTAATATAGACTGCAGTCAATGGTATGTGTTTCAGCTTTTTCTGTGTGGGTGCAAAGACAGATGGAATCCATTCTCTGTTCAGATGCTAGTAGTAAAATCTGCATTGGAAAGGAAATATGATTATTTTGTTTGAAGATGGTTTTTTTCTTTTCTCTCTTTATTTATTTCAAAAGCCTACATTGGGCATGGCCCTTAAATTGATTTAAACTATTATGTAGAAGGTTTTAAAAATAATTTTAGCATAGGAATGACTTAGATGATACCCTTACAAATGTTAGTAAAAACAATTTTTCTCGGCACAGATGCTTAGACTGTTGATAGGCCCTACCAGCCTTCAGAAATTTTCAGACCATCCATAGTTTTCTAACAAACGAAAAAGTGTATCTGTAAGGACCTGTCTCTCCCCCCTCCTTCAAAAAAGCATGGATTCTTGTAAACCTGGCATTTCAAAAAGAATCTTTTTATTGAAAAGGGGTGAAAGCAAATCAACATTCAAAGCAGGCTCTGGGACCCTCAGGCTATACAATCCATGATAAAGGAACTTAGGAACTCCTCCCAGTGGGGATTCCCACCAATCCGCAGGTGTGAAGAGGTTTTTGTCCCGGCCTCTCTGAGAAGCAGATGAACTGGGATTCCCATGATGATTTTCTGAAGTTGCAACCCACATGGCTCCTCCCCTTCTTGCATCCTCCAAGAGATGAGGGTTTTCCAAATCTCTGAGGCGCCAGGCCAGGTGCCTCATAAATCAGGCGAAAAAGGTTATACAAACAGGCAAGGCAAGACCTAGTATACTTAGGTTACATAGAAAAAAAGAGAAAGAACAAAATGTATCAAATCCACCACTACCCCTCTTCGTCCACTGAAGATTGTGTGTGGGGTGGGAGAAGTCTAAAAAACTTTTTTTTTCCTGGAAAAGGTAGGGATTAATACAAGCCAGGTGACAAATTATTTAATCAAATTTCAAGGACTTGAGCGCATAAACAAAATGCCAGTTTTCCCTTCCACTCTTGTAGTCTCAGAGTATGTATTACATTTGCACATTGGGCAAGACTTGGATAGTCATCAAAAAGAGAATGCCAGTTTCTTATTCTTAATATGTGAAAGAGAAAGAATAATTTTTAGGGAAAGCAAAAAAGGAAAGGATATGATACCTCAGTTTCATGTCCTATCCCAGTGATGGCGAACCTTTTTTGGCTCGCGTGCCAAAAGCGGGGAGAGCGCAGTGGGGGTCGTGCGTGGGCGTGCCACACCCATAATGCTATGTGCACACCTCAGAGTGCATGCGCGCACGACCAGCGCTCCCCCCCATTTTTGGCATGCTTTTTTTGCCCTCCTCAGCCTCCAGAGACTTTATAGAAGCCTGGGGAGGGCAAAAACAGCCCCCCCCCAGAGGCCCTTCCGGGTTTGCTCTCCGGAGCCTTCAGGGAAGCCTCCTGGATGCCCCTGAGGGCTAAAACCAGCCCTATGAGCAAACCAGAAGTTCGTTCCTGAAGTTCCGGTTTGCCCGTGTGTGCTGTGTGCTGGCCAGCTGACAGGGCAACGCCTCACGTGCCCTGACAAATGGCTCTGCGTGCCAATTGTGGCATGCATGCCATAGGTTCGCCATCACGGTCCTATCCTGTATCTCAAAAAAAAATATGTCAGGTCTACAGTACAAAATCTCATTTTATTTCCATCTATGTGATATCTAGGGCCCAGAGAGAAATAAACTTTGATTGTAGCTGCTGTTTTTACTTTCATATTTAAATAAGACTCTCATAAACACACACGCACACAACCCAAACTGATGCATTGTTAGGAAGCAGAGCTGCAGAATTTCACATTAAAGTGTTGCATATCAGCTAATAAAATGCTAGCAGACATAGAACTCAAACTTCCAAAACTCCTTTCAACTCTATCGAAATGTAAAACAATGAGAAAACTAATGCAACAGATATTTCAGAAGTAGTAACTGGACCGATACTAAATTTAATGCACTATTAGTTCAAACCATATGGATGAGTATAATCTACTGCATTTCTGATCATCCTCTTTCGTGCATCCTCTGCTGACTGAGAATGTTGATCATGTAGAAATCCAAAGAATGTTAAATTTGGGCAAGGTTACTATAATATCCATAGAAAGCAAAGTAGTTTTTAAAAGAAAAATATAATGTACAATTTAGAGCCCAGGTTCTCAGCCTCTCGGCTGCAGCCCACTAGTAGACTCTGAGCTGTTTGCAACCAGGCTACGAAAATGGGGGATGAGCACACATGGATGCACATCCCCACTTGCACAAGCACAAGGCGAGTGAGCAAATGGATCTGCGTGCATACACTTGCCAGCTGCTTGCGCCAAACCATCCTGTCTTCTTCCTCCAGTCAGTCCACAAAGCCAGATAGGTTTGGGAACTCTGCTTTAGTGGATTGGGCATTATATTTTGTACATCTGCTTAATGATAGCATTTAACAAGGACTCTATGATTCTTTTCATAATGGTTTTTGCCTGTTTGCATAAGGAGGACTCAATTTACTTTGTGTGTAATGAACACACAAATGCAAACATTTCACTTTTTATTTGGTGTTGATAAGCAGCACACAGGTTTACCCACGTAACACCGCTCTTGCGCGAGCTGCACTGGCTACCTGTCGTCTTTCGGGTGCGCTTCAAGGTGTTAGTCATCATCTTCAAAGCGCTCCATGGCTCGGGACCTAGCTATCTGCGGGATCGGATCCTGCCCCATACATCCTCACGGCCGATTCGCTCCCACAGAGAGGGACTTCTCCGGGTGCCGTCCACTAGACTTTGTCAGCGGGCGACGCCCAGGGGAAGGGCCTTCTCTGTGGCGGGCCCAGCCCTCTGGAACGACCTTCCCCCCGATATTAGGACAACTACGGACCTCCGCTCCTTCCGTCTAAAATTAAAGACACATCTTTTTCGCCTGGCCGGCCTTGGGTAGTCTCTGTTAAGGTTAGGGGTTTTAGGGGTAGTTTTAGTTTATGGGTTTTTAGTGCAGGACTAATTTAATTCATTTTTAATTTTGTATTCTGTCTGTGGTTTTAACTGTATTTTTAATTGCCTGTGCCCCGCCTCGAGTCCCTTTGGGGAGAGAGAGCGGGATATAAAATTAAAATTATTATTATTATTATTTTTCATGAAATGACTGATTTAAATATCTGTATTTGGGCCCATGATCACACAGTGGTTAGAGTGCAGTACTGCAGGCTACTTCAGCTGACTGCTAGCTGCAATTCAGCAGTTCAAATCCCACCAGGCTCAAGGTTGACTCAGCCTTCCATCCTTCTGAGGTTGGTAAAATGAGGACCCAGATTGTTGCGGGCAATAGGCTGACTCTGTAAAACCACATAGAAAACCACTATAAAAGCACAGTGAAGTGGTATATAAGTCTAAGTGCTATTGCTAGTGCTCGTGCTACTTATAGATGCTATACGGCTAATTCCAATTAGTAGTACTGATTTATTTATTTATTTATTTTATTTTATTGAATTTATACCCCGCCCTTCTCCAAACGGACCCAGGGCGGTGCATAGAAATATTAAAAACATACAAACATATAAAACTTTTTTTAAAAAACGTATACAACTAAAAACCTGTGCTAAAACCGAATTAAAATCCCCATTTTAAAACTATCTATGAGTCAGTATTGGAGGCTACGCTAGGCCGGCTAGTTGGAATAGGTATGTCTTCAGACACTTGCGGAAGAGGCGGAGGTCGGAGATGGTACGGAGTTCAGGAGGTAAGTCGTTCCAAAGGGCTGGTCCCACCACAGAGAAGGCTCTCCCCCTGGGTGTCGCCAGTCGGCATTGTCCGGCCGACGGCACCCTGAGGAGGCCCTCTCTGTGGGAGCGTATCGGTCTGAGGGATGTATGGGGCAGGAGGCGGTCTCGCATATAACTAGGCCCCGAGCCATGGAGCGCTTTAAAGATGGTCGTTAGAACCTTGAAGCGCACCCGAAAGACCACAGGAAGCCAGTGCAGCTCGTGCAGGATTGGTGTTATATGGGAGTGTCTAGGCGCTCCCGTAATCACCCACACGGCTGCGTTCTGGACTAGCTGTAGCTTTCGGGTGCACCTCAAGGGAAGCCCCATGTAGAGAGCATTACAGTAGTCGAGTCAAGACATGACGAGTGCTTGAGTGACTGTGCATAAGGCACCCCGGTCCAGTAAGGGGCGCAATTGGCGCATCAGGCGTACCTGATGGAACGCCCCCCTGGCCACAGCTGCCACATGGTCCTCCATAGACAGCCGGGAGTCCAGGAGGACACCCAAATTGCGCGCCCTCTCCACGGGGGCCGGTGTTTCGCCCCCAATGGCCAGAGTTGGAATAATCTGGCTGAATCAGGGTGCCGGAAGCCACAGCCACTCAGTCTTGGACGGGTTGAGCTTGAGTTTGTCACTACCCATCCAAATCCGTACGGCCTCCAAGCACCGGGACATAACCTCGACGGCATCGTTGGGGTGGTCTGGGGTGGATATGTACAACTGAATATCATCAGCGTACAGATGATATCCCACCCCAAAACCACGGATGATCTCACCCAGCGGCTTCATATATGTGTTGAACAGTAGGGGCGAGAGGACCGACCCCTGAGGTACCCCACATATGAGGGGCCTCGAGGCCGACCTCTGCCCCCCTGCCAACACACATTGCGACCGACCAGAGAGGTAGGACAAGAACCACCGCAAACGGTGCCTCCCAGCCCCAACCCCCCCAGTCGGCGCAATAGGATACCATGGTCGATGGTATCAAAAGCCGCTGAGAGGTCTAATAGGACTAGGATAGAGGAAAATCCTCTATCCCGCGCCCTCCAGAGATCAACCACCAACGCGACCAATGCCGTCTCGGTGCTGTGCCTGGGTCGGAAGCCGGACTGGCGCGGGTCTAGATAATCAACTTCCTCCAAGTGTCGCTGAAACTGTTGAGCCACCACACTCTCAACAACCTTCACTAAAAAGTGAAGGTTGGAGATGGGACGATAGTTCTCTAATAATGCTGGATCCAGGGAGGGCTTCTTGAGGAGGGGCCTTACTACCGCCTCTTTCAAGACGGCAGGCAAGGACCCCTCACTCAAAGATGCGTTGACAATGCCCTGGAGCCAGCCTCGTGTTGTCTCCCAGGATGCCAGTACAAGCCAGGAGGGACACGGGTCCAATAAACATGTGGTGGCCCTAAGTCTCTTTGACAACTTGTCCATATCCTTGGTAGTAACAAAATCAAACTCCTCCCATGATGGTGTCACAAGAGCAGCCTTGGCACGCTCGACTGGACCACTGTCGATGGAGGGTAACTCGCTCTGAATCCGAGTGATTTTCTCCTGCAGATAAATCCCAAATTCCTCTGCTCGACCCTGTAAAGAGGCTTCCCGCGGCCTCTGTTGGAGGAGGGAGCAGGTCACCCCAAACAGGGCGGCAGGGCGGTTATCTGCGGATGCAATAAGAGTGGCACAATACTCACGTTTGGCCACTCTTATCGCCACATGATAAAATTACACATTAACCATTTCTATTTTAGGATTTCTTTTCTCTTTTTCTGTCTTTAAAGTTTCACCATTCAAGCACTCGTGACTTCTCATCTGGACTACTGCAATGCTCTCTACATGGGGCTCCCCTTGAGATGCACTCGGAGGTTGCAGTTGGTCCAGAATGCGGCCGCGCGGGTGATCATGGGAATCTCAAGACATTCCCACATAACACCACTCCTGCGCGAGCTGCACTGGCTACCTGTGACCTGCCGGGTGTGTTACAAGGTTTTGATGACCATATTCAAGGTGCTCCATGGCACGGGGCCTAGCTACCTTCGAGACCGTCTTGTACCCCATACATCCCTTCGACCGACTCGCTCCCAGGGAGAGGGTCTTCTCCAGGTGCCGTCGACCGGACAATGCCGGTTGGCGGCTCCCAGGGGAAGGGCCTTCTCTGTGGTGGGCCCTACCCTCTGGAATGGCCTACCTCCTGACCTCCGTTCCATCACAGACCTCCGCTTGTTTCGCCGGCACCTAAACACTTATTATTTTCATCTGGCCAGCCTAGCATGATCTACTCCACACCCATTATTTTATAACAAATCAAAATTGTAATTTGGGTTTTAAATTTAAACTTATTTTAAGCAGGGTATTGATTTAATTTAGTTATTATTTAATAATATTTTGTATTTATGTATAATTGATTTTAAATCTCTGTTCGCCGCCCCGAGTCCCTTTGTGGTGAGATGGGTGCGGGTTATAAATGTGAAAGAAAAATAAATAAATAAATAAACAAACAAACAAACAAACAAACAAACAAACAAACAAATAAATAAATAAATAAATAAATATCCTGTTCTTTCAATCTAACATCCAGATCTGCACACACGGGTCTGTTTTATTGGAGGATAGGTGGGTTTAGCTACATGTCAAGCTGCACGCAGACTAACATGTAGTGAGGAGAGAACAGTCTTCAAAGAAAAATAAGAAAGTCCAGTTGCCTCTTGGAAAAAACACCTTTGGACAACCATGACCTGGATGATAGAGAATCTCCATTGACAATAAAATAATCAGGGAGCAAGACACACCATCCTTAGACATCTAGAAGTTGTATGGCAGAGAAGATTTCCAAATGTTAGGAGTATGCAAGACTGAAAAGTTTTGTTCTGAGTGTAGAAGAAAACAGCTACACTGCAAACTCAAACTCCCCTGGACAAGCTACATTCCTTGGAACAAAAGTTGAAGCATCTTCAGCACCTCATTCTGACCTTAGAACATAGCTCTCAAAAGAGGCAGTTTTGTTTCAGGCTTGAGATACTCAAAGCAGCTGAGCACTCAAGGCCCAAATGGTCTGCTTTGAGGGTGAAATTGCTTTTTATGTCCAGAATACTCTGTGCACTCTGTTGAAATGACCAAGTTTTGTTTGAGTTCTGACCTGGAAACAAAACCATTGGAGCACACCTGGCTCTCTTTCTTTCCTTGTTTTCCACTTCAAGCATAAAATGCTTGAAAGGCCTGTTTCCTTGTTAAAAACATTTCAAAGTCAAGATGTTTTCAGATTTTTCTCAAACACTGGGTCTTCATGAATGTGCTTTGCTGTTCTTTCTTTTAAGAGAAAGTGGAAAATGGGAGGACTCTTACCACAGCAAATTCAGGCTGCATGTTTGATTCTTGGATAAGTTTATTTTACACATTGATTTATTTATTTTATTTATTTAGTTTGTCCCGCATGAATTAGACAACATATATACGTATAAATATGATTTTGGATACATGAAATCGATACGAATAAAAAAACCATTTGGACAGGGATGGAAGGCACATTGGTACACTTATGCACACCCCTTACAGACCTCTTAGGGATAGGGTGAAGTCGACAGTAGACGTCTAAGGTTAAAGTTATGGGGGGTTGAGGAAGAAACCACAGAGTCAGGTAGTGCATTCCAGACATTGACCACTCTGTTGCAGAAATCATATTTTCTGCAGTCGGGTTTGGAGTGGTTTACCTTAAATTTGTATCTATTGTGTGCTCGTGTATTGTTGTGGTTGAAGTTGAAATAGTCATTGATAAGTAGGATGTTGTAGTGGATAATTTTATGTACTATGCTTAGGTCAGACTGAAGGTGGCGTAGTTGTAAGTTGTCTAAGGTCAACATTTCAAGTCTGGTGGCATAGGGCAGGGGTCTGCAAAGTTGGCTCTTTTAAGACTGGTGGACTTCAACTCCCAGAATTCCCCAGTCAGCCTTCCTGGCTGGAGAATTCTGGGAGTTGAAGTCCACCAGTCTTAAAAGAGCCAACTTTGCAGACCCCTGGCATAGGGTATTCAGTTGCTAGCAGAGGAGTGGAGGACTCTTCTTGTGAAGTATCTCTGGACTCACTTGATTATATTAATGTCCGATATGCAGTGCGGGTTACAGACAGATGAGCTGTATTTGAGAATTGGTCTAGCAAATGTTTTGTATGCTCTGGTTAGCAGTACTATATTACCAGAGAAGAAGCTATGCAAGATTAGTTACCAACTCTTAATGCCTTTTTGTCAATGTTATTACAGTGGGCACTGGCACTTAGATCATTAGATATGAGTACGCCAAGGTCCTTGACAGAGTGCAGGTCATCTACAAGGTAGTGTCCACCTAGCTTGTATTTTGTGTTCTGATTTTTGTTGCCACTGTGTAAGACACAGCATTTGTTGGTTGAGATTTGGAGTTACCAATTGTTTGACCATTCTGACACATAGTCTTTTTGAAGGGTAGCAGCATTGCCAGTGAGGTTAAATAGTTTACATCATCAGCAAAGAGGATGCAGTTGCTTGTAATATGATTTCAAAGGTCATTTAAGTAAAGTATAAAGAGTGTTGGTCCTAAAATGCTTGCCTTGGGGGGACAGCGCTGTTAACAGGCACAGGATTTGATATGGCGCTCCCTATTTTGACCACTTGTTGCCTGTTTGACAAGAATGCAGCTATCCAATTATGCAGGGGTCCAGAGATGCCATAAGATTTTATTTTTAGAAGTAGTACCACTGAATTAAAAGCTTTACAAAAGTCTATGTAAATTGCGTCAATTGCTTTGCCTTGATCGAGTTATGTAGTCCATATGTTTTTGCAATGTAGAAGTTGTAGATTACAGGATAAGTTTTTTCTGAAATCAAATTGTTTGTTGGAGAGTAGGTTGTTCATTTCTAAGTGGAGGGTAATCGATTGGTTTATGATTGATTCCATGATGTTGCAGGTGATGCAACATAAAGAAATTGGTCTGTAATTTTAAACTAGGCTGGGGTCCCCCTTTTTGAAGATAGGGATGACTGTGGCTAGAGAACATAGGTTGGGCAAGGTGTTTGTTCTGAAAGATTTTTCAAAGATTATGCTTAGAGGTTCTGCTATGGCAATGGAAAGCTTTTTAAAGAAGTTGACAGATAGTCCATCAGGTCCAACAGATAGAGATGGTTTTAGGTTGCATAGTGCCTTTTCAATGTTATCTTCTGTAAAATTGATTTGTGTTACATCGTTGTAATTATTTGTGGTATGACTAGGAAATATTGGGCATGAGCCATTGCTGTTTACAAAGACAGAGCCGGAGAATGTGTTAAAGAGGTTGGCTTTAATGGCTTCATAATTAGGGGTGGGATAGATCTTGAGTCTTTAAGTTGGTAGGTAACAAAATTATAGAAGGCGCAGTTGGATTTTGTGTGCAGAAGGTTTTCCTCTTGTTTGATGTGATTTATTTATTGTTTGATTTAGCGGTAAAAACATTTTTACCTCAGAATTTATATCTTCCTAAGTTTTTGTATTATTTGTTATGAACCTCTCAATGAAGTTATAATGGAATGAAGTAGTCTTTACTTTGTTTTAGCATCTGGCACCTAAATCAGTCATGGCTGCAGTTTTCTAGTTATTATGGGAGGAACTATTCAAGTTGACAATGTAAATAAGAGAAGGATGGAATGGGTAGCTGAAGGATGAAGAGCTCAGAGGAGAGGAGACTTCCTGGTCTGAAAGACATTTGCTGGAAAGACCAAACAAGTAACCACAAACAAGTAGAATGTTTGAAGGAGTGTCACAATTATTATGTTTGGGTGATGATCACTATATAGTAGCAAACACATGCAGTAAACTGGGAGAGTGCCACTATAGACCAAGTATGGCAATTATGGGTCCTGGTACCCATAACAAGTTTTGCATTAGGCTAAAACCAAATAGAACAATTCAGAAGACTGAGCTGATGGAATCTCAGCAACTAGTTCAACAAATCTCTTAACCCTCATTGAAAACTATAAGGCAATTTTCAACTGTTTCCCATAATCAATAGTTGAATGGAAGGTACCTTTCTGCACAAGTTCAGTACTTTTAATAATTTAGCTTTACATTACTAAATTTAATTAAATAAATTTAAGTCTAGAGAAAAGAAGGACTAGGTGTGACCTAATAGCAGTATCCCAGTATTTGAGAAGCTGCCACAAAGAAGAGGGGGCCAAGTTATTTTCCAAAGCATCAGAAGGCAAGGCAAGAAACAATGGATGGAAGCTATCATAATCAAGGAGAGAAGCAACTTGGAATTAAGGAGAAACTTCCTATCAGTGAGGACAATTAACCAACTGCCTTCAGAAGCTGTAGGTTCTTCATCATTGGAAGATTTTAAGAAGAGACTGGATAGCCACCTATTTGAAATGGTATAGGGTTTCCTTCTTGAGCAGGGGATTGGACTAGAAGATATCCAAAGACCCTTCCAGCTCTATTCTGAGTGAAGGATTGAATTCCACTACTTTCTTTGACCCATTATATTACAATTGAAGCAGTGGTTATTGGCTTGCTTCTTCTAATTTTATATATGTGTGTGAACCCATCAGTGGTGAATTTCAATTTTTTTTACTATCAGTTCTGTGGGGGTGGCTTGGTGGGCATGGTGTGGCTTGGTGGGCATGGCAGGGGAAGGAAACTGCAAAATCTCCATTCCCTCTCCACTCTGGGTCCAGCCAGAGGGGGCATTTGCCAGTTCTCCAAACTACTCTAAATTTCCGCTATCAGTTCTCTGAACTACTCAAAATGTCCGCTGCCAGTTATCCAGAACCCACTAGATTTCACCCATGGTACCCATGTATTTGTGCATACTTTTCAAAATAGTCTTGATTCCTGGTGACTACAAGGACAAGTCCAGGGATATTTCTGCATCTGTAGTTTTCCAAATGTTCAAAGCTAAAGCATCATTTATAATATTCCCATTTAGTTGCAGAGTTTTGATCTCTGATGGAAAAGGTTATTTCTTTGTTCCTCTATTTTTGGAGCAACAGCTCCAAATATGCCCCACTAGCTCTTTTGTCCTTGCAGGCAGTCTTTTCTGTGTAGAGTATAAGAGTATGACCTTATACTGTTATAAGTGTATACAGCTAACCAGAAGTCAAATTATGACAAGCCATTTTCTCCCAAATGGCTTGTCACAATTTTACTTCTGGTTACCTCTGCTGTCCTATTATTTAGTAGAATTGTTTTGTTGGTTCCTGACAATATGTTATTTATGTGCCCTCCTGTTAATTTTTTTTTAAAAAACTAGATCATAATCAAATGAAAATCTTTATACATCTTTCTATTGAGGAAATTGATACTCAGCACTCAATCTCTTTTAGCACAAACAACATATTTCCCAGTTTCTCTTGATTTATCCTTTAGCAGGATAGAATATTTACAATATTTATTTGACTAATCCCATCCTTTGTTTTGCCTCCTTTTTGCTTAGTTCAATTCTTTTCAGTTAGCCCTAATAGACCTTAAAGTCTATTAAGTCTTAAAGTAATCCCCTACAATAAGTTATTTTGCCTGGGTGAGAAGGATGCCTTATGATATGAGTCTTCTGTTTGTGTTTCTATTGCACATTTCAGAGAGATATTTCTGACTTAATATGAGTCAAGTTGCCTAAAACAACTTTGATTGGTGTTTTAATTTTTTAAACTTAATAACTGGATCAAAGTATATTAAACTCGGTGACTGAAGTTTTGGTAGCAGCTATATAAGCCTGGCTTACTGAATAAATCCTTTTATTATCCTACTTTGTGTATTTTTTGGCAGCATTGATGTAACACTGAACTTTTGGGCAGCAGCTATGTAACACTGAATAACTGGGCAACTGGTATTAAAGTCAATCACCTAGTTTGGTAGCTGCTGTGTAACACTGGCTAAATAAGTAAGTCCTTTACTGTCCTACTTTCACAGCAACTACGTAACACTAACATTTTTGGCAGCAGCTATGTAAATGTCTAACTGGGCAAATCCTTTTATTGTCATACTTTGTGTGTGTATATATATATGTGTGTGTTCAGCTTTTAACCTGAAATATAGCAGTAGCACTTGGACTTACAGTATATACCACCTCACAGTGCTTTACAGCCCTCTCTAAGCAGTTTACAGAGTCAACCTCTTGCCCTCAACAATCTGGGTCCTCATTTTGTTGACCTCAGATGGATGGACAGCTGAGTCAACCTTGAGCCCTGTGAGATTCGAAGTGCCAAATTGCAAGCAGCTGGCAGTCAGTAGAAGTATCCTGCAGTACTGCATTCTAACCACTGCACCACCACGGCTCAAACAAAGTATAGTTTTGTTCTTCATGCTTTAGCTTTTTTATTATTTACTTTTGTATTGATTTGTATGTGTGTGTGTGTGTGTGTGTGTGTGAGAGAGAGAGAGAGAGAGAGAGAGAGAGAGAGAGAGAGAGAGAGAGAGAACTGTCATTTACCTTGATCCATTGCTTTGTTTCTATTAATTTAATTTGCAATAAAGCAACTGTTATAAAACAGTAATTTCAGGTTCTCTCTGCTATATAATTGGGCTTAGAAGCTATCTCTAAGGGAAGTTTTTAGCTTTTTTATGTCAAATTGTGCTAACAGAGCCCAGTTTAGACACACAGAAGTAGCCAGGCAGGCAAACAGAGGAGAGGGGCAGGCAGGCAGATATAGATCCTCTAGATCAGGGGTCCCCAACCTTTTTTTCACCAGGGACCGGTTTCATTTTAAAGAAAATTCTGCGGACCGGCTGAGGGACTCAGCAGTCATGTGACTGGGTGGGCGTGGCCAACTTTGAAAATGTGAAACTCACTTAACAATGATCTTGGTTAGCAACCAAACTTTTGGCCTCAACTGTGGTCATAAGTTCTTTCTTTCTCTCTCTCTCTCTCTTTCTTTCTCTTACTTTGTCTCTGTCTCTCTTTTTTTCTCTCGCTATTTCTTTCTTTCTCTCTTTCCCTTTCTCTCTATTTCTTTCTCTTTCCCTCTTTCTGTATCTTTTCCTGTCTCTTTCTTTCCTTTCTGTCTCTTTCTCTCTGTCTGTCTTTCTCTCCCACTTTTTTCTTTCTTTCTCTCTTTGTGTCTCTCCTTCATCCGCCCATTTCTGTCACTCTGTGTGTGTGTGTGTGTGCGTGTGTCTGTCTGTCTGTCTTGCATTCATTCAATCACTCCTTCTGTGTCTCTGTCTATCTTTCTCTCCCTCCCTCTGTCTCTCTATGTGTGTCTGTCGTCGTCATCGTCGTCTCGTCCCCCCGCCCCCCGCCTCCTCATCCCGCCTGCCACGCTTGGTCGCTCGTTCAGGCTCCGTGGCTGGATAGGGGCCAGGCTGGAGAGGAGGAGGAGGGAGGGGGGCAGCCCATTGGGGAGAACGGGCACGGGAGAACGCAGGAGGATGGTGGGGGCTCTTCCTCCACCCTCGTCGACGGAGGGACTCCTGTGCGCCGCCGGAGCAACCCGCCAGTTCCCTCCCCAGCCCGCAGAGCCTCCGCAGTCCCTGGAAAAAAATGAGTGGCCGGCATGCCAGCAGGGGAGGGAATCGGTGGCCGGTCCGGCGGCGTCCAGGAATCCTTCCGTCGACGAGGGTGGAGGAAGAGGCACACTCCAACGGCGCGAACAGCCGCGCCTGCGTTCTCCCGCGCGCTGTGCTCAGGGGGCTGCCTCCTCCTCCCTCCTCCTCCTCTCTAGCCCTGTGGCCCGGCTCCCATCCAGCCACGGACCGGCACCGGTCCGCGGCCCGGGGGTTGGGGACCCCTGCTCTAGATAGTCTCTCCCCCTCCCACCTGCCTCCACTCCTCTCTCATAGGAGTTGTAGAATTAGAGGACTTGGAACAATTCATTGATCCCAATAAATTACTCAAGGGCCCTTTCACTATGTCTCAGAACAATTTAATGTTCCAGGTAAAAGTGGAGCAACTCAAAAGAATTCTGAAGAGCAATTCTCTTTTCTTAATGTTAGTTACTTACTATTAGTTTATCATGGGGAAGATATCACATCTGGCATCACAAATCTATCTTGGTGGAACAGAACAATTATTGTATCTATATTGATTATAAATTAACTGATTTTTTTTCCTTTCCAACATTGCTGATCAAGGCAAGATAGAAAGGATTTTCTGTTCAGAAGTCAAACATCTACTTTACAAAAGTATACAAAATAGGTATAATCATCTCTAATCCTTTAAGAACTAAAAATAAATATACATACATACATACATACATACATACATACATACATACATACATACATACATATTGCAGAAGCAAAAATAAAGATGGTGCTGCAAACAATAGAACCGTTGAGGTGCGTGGATGCCAAGTGATTACTTACTCATCTGAATCAATCTGAACCAGTAGGAACCCAACTCTGAGGAAGGGGGTTTGTGGGGGGTGTATGTTCCAGGATAACTCTGGAATGCCTCAAGCAATTTCAACCAAATTTGGTACACTGCTGGCTTACTCTCTGGAAAAAAAATATTGTGGGCTGTAAGACACCCCTAACACCCCTTGGGGGCTGGGGGTGTTAACAGAACATAAGATACAGCCTGTTGTGCCTTAAATGGATTCTACTGTACTGCCATAAAATGGCTTCTACTGTAAAGTGCAGTAGAGTTGCCATGGTAACAGCTTCACAGTACTCCACAAAGGGGCTCCCTCTGGTAAGGGGGAAAATCCAACATTAGAAATTACGTTTAGTCCAGAAATTTCCCTCTATAAATAAATACCCAGGCAATGCCAGGTTATCAGCTAGTTTATATATAAATATTTTGAAAACAGTGCATTATCCAGGCATTTCATTTTACACCCCCCCCCCCAAAAAAACCCAACCACATATATGGTAATAATGATATAAATAGTAATTGTAACAATATTAATAGTTATATTAGCTTATTTATAATCATAGTCAGTTTATTTTTTGCCATTTACCTAGTTCTAAAGTATAGCCAAAGTTTTTCGCCCTTACTATCATTGTTTCTCTTACTTAGTCATCTTCCATTTTAAAACTTAGTAAATAATTGTATAATTTTCATACCAGTTTTTCATCTGTCCCTATTTAGTATCTGATCAAGTGTTGTTGGGTCTTCATAAAAAAAACCTAGAATTAGAACTTAAAGAGAAATAATATGTATAGAAAGTTTGGGCTGCATATTTTTAAGCTAGTAGAAGAGAGGAATACTGAAGATTTGGAAATTAGCAAAGATCAGAAAGAATGGACAAGTTGATATGAGAGTAAAACAGTCAAGTTTAATGAAGAAGTTGACAGAAAATCTGAGAAGCAGAAAGATCACTAGCAAAGATCAGAATATAATCAATTCTGCTTGAGCAATAATCTAAAATAAGATTGACTTCACCAGATAACACAAATAAGGACTTGCATTAAGAATCAAGGTGAGTTACCATCTGAATTAAGCAGAAACTAGAAAAGTAAAAATAGAAGTTATTTGGACAATTTTTATACTTCAGAAGGAAATTGAACATCAAAATCTGCATTTATACAGCTAAATGGCTGAATAAAATTGGGATTTTAGGTTGCAAGCATAATGTTTTGTAGTGCCCCAAAATGTCTACTCAAATCTTTATTGGATCTGCATTATTCTGGATCCTTATTCAAGGTATATTCAGAACACTGGCAGTGGGTGAGGTGGGTGGATGAGAGATTAAAAAAAGAAGATGGGGGTCATTGCAGTGTGGTTGGAGCCTACACCCCATTTTTTATTATAGTGCATAGATACAACGCACAAGCAAATGGGTGGGGTTTCAATCACACGGTTGCAACTGCCATCTTGTCTTATTTTACTGCAGGGACCCTATTGATGACAAATATTGTAATAATTAAAGTATATCACAGCTCACCAAGTGAAATAATAATTTAATTTAACATTTATTACAGTTCTTCCTTCCCACATGTCTGAAATCCTCCAACAAGATTTCAATACACAGAGAGAGAGAAAGAGAGAGAGAGGGAGGGAGGGAGGGAGGGAGGGAGGGAGGGAGGGACTGAGTGGCATAGCTACAGGTACAAGGGATGCGGTGACTCAGTGACTAAGACACTGAGCTTGTCGATCAGAAAGGTTGGCAGTTCGGTGGTTCAAATCCCTAGTGCCACGTAACAGAGTGAGCTCCTGTTATTTGTCCCAGCTTCTGCCAAACTAGCAGTTTGAAAGCATGTAAAAATGCAAGTAGAAAAATAGGAACCCCCTTTGGTGGGAAGGTAACAGCGTTCCATGTGCCTTCAACGTTTAGTCATGCTGGCCACATGACCACAGAGACTTCTTCAGACAGTGCTGGCTCTTTGGCTTTGAGATGAGCACCGCCCCCTAGTGTCAGGAACAACTAGCATGCATGTGGGGAAACCTTTACTTACAGGTATACAGTAGATATTACTGTACATACATTATGCCTGCATATGGATTACAGAACAAACAAAAGTAAATGATATCATCAAGAGAGTTAAAAGAATTGAAATGGAAATGGGCTGGTCACATAGAACTGAAAGAAGAACTGAGGCAGGTAGACCAAGGTAGTCATAGAATGGATTCCACTTAATAAAAAGCATCCACAAAATGGATCAATGACACCTGCAAGTATGGTGGGCCCAATTGAGAAAAGAAAGCTCAGGATCATATAGGTTGGAAACAAGTGGAAGAGGCCTTCATCCTGCAGGGGATAGACCAGGGGTGAGCAAACTTTGCAACTTTAAGTCTGAAGGACTTGAGCTCCCAGAATTCTCCAGCCAGCTTTGCTGGCTGGAGAATTCTGGGAGCTCAAGTCCTTCAGACTTAAAGTTGCAAAGTTTGCCCACCCCTGGGATAGACAATGGCTCAAATGATGATGATGATATGCATTATATATTTTATATACATTTTTATATATTTTATGTTTTATATTTTTATATATATAATAACATGTTTAGCATCACAACGAGTCCATCTATCTGACTCAGCTCCCTATTTGGATTAGAAAATATTGCTTCAGCGTCTCTTGGCTCCACATCAGAGCACAGAAGCCAAGTTTTTCTATTATCAGCTTGGCACTGCTGGAAGCAATAAGGCATTCTGAAGTGTTTATATTCAGGTATACCACACCATATTGTGAACTGGTCAGAGAACATTGAAAGAACATCTGCTTGACCAGGATTTCCTTCATCGCCCCAGTTATGAAGAAATGAAAGAGAGGACAAAGGAGCATGGCAGCTGGGCAACAGTCCTTTCGTAATGATATGAAGGCAGCTTATATTCTGGTGGTAGTTTGTCGGAGGGATGCAATGGCTCAGTGATTAAAGATACCAAGCTTGACATCCCAAGTTCGAGCCCCAAGTGCTGCACTCTTGATGAACTCTTGACCTTCCCCCACCTTCTGCCCTCCAATTTGAAAGCATGCAAATGTGAGTAAATAAATAGGTACCATTTAAGTGGGAAAGTAACAGTGTTCTGTGCATTTCGGCATGTAGCCATGCTGGCCACATGGCCACAGAAAAGTCTTCAGACAATGCTGGCTCCCTTGGCTAAGAAATGGAAATGAACACCTCCCCCTAGAGTCAGGAACAACTATACAGGAGAACCCTTTACCTTTTTCAAAACTTCTATGCGATCAGAAGATTAACAATATTCAGTAGATATGTTGTCTACTTCAAAGTACACTTTTATGAGATTCATCAGTGCGAAATCAATATCATCTACTTATGCAACTGAATATATTGCTATGAATCACTTTCATAACCAATGCATTTGGAAGAAAAGGCCTAAAATGTCATACACAAATGCATAAATTTTAAAATGCATCTTAAAACCATATTGCAAACACACGAGAGAATCTTCAGATGTGAAAAAAATGTTTCTTTTTCTTTTTTAAAATCAAATATATTTTTAATTAGAAAAGGTAATGTGGTTTTAACGTCATAAACCATTTTATTCCTTTATTATGGCAGTGGCTTTTTTTAGCAGAATGTTTGGGTTGTTTTCTGAGTTCTTCAGTACGAACTTTAACCTTGAACTACAGGAAGTCCTTGACTTATGACTTTTTGTTTAGCAACCATTTGAAGTTTTGACAGTGCTGGAAAAAAGTAACTTACAACCAGTCCAGTGGTGAGTTCCTACTGGTTTGGACCAGTTCGGCCAAACCAGTAGTGGTTTGGCAGCCTGGGTTGCTGGAACCGGCAGCAACCCAGGTCTGCCACATTCCCGAACCTGTTCTCTGGGAGACGCCATAGGTGCCACCATTTTGTTTTTTGCTTCTGCCCATGCGCAGAACAATTTTTATTGCACTACACATGCACGCATAGTGGGCGTCAAGCATGTACGCACAGCATGTCCACAAACGAACCAGCAGTAGTGCCTGCCAGAGCCCACCCCTGAACCAGTCCTCATACTTATGAGACTGTCACAATCCCCACAGTCACAATATTGTGATTTGGGCACTTGGCAACCAACATATATCTACGACAGTTTCAGTATCCCAAGGTCATACGATCACCCTTTGCAACCTTCCCAGTCAGATTCCAATAAGCAAAGCTGGTGAAGAAAGTTAAATTTGCTTAACGACTATGGCAAAAAAAGATTGTGCAGTTGATTGCGGTCATGTCATGACTTACTTAACTGCATCATGGTGGATGTTCTGGTCCCAATTGTAGTTGTTAAGCCCAGCACAACCTGTACTTTCAGGTACACTTCCATGGAAACATGCATGGTTTCTAAAAAATCAAAGGTTCAGTTCCCAACTGAAAATGTTTCTTATAACCTGAAACTGGCAGGGAGGAAAGATCCGCAGATGCCATGTCTGATGAGATGCCAAATAGTTGTTGAATTAATTTATCACCCTAATGAATGCTGCTCAGAAAACAGTGCAATATTGCTTAATAGTAACTGCAGCTGAAAATATGTATTAGCAGAGGAAAACATTAAAATCTTGGATTTCCAAAGGAATGGAAAATGTATTAAAAATAATACAAATAAAAAGAATCCCTCTGTGTTGTGCTGAAAAGACAGTAAGGAGCCTTTCTTTATAGGAACATTGTGCTAACAAAGCTGGTTATCTTCTTGATAGTTTCTGGTATTACGTTGTCCCTAACTTTGTGTTTTTTTAAGGTGCTAAAGACTATTCCTTTTCAGCAGGTTTTTGCCAGTTATGTTTTTAATGTAATGTTGCTTTTCCCCCTTATGTGTGCATTATTCTTATGTTTCCATGATGAGAGCAGCCTATGACTATTCAATAGATAGGCTTTCCAGTATGATGCTTTATATCAAAGTAAGATGAAATTTTAACCCTCTTTTTTAAAAACTTTCTCATGTTCTTGTATAGGGACACAGTGGCTCAGTGGCTAAGACGTTTGGTGGTTCGAATCCCTAGCACCACGTAACAGAGTGAGTTCCTGTTACTTGTCCCACCTTCTGCCAACCTAGCAGTTCGAAAGCATGTAAAAATGCAAGTAAAAAAATAGGGACCACTTTGGTGGGAAGATAAGGGCTTTCCATGTGCCTTCGGCATTTAGTCATGCCGGTCACATGACCACAGAGACATTTTTGGACAGCGCTGGTTCTTCAGCTTTGAAACAGATGAGCACTGCCCCCTAGAGTGAGGAATGATTAGCACATATGTGCGAGGGGAACCCCTATCTTTACCTTTATATGTTCTTGCTGAATTATACAACTACTTCTGATTCTTGGTGCTCCAATGAACATTCCCCCTAGGATTGTCTGCTGCTATAATTTCTTTCAAAGTCTTGCTTGCTTGTTTCATTAGGGATGGTGTAGAAAGTAAGAAAGCCTTGACTGAATTGTCTAAGAACCATCACCTTGACAAAAGGGGGCTGATACATTTTTTTTAAGTCTAGAGTTATACAATGCTCCCTCCTGATTCATTTTAATATAAGAAGGCAGAATAGGGATAACACAATCCACCTTGCAAGATTCTATTAATACAGGCTATCACAATGAAAGCAGCTTTAATCTTCTATGAAGTCGATTTCCTGATCTGGTCTATCTAAATGATATTGAATAAAGGTGTCTTCTGTTCAGAGGTGGCATTCAGCAGGTTCTGACCAGTTCTGGATAACTGGTAGTGGATATTTTGAGTAGTTTGGAGAAACGGTCAATACCACTTCTGACTGGCCCCACCCCCATCTATTCTCTGCTGGTCCCAGCTGATCGGGAGGAAATGGGGATTTTGCAGTAACCTTCCCCTGGAGTGTGGCAGGAATGGAGATTTTACAGTATCCTTCTCCTGCCATGCCCACCAAGCCATGTCATACCCACCAAGCCACGCCCACAGAACTGGTAGTTAAAAAAAAATGAATCCCACCACTACTTCTGTTGCCTTTTTCAGTTGATTTTCATTGAAGATCATCTCACCTTCCAGTTCATCTTGCCTTTACATTATGTATTCCAAATGTTTAAACTTTCGCTATAGTCTGGGTGTTTCCAGTGAAGTGTCTGGTTTTACTTTATGTGCCAACTCAAGTGGTGGGATCTTTGGCAACTAACTAAGATCCAAAGTGACTCCTTTCAAGGAGGACCCTCACTGAGTTCTACCAGTTACAATAAGCAAGACCCATTGGAATGAAAAAGTTAGGGTTACATGAAATTCAGTAAGTGGATTATTTTCCATTTAGAACAAATATGTTCCCTAACACATCGTGTTGGAGGCATTCAGAATTTATTTTTAGCCGCTTCCTTGCATCCCATGAGAAGGGGTGGTCTTTTCAATGATAATGAAAAAAACTTGCATCTGACTGTTTGCATAATAGTTTCCTGAATGTTAATTAGTCTGGGAACCAGCTGTTACACAAAGGCATCCATTTTTCTTTGTTCTGCCTCTCACAATCTTATGTTACAACTGGGAAAACCACAGCCTTGACAATCTTTGTTGTCTGTGTGATGTCTGCTATTTCAGATTTTGTCTGGATTCATCAGTCTTTCTCCCAAAAAGGAGACATCTCTTTATTGCATGGCTAAAGTCACCATCCATGTGAACTTCTAAAGCTAGGAAGACAACTTCTATTACTGGTTCAGTGTTTCTCCATTTGCATTGGATTGGACCTGTCTACTTACATGAGTGTTAGTAGGCAAGGAAATTCCTTAAGTCTTTCTTGCTTCAAGCCATCAGAGTGCTGTCATCAGCAGATCTGTAGTGCTGATGATAACCCAGCAATTAAAATTCTAATTTCTATTTCTTTTTGTCAACACTTTTCATGATCTGCAGGTAGTCCTCAAGTTACAATGGCAATTGCGACTGGGATTGCAACCACTAAGCCATAAAGTCTTCAAGTGCAGCATCGCATGACTACTTCATGATGGCAATTCAGGCAGTTCTGGTTGTTGATGTAACCCCAAGAATCAGATACACAGATCATTAGGTTGGAAGCAGCAAGAGTCACAGATAAGGAGTGCAGCAATGCCACAAGGAGGTGGTGGAGGCTCTAGAAGGGGGAATGGGATAACTTGCTGCGTCCAACTTGCCATGGCCAACTCATCACTGCCAACTTATCACAGGCAACTCGCTGTGGGACAACTTGTCATGGTCACTATAGGACAACTTGCTGTAGGACAATGTAACCATTCTATTTCATTATTTAAAGTAAATAAAAATATTTTAATGTTTGCCATTCATATTTTATTCTGTCACTTCTTTCTGCATCCTTTCTTTAATTATTCTATTCTACCATTTCTTTGATATTAGTGTAACTCTTGTCCTGAAGCGAGTTGTCCTATGCCAAGATGGCCTTGGCAAGTTGGCCATGGCAAGTTGGTTGAGGTGACTTAGCAGTGACAAGTTGGCTGTGGCAAATTGATCATGGCGAGCTGGTCATGGCAAAGTGTCATAGACACCCTGGGATGCTTGAGGCACACAGCGCTTGAGTTGGGGGAGAGGGGGCTGTGGAGTGGTGTTATCTCAGGAAGGGGAGGGAATAAAGGACATGATACATGTAAGTGAAGAAAGATGGGTGGTGGGGCGACTTACCTGGTTGCCAAACACCTGCATTTTGTTTACATGACTGTGAGGGGTTGCAATATTTGGAACTTTGAAAATCAATTTTAAGTCCCTTTGTTTAGCATTATTATAACCTTGAACAATGAATTAATGGATGTTCAAGTGAAAACTACTTGTACTCTTCATTTAAGTTTTATGCATGTTTCTTTCATAATTTAAAACCCTTTAGATCAGAGGTCCCATTCTCGCGGCCCACAGGCCAATTGCGGCCTGCAGGACAGTTTAGTTTAGTTTAGTTTATTTACATTTATATCCCGCCCTTCTCCGCAAAGGACCCAGGGCGGCGCACAGGAAATTTAAAAAACATACAGAGTACAAAAATAAATACACAATTTAAAATATAATTAAACCGTCTTATCCTATGCTAAAAACCCAATTTTAAAATACCCAATAAAACTATCTAAAAGTCCCCATGGGAGGTTAGGCTAGGCCGGCTTGTTGGACAGTATCTTGTGGCCGTAATATGAAAGTATAATATTAGTATTAATATTAATATTAATATAAGGAATCCCTTATGTGGCCCAGCCTCACCCAGACTCTACTTCCAGTGGCCCCCAGGTAAATTGAGTTTGAGATCCCTGCTTTAGATGCTCCATATTCTATTTGCTTTCTGGTCATCATATACTGTAAATTCTTCAATAGACAAATGATGTGGCTCAGTACACCCATATTTTTAAGGGATATCCAATTTGTTGTAGTATGCACAATCAGAAGATCGTGTATAATTAATAAAGTAAAAGTAAACAGATTTCAGGAACACTGCCCTCTTTTACATTATCCATCCAGATGTGCACAACATGATTTCAGATGGCTTTTTGCTCCTTCTGAATCCAGTTTGTACATTTCACAGTTCTCATCCTGTATATGGTTGAAATCTAAATTGCAAAATCTTGAGCATTATTTTACTAACATGAAAGATTTAAAAAGTTGTTTAACAGTAAGAACTTTCTTTAGGACTTCCCCTTTTCATAGAGAATTATAAACTGAACCTTTTCTAGTCCTTCGGCTACTGCTATTTTTTTCATATATGCTTAACCATATGCTTATGCTACTGTAAGTAGCAATTTCGCTGTATGATCTTGTGAGATTTTAAACAGTTTTGCCCCTCTAACGTTCTTGTTAGTAATATATTCTAGGTTTCACTTAATTTCACTTTTGGAATGTCTTCATACATTTTATTGATGCTGGCACCTTTTCTGTACAGTTCATCTATATATTCATCTCATATTTTTCTTAGATCTTTGGCTTCTTTGTCATTTCTCATGCACATTTTTTTCACGAAAAGTTTCCTTGATCTGCATAATTATCTTAAATGGATATTTCAGCTTTTCTTCTGAACATTATCCTCAATCCTTTGCAAAGCATATTTAAATATTACTTCATTTCTTTTCTTGCTCTTCTCTGGAATTCAACATTTAGATTGGCAAATGGATTGCATTGCCTTTTACTTTCTGCTGTGCCTCAGTTTTCTTAAGCAGGCCACCATTTCATCTTACTTTAATTTTCCCCCCATTTTGGAATATTTTTTGTTTGCCTCATCTGTAAATACGGCTCTGGCTGATTTTCAGAGTTGTTCAGGCACCCTACCATATTATCTATCACATTTCCCATTTAGGTTCACCGCATGATCTTATGAAATATTGCTGAGCTTGTATCTTTTTGGTCTGGTTATTTTGTTGTGTATGTTTTCTTTAGTTTAAGCTGTCATTTTGAAAGGAGCTCACAATCAAAACCAAAGTCAGTACCAGGTCATGCGTTGGATGAGTCAGGGCAATTTCCTCATCTTTCTTTGCAGAATACATAGTTCAGCATGAATTTTCAGGCTGAACTGCGTTTCTCGATCTTCTGCTTCGTTTCGTATAGCATGGCCACGTTTTCCTCTCATTTCAAATGCCATTCTCCTTTAAGTAGTATGCCATCTTTTTAGGATGGTGATGGTAATAATATTAGATATGACTGTGGAATGGATCAATTTACACTTCCTCTGATTATGTGGTTGCAGCACAGACTTAGATGAGGATCACTGAATATTGATTGACTTGCCTTGAGATAATTCTGTATTTGTGAAAGTTGAACTTGCGCAGTGATTTTATCACCCCTTCATTAATTGAGATGGTTACTCCATATATTTGATCTCCCCTCTTCGCTTCCATAGCAATAGCACTTAGACATATACCTCTTCATAGTGCTTTTACAGCCCTCTCTTAAGTGGTTTACAGAGTCAGCATCTTGCCCCCAATAATCTGGGTCCTCATTTTACCCACCTCGGAAGGATGGAAGGCTGAGCCAACCTTGAGCATGGTGAGATTTGAACTGCTGAACTGCAGGTAGCAGTCAACTGAAGTAGCCTACAGTACTGCACTCTAACCACTGTGCCTCCGTGGGGAAAGAGTTGATCCTCCTTTGGTGTAAAGTGACTTCTTCTAATTTATTTCAGTTTACTATTTTCCAGAATATCAGTGTTCAGTCTTGGCATTTCAGCTCTGACAAGTGCTTTGCCTCATGATTTTGACATCCTGCCCATCAACAGTTTACATATTTTTATAGCATTCAATTTTCCTCTTGCCCCTAAGCATATCACCAGCTGGATGTCCTTTAGCTTCAATTCAAGGCATCATAAGCCCCAGTGCTATACTTGTACTTGCAATCTGTCCTTAACTCATGGATTTTCAACTAGCTTCAGAATGGAGCTTCTGGGGTCATATTCCAATATCTTATTGATATTTTCATGGTCGTGAGAGTCTATAAGCTTTTTGGGCAGAACCCAGGAGTTGCCATTTTGGGGGGGGGGCAGAATCCAGGTTGCCATTCCCCCCCCCCCAAAAAAAAGTGATTTATTTTTAATGGGATTTGTCCTCTATGCAACCAATAATAATACAATCAATTTCGTTGGGTTTATTTTGTACAATGACAAAAAAGACTATAATACTATGCCCTTTAGTTGTATATCTTGGAAATATTGGGAATTTTGAAACATTGTTCATAGCATTATTGATATTTGAAATCTCAGTTCCAAATGACATTTATACAGCACAATTTCTGATTAAAATGGTGTGATTGAGATCAGCACATGTGGGCCTGATTAGGGTAGATAGCAGGGGTGATACACAAATATCTATTCTATTTTACATATTTATGTATTAAATTCTTGTATTTTATCCTATAATTCTTGTATTTTACCCTACTCTTATTTTAAATTGTTTGCATAGGATTTTATTGGTAACACGTGTTCGAACATATGTTGACATGGCCTATAGCGGTGATGGCTAACCTTTTTGGCACTGAGTGCTGAAAAGGGGGTGCGTTGTTTGCACGCACCTAGGCCACAACCCAGAAGAGGAGCTGCCCAGGGGACATGCACGTGCTGGAAAATGAACTTCCTGTTTCTGGCATGCACATGCGCACTGGCGACCTAGGCCTCCAGTTTCTGGTGCGCATGCGCATGTGACAATTAGCGGAACTGCGCACATGCTCATGCCAGAAAATGGAAGACCAGCTCTTCCAGTTTCTGGTACTGTTGCACGCCCAAAGACCAGCTGATCATTGCGTGCACATCAGGGGTGGGTTTCTGCAGGTTCGCACCTACTCGCGAGAACCGGTTGGTGAAATTTAGAGAACCGGTGAGAGGGGGTTCCACTGGCGTACCTGGAAGTAAATCTGGCCTGCCGCTGCCAGTGACCCAACGGGAGGGAAGGGAAGGGAAGGGAAGGGAAGGGAGGAAGAAAGAAAGAAAGAAAGAAAGAAAGAAAGAAAGAAAGAAAGAAAGAAAGAAAGAAAGAAAGAAAGAAAGAAAGAAAGAAAGAAAGAAAGAAAGAAAGAAAGAAAGAATTTATCATCACAATTGGGTCCAAAATTTTGGTTGCTAAGCAAGAGCGTTGTTAAATGAGTTTCACCACATTTTAAAAGGTGGCCACTCCCACCTGTCACATGACTGCCAAGCCACGCCCACAAAATAGGCCACACCTACAGAGTAGGTTCTAAAAAATTTGAAACCCACCCCTGGTGCACATGCATGCCAGAAACTCGGAAGGGGACCGAGTGACACCACGTGTGCCAGGCAACATGACTCCGTGTGCCACTTCAGGCATGGGTGCCATAGGTTCGCCATCACGGACCTATAGGCTAATCAATAAATAATAATAATAATAATAATAATAATAATAATAATAATAATAATAATAATAATAATAATAATAATAATGTGAAATCCCTTAGCCACTACAAATCAATAATTTATACAGGAATTGTCAACAATTGTAGAAAGCATCAGTTTAGAGAATAATAGGGTGTTCCAGCATTGACTATATTAGATCCATTTTTCTAATAGGATTTCAGGTTTTAGATATTTTAGATTTTTAGATCTTTCAGCTGCTTTGCATTCCTTTTTGCTAAAAAATATGGAACTTACATGATTAGACTTGCTCTGCAAAGAGTTAATATTGTAGGAAAGAGCATTAGAAGGAACGATTGCTTCAGAACAGAAAGTCCTCTAAGAACTCTATTTTCTCATTTTTCAATCCACAAACTATTGAGTCACCCGCATGTTTGAAAAAGGAAGCTGAAGACAAACCATGCCACATTTTGTTTTCTTATTTTTACATGGGAAGTTTATTACATAGACATCATCCAGTGTTCCTTGAAACTTCTTAAATATAAATTATGCTTTGAATCAAGCTAATTCCTAGCAATTTTAGAGGCAGCTAGTTTGCCTTCTTACAGAAAGGTCATCTGATTGTCCATATTTTGCTTACAAGTCTTTAAACTATAATTTCCCTGCCAGTTGACTCTTCATAATGTCATAGACATAATAAGTGACTTTCTTGGCAACATTATGAAAATGATATATGATTGTTTCCTTCCAGACGGTTTTCTTGGCCTTGCAGTCTAGCCATCAAGCCTGGGAGCTGATGATAGATCTCCATGGAAAGTACTAGCCAATTCTAACCCTGTTTAGTTTTTAAGAGCAGCCCAGATCAGCAAGCTATCATCACCCAGCTGGGCATTTTGACTTTAATTTTTAGAAATGCTCAGTATCCGAGTTTTTCTCTAGAGGGTGTGTGTGTGTCAAGGAGAGGCAAACAACAAAAAACATTGTCTAGCTGTCATAATATAAGCTGTTCTCCTTTTGTATATGCTTTGTGACTTGGCATACACATACCGTATAAATTGCAATGCTGAGATGCTGCAGCAGCTTCTTGCAGATATTTTTGCTAAATACAGTATGTATGTTCTTCACTGTGTACTTGCCAAAGCAAAATATGGAAGGTCACGCATTAACATTTCTTTAACTCACATTGCTATTCATAGAGGATACTGGTTTTCTTTTTACTAACTTTGGAATGCATACCTTGACTTTGAAGTGGATGTTTAGTTTATCTCTTGGGAGATGTGGGTAGATGAACTTAGTTATTAGTAGCTGAAAAGATTTAGCTTAGGAAGTCCGTTGTAGGAGCAAGTTAATCGTGTAAATATTAAAATCGTATTTTAAGTCCAAAATGGGACATCCAATACTTATCATTTCTCCTATCCACACTAGGGTGGAGCTGGCATAGCTGATTTCACCCCCATTGCTTTCAATGTGAGAGGATTTAAAACAGAGAAAGGTGAACTAGGATGAAAAGCCTACAGAGAAAATTCCTACCTCTCTTTCTATCAATACTACCCAGGAAAACATCAAAAATCACGTTAGATGGTTATAGAATGTTGTTGAAGAATTATTAATTAGTTAATAACTATATAAAACTCAAGATTGTTTCATATTATTATTGAATCTATATTGGTATGTTGGGAGTAAATAAGGGATGTTAATAGGTGGTCAGGTTCTAAAGACACTCTTAAAGAAGAAATAGATGCTGAAATATTTGATGAGAACTGTGGGATATTGATATTAAGGTACATGATAAATTTTCAGATTTAAAATTTATAAAATGAGATTACTCATGAATAATAACCACTTCAGAGATGCACAGAATTTATGAATACCTAGTTAGCATGTCTTTTAAAACAGGGGTCTCCAACCTTTGCAACTTTAAGTCTGAAGGACTTCAGCTTCCAGACTTCTCCAGCCAGCAAAGCTGGCTGGAGATTTCTGGGAGCTGAAGTCCTTCAGACTTAAAGTTGCAAAGGTTGGAGACCCCTGTTTTAAAGGACACAATTTAGAGTGGACTTTTCCTTTTTAAATCTATCTTTTCCCCCCTTTGTTTTATAAATAGAATGCCATTACATAGTCATACTTTATCTATAAAAGGATGTTAAAATAATTAGTAAGATCAGGGTTGAGATGCAAGATTTGTAACAATTGATATAACTAAGTGATAACTAAAAATCATGTAGAATTGATAGCTTCACTCAAGGGGTAAAGAGTAAAACTCTACTTGATAAAAGACTTAATGAAATACATTGGAGAATAAAGGCCTCACCCAATACAATAGCTGCTTTTGAGTCTATGTAGCTCTTTAAATTAAACCTATCCACTTTGGTTCTATCTTAATTGCCCTGGTAGTCTTTGAGCACAATCAAGTGTCTGAACATTTTAAAATGGAAAGAGAAGAAGGAAATGAATTTTCATAATCTGGGGGGGGGGGGGGGAAGCTTGAATATGAAACTGTTGACAAAATGGATTATGTTTCTTTCCATTCCCCCCCCCCCTTAATGTTAAAGGAAAATACAGAAACTCATTAAGTATTGATTAAGGAACAATAGGATAAAGCGTTTAAAACTATCAAAAGTTTTTCTTTATGTGTATATGTGCAAACATAAGTACAGTGAACTGTTTCATTCCATATTAAAAGAGTTCTAATTTTGCTATAAAGCAATTGAAACCAGCTAAAGCTCCAGGGACCGATGGTTTAACTGCAGTTTATTATAAAACTTTACAAGCAGAAATGATTGAACATCTTAAAGATTTATTTTGTAATATACAGCAAGGCGGCAAAATACCTTCCTCATGGAAAGCGGCTTTTGTATCACTGATACCAAAAGAAGAAGCAGGCTCTAAGAAACCAGAAAATTATAGACCAATATCTCTTCTAAATACGGATTATAAAATTTTTGCAAAAGTATTAGCCAACAGATTGATGCCAGTTATTCAAGAGGTAATTCATCACGACCAAGCAGGATTTATCGAAGGAGGATACATGAAGGAGAATGTCAGGCAAATTATAGATTTATTGGACTATTTAGATAAGAATAAACAGATCCCTGCAGTGCTGGTTTTTTTGGATGCGGAAAAGGCCTTTGATGAGTGGATTGGAATTTTATAATTAAGACTTTTGAAAAAATGGATTTGGGGGCTCGGTTTATACAGGCGATTGGAGCAATGTATCAAGAACAATCTGCACAACTTATTATTAATGGAAGCTTGTCAAAGAACTTTAACATACATAAAGGTACAAGACAGGGTTGTCCATTATCCCCATTGTTATTTATCTTAACTTTAGAAGTCTTGTTGAATACAATACGGGACTCGAATTTCTTGAATGGAATAGCTATAAGGCAAGAGGAATACAGAACTAGGGCATTTGCAGATGATCTGGTTGTTACCCTAACACGACCGATGAAATCAATAATCCAGATGAAAGACATTATAGAGGAATATGGCTTGGTATCCGGATTCAGACTGAATTATAAAAAGACTAAAATGATTGTTAAAAACCTGACAAAAAAAAGAAACTTGAAAGGGTGGCAGGTTTTGAAATAGTGTCAAAGGTTAAATATTTAGGAATACAAGTCGCAGACTCAAACATAAAACTATTCCAAAATAACTACAAGGTGCTGTGGCAAAAGATACAAAAAGATTTGCAAACCTGGAAAAAATTACACTTATCTCTGCTTGGAAGAATATCAGTAATTAAAATGAATGTTTTACCTAGATTTATCTTTTTGTTTCAAATGATACCGGTGCTTAAATCTGACAAGCAGCTGTTAGAATGGCAAAAAACGTTGAATAAATTTGTTTGGAATGAGAAAAAACCGAGAGTGAAATTGAAAATTATGCAAGATACTCGTGAAAGAGGTGGGCTTAAACTTCCAAAGCTTCGATTGTATTATGAAGCAGCTGCATTGACACAAATAACTGATTGGTTTGGAAAAACAAAAACTGAACTGTTGAATATAGAAAGCCACGATCTCGATTTGGGATGGCATGCATACTTATTCTATGAACATAAAGTGGATAAAGTGTTTAATAGTCACATACTTAGAAGTGCCTTGATGAGAATCTGGAAGAAGCACCGATCTAAGTGGGATTATAAGATTCCGCTTTGGCTGGATCTTGCTGATACCATGTGGAATACAAATATTAAGTCACTCGGGTTTTTTTTATATAAAGATGTGCTTTTTGCTGAAAGGGGCAGATGGCAGCTGAAGACTTTGGACACACTGTTGGAAGAAGGAATTAATTTAACTTGGCTACAGTATAATCAATTACAGATGAGATGGAAAGAAGATCAAAAAACTGGTTTGAAATTGAAATTGAAATTGAAATTGAAATTTATTAACCGCACCCTCTCCCCACAGGGACCCGGGGCGGTGCACAGGCAAAGCTAAAAACAATATACAATAAATACAGCATACATACATTAAAATAGAATTAAATAATATTTACCCGTGCTAAAAATATAAAATTAAGAACCCACTAAAATTTGGAGTCAATGGTTTAATGGAGCATGAAGTAGAACTCGTCAGACAGATAAAAGAGACAGGCCCAATGCATATTAAGAGAGTTTATAATGTCTTGTTAGAAAGGGATTCAGAAACTGCATTGGTTAAAGATTGTATGATTAAATGGGCCCAGAATTTTACTGAACCAGTTATGATGGATACGTGGGGAAAAATATCGGTTCAGAATGTTAAATTTACACAGTCACAGAATTTGCGGGAGAATTTTTATAAAATGTTTTACAGATGGCATTTAGATCCTAAGAAATTATCATGTATGTACCCTAATGTTCAACCAAAATGTTGGAGATGTGAGTGTTTAGATGCTACATATTATCATATATGGTGGACTTGCAAGAAAGTTAAGGCTTTTTGGATAAAAATTTGGTGGGTTATGCAAAATGTTTTGAAGAAAAAAATACAATTTTGAATTGAAATTGAAATTGAAATTTATTAACCGCACCCTCTCCCCACAGGGACCCGGGGCGGTGCACAGGCAAAGCTAAAAACAATATACAATAAAATACAACATACATACATTAAAATAGAATTAAATAGTATTACCCGTGCTAAAAATATAAAATTAAGAACCCATTAAAATTTTGGAGTCAATAGACAGAGAGAACTATTCAAGGCCGGCCAGTCGAAAGAGATAGGTCTTTAATTTTACACGGAAGGAGCGGAGGTCAGTGGTCGTTCTAATATCAGGGGGAAGGTCGTTCCAGAGGGCCGGGCCCGCCACAGAGAGCGCCCTTCCCCTGGGCGTCGCCCGCTGACAAAGTCTAGTGGACGGCACCCGGAGAAGCCCCTCTCTGTGGGAGCGAATCGGTCGTGAGGATGTATGGGGCAGGATCCGATCTCGCAGATAGCTAGGTCCCGAGCCATGGAGCGCTTTGAAGATGATAATTAACACCTTGAATTTACTCCACAACTGTTTTTATTGGGTATAGTTAGGGATTTTACATTGGGTGAAACAAAACTGATTTTGTATATGGTGACAGCAGCTAGACTGCTGGTTGCCCAGCACTGGAAGAAAGATGTTTTGCCTACTATAGACCAATGGACGCAGAAGATGGCTGGATTTGCTGAAATGGCAAAAATTTCAGCTTTTTTAAAGGACCAGATGCAAGAGACTTATACACAGAAGTGGAAAAAGTGGATTGATTATATACAAAACAAATACCAGACTAGAAAATATTGTGTAGCTTTTAGCTGATGGAGATTAGATGAATAAGGTAGTCAGCAGGGGGTAGAATATGAAGGGAATGAACAACATATATTGTGTTTGGAATTATTAGGGTTACATATAGCAGAAGTCACGGGGTTGGGGGGGGAATGGGAGGTGGGGGAGGGTTAGGGAGGGTATTGGAGGGAATTATACTGGTACTTGATTTATATACTCCAGGTTGAAAGAGGGGGGGAAAGGGTATAATATCTGGTCCTGATTTATGTAGTTTATGTTGGGGGTGGGGGTAAAGGGATATAATATTTGTATCTGATTTATGTTTTTTTATGTTGGGGGAAGGGGGGGGTAAAAAAGAAGGGGGGGAAATTTGTTGGTGAAAAACTTTTTCAATTAAAAAAAAGAGTTCTAATTTTGTATTCAATATCTATATTCAACATCTTTGTATGTATAAATTTTCTCAACCTTACCATTAAACGTTCACTTAATTCAAATCTCCTATGCTTTATTTAAGACCCAGATTACTGATATATACCATAGAAATTGATTGGATTTATACTTTATACTGTAGTATACTTTCACTTCTGCCTAGAAACTAAGTACAACTTTTTAGTCATTCAGGCTTGATTCCTACTAATTAAATGGATGTACAGTTTTATAAAGGGTAATAAATTAATCAGTTTTTATTACAGCCACAGACCAGCACCACAAACAAAAGCATTTAAAAACAATAATAGTAAAAAACAAAAATAAAAAGCAGACAGAATAATATATTGGGATTGGTGGCAGATTATCAGTGGGTTGTTAAAGTTTGGCTAATTTTACATACAGCATAGCAAAATTTGATCACATTCAAAGGAACTACTTTGTACCAATCTGATAACAGTAATTGCACATAAAATCAGTATTTGCCAGATATTTTATTAGGTAAGGCGTTATAAATGAGTTTTATAAAGGGCAACATCTCTCTCTCTCTCTCTCTCTCTCTCTCTCTCTCTCTCTCTCTCTCTCTCTCTCTCTCTCTCTCTCTCTCTCTCACTCACTCACTCACTCACTCACTCACTCACACCAGTTTCCAGACACAGCCTCAATAATCAGTCTTTATTCATTCATTATCATTCATTTATTTCATTTATACTGTGGGAATATCGGTGCATCTATTAGTTATCTGGGTACCTGTTAGAAATCAACTCCCAGAATGCCTCAACTTGGATATTGCTGACAATTCTGGGAGCTGAAGTCCATATTTCTAGAAGGTACCAGGCTAAAAACAGCAAATGTTCAGTGAATAAATGCTTCTACATCAACCTTCTTCAATCTGATGTTTTCAGGATATGTTGGAACTGCAACTTGCACAAATCCTGAAAACCTGAAACATCTGGAAGACTATCATTTGTTTCCTGATAAAGGCTCTAAATCCTCATGCTGGCTGGAGAATTCTGGGAGTTGAAGTTCACAAGTTCACAAGTGTTAAAGTTGCCAAGGTTGGACAACTAAATTATGCATAAAATGTAGATTCAGCATTTCTAGAAAAAAAACCCTATCCTTCTTTATTTTTTGCCAGTCACATATATCTTTAGGAGCGCTTATGATCCTTGTCAGAAAAACCCATAAAAAGAAAAATATAAGCTCTAGCACCTACTGTATCTCTTAAATGCATTTAGTAGAAACCCATAATAGCTCAAGTTAACATGGAGCTAAAACAAAGGAAGTTTTTCACAGCATGGGGTCAAATCAGGGACTACAGTTTTCATAAAACACAAATTTTGTGAGCTTTGCTGAGTTTGCCAATTCTTTCTGTGCATCCCACTTTTCTAACTCTTACGGCACTCCAGGTGTCCAAAAGACAACACAATCAGAAAAATGAAAGATAAAAGAGTTAAAACAAGTCACCATCATTGTTTGACTTAACGGATCAAATGGAAAATAAAAGCTTGACACCTTCCCTAAAATGCAAAATAGATGGCTTCCATTGCAAAGTGTACAGCAATTCTTTTTCATATCTTGGGAGTATTCCCCCCCCCCCTTTAATTTCTTTATATGCTGTAGAATTCTTGCTGCTTTGGGAAAAATTATGCTTTTTAAAGACCTGAGATCTAGAGAGAAATTTTTAAAAGTTTGAGAAAATCTACTAGCAATGAAGGATTTTTAAAACACATGGTTCCTTCTTGTATCCTATATTGTATAGAAAAAGTTGAACTGTTTGTATATGACGTGTTTCCTTTTCTTTGCAGTGGTGCCTTAACCATGAAATGGTAATGCTCAATGCTGCCTCTACTACCTTTTTGTGACTGAAAGTGGGCTTATAGAAACCATTCAAATATTCTTTTTAAAATTTTGACTAAATAAATCTTATTAGGAACCAATCCATGGGTGGGCTCCTGGGTGTTTGCAGGGTTCTGGGAGAACCTCTAGCTAAGATTCTGTGCAGTTCAGAGAACCCCCAAATCCCACTCCTGGCTGGCCCTGCCCACCCCTCCCTTCCCAGGAGTCCCCACATGGCTTGTTTTGGATGCAGCTAAATGCAAGGCACATGCGGAGGTTAAGGGAGGGCAAAAAACTGGACGTTTGGGGAGTACGGTTTGGCCTCCAGAAGGCCTCCAGAGTCTGAGGAGGCCATTTTCACCCTCGCAGAGGCTCAAGGAAAGCTTCTGAGCCCAGGGAGGGTAACCCCCCCCCCATGCTGTGGTGTAGGAGGCCGACTAGACCATGGCCACACCCACCCAGCAACTGGGCAGACAACCCCTTGCTAAAATGCTTTGAAGCCCACCACTGAACCAATCTACATTTGGATGACCATTACTATTTGTTAACATGAATAAACTGTTATCCACACCTGCTGAATCCAAATCAGAATCCATAAATTTATTCAAATTTTCTTTCATGCTTGAATGAAGTACGCTGCCATTGCTTGAACTTTTAAAAATGACCATGTTCCCAAGAATCGTCCTGTGGCAAATACTAAATCTATCTGCATTATTTAGGAGAGGAACTGGATAGTGAACCTTAGCTGATTTCCGAGATCTTCCGCGAGTGATGAGTCTAGTATTTATCTAGAGAATTTTAGGAAGAGAAAAGGCCTATTGCTGCAATATTCACATCAAATAATATGAACTTTCTCAAACTTTATTGCATTTCAGCTAAATCCCAAGGCTCTAGCAAGATAACGGTTGGTTCCTGGTCTGAATCATTATTCCCTCTAATGGTGGAACTAGTCCTAACAACTCAACAGTTAGGTTATTCATTTTTATCTATTTACAATGCTTGTATTGACTGCCTCATAACACAGTTATTTTGGATAACTTGTAATGGTGGGCAACCCATGGCTGCAGTCCATATGGGACCCCTTAGATGTTATTTGCAAGACCCACCTTTCTTTCAGACATTGCATAGCCAACATTTCAGAAATAAATGACTCGGTTTTAGCATTTTTTTCCAATTCAAAATAAGCATGGAAATAGGAACAAAAGATTTCCGAAACTGATCTCTGTCTAGAATAAAAACTCTGTCATGCTAAAGAATTTGACATTGTATTGCCTTGTGTTCTGATTCCTTAAAACCCTTAACTAGCCACACACCTCAAAAAAGAGAGAGAGAAATTCTGCCTGGATTCCTCAGGCATCCAAGTCATAGTTGTCCTGAAGGTGTCCGTCCCCCCACCTCCAAAGGGCAATTAGTCTTTCTTTGTTTTTCCTTGAAGCATTTTGCTTCTCATCCAAGAGGTTTTCTTCAGTTCTTTTCACTTTTTCAAGCAGGAATGAAGAAGACCAGCAGTGGGATTCAACTGGTTTGGGTGAACCGGTGGTTAAATTATTTGAATCCCACCACTGAAGAAGATTCTTGGATGAGAAGCAAAACTTCTTCAAGGAAAAACAAAGATAGTCCAGTTGACTTTTGACAAAAAGCACCTTCATGCCTACCCCTGATTCCAGTAAAATTACTGTCAGTTCTCTAGTCATTCACTACAGTGGTGGGTTTCAATTTTGTTTACTACCGGTTCATTGGTACACATGTACATGCATGCGCTCATACATGCATGCAACACTTCTGCGCATGTGCAGAAGTTCCTGGGCATGCACAGAGGCATCCAGGTGGGTGGGCAGAGCCTCCTGCTGCCGTCACTACCTGTTCGCCTGATCCGGGCCAATTTGGGAGCAACCCACCATTGAGTCACTATGGTGGATAGAAATAAAATGGTAAAGAAAGATAAAATGGTGTGGTGGAAAGACAGAGGTATCAGTATTCAGAGGGAATGAAGAAATGTATAGAAAAGACAAACTTTTCAATATCAAAATTAAAGGGGGAATACCATCATTCCACCTCCCATTCCTAATTCCTCGTTTGCGCGTAAGATGCTCTCATCCAATGGAATGTTGTAGTATATTGCAGAGGTCTCCAGCTGAAGTCCTTCAGACTTAAAGTTGCAAAGGTTGGAGACCCCTGGTATATTGGGAAAAGAAAAACAAAGAAAAAGTTGCTTGCATATCCCATTTCTCTAGCTGACTTGGCAAACAGTGGAAGCCCTGAGCAAAATTTAATCAGGAGTAATAATTGGACTCCTTTCCATTAGACTTCAGATATAAAGGATTGGATTTCAGAGATGTGTGATTTAGTGGGTTTTGAGAAAATTACATATTTGGTTAAACAGAAAATGTCACATTATCTCTCCCTTTAGGGATTTTTTAAACAGTCTTAGTCAATATAAAAAGCTTAGGGTATTTTTTTATAAAAAAAGATTTACAATCAGGTGAACTTGGGATCTAAGTGTAATTACAGGTTTGTTTATTCCTTCAATGTATTTTTGTTGTGTAGAGTTTTTTCTTTCCTTTGTTTTTGTATATGGTAAATTGTTTATTTTTATTGTATATTATTTTACATGTCGGTTTGAAAATGGTGTTTGGTGTGGGGAGAAAAAATAAAAAAGAAACATAGGGTTAACATTATTTTTTCTTTCCTCTTGAATAAAGTGGTATGCATATCAAGCCATTTTCTTGTAACACAACTGAATGATGTGATACTATTGTGCTCACCAAATTGCACCCCCAATCTCTGTTATTTTAATAGTCCTTGGCAGGAGGTACAATCTGGCTACTTGCCAGTCAATTCTCAGCAAGGAATTTATTTCTCACCGTGCAATCTCTCGGTAGACCTAATAGACATACATTCAAGGCAAAATCTCAGATACCAAAGCTATTAGCTGGAAGAGGCTCACAGCTTCCCCATTAATGATTTCAGAAGAGAGGAGTCCTTGGTAGTGGGGAGATTGTGCCTATCTTCGTTCAATTTTGGGCAAAAGTCATTTCTTCTAAGTGAATTAAAGCATTTCCTTTTGTCACTTAAAGAAGAGTAAAATTCATGTTTTCCTTGCTCTTTTTGTTTGTTTGTTTTTTAATCCTGCCTTATTTTCACAAATAATTCAAGGTGGCA
Source organism: Rhabdophis nuchalis (assembly GCA_039707465.1). Classification (NCBI taxonomy): domain Eukaryota; kingdom Metazoa; phylum Chordata; class Lepidosauria; order Squamata; family Natricidae; genus Rhabdophis; species Rhabdophis nuchalis. The sequence goes on along the minus strand of CM077645.1, from coordinate 85,213,399 downwards.
AACATATCTAACACATCTTCCTCCCCCTATTTTCACCACAACAACAACCTTGTGAGATGAGTTGGGTTGAGAGAGGGTGACTGGCCCAAGATCACCCAGCAGGCTTTCATGGCTGAAGTGGGACTAGAACTCACAGTCTCCCATTTTCTAGCCTGGTGATTTAACCACCAGACCAAGCTGGCTCCTTTATTTCTCCTCAACATGTCAATTTCTATGCCTTCATTTGTGGGGGGGATGGCGGAGGAGAGGGAAAAGAGGGAGGAAGAGGAGGAGCAGTCTATGCATTGGTCAGATAACAGGCAGCTTAGAGAACAGAATGTGGGTGTGGCAGGCATCTCAGAAGAGACAATTCCTAATTTCTTGGACCGTAAAGAAAAGGGGAAGAGATTTTCTTTCAAACTTACAAGATTGAAGTAGTCTTCCTTCCCTTTGGAGTATATTTGCGTCCCTTTGAAGTAAGCCACCCAAGAAGCACCAACCATAAGTGCCAACACTACCTTTATTACCATAACAGAATCTTTAAAATATAAAAGCACATCATCTTCTACCTTGCCTTAGTTGTCTTAAAAACTAGGGTTGTCCCTTCTGAGCCATTTGCTGGGCCTCCATTGACTCATACCTCCCTCTCTCTCTCTTTCTCTCTCTCTCTCTCTCTCTGTGTGTTTCCCTGTGTCTTACTTTGTCTTTCTGTCATCAACTGTTTATAGAAAGAGTGCAAAGAAGAGCAACAAAGATGATTAGGGACTGGAGATTAAAACATATGAAGAACGGTTGCAGGAACTGGGTATGTCTAGTTTAATGAAAAGAAGGACTAGGGGAGACATGATAGCAGTGTTCCAATATCTCAGGGGCTGCCACAAAGAAGAGGGAGCAAAGCTATTCTCCAAAGCACCTGAAGGCAGAACAAGAAGCAATGGGTGGAAACTAATCAAGGAGAAAAGCAACTTAGAACCAAGGAGAAATTTCCTGGCAGTGAGAAGAATTAATCAGTGGAAAAACTTGCCTCCAGAAGTTCTGAATGCTGGAAGTTTTTAAGAAGATGTTGGATAACCATTAATCTGAAGTGGTGTAGGGTTTCCTGCCTAGGCATGGGGTTGGAGTAGGAGACCTCCAAGGTCCCTTCCAATTCTGTTATTATATATATTATTTTTCTGCTATATATTTATTCTGCTCGCTGTCCATGTGTCTTCTCATCCCCACCACACTTTTTCTTGCATCATTATCTCTGTCTTTTTATGTGACTGATAATGCAGGCTACATTCGCAAGTTTTCATGATTGAACCTTGCCCCCAGAAAATGTAAGGTGCAACCCAACTTCATGAAACAATTATATCAATGATACTATTTAAGAAATCTTCAAAGGTTTTGGTGACACCCTGCTCTGCCTTAGATGTACTAAAAGAAAATCTTTTGCTGCCAGTAACTTGTTTCTTGTCTAACTGAACTGAAATTGCAGTTTCTGCATTTCTAGAGAGAGCACCGTCCATTTTGTAAGTTCACAGGATAGGCAGCACAATGACAAAAAAATGTTAAAAGGGCTCTGGATGAATGCAAATGAATGAATGAATGCTCTATGTGAATGTAGAGAAAAATGGCTTCCTATACATCTGTTCAATTATACAACATTGTGAAAACTTTTGGTGAGAAAGAGAAATAATTGGAACTTAAACAAGTATCTCCCGTGATCCTATCTTGGCTAATAATACCTTAAACCTACAATACCATTTACCTCTCTTTTTACTTCCAGCTTATTCTGCATAGTTAGACATCTCTATACACTAGTGTTCTATGAGTTTTATTCTTGATGGATGTGCATGCTTTTTCTTCCCAACAAACTTTTGATTTACTTAGCTAATCTATAGCCCTGGTAAACCCTCTTCCAAGTTCTACCCCAGGTTCATTCTTGTTTGGCTTCTCAAGGACAGCCGTGTTTGCTACAACCTGCTTCATACACTGTTAATTGTGGATATTTAATGGATTTTTTTTGAATGAAGTATTTCAATGAGGATAAATGATTCAAATGAAACGGTAATCATATTTCAATTATACCAGACTATAGCCAGCTCTGACATTGTGAACATTTGAGGACTTAAAAAAGAAGATGCAATGTGAAGAAAACAATGTTTGGATGTGTGACAGCTAAATCAAAAATAGATTCTTTATATTTTTGTTCACCAGCGTTGATGAGTAAGCTAATTGAAGCCATTAATTCAATTGAATTTTTTCCATTCAGTGCCACACTGAATCCAATGTCCATTTAAAAGAAAAACAGCTAATGTTGCTCTCAAATACTGGAGATCATCAGGGACAGAAGAAAACATTAAAAAGACAAATCTATACACTTAGAATCACAGATTTTAAAATGGACATTTCAGCTACTGAGGCCAACATCAAGCAAAATACAATGTAAAACAATCCACTGAAACTAATGCCTTTGCTTGAAGACATTCTTTGAAAACAAGCATATCACCTCTTTTGGTAATACATTGCTAATGGTTTTCCTTTTTCCTCTATCCAGTTGCTCATCGCTCACACACGCCCAGGTTGTTCACTGTAACTCACAAATGGTCTTATCAGCATATACAGCCTTGCTGATAAGGCATTAAATGTCTATCACCAGGTATACTGTACATCATAAAATATATCTTTCTCCCTGAGATACCCAATAATAGGTGACGGTTTGTCAATGTCCCTCAAGAGTTTCTTGGTAAATTCAAACATTTTTCCTTCAGATGTATGAAGGCATAAGGAGCAAAATCCTTGACCTCCATGGTGTCTTCAGTAAGACAGCTGATCTGATACTTGTACATCACCAACCATCTGGTGGTCTTGGATCATGTATCTGTTTTGTTTAATTGCATTGAAATCATTTGGACCAACGGATGCCACGTTATAGCAGCATGATTTAATTTGGAGCTTTTCATTATACTTACATTACCCTTCGGAACAGGATCACTGCCAGAGAATAACCCAGGAGTAGCCAGCAACACATCTGGACTGCTAAATACACACCTTTTCTAGTATAGAATGCCAGTTCTTTTACAGATGACAACTCTGGCATCGCCTTTTTTTTTGGCCACTCCCTCTGTCAGCTTAAAAAGAATATACATATCTTTTTTCTTTCATCAGCTTTTCAACCTGATTCTAACTACAGCTTTAATCTTTATGAATAACTTGGCATGAATTATGTACACACATCCTACGGTTAAAATGTTGTGGAATCCTATCCAGATTTACATAGTTCAAATAATAATGTAAAAAAAAAAAATTCCAGTGAATTCATTCAAAGGGGAAAAAAAACATTTGACAACTGTAAGTCTTTTAAAGTGTGGCTCGGGGCCTAGCTATATGCGAGACCGTCTCCTGCCCCATACATCCCTGCGACCGATCCGCTCCCACAGAGAGGGCCTTCTCAGGGTGCCATCGGCCGGGCAATGCCGGTTGGCGGCGCCCAGGGGAAGGGCCTTCTCTGTGGCGGGCCCTACCCTCTGGAACGACCTGTCCCCCGAACTACGCACCATCTCTGACCTCCGCCTTTTCCGCCAGCATCTTAAGACGCACCTATTTCAACAAGCCGGCCTAGCATAACCTCCCGTTCCTGATTGTTTTAGTTATAAATTTTAATTAGGGAATTTTTAGATTGGTTTTAGCAAAGGGTATGGGTTTAATTGGTTTTTAATTAACGGTATTTTGTATATTTGTATTGTTTTTAATTTTCCTGTGCGCCTCCCTGGGTCCTTTTTTAGGAGAAGGGCGGGATATAAATTCGAATAAAATAAAAAAAATAAAATAAATAAAGTTTATAACTGCAAGCCGAAATGTGTTTCTGTTTCCAAGAGTTTCTTTCTAAAGCATGTAATAACCAGACATTTCTAGGGATTTATTTATTGCAAGCTTTCACCATTAATGGGGGATAGGCATTGTAAAATAAATAAAGTATTTATAGCTGATATTATAAATGTCAAGTATTCTGTTATGCTGACTTTCTCTAGGCTTCTTTTCCTAGAATATTAGAATGATTGAGGTAAAGGATGTTTATTAACAACTCAGCGGGATGAATTCACCTTTTACTGTTATTTATGGAAATAATGATGTCTTACATGTTGTTAACATTAAGAAAAAGGATTGGCCATGATCCAGCCAACATTTCAATCGTTTGAGAGAATATTAAGCATGTTCTTCTTTCAATGACATGGGTCCTAAAAGTGATCCATGAGGACTGGATTCTGCACTGCCTGTTCAATACAGCAGCTTTCATGTCCACTTCACATGTTGAACTTCAGCCTACAGCACAGAAAATATACAATCTTAATTTTTAAACCATTCCTTATAGTTGTGGCATTACTGTATACAGTGTACTCAAAATATAAGATAGCAGTATCAATTTCTAGGTGGTAAAAGCATCATTTATTCATTTATGTAAATGAACCTTCTATCTGCAAGGCCTTTTTGGGTTGGTGGGCAATCTTTTTGGCTAAAGTCCACCTGATTTGGAGTGGAACCCTGAAAAATACTTTCATCAAAGTAGAATCTGAAAAAGTACCGTATTTTTCAGAGTATAAGACGCTCCAGAATATAAGAGGCACCTTAGTTTTTGGGGAGGAAAATAATAAGAAGAAAAAAATCTGCTTCTACCTACCAGCATCCATGATATTCACATGGTAACAAGGTCAGCCAATGAATAGGCATAGCAACTAAGTCAGCCAATGAGGACTATTTGGACTCTGAAACAGCATTTGCCATGTGAGCAACAAGGAGGCAGGAAGAAGCCTGGCTTAGCTGAGAACCGAAAGTGAAACTGCTTGCGTTTTGCATGTATTTACTGCTACCTTGGAAAACCGGCTTATTGTATTGTATTGTATTATATTGTATATTACTATTATTTTGAGTTCTGCTGAATCAGTTAGTTGTGTGTGATTTCTGAATGTGATTGCTGCTGTAAACTCTGATCAGCCAGGTCAGCTTCAGCACTTATTGTAGCCTGATTCAGCACAGCTGATTGGCGGGTGGATGGCCTGCAGGAATATCCCCAATCAGCTGTTCCAGGCTGCAGGGATTGCCACAGACCATCACTGCCTCCACACCTTGCATTTTTGGCCTCTGGTGGGGGTGGGTAAGGCTACATTCGGTGTATAAGATGCACCCATATTTTTGCCCTCTTTTTTGGGCAGAAAAAGTGTGTCATACTCCAAAAAATACAGTAGGTTGAGGAAAACAAAAATGTAATTTATTTGGTCATAATAACAGTAGTTAATGTGATTGATCCCATATGTTTCTATATAATATCTAATACAAACATACATACTCTATTTGGTTGCAAAGCAAAGTTACAGTTCCATTTGAGCTCTAGATTTGAAATCAAGGATGATTCAACTTTGTTCTGAACAAGAGGGCAAATAATAATCTTTATTTCTAGTAATTGCATGAATGAGACTGACAACTAAAGTACAATATTGTCAAGAGTTAAGAAAAATCTCTGTTTCTGCTGTTCCCTGTTGTACAGGAAGTACAGCCAAACTTGAGTCCAAAATTTTCATTGCTAAACAGGGCAGTTGCTAAGTGAGTTTACAATTCTTTTTGCTATGGTTATTAAGCGAGTCATTGCAGTTGTTAAGTGAATCATGCTGCCGTTTAGTGAATCTGGCTTCCCCCATTGACTTTGCTTGATTCAAACCAACTGGAAAAGTTTTAAATGGTAACCACATGATCCTGGGACAGTGTCATAAATACGTCTTAGTTCTCGAACACCTAAATTTTGATCCTGTGCCTATGGGGATGGTGCAACTGCCATAAATGTAAAAAACAATCACATGCTACTTTTTTCTCCAGTGCCATTGTAACTTCTAACATCACTAAATGAATGGTTGTAATACAGGACTACCTCTATCCAACTTTTGAAGCAAATGAGTTCCACCCCCTTTTAATCTTAATCCCTGGTTTGCTCTGTTCATGGTTTGATGCTATGTGAGTAGACAATGGAAAAAAAGAGAGACCCATTGAAAAAAAACAGTATCCCCCCCTCATTTATTGGCACTTAGATTCCCTAATTTAATTCATTGGTTGCCCTTGAGTTGCACAAAGAGATCCTAATATGCTGCCTGGACCACAAGTGAGGTCCAGAAATGTATAAGAGATATTGAAAGATGGCTTCAACACTAAGAGCAGGCACCATGGTGCAATTTTCTTTATTACTGTAGAAAAGCAATGTACCTTGACAAACTTGTAAGTTCTTGTATCATCGACTTTTTTTTTTCTAATTCCCCAGTTGTTTCCATTAGCTTTCTGCCTTGTGGAAACATTAATAGGCTGGCTTGGAGAGGTATGACAAATACTGTACTGAACTAATACTCTTAGTTCAGGTGAAGCTGTGCCTAAACTCAATCTATATTCATCTTGAGAACTACTGTGCACTTTAAGGATCTTTCCTTATGATGGGGTTTGCTTACCTGTGTGGATATTTGTTCGATTTATATCCTGCCTTCCTTTCAGGAACCCATTGTAAGGAGAGGAGAGTTGGAAAGGACATTAGAGGTCTTCTAGTCCAACCCCCTACTTAGGCAGGAAACCCTATATCATTTCAGACAAATGGTTATCCAATCTCCTCTTAAAAACTTCCAGTGTTGGAGCATGCACAACTTCTGGAGGCAAGTTGTTATACTGATTAATTGTTCTAACTGTCAGGAAATTTCTCCTCAGTTCTAAGTTGCTTCTCTCCTTGATAAGTTTCCACCCATTGCTTCTTGTCCTGCCCTCAGGTGCTTTGGTGAACACCTTGACTCCCTCTTCTTTGTGGCAACCCCTGAGATATTGGAACACTGTCTATCATGTCTCCCCTAGTCCTTCTTTTCATTAAACTAGCGCGACCAATTTCAGCAATCGTTCTTTATATGTTTTAGCGTCTAGTCCCCTAATCAACTTTGTTGCTCTTCACTGTACTCTTTCTAGAGTTTAGAGCAGGGGTGTTAAACTCGCAACCCATGGGCTAGATGTATCATGGGCTGCTCCAGCCCCACCCATTATTAGATCTGTGCTAAAATTTGAATAAATAATTAAAACCAATAAATATCGAATTAAAATATTCCCTAATCTATGTCAGGCCGGCTAGATGAAAGAAATGTGCTTTTACCATCCGACGGAAGAGGCGTAGGTCCGTGATGGTGCGGATCTCGGGGGGAAGGTCATTCCAGAGTGTCGGACCCGCCACAGAGAAGGCTCGTCCCCTGGGCATCGGCATTGACCGGCTGATGGTACCCTGAGAAGGCCAACTCTGTGGGAGCGGACAGGTCAAAGGGAGGAATGTGATAGGAGGCAGTCTCTCAAGTAACCAGGACCCGTGCCATCTAGTTAGCTGCAGTTGTTGTGAGTGGACTAGAGCCTGTGTTTTTCCACTCCTGCTTCAACACCTTAACCACTACACATATTATCCAACTGCGCAGTTGACAGAATAATATCAGCATGAAATTGAGATTGCCATCCCTAATCTCAAATTACTGCTAGTTGCCGTAAAATAAAGGGGAGCAACAGGTTGAAGAGTCTTAAATTATTCCTTCATTTGTGCACAAAAGAAGCTTTTTAACAAATTTGATGATTTAAAGTATCACCAATAAGATGACGGAGAGTTGCTCTCTTTCCTTTCAGAATATGTCTTGTGTGATGAAGGCCAAAGCTTGAGGAAGAAGGTCTTCAGTACAAAAATTATTCTGAAAAGAAATAAAAAACTAAAATTTAAAATATTCTAGTTTCAAGGGAAATGGAAAATGTTTCTTATATATTTACTTTAAAAAAATAAACATTTAAATGATCCCTTTTGTATAGACATGTGAATTATTATAACAGTAGGTTACCAAGATCCTTATTTAAGATAGTAAACTAGTTTCTGGAACTATTACATCCTAGATAATGTAGGTTGTAGGATGTTTAATTTGGGTTAGCAGACAAATTATTTTTGAATCTGAAAGCCACATCACACTTCAAAATGTCATAAATTTCAAGGGATATTTACTCTCTGCAAGTAGAAATATCAATGGGTGCTTCTAGAGGCCAAAGATGTACCCCAATGATGTTATGCTAGGTAGCTTGACCCAAACATGGTGCTTGTTTCACAACATCACATGTGAAATATATCAAGGGCAGAGTTTCTATCCTGACACACAAATATATATTTGAGCAATTTGACAAAATCTGGTTTCTGTAGGTGTTCCCAATAGGCACCTAACCCCCTCGTCCAGGGATGTCAAACTCAAGGCCCGTGGGCTGCTTAGATCTGGCCCACAGGGCTGTGTCAACTCGCAAATGTATTTCTAGTCTGCTCTCGAATTGCCATTAGAAGCAAGAGGGGAGCACATTCCATGCATATGTCAGTGAATAGATGTCAACATGCTGCTCCTAATAAATCATTGGATTTCTTTTGAAACTTGGCTAGACACTCATGAATTAATTAGGGCATCTGTCAGAACCTTAACAGGCTGCCCTGGAAATGGCCCATGTACCTCTGCCAGCAAAAATGGAGCTTGCAAGGGCTGCGGGCGGGCCTTCTGAGCTCCGTTTTTGCTGGCAGAGGGTTGCAGGAGGTTGCTGCAGCTGAAAACAGGGCTGAGGAGCCCGTTTTTGCTGACATAGCGCTCGGGCCACCACAGGAACTCCTGACACAACTGACATCAAGCTGGCCATGCCCACCCTTGCCACGCCCACCCCAGCAGGGGTGGGTTCCAGCTGCTGATATGGCTGGTTCACTCAGGGAAGCGCTGCAAGTGCATGCACAATACTAAAAAAATGCTTCTGTGCATGCACAGAAGCAAAAAACAAGATGGTGGCAGCTACAGCGCCAGTGAAAGAACCAGTTCAGGGGCAGGTTGGCTGAGTTACTACCTACTCAGCCGAACCGGTCCAAACAGGTAGGAACCCACCTCTGTACTCCAGCCACCCAAGGTCAAACACAACTCTGATTGGGCCCTCAATGAAATTGAGTTTGACACCCCTGCCCTAGCCTATAGCAGAATTAAGCTTGTTTATGCCTAAAATATAAACTCCCTTGTACAGTACATACAATATATACAAATAAACATATTTTAAAATATAATATATTAAAAAAGAAACTTCTCTAGCTGGCAAGGAAAGAGTGATGGCATGCAACAGGAAGAAAGCAAGACCTACAATATTAGGTAATATGAGCTGCAATGAAGAAAAAGGCAATTTTTAAAAAAGCATTCTAAGGTTTTGCCCTGTCCAGTATTTCTCTTTTGGGAAGCTGCCGTGTGTAGCGAGGGCTGTTGATGGAGAGAGGAACATTGAGAATAAGCTCTTGGTGCATTTTATGGCAGCTAATGAAAGCTGGTGCTCTCTCATTTCATGATTCAGCAGTGCTTACAGAGGCTGTGGCTACACGCACCAAAAGCATTCTCCCCAAAGCACTCCACACGCTCTAATGATTTAGGTCATTGAAATCTGAATGCCATTTTTTTTTTTGCCATTTTCACAGCAATATGCAAGAGAAAACCAGTCGAGTATGCAATCATTCTTCTCCCACCCTCCACCCCCCCAAAAAAAGGGAAAGACATTAAGTGATTCCTCCCAAACACCTATTCCTAGCTACGTTGTTTCCAAGTTCTCTAAAATAACTTCAGGGATGAAGTTATCAAAAGAATTCCCTGGAGCAATAGTGGTGTCAACTCTGAAGTGAACTTGGCTGAAGCCATCTTGTTTAGTTTAGTTTTAATTTTATTTGATTTATATACCGCTCCTTCTCCATCAAGATGGATTCAGGGCGGTGCACAGGGAATTAAAAATCAGCAATAAATAACAATAAATATAATAGTAATATCTAAAATACAATTAAACTTAGAACTTGTGCTAAAATATCCCATTAGAATTCTAAAATCCATTTACTTATTGGCTAAGATTGTGTCGCGGCTGAGCTCTAGCTCTAAGCTAGACTGGCTTGCTGGAAGAGATACGTCTTAAGTGAGTGGCGAAAGAGGGGAAGGTCTGTGATAGTATGAGATTCGGGGGGTAGGTCGTTCCAGAGGGATGGCCCTGCCACAGAGAAGGCCCTTCCCCTGGGCACCGCTAGCCGGCATTGACCGGCGGTTGGCACCCTGAGGAGGCCCTCCCTATGGGAGCGGATTGGTCCCTGGGTGGTGTGCTGCCTCATAGTTTCCATGAAGCCTTAGATGGCAAAAGGAGGGGGGAGTAGATAGCCCACCTATAATCAAAACAAAACGTTTTCATGTGGGAACCAAGCAGGAGTGAAATTGGGGTGGGAATGGAGTTTTGCAGTATCCTTCTCCTGGAGTGGGGGGGGGGAAATGAAGATTTTGCAGTATCCTTCCCCTGGAGTGGGGTGGGAATGGAGATTTTGCAATATCCTTCCCCTGGAGTGGGGTGGGAATGGAGATTTTGCAGTATCCTTCCCCTGGAGGGGGGGAGGGATGGAGATTTTGCAAAATCCTTCCCCTGGAGTGGAGAAGGAATGGAGATTTTGCAATATCCTTCCCCTGGAGTGGGGAGGGAATGGAGATTTTGCAGTATCCTTCCCCCAGAGTGGGGTGGGAATGGAGATTTTGCAGTATCCTTCCCCTGGAGGGGGGGAGGGATGGAGATTTTGCAAAATCCTTCCCCTGGAGTGAGGGGGAGAGAAATGGAGATTTTGCAGTATCCTTCCCCTGGAGGGGGGGAGGGATGGAGATTTTGCAAAATCCTTCCCCTGGAGTGAGGGGGAGAGAAATGGAGATTTTGCAGTATCCTTCCCCTGGAGTGGAGAGGGAATGGAGATTTTACAGTATCCTTCCCCTGGAGTGGAGAAGGAATGGAGATTTTACAGTATCCTTCCCCTGGAGTGGAGAAGGAATGGAGATTTTGCAGTATCCTTCCCCTGGAGTGGGGAGGGAATGGAGATTTTGCAGTATCCTTCCCCCAGAGTGGGGTGGGAATGGAGATTTTGCAATATCCTTCCCCCGGAGTGGGGTGGGAATGGAGATTTTGCAGTATCCTTCACCCGAAGTGGGATGGGAATGGAGATTTTGCAATATCCTTCCCCTGCCATACCCACCAAGCCACACCCACAGAACTAGTAGTAAACAAAATTGAATTTTACCACTGGAACCAAGGTCATTGAAACAGGTAGCTGTTGAAGTAGGAGAGGAGCCTGTCATCCGTCTTTATTGAACAATGTGACTGGTGACACCTGGGGGAGGGGATTTTTACTCTTTTAATTAGATGAAAGCCTCAGGAATCATTAGAGTTGATTTTCACTGGCTGTGCCGATATGATGCATCCAATGAACATGTTCTTTAAGGAATCTACCTGCCTTGGAGTTCTGCTTTCAATGGGTGCATTACTTGGAATATCAGCAGATGGTTAGAATGCAGTATCTTGACATGCTCAAGGTTGACTCAGCCTTCCATCCTTCTGAAGTCAGTAAAATGGGAACTCAGACAATATGCTAACTCTGTAAACCTCTTAGAGCTGTAAAGCACTATGAAGCAGTATATAAGACTAATTGCATTTTGCTGGAATATCCTTTGATTTATTCAAGTAAGGTAGTTTCTATGTTATAACTATTCTCTGAAATTTCTGTCTCTCTAGGGGTGAAATCTGAGGAGGAGGAGGAGGAGGAGGAGGAGGAGGAGGAGGAGGAGGAGGAGGAGAAGGAGAAGGAGAAGAAGAAGAAGAAGAAGAAGAAGAAGAAGAAGAAGAAGAAGAAGAAGAAGAAGAAGAAGAAGAAGAAGAAGAAGAAGAAGAAGAAGAAGAAGAAGAAGAAGAAGAAGAAGAAGAAGAAGAAGAAGAAGAAGAAGAAGAAGAAATTCATTAACTGGTACTTCCCTAATGGAAGTCCATGTCCATTGTGATGGCAATGGAATTGAAAGTTAATCACCTTTAGTTATAGACATCTTTCTTAATGGTGGGTAGTCCCAGCAAGTTCTGTTAACTGCACCGAGTAAAACCTTACAAGAAAAAAATATGAAGATTTGCATATTTCCACTGAATTCTTTAAAAGAAATAAAACCAATTAATTGAGTGATTCTGTTACAATAAATGCTATAGACTGAAATTTATTAGATCTAGTCAAGGTTGTAAAAATTAATTGCAAGGGTATTGATTAGTCATGTATTCAGAAGTATTAAATAAAATTAATTTAATAAAAGCATGAATATAAGTAACCCATTATATTTAATCATTTAAAATGTTTGAATAATGTGTAACATTATCCAGTTCGAAGCTTTCTTAATGAAACTTTGCAATCGACACTGGTCAAAAATGAAAATCCACACTGAACGGTGAGAAAAAATAGATCCATTAGATTTCCATCATGGCTCTTAGTAGCTCCTCTGAGTTTAGTTTTGAGGTGGATAGATGATCTTAGCTTCAGTAGCTAGAATGCAGAATCATTACTTTTCTAACTAAAAATTTTTAACAGTTTTTTGCCAGGCTGAGGCCTTTATATAAGGACTGATAAATCTGATTAACTAAATAGCTCATTTAAAAACAAACCAGGTTACATTTGTAAGGTTGTAAGCCAGAGAAAATAATCTTACCTACAGGTTCAGACTCTTTGCTCTATGTCTAAATAACAGTCACACTTCTACTGTCATAGGTCATTTGCATGAAGAAAAAATATGTCATGGGACTTATTTAAATATTCAAATTGTGGCTGTAGGATCAGATGGCAGCTAAGCCAGATAGTTTATTTTATTTTATTTTATTTTATTTGGTTTGTCAAGCATGTATGAGAAAACAAGTATAAGTATGAATATAACATATAAACATATACGTATAAGCAGGTAAAAGTATATACTGTATATAAGAAATGATTATGAATAAATGGGTACAGTAGGACATGCAGGTGTGCTCATGCATGTCCCCTTTACGGACTTCTTAGGAATGGGGTGAGGTCCACGGTAGACAGTTTAAGGTTGAAGCTGTGGGGCTTTGAAGATGTAACAATGAAGTCGGGTAGTGCATTTCAGGCATTGACCACTCTGTTGTTGAAGTTGTATTTTTTGCAACCGAGTTTGGAACAGTTTACTTTGAGTTTGTACTGATTGTTTGCACGTATATTATTTTTTTATTTATTTTTTTATTGCAAAAGTTTTATTCAGACAAGTTTTCCCCCCTTTTACCCCCCCGACATATAATATAAAATCACATACAAAAAGTATACCCCTCACCTCCCCCCGTCTTAAAATAAAGTTCTCATTCAAATATTGAGTATTATACCCCCGACCAACATGATATAAATTTAGTGTAAAATACATCAATCTCTCCCTGGCACGTATATTATTGAGGTTGAAGCTGAAGAAGGCATTGACAGGTAAGATGTTGCAACATACAATTTTGTGTACTGTGCTTAGATCATACCACAAGCAGCGCAGTTCCAGATTGTCCAAACCCAAAATTTTGAGCTTGGTGGCACAGGGAAGTCTATTGTGAGCAGAGGAGTGGAGTACTCCTCTTGTGAAGTACCTCTGGACCCACTCAATCGCACTCAATCGCACCGCTCCGAGTCCCCTCGGGGAGAGGATGTGGTATACAAATAAAATTATTATTATTATTATTATTAATGTCCAATATACAGTGTGGATTCCAGGCAGATGAGCTGTATTTGAGAATTGGTCTGGCAAAGGTTTTATGTCATGGGACTTATTTACATATGCAAATAGTGGCTGTAGGATCAGATTCCAACTAAGCCAGATAATAATAGAGTGAAGTCTCTCTCAGTCTTCACATCAATTGTGTAGATCACATTCCTCGACTTTATTTTTGAATAGGGTCAGATTAAGATACTTATGTGTCTAAAGCAGAGTAAAAACTGAAATTTTCTCCTGTTTGAAGTGTCCCAAATCACATAATTTTGGTACATTAAGTAGCCAATTATAGTACTAGCAGCAGTTTTCCATCTTCCCAGGTAGCAAGAAGTCAATAATAAAGTCAATTCCTAATAAATGTATTGCTTTTTTCATGATACCTACAATTAGCTGTTGAAATTCAGATAAATTATCAGCAGGAGTGTTGAAATTATTATTTTAGCAGGCACAGTATCTTATCTTTCTAATGGTAAGAAGGGTGGGATGTATTTAGCAGAGTTCTTTACAGATTGGCATAAATTTTGCCTTGTAAATGTGTCTCACAAAGATCACATATTATTGCATTTATCAGTTATATTATGTATTATTGCGTTGTTTAAAAGAATGCCTGAAAAATCTGAAATAGATTCTGGATGTTTCTATTCATCCAGATGCTTCATTTATATATGGGATGGTTTTGTATACCATCCCACATATAATCTTTTTCTACACAACTTTCAAAGGCACACAATGTTTTATACATTTTAATACAAATTCCTCAAATGTGTTTTGACTGTGTATTGTTCTCATTTACAGAATATAGCTGGAAGGAACCTTGAAGGTCTTCTAGTCCAGCCCCCGGCTCAAGCAGGAGACTCTATACTATTTCAGACAAGTGACTGTCCAGTCTCTTCTTAAAAGTCACCACTGATGGAGCAGCCACAACTTCTGAAGGCAAGCTGTTCCACGGGAGGGAGGGAGGGAGGGAGGGAGGGAGGGAGGGAGGGAGGGAGGGAGGGAGGGAGGTCATCCTTTGCCAAGAAAAAGAAAAACTGTGAAATATGCTATCAGGGAACTTTATATTCTGAATTTTAAGAAATAAGTCATGGACAGAGAGGAGGGGGTCAAGCTATTTTCCAAAGCACTGGAAGGCCATATAAAGAATAATGAAATTCAACCTAGAAATAAGGAGAAATTGTCTGATAGTGAGAGCAATCAACCCATGAAATAGAAATTGCTTTCAGAAGTTATGGGAGCTTCATTACTGGAAGCTTTCAAGAAGAGACTAGGCTGCCATCTGTCTGAGATGGTGTAGAGCTAGGGTTCAGCTTGTTTGGGGGGTTGGACTAGATGACTTACAAAGTCCCTTCCAACTCTGTTAACCTGTTATGTGACTTCATACGCACCATAATGTCTAATAGGAGCATGTGATGATCACAAGGCTGAGGACCTAGCCAAAAAAATAAGAGAATAATCAACAGCAGACATGTAATAATGAAAGAGCAAAGAAGCAATGATTAGAGCAGATGCTAGTTTGTTCATGATCAGAATGTAAATGAAAAAACTACAGAGCTGAATGGCCTTAAAATACATAAATACAAATAAATAAATGTCTCTCCAACGATACTGTGTGTTAATGAAAATTCCAATGCATAATTTTAATCTACTTGCTTTTCTCTCTCAATTATATTTAAAAGACTATGCCATCAGCATTCTTTATCTGTTGAAGGTTTGCTGTCTCCAAAGTCTTAATAATTGGTTCAAGAGATGGGATGCTTCAATCTTAATCCAGGGGCAGCCTTGAAGTTGTAAACTTGATCTTTTTATATGTTGTTATTACTTCTTTAAAGCCACAATGATTTCATTCCATTACATTATTAAATGAAAACAATCTGTGAGGTCATCCTGGCACTCTTGAGTACATGAATAGTTTATTTCATTAGTTTTCAAAATCACTTTCGTTCGTGCAAACATTATTTATATCCAAACATCAATTATACTGAGCCTCTATGCCTTAGGACAGGGGTCTGCAAAGTCGGCTCTTTTAAGACTGGTGGACTTCAACTCCCAGAGTTCCCCAGCCAGCATAGCTGGCTGGGGAATTCTGGGAGTTGAAGTCCACCAGTCTTAAAAGAGCCGACTTTGCAGACCCCTGCCTTGGGATACAGGTCATGATCGTTACGACGTTCAGGGTATATGGAACAAACTTCAAAATAACCTCACTCCAGGGGTGGGCTACTACAGGTTCAACCGGGTTTGGGGAGAACTCGTAGCTAATATTATGGCCAGTTTGGAGAACCTCCAAATCCCACCCCTGGCTGGCCCTGCCCCTCCAACTCCGCCACTCCTACTCTCCCCTTGCCTCCCAGGAGTCTCCATGCAGCCTCTTTTGGATTTGAGATAAGTGCAGGGCCCATGCAGAAACTCAGGGAGGGGAGGAAATGGGCCTCCTGAAAGTTCCGGAAGGCTGAAAACAGGCCCGTTTCCAGCCTCCGGAGGGCCTCCAGAGTCCAGGAGCAGCAGTTTTTGCTCTCCCAGAGGCTCGAGAAAAGCCTCTGGAGCCTGGGTCCGCCAGTTGCGTCTCCTATTGGATCGGGGTGCCCTTTGCACAGTCACTCATGCCCTCGTGACATCTCGACTGGACTACTGCAACGCTCTCTACATGGGGCTCCCCTTGAGGTACACCCGAAGGCTTCAGCTTGTCCAGAATGCAGCCGCGCGGGCAATTATGGGGACCTCTAGGTTTGCCCATGTAACACCGCTCCTGCGCGAGCTGCATTGGCTGCCTGTCGTCTTTCGGGTGCGCTTCAAGGTGTTGGTTATCATCTTTAAAGCGCTCCATGGCACGGGACCTAGCTACCTGCGGGATCGCATCCTGCCTCATACATCCCTGCGGCCGATTCGCTCCCACAGAGAGGGACTTCTCCGGGTGCCGTCCACTAGGCTATGCCAGCGGGTGGCGCCCAGGGGAAGGGCCTTCTCTGTGGCGGGCCCGACCCTCTGGAACGACCTTCCCACCGAAATTAGAACAACCACGGACCTTCGCTCCTTCCGACAGAAACTAAAAACACACTTCTTCTGCTTGGCCGGCCTAGGGTAATTCAAATTGTTTAAATTGTTTTAGGGGTTTGTAGGGATAGTTTTAGTTTTATAGGGGTTTTAGCACAGGGCCAGTTTAATTTGTTTTTAATCTTTGTACTCTGTCTTGTTTTAATTGTATTTTTAATTCCCTATGCCCCGCCTCGAGTCCCTTCGGGGAGAGAGAGTGGGTTATAAATTAAAATTATTATTATTATTATTATTATTATTATTATTATTATTATTATTATTATTATTATTATTATTATTATTATTATTATTATAAACACCACCACCCCTCGCCATGGTGCAGGAGGCTGACTAGGCCATACCCACCATGGCCACGCCCACCCAGCAACTGGCAGTTGCTGAAATTTGTGAGGCCCATCCCTGCCTCATTCTACTCTTCCTATGTCCAGAACCATCTATGTGTTTGGCAGTCTTGTCTTAGGAAGCAAAGTATGTGCCTTGTGTTATGCTTTAAAAAAAAAGACTGAGGAAAGCATTCAAATGTAACACTTCATAAAGTGTGTCACGCAAATGCTGCACTGAGGCAACCACAGCCTCCGAAACCATTCGCAAAGCTGACTCAAAACCTTTCTCCAGCTACCTAAACACAGAGCTACTGTGCTTTGCAGTTGGTAATCGAAAATCATGCCGGTTTTGAATCATTGTTTCTGACAAAGTCCAGGGACAATAAGCGGAGCTAAGAAAGGAACATTTCAAGCAGGTCTGCTTTTTTCTGTCTTAACCCAATATTACCATCATGAAGCAGGATCTCTTATTTTTCCAAAGAAAGGAAGAGGACTTTGTTGATGTTTTGTATTTTAGTTATTGATTGCAAAGTCTGATGCATAAAGGAAGTCACTGCTGGATATGTGTCTTCTATGAACACATATATCTTATGCTCCCATTAAAAATGTTGGATGTATTGCTCAAAGCTGCCCCCACCTCTGTGGAGAGCAGCTTCACTTTTATTTAAAGGAGAAAGACAGTTCCACCTCATTAAAATGAAGCTTAACTTATTCCACTTTAGTGCTAGTTTTCCAAATTAGGTTTTCTTTATGGCTGGTTAATAGCAATTGTAGTAGAAATAATAAAGCATACTGCATTCAGTTTTGGCCGCCACAATGTAAAAAAGATGTGTAGACTCTAGAAAGAGTGCAGAGAAGAGCAACAAAGATGATTAGGGGACTGGAGACTAAAACATATGAGGAACGGTAGCAGGAACTGGGTATATCTAGTTTAATGAAAATAAGGACTAGGGGAGACATGATAGCAGTGTTTCCATATCTCAGGGGTTGCCACAAAGAAGAGGGAGTCAAACTATCATCCAAAGCACCTGAAGGTAGAAGCAATGGGTGGAAACTAATCACAGAAAGAAGCAACTTAGAACTGCGGAGAAATTTCCTGACAGTTAGAACAATTAATCAGTGGAACAACTTGCCTCCAGAAGCTGTGAACGCTGGAAATTTTTAAGAAGATGTTGGATAACTATTGGTGTAGGGTTTCCTGTCGAAGCAATGGGTTGGACTAGAAGACCACCAAGATCCCTTCCAACTCTGTTATTAGATACTATTCTAATAGGTATAAACTTTTGTAAGCTTTAAAAAATCATTTAGTGGTTTACCCTGCATTCCATTTTGATAGTTCTACATGGGGATATATGAAATAACAGCTAGAGTTATTTTTACACTCGCCTTCTCTTTCCCATTAAGTGCCTGGTCACATCTGGAATGCATCAAGTAAGCCAGAACAGTGTGCATATACACCTTTAGGGAACCACATGGGTTGAGATGGCCTTTAAATACCTACTTGAAAGAACATCCCACTGGGAGATGAATCGCAGATTGTCCTATTTCCTCCTGGGCTCTAATGTATACATTGTGAGCACAACTGCTACGTTTATAGTTAAGGCAGTTGAGCTAAGAACCCATTACATCAAACATAATTGAGGTTTCCCGTAAAGCTGATGTATTTAACTGAAGGTGGGTTGTTTGTATTTACCACATATGTGTTTTATCCTCTCTTTTCTTTTATCTGTTTTATCCTAGAATTAGCTCTTGTATTTTATTTTTGTTTTTTATTTTATATACATATACATATACATATACATATACATATACATACATACATACATACATACATACATACATACATACATACATACATACATACATACATAGATAGAGATAGATAGATAGATAGATAGATAGATAGATAGATAGATAGATAGATAGATAGATAGATAGATAGATAGATAGATAGATAGATAGATAGATAGATAGATAGATAGATAGATATAGATATAGATATAGATATAGATATAGATATGTAGATTTTGGTTTATTCGGGTCTTTTCCCGTGTAAAATTAAAGGTGTTTTTGCAACGTTTCGATGGGATCACCCCCATCATCATCAGGCCTGGGCCTTTGCTTTTTTGCGAATGAGCTGTATTTGAAATGGCAGTTTTTCTGTAAGTGGAGGTGGGAGGGGTTCGAATGTTGGCTCTGCTGCTTTAAATGGATTGGTTGGCTGATTTGTCACATCCTGATTGGTAGATGGAGTTTGTTGAGAGTGATTGATGATGGTGTCAGTGTTTGTGGCCGGGACTTGTTTAGTGGCCGGGACTTGTTTAGTGGCATATATATATACAAACCAGCAAGATATTTATATTATATACTGTATGTGCCTCTAAAATTCAGAGGACATTAACTCAATGCAATGCTCTGCCTACAACAGTTCTGGAGGGCTGATATTTAAAAAGTTGTATATGAGCTGAGACTGTGCCGCTATGAAGAAGGGGCCATTGAAATGACAGCTCCTGTTGTACTCCCCCCATCCGCCCCCCATAAGCACTCACAGACTCATTTTATAATTATATACCCCAGAAATTCCAATCTCTTTTTTTTTTTTTACAGATTCTATTACCCAATTGGTATGATACAGTTTCTCTGAATGTAACTAAGTTTTGCTAAGATGTCTGTAAAATTAGGCAGACCTCGGTCACCTTAATGATTTCACCATCAATTGTACTGTATTACTGTGTTTCCCCAAAAATAAGACAGGGTCTTGTTTTCTTTTGACCACCCAAAATAAGCACTTGGCCTTATTTTGGAGGAGGTCTTATTATTTTTGAGGTGCAGGAGGAAGTGAACATGGACACCTCATGGGCTGCTGCTGTGTTACAATATTTTCAGAGAGGGCTTATTTTCAGGGGAGGTCTTATTTTAGCACAAGCGCTCAAAAGCCCGATTGGGCTTATTATCCAGGGATGTCTTATTTTGGGGGAAACAGAGTACTATGCTCTGTCCTGTCCTATTCATTTCAGTCCTGTTCTATTTTATTTTAAAGTTTAGCTTTTGTGCTGGTCTGCGACTGTAATAGAGATTGATTGATTGGCATGGTTGTAAAATTAATCAGTTAAGAAACTACCTAGACTATGTGACTGCTAAATAAATATACACAGGAAATCCTTCATTAAAGCTGCAGTTTATTGCATGCTTATAATCACAGATGAACACTGGCATTTGTTTGATTGTGCTTTAAATGGTGCATTAGTAGTAAGGACCATGAGACTTCTTGTGAAAGCAATACTTTCAGCTCACTTCTACATGATCTCTAAATCAACCCAATTAGCTTACTAATGTGGGAACACATTACAGTTATATAAGAAAACTGGAAACTGCAGAACAAAGGCAAATCAGTGCCCTTTGCACATATATTGTATCACCCACCTTTCTCTATCTGTGTAGTATTAATGGGGCACAGTGGCTCAGTGGCTATGACACTAAGCTTGTTGATCAGAAAGGTTGGTAGTTCGACAGTTTGGCAGTTTGAATCCCTAGAGCTGCGTAACAGAGTGAACTCCCATTACTTGTCCCAGCTTCTGCCAACCTAGCTGTTTGAAAGCATGTAAAAATGCAAGTAGCAAAATAGGGACCACCTTTGATGGGTAACTTGCATGCCTTCAGCATTTAATCATACCGGCCACATGACCACGGAGATGTCTTCAGATAGCACTGGCTCTTCAGCTTTGAAACAGAGATGAGCACCACCCCCTAGAGTGAGGAATGACTAGCGCATATGTGCGAGGGGAACTTTTAGGTTGTTATAAAACCAATAGGTTGTTTAGTTGAACTTTAAGACTTCAAAGGCGGTTTGCTCATTATACAGCAAGTGATTTCAGGACCTGAGACCTTCTCGTAGCTAACTCACTTCCACAATGACACTCCCTTTGTGTGATGCAATCAATAATTCCAGGTAGTAAAATTTCCAGTGAACGGAGATCTGGAGTAGATGGTCTTGAATCAGTGGCCTCAGGAAGTGGGACTAGAGTCCTCCATTGTGCAACAACCCAGATTTAACAAGAAGGGAGAATTAGTGTGAGTCAAGTGGCAGCAGTTGCTTGTAATGTCCTGTCACCAGTCTCATATTAGATCTGGTAATGTGGTTTGATTGCCGCGAAAGCTTTCCTGGGCTGAGCACTACTTTGAAAACATGTTCAATTGACCACAGACTGCTGTGGTCAATGCTGAGTCTGACAACAAAGGGCAACCTGCTGCCTATGGACCTGCAATCAACATGAATGCCCTTGAACTTTCTTTCCTTCATTGATCCTCATGGTCCATCAATATAAGCCAGGACACCTACCACTGTCCCGATGTCTACAAGTTCAAAAAAAAAAAAGATACTGTTTACTCTGTAGAATAGAAAATCCTCCCTAATCTCTTTTCCTTTCTCTCATGCACCATTTCTTTATGTTCCTGCTGCTGACTTGTCCTGCCCCTTCACTTGAGTTGGAGGCAATCAACAGTTGAAACGCAGCAGGGATTCTGCTCTGCTGAATGGAGCTTTCAGTGATCAGAAGCGCTGAGCTGCACCAGTTTATTTTCCCTTTTTTCCTTTCTTGAATGTTTGGGGGGGGGGGGAAATAAGACAGACACTGCAGAGAAGAGAATGCCCTGAAGCTGTACTTGCTTCAGAGAATGAAGAGACCCCCTGTCCCCCCCCAAAAAAAGCATGAGAACAATGAGACAAGGCACAAAGTCTCTAAATGGATATATGTAACCTTGCTTTATCATGGACTAGCTGATAACTCAGTGTTGCCCGGGTATTTATTTTTAAGGGGGAAATGTCCAGACCAAATGTAATTTCTAATGTTGGATTTTCCCCCTTACCAGATGGAGCCCCCTTGTGGAGTACTGTGAAGCCGTTACCATGGCAACTCCACTGCACTGTACAGTAGAAGCCATTTTATGGCAGTACTGTAGAAGCCATTTTAAGGCACAACAGGCTGTATCTTAACAGAACACACACCCCAAGGGGTGTTAGGAGTGTCTTACCCCTGACAGTATTTTTTTCTAGAGAGAAAGTCATCTGTGTACCACATTTGGTTGAAATTGCTCGAAGTATTCCAGAGTCATGCTGGAACATACACACATACCTAGATAGAGAGAGATAGAGATAGAGATAGAGATAGAGATAGAGATAGAGATAGAGATAGAGAGAGAGAGAGAGAGAGAGAGAGAGAGAGAGAGAGAGAGAGAGAGAGAGAGAGAGAGAGAGAGAGAGAGAGAGAGTTGAGTTGAGCCAAAATATATTATTGGACAGTCAGTTTGTCAAGCCAAATTAGATTAATAAAGTTTCTCATACTGTATGATATGATGGCTTTATTGATTAGCCTATAGGTCATATCAAAGCACAAGGTTCAAACACATATCCTCCAATAAAATCTCATACAAACAATTTAAAATAAGAGTAAGGTAAAATACAATAGTTATAGGTTAAGATGCAATATAATTTAATACATAAATATATAAATAGAATAAAATGACATAAAATTAGATTTCGGTGTCACCCTTACAATCTACCCCAATCAGTCCCACATATGCAGATCTCAACTGAACCATTTTGTTTAAGGACTGTGCTGTGTTAAATGTTATTTTCAGGTTCTGGCCACACATAAAGTACGTTTGATATGGGGATCCCAATGGGTCATCCGTTTGGAATATGGACAGGTTTCTCATATGTTTTTCACTCCTGCTTTAGGCAACAAGCCAGGGGTGGGTTCCTGCAGGCACTACTGCTGGTTTGCTCATGGCTGAACCACATGCATGAATGCTTCATGTGCACTGTGCATGCATGCACAGTTCAATAAAAATTATTCTGCGCATGTGCAGAAGCCAAAAACAAGATGGTGGTACTGGCACCTACGGTGGCCCTGGGAGAACCAGTTCAGAAGCATGGCAGGCCTGGGTCGCTGCATGTTCCAGCGACCCAGGGTGCCAAACCACTACCAGTTCAGCTGAACCAGTCCAAATTAGTAGTAACCCACCACCCGAACAAGCCTATCCTATACTGCACAGGTCAGAAAGAGGACTGAGAAAATATAAAAATAAAATCCTGGACATAAGCCATTTCAACTCCTTCCTCTGGATACCACTGTAGGGCATTGCATGCCCAAACAACTAGACACACAGTTTCCCCCCCTTTGTGCCATCACTCTGTTGAACACCTAATTACCACAGTACAGTCTTATGTCTAAGGATATTTACCCATGAAGTCTGGATGTATTACTATTATCCTTCTCATCTTTTCTACTATCTTCTCCTATTGGTATCTTATGATTATATTACTTTGTTGTTTGCATGTAAACTGACTGCTTTTGCATGGGGGATAAATTCTTTGTGTGTCACACTTGGCCAATATGTCTAGTCTAGTCTAGTCTAGTCTAGTCTAGTCTAGTCTAGTCTAGTCCAGTCCAGTCCAGTCCAGTCCAGTCCAGTCCTGTTCTGTTCTCCCCTATCCCTATCCCTACTTCTACTCCTATTCCTATTTCATTTTATTCCATTCCATTCTTAAATTGAGAACAAGCTAATATTCAAACGCTCATTTCATCCATCTTGGACAATGAACTTCAGCTGGTCAGCAATCGACTCGCTCTACTTTTGATACATGTTTCAAAATGGCCTTTGCACTTCTTGAAAGATCAACTCCATGATGGAAGGTGTAGGACAAAAGAAGGGTATCCATTTGTCATGCCAGTTTTTCAGGCTGGAATGTGGGCACTTCCTTATGAATGTGTCAGTCTTGGAAGCTCTTTCTCATGTCGTTGCCCTGCACTAAATAAATAAATTCTCATGTAGTAATTGTTTACTGGCATATCGTGGTGGGTTTCAATGTATTTTATTACCAACTAGCTGTACCCGCCATGCGTTGCTGTGGCCAAGTTTGGTTAAATGAAAAGGTTTCCCCTCATAGAACCTCTCAGCGACCCCTTCCATCTCTGCCTCAGTTTCCCCTCCCTCTCCCTCGCCTCCCTCTCTTACTCTACCTATCTACCTACCTACCTACTGTATTTCTCCCCCCCTCTCTCTATACCTCTACCTAGCTACCTACCTAGAGAGAGAGGAGAGAGAGGCCGCTGACTTGGCAGTGGCCTTGTGGGGGGGAGTTGGCGGAGGGGGAGCCACCTGTGGCGGCGTTGCAAGCTGCAAGGTGGTGGGGGCAGAAGGTGCCGGAGGGCATGGTGGCATTGCAAGCAGCGGTGTTGCGAATGGCGAGGTGGGAGGGTGGAAGGAGCCGGAGGGTGTGGTGGCGTTGCGAGCGCCGGCGTTGTGAGCGGCGAGGTGGGAGGGGGCGGAAGGAGCCAGAGGGCGTGGAGAGTGAGTGAGTGAGAAAAACACAAAAGAGCTGCAGTTGTACATTTGTGTGGCGTGTACCTGGCACCGGTGTGCCATCCACACAATCTGTACGTATCATTGGTGCTGCACTTGTAAGGAACGTTGTGTGAAAATTTGGTGGCGATTGGTACAGTAGTTGTTGAGATTAGCGGTTTTGATCAAACTCATAGTTAACTTTTTATTTATATAGATTTGCATGTGCGTGCAATGCAGAAGCATCCGGGTGGGTGAGCAGAGCCTCCTGCCACTGCCACTACCGGTTCGCCAGATCTGGGATGAACTGGCAGAAACCCACCTCTATGGCACATGTGTGGTACAGAGGTGGGTTCTGGCTGCTGCTACTGCTGGTTCGCTCATGGATGCATTATGCACATGCACTAATAATGCTTCTGTGCATGCATAGAAGCAAAAAACAAGATGGTGGTGCCTATGGCGCCACCGAGACAACTGGTTCAGGGTGAGTTGCTACCTACTCGGCTGAACCAGACCAAACTGGTAGGCACCCACTTCTGGTGTGGTAAAAAGCAGTGTGAGATAAATGAATAGAAAACACTATTTTCTTTGTTCTGTGGCTTCTTCCTCCTTTCAGAGGTATCAAAACTTCCTGGGTTTCCTGTGAAACTTTGATAGGCTGCTAATTTGAAAGCAGGGCTGACAGATAAGCATATGCATTTTTGTCCAAATGCTGATATAACATCTTGTCACAAACCATTTGCAATGTACTCAAGAGAGTTTATTCCAAGGAGACATTATGTTCATAAGCATGTACCAGAAAGCTTTATTGATATTTGAACAAATACCAGCATGTGCTCTAAACAAAGCACTAGGTCTGTAAATCAAGTCTAAAGTAAATTAGTTTAGCGTATATCTCATTGCATTCTTGATGTCATAACAGACTATTATGATCAACTCTGGGAATTGCTTTTGCCTAGAGGACAAACTGCATTTACTTTTATTTTGCAAATAATTAAGAGTATTTGAAAGGCTGATTGTATCTGTAAATGAAAATGTGAAGCCTTAATTATCATTTCTATTATATGTTATTAGATTTCCTTTGCCAGTCAGACTTAAGGAAAGAAACATAATTTGGGGAGACAGTTAGATATTTCACTCAGCATCGAATTTAATGTTTCCTATATTATCATTTTTTTCTGTTCAGTTTTATAGCTTATTTAGAACATTAACAAATTAGAAAATTATTTGGAAAATATCGCTGTGCTTTTCCAGTTGTAAGTTATTTTTTTTTATATTTTGGCATGCTACTTGTAAGACTATCATCAGCTTTGCAGCCGACTCGATTCTAAAGTCACTTTGGCTTCAACCTTTTCCTCTAATACAGTGTTCCTCAACCTCTAACATGTTTAAGCTGTGCAGACTTCAACTCCGAGAATTCACTCAGCCAGCAGGCTGTAACCTATCATTTCTAACAGCTTTAGGCCATGAGACTTCTTACATTTGCATTGCCCTTGCTATACCTTTCTCCATAGTGGTGGCTAGAGTGCCTTCAGTGCTTCTTCCAGAGAAACCTGATCAGTTCTACTAACAAAAGACACAAACTCTGGCTCACACACACAACTTTTTAAAAATAAATTATAATTTGGGAAGGTTTTAACATGGGTTTTAGCACGGGTTAACTAATTTAATATATTTTAACTGATATTTATTGTATTTTGTGGTTTTAATAATGCCTGTGCGCCGCCCTGGGTCCTAACAAGGAGAAGGGCGGGCTATAAATTTAATAAAATAAATAAATACAAGCAGACAATGTACCATATTTTTCAGAATATAAAACCCTTCAAAGTATAAGACACACCTTAGTTTTTTGGGAGGAAAATAATAATTAGAAAAAATCTGCTTCTACCTACCAGCATCCATGGTAGTCACATGGTAACAAGGTCAGCCAATGAATAGGCATAGCAACTAAGTCAGCCAATGAGGGCCATTTGGACTCTGAAAACGCATTTGCCATGTGAGCAACAAGGAGACAGGAAAGAACCTGGCTTAGCCAAGGATTGAAAGTAAAACTGCTTTTGTTTTGCTTGCATTTACTGCTACCTTGGAAAACCGACTTTTGGTAATGTATTGTATATTATGATGATGATGAGTCCTGCTGAATCAGTTACTGTGCTTTCTGGATGTGATTACCGCTGCAAACTCTGAACAGCCAGGTCAGCTTCAGCACTTATTGCAGCCTGATTCAGCACAGCTGATTGGCCGGTAGATCGGACTGCCGGAATATCCCCAATCAGCTGTTCCAGGCTGCAGGGATTGCCACAGGCCATTGCTGCCTCTATGCCTTGTGTGTTTGGTCTCTGGTGGGGGTGGGTGGGGCTACATTCAATGTACAAGATGCACCCAAATTTTCACCCTCTTTTTTGGGGGGAAAGGTGCATCTTATACTCCCAAAAATATGGTAAGCATAGAATCAACTTTAGCCATTCATGTTTTCCTCTAAAAACTAAGTCTTTCCACAGAATCCTCCTCAAACTTGGTCCTCTTTTATATGTTAGACTCAACTTTCAGAATTGCTACTTAGTGTTCTGGAAGTCCAAACTTGAATAAATATTCATATACTTAAAAGATAGCTCTGGCAATAGACGGGATGAAACGTAATAATTATCTCGGTGTCTACCATTCTGTACCAATAAAAAGCATTAGGGATCTGCAAGGTGGTTAAACCCTTCCTTGAGGAGGCACTTTATACAACCATGATATTGAGGTTGGCTTTATCTAAGCTTTGAAAACAGATGATCTGCCACACAAAGGTATTTAGCACCACCTCTAACCGCCTGGGGCAGTTGAATTCATCAAAAAAATGTTTCTGTGCATATAGCATCCTCTATTGACACTGATGAAGGCAGTTGGAACATGGTAAGGAAAGCAATGTGATTGCTTTCCTTCATTTTCAGGGGCAAATGTTATTTGGCAAGGCAGCTTTGACATGTATTTGACTTGACACATTATTAAAAAATGAACAAGCCTTTTGAAGTTTTGTATAGGCTTCCATGTGTCCCCAACAGTCCCATCTTACCTAGAGGACACCAGGATTGGATGGGTTGTGTGAAGGAATCCTCCTCTTTCTTTCTGTGGGTCAGCCTGGAAGGGGAGGGTGGAGGCTTCAGCTGGTTTGCTGAACTGAACAAAGTTAGCTGCCGGTTCTACCAAACCTGTGCGAACCCGCTGAATCCCACGACTGGGTTAGCTGTTGCAGAAAATGTAGATGGGCTACTTCTTCTTATAATGCACAAGTGACTTCTAAAGGCTAATAAACTAACTAATATCTCATGGATTAGACAACCAAAGTATAAGAAAGATTGCCTGATGTGCCTTAAAAAAAAATCCATATTGATACAAAAAATTTAATACTAATTGTTCCAAATTCATAAAAATTCAGCCAGCTACTGTAGGTAATAATTATAGCTGTGTCCAATACAGTCTCTGAAATTGAGGAGTTTTATTCAAGTAGTTACAAATGTATCTCAACATAGAAATTAACAGCTATGGCAGAAGTGGCAATGATTAGTGGACCCACTCTGTTGTGAGAATAAAGGTTACATATTTCTGAGTAGAGCAACAAAGCAAATTTTGCATGTGACAAATCCTTACACAGCATTTATCACATTGGTTTTCCACTCATGATGGGTTTGAGTATAAAAGTAATACTAAACTACAACCACAATTGGGATCAGAGTTTCCATAACTAAGTGATATGGTGAAATTGAGCTAGCATAATTTTACAATCTTTTTTGCCCTAGTCATTAAGAGAAACACTTTGATCATTAAATGCATCTGGCTTTTCCCATTGACTTTGCTTGTTGGAAGCTCCCTAGGAAGATTGTAAACAGCAATCACGTGACCCCAGGATACTGCAACCATCATAAACAAATGTCAGTTGCTAAACATGAGAATTTTGATAATGCAACCATGGAAATATTGTGCTGATTGTAAGTTTAAGGATCAGTAGTAAGTCACTTTTTCAGCACCGTTGTAACTCTGAAGTGTTGTTAAACGGATGGTCATACCTTGAGGACTCCCTGTACATTATTGGAATGGGAACCTCTTTGAAATCTTGTAGCCAATTTGTTTGATGCAATTGTTTTAGATCTGATGGCAAATTATATGTTTTTCCATTTGGTGGCTATTAACATTAAGCCAAACATAGGGAAAATAGTATTGCTCCATATTTCGCCCTCTGGAACGACCTACCCCCCCGATCTACGCACCACCTCGGACCTCCACCTCTTCCGCCAGCATCTCAAAACGTATTTATTCCAACAAGCCGGCCTAGCATAACCCCCCGTTTCTGACTTTTATTTGAATAAATTTTAATTGTTAGGGTTTTATAAGGGTTTTTAGCACGGGATATAATTTAATAGGTTTTTAATAATGTATTTTTTGTAATTTTGTATGGTTTTTAATATTGCCTGTGCACCACCCTGGGTCCTTGCAAAGAGAAGGGCGGGGTATAAATTTGTAAAATAAAAAAAAAATAAAAAAAAATATTTGCTGGATGGAAACTAAATGCCATAAATCTCATTCACATCTCTAAAGTGTATGTGCTGAACACATAGAGAGGAGAAACAGACCAGATTTCTATCCCACCACTTTCTAGCCATTTTACCTCTTCCCCAAAATAATTCCGATCAAACCCTGTTCAAACGACAGACTTAAATTATGTGACCATCAGTTATAATCTCTCTTTCTTCTTTTACATATTTGAAAGTAGAAATGGAATATATCAGGGGATGCAATGGCTCAATGGTTAAGACACTGAACGTTGATCAGAAAGGTTGGAAACCCTAGCACTGCATAATGGAATGAGCTCCCGTTACTTATCCCAGCTTCTGCCACCCTAATCGTTGGAAAGCATATAAAAATGCAAGTAGAAAAATAAGAACCCCCTTTGGTGGGAAGGTAACAGTGTTCCATGCATCTTCGGCATTTAGTCATGCTGGGCACATGACAACGGAGATGTCTTCAGACAGCTCTGGCTCTTTGGCTTTGAAATGCAGATGAGCACCACCCCCTAGAGTGGGAACAACTAGCACATATGTGCAAGGGGAACCTTTACCTTTTTATGGAATATATCATCAAATATCTATTCAGATAATTACTACATAGTTTATATAGGTTACTCCAAACTTCAGCCATAAAAAGGAATCTGTCAAGGATTTCTTGTCAAATTAACTTGTTGGAACTGTCCAATGGAATCCGTTATATTTTTGAAATCAGAAAATCTAAAGGATGCTAAAAGCTGAGCTCAATTTATGCTGATTATATGGGCATACTGTAGATGTGTACTTTCCTAAGCAAAACTTGGAAATAAAATGTTGGCATAATTTAAGGAAGATGGAACAAAGGGGAGTTGGTTTTGGATTTAGTCAAATTCATCTTCCAAAAATCCACATATCACCTCCCAGATTGCTTTCTTACAAGGATGACAATATCTAGGAACTCCATAACTCAATGGTTAGTCTCTCCAACATCACACTTTCATGAAAAGGATTAAACACACACACACACAGAGACAGACACACATACACACACACACACACACACACAAACTAATTATGTTAAGGATATAAGGAAAAATACATAATAGAAGAATTGCAGACTGAAGATGGAAAGAGCATGAATTCACTATTGAACATTAATCTGCTCAAGATAATGCTTCATCTCTTTCCATCATTTTTCATATTTTATCTCAAATATTTTAAATCATTTAATTAGGCTTCTCCCCCTTCTACTGGGCTGTATTAATGTCAAGAAGCTCTTATAACATCATTCCGTGCTTGGTATTGTGCTATCCTTCTTTCAACTTTGAAAGGTTAATGTTGCTCCATCTTTAATCTCTCATACTTTAATTAACACTAAACCCAAATTCAAGTGAAGCATAACAATATATTCTTTTCAAATCCCAAAGCTCAGAAATGCTATATCAATCAATGTTTGAGTTGGTTAATTGGCAGGACCAATTTTAATCTCTTGCTCTGAGTTAAGATTATAATGTTAACTAGGCATTTATTTTAAAGATACCCCAAGCCCCAACTTATTGGTATTATTGGGATAGGGGTTCCTAATGCAATATCTGAGGTGGTCTTTGTTATAGTGGCATGGCTCACAACCAATGGAAGGAATACATCCAAAAGAAGAGTAATCAAAACTAGCTATGTTATTTTGCTATATTACCTGAAATAGAAAATCTCTTCTTGGAAGTAAAACTTAAACAATTACCAATTTTCTGCCATCCGCTTAGCGATCCAGGTCACTGCCTTTTCTCTAATGTTTAGGATAGGACAGGACAGGACAGGACAGGACAGGACAGGACAGGACAGGACAGGATAGGATAGGATAGGATAGGATAGGATCTTGGATGTCTTCTAGCCCCTGCTAAAGCAGAAGAACTTATACCATCTCAGACAAGTGACTGACTGTCCATTCTCTTCTTAAAAGTCGTCAGTGTTGGAGTGCCCAAGATTTCTGGAGACAGGCTGTTTCATTGCTTCATTGTTCTCACTGTTGAGAAGTCCTCACTGTTTCTCCTTAATTCAAAGGTTGCTTCTCTCTTTGATTAGTTTCCAACCATTATTTCTTGTTCTGCCCTCTAATGCTTTGGAGAATAACTTGACCCCCTCTTCTTTGTGGCAGTTCCTCAAATACTGGAATACTGCTATCATGTCACCCCTAATTCTTCTTTTCTTTAGACTAGCCATACCCCAAACCTGCAGCCGTTCTTCATATGGTTTAGTCTCCAAGCCTTTGATCATCTTAGTTGCTCTTCTGTGAACTTTTTCCAAAGTCTCAACATTAGGATGGTCTTGTTGTTGTTGTTGTTGTTGTACAAAACTGTTCCTTGTGAAGGAATCATGGAAAAAGAAAATGGACAAATAGTAATATCTACTGAGGACATTTTCAGAAAGTATACATTTTAGTGGCTATGTGGTAAAACAACTTCATGAATCCATATGCTTCTTTCCTGAGAAGCATAAAATGAGGAGAATGAGGGAGGTTTTCAGCTTTTCCTTGCTTTTATAGTTTTATAATGCATTCTTGTGGCAGTCCCAAAGGTATAGTTTATTGAATAGAATTTTCACAAAGTTTTAGCCTTAAATTCAGAACTTACATTTGCAAAACAACTTTGGACTGGTAATCCTATTCCATACAAAATGCGGACAAAATAAATCCAGACATGAAAGGCAAAGCTGAGAAAGAAATACATACTGCAGGAGGCATAACTTAAGAACAAAAATCTACTTGAGACATTTTTGCATGCATAATAAGATTCAGTGCCCAAATCGGAAGGCTAGCTGTTCAACTGTTATTAAAGCCCCTAGACAGAGATAGTGCCTGACTGTATCAATTTTTAAAAAAAACAACCCATGAGAAAAAGATGCATCCCATTGAGTTTAGAAGTCTGTCTTTTCTTTTAGAATCCTGATATAAAATATGGAAAAAATTGGTCCCAAGGAAAAAAGTATTTTGCTATTGTATCAACACAAGGAAGTTATTCAGTAAAACATGGTGTTACTCAAGCAACCTGTCAGGCTTGGAAGCCATCTTTTGCGTTGGGCCTTCAGGCCTGCCACATTTAATGCTGTGGGAATATGGGAGGGGGGATTATATGGAGTATGGGAGATATATAGTCTAAATAACATTCCTTTCTCAGAGAGTCAAGGACATCTTGTCCTGCACCTGGAGTGGTGTGACTGGAAGGCATCTCCTGTTGGACAGGGCCTGATTGAATCATGTGAGGGACATGTGGGTGCTGGGCAGGGACTTGAACTTTCAATTGGGTGGGGAAAACCTGGCAGTTTCAGATTCAAGTTTTCCCAGATGTGCCAATATGACGTTTCTAATAAAATGGAACTTTGAAGGTACTCAAACCTCAGAATCTTCTTTTGTTAGGGGTATTACTTGGAACCCTGACATAGCCCATTCCACCACCATCTTCTGCAATGTTTCCATTTTTCTGCCATCCACAATTCCGCTATCATTGATCAGCTTTAGGCCTTAAGAGGAAGTTTCAAGAAATAACATTTTTCCCCTGACAGTTCCCCCCCCCCATCTTTTTCACTTCACTATTAGGAATTACACAAGGGGAAAGGAGGGGGGATGTTCAAATTAACAATCAAATGATTCACACTTGCCTCTGTGATGTAGCCTTCTCAACAGAAGTAGGGTTGTCATGAAGATGAACATGTTACATTTGTGGGAGACATTATCTCTTCTCTGGATTCACAGCATGACGTTTGAAGGCTTCAGGCAATGTGAGTATTTAATTCGGTTAAGTATCTTCTGAATATACCAAATTATCTTCACTTAAGGCTTTTTCATTAGCAGAGCATGCTGTCTAAATGGCCTTTGAAGTGGCAACTAACTATTAGATATATGCACTCCACGTGCTCCACAAACAATTTAGGAGTTATATATGTGGGTGAAAAGGCAAAAAGTTGCTGCTAGCTAATCATAAAGAATTTTGCAGTGGGGGATTTACAACCCATGTTGTTTGCCTGAGCACTCCATGTAAATATATAGCTTAGTAAGCAAATATAGATATTTGATATTATTTTCACCACAAGGAAGCTAACCTTACGAATGCTTTACTGTGGGATATATCTATGAATTTATTTAAGTGTATAATCAGGATCAGTTCCCCAGCTGTTTACTGTATCATTAAAAACAGAACATCAAAATAAAACCAATATTCACGAAAAATATAACACTGTTTAACCCTGATGCTTACCCAAACTCCAAACAGCCATAGTTAAGCTTCAAAAGCCCTGCGAAAGAGCTCCATCTGTACAGTCTTTCTAAAGGTCCAAGAATATTTTCATTTAGGAATATTAACATACCTGCAGTGCTTCTCAAGTGTTCAGAAGCAATTCACCATCACTTTTCAAAATCTTGATCTTGTCCTTTCAAAACATAGCCGTAATTATCATTACTATGAAAATCCAAATTTAGTCTTCAATCAAAACTTTAGGCCAAGGATGTTTACAAGTTTTATATGGTTGTATGCTGTACCATTAAGCACAAGAATTGTTCCCGATAGTTGAAACTCTGAAAATAGCCTTGCTAAGGGCTTCCCAGCTCTCCCTGTTTGCCATAATGTTTCAATGAGACTATAGTACCTTGCAAAATTGTTTTAAGATAGCAAGAACAGAATAGGAGATAGATTTCCCTTGTGTAAGATGTGTGTCCTGTGTTTTGAGCAAATATGACAGCAAGGCAACCCAGAAATTCAGCAAGAAATTCAGAATATGGTAACACATTGACTTCTGCTTCCATTTCATGACAGTTTCCATGATATGCTTGGTAAATCTTTAATTCCCACAGAAGATGACAATCCCAAAGGCTTGTTAGCATGTTATATTTTAGGGTGACAACAAGTCCCATTTCCTTGATAGTTAGAGCTTACCCCAAGCTCTGGCAAACAGTGGCTCCACCTTGCATTGCCAAAATGGGATCTTCAGGCTTTGGTTTTTCTTTGCTTAAGGTTTGGGGGTGCTAGAAAAACAAAACATTCCAAATGAAATAAAAGCTGAACCTGAGAGTTAACAACCCCATTAATGCCTGGGTTACAACATGTGCTAAACTTTACCACGCTTTACAATGTTTACAACATATTATTCAGTGTAGGATATATTCAAGCTCATGCTAAAGGTTCAAAGAATTGATTAATAAGGTAGAAAGGAAGGAAGGAAGGAAGGAAGGATGGAAGGATGGAAGGAAAGAATCTTTCTTTTGCTTCAGATTTGATTATTTTGTAACGTCTGCTTTTTTATCGTGTGAATGATTTCCATTGTTGTATAATCATTTAAACCAAGATTTTGTTAATATAGTCACTGTTATAGCTAATTTAAAATAGTAAATGATTAAGTACCAGACCCTGGGACCCTGAATAACTGTAGTAGGCAACTTTCAGAAATAAGTATTATTTGTCAGCTCAAGAATCTGTTGTCTGGCACCAGAAAGTAGACTACTCATATTTGGCATCCTTATCCTTATAGTCATTGTGGGAAATTTCTGTTATAATACCCTTAATGGAAAATAATCTATCAAGGATACATTGTCTCTCCCTGTATTGTATTTGCATGATCAAATCACAATAACAGTATGTGTTTGTGCAATCACGGCCATGGAAAGCACATAAGGAAAAATAACAGAAATAGATGTTATAGCCAGTAGGTGGAAGTTAGTAAAATAAGTAGATGCTGGACAAAAATATTTACTATAGATTTAATCTGGATAGCTAATGATAATAGATCAGACTAATAAGAGGAACCAATGTTGGTACTTTCTATTGCATCAATAGAAAAAAAATGTGTTTGAAAAGCTTGTCTAGGACAATCAAGCATTTTCCTTTTACAGAAAAAGAAGAAACGATGTTGTTGCTACTATTGTTAGAAGACAAGCTAGATGCATTCTATCTTCAAATATAATAATTAAACATCTTTTATGAACAACGGTAATGTGATCCATTCTGTTAAGCTTCTCCTACCAAGCTGAACTAGAAATATTCTTTTTTTTTTAATTAAACAGGGCTTTTCCCCCATTTTTTAAACCCAAATATCATCTTTGCAACATTTCCACATCAGTAAGCTCCATTATACTTTTTATCCATAGATGTATACCTCTCCCTCCCTTCCTCCCCCCCTCTCTCTCATCTATCTATCTATCTATCTATCTATCTATCTATCTATCTATCTATCTATCTATCTATCTATCTATACACATTTTTCATCTACTAATATGGTCATTTATACTTATATTTCTTCTATACATGAACTAGAAATATTCAAATACATAGAACTACTGATTAATGGATAGTCAGTACTTAAAGCCATTATGCACTAATTTAAGTAATTGCCCTGTTTTAAATGTGTGAACCCTATTTACAGCAGAATCAGTCCAACACAGCCCATGGGATGGATAGACCAGTAGCCACTCTCTCTGTGTGTGAGCAATCTCTTGTTTTATACTGGCAGGTTCATCACCTGTGCAGCCACTTGGGTTTGATGGTGATCAATTGGTACTTTATAGTAGAGCAAAATATTGGTAATCTGTCTAGTAGGCAAGAGCATGGCTAGAGGGCCCAACATATTACAGTCAGTTTGCTTCTATTGGCATCATAGAATCATTTGGTAATTCTGAAAATTTCTGGTTTGAAAATAGCACGTTTTTTATACTTGAGAAGAGATCCCAGAAGTGTATACTTAAAAAGGATTTTAGCACTCTAGAAAGTTAGCAAATATGTATGACTGTTGAGGGGAAATTACCTCTTCCCCCCACGCTTTGCTCTTCAAGTGCATTTTGTAGCTTTTGCATAAAAGACAACATTGGTCAAGCTGTGTACTTTTGAATATAATGGAAGGGCTTTGTTTGATATTGGTTTGCTTTTTTTTTCTTATTGAAGTCTCAATTCTCTTGAGTTAATCTCGTCTGCCTTGTATTCTCGACATTAGGTGGATCCAAACCCATCTCTTTTCTGCGGTTCCATTTCTCTATTTTCAAGCAAACCACCAGGAAAAGAAAGGAACATTCTCATCATAAAATTAAACTGTTCTCGTGAAAGAATGTAGATATGTGGAATTAACCATTGGGTTTCACCCAGCCAATTGGAAGAGTGCATAAAGGTTTAACACTTTTTAGGTTACCAGCTATAATTGCCTTTTTAAAAGCTCTAGTCTAGAATGAACATTTTGCAGTTAGACAAATACTAGTTTACCTGTATTCCAAAATTTTTCTCTGGAAGCTTATTGCAGTCATGCTTAATGCAGGACCAAATATTCATTCCATTTATGAAGTAAGAGAAGCAGAGTCAAAACAGATGAAATATTAAGCAAAGAACAGAACAGAATAAGAGTTGAAAGGGACATTGGAGGTCTTCTAGCCCAATCCTCTGCTTAGATAGGAAACCCTATACCACTTCAGACAAATGATTATCCAATCTCTTCTCAAAATCTTCAAGTTTTTAAGAGCATTTTTTGGAGCATTTACAACTCTGGAGGCAAGCTGTTCCACTTATTAATTGTTCTGTCAGGAAATTTCTCCTTAGTTCTAGGTTGCTTCTCTGCTTGATTACGTAGTTTCCACCCATTGCTTCTTGTCCTGCCCTCAGGTGCTTTGGAAAATAGCCTGACTCCCTCTTCTTTGTGGCAACCCCTGAGATATTGGAACACTGCTATCATGTCTCCCCTAGTCCTTCTTTTCATCAGACTAATCCAATTCCAGCAACCAATCTTTATAAGTTTTAGCCCCCAGTCCCTAATCATCTTTGTTGCTCTTCTCTGCACTTTTTCTAGAGACTCAACATTCCACTTAGAATTTGTACTGACAAGAAAGGGAGTTAACTTGTCCTCTGAAATTCTACCCCCACCCTTTATTTTTCTTCTGCTTAAAAAGCAATAATAAGGCCCCCAAATATATTTGCAGTGGTCCTCCAGGCTTCCATTATCAAAACTAACCTCTTCCTCTTCTGCTCAGAAAAATTGTAACTCTGAAAAAAGAAACATAATCCACTTCAATTTTCCAAATTTGATAATGTGTTTAAATAATCAATTAGAAGAGCAATTTCATTTCATAATCCTATAAACACCCATTGCGCTTATGTATTAAGCATTTCTCTCTGTCTCATTTTAAACATCCTTTGTAATATGCAGGTTGTTATTTTCTGTTGATAGGCCAATCATGTACATGCAAGTGAATGAAAGAAAGTGTGAGTATCCAGAAATAGTAAGATCTGAGTTTGTATGTTAGGAGAAAGAAAGAAAAACTGAATTAGTAACGAAATGGCATTTACATTTCCAACTTCCTCCTAGGATATTAAAAAAATCAAATCAGTAAATGTTCTTCTAGACTTAGTCCTTGTACCCCATTTTGTTACCACCGTCTCTACTATATAGCATTATTGAAAAGACATCTGGGAAAGCTATATTAGATGTTGGGACCGTTTCATGACTTTTAAATGAGTTTTTGTTACAGTTAAGAGGAATATGGATTTTTTATACGTTAATTAATGTTAATATTTTAGAGCTCTGCGTGGATCTGTTGCTGGTAACTGAATTAAAGAAGACATTGCTTATTTAATTTGCTTATTATTAAGAAGTGGGTTTGGGGTGAACTGTTTTATCTTTGTTGGTTAAGAAGAGGTGAAGAGATTAGGAAATTGAATATACTTGCCCAGAAGTTGATTGAGAATCATTTTCTTGGGAGACAGGTTTTTTTTCTTTATACATTTATCTTTCTTGCAATTACTTTTTTCCTTTCTTAGTCTCTCTTGCCTTTTATTGTTTTACTAGCTGGATACCTGTGCTTCGCTATGAAACCATGTGATCGGTCAGCCCACAGGCCGAATCAGTCATGTGCTGGCCATACCCATATAAGGCAACTGGCAGTTGGAACAGAGTTCCTTTCAGGTGGGGAGGGGGAGTAGAACGTCTAACTGTTTAGCATTGACACATGTTAAATGCTGAATTTCACATTTGTAGGCTTTACAGTTCTGGAGATTTCATGATGAGTGAGTGGTATTTGGCTTTTATATATATAGATTCAAACTTTTAATCAAATTATTTGTAAAAGAAAGACATCTGGGTTGTCTGCATTTACCAACTTAGGGTATGGATACAGCCGATCATCTTCTCTTGCAAGGACATACTGAGTACGTAGCACTTCAAGATAGGGTGAAGAGAAGTAGGGGAGATCTGTAAATCCTTAATTTATAGGCTGTTTTTAATCATGTTCAGACATGTGGTGTGATAAAACAATTAAGCAGGAACACTAGAAGGCAAGCTCAACTTGCAGGAAACTTTAATTTTCAAATTCAGTGAAGGGGGGGTGTTGGAGGTTGGAAATTATTAGATATTATTTTGATTAGAATTGTTAAGAACCCGAATGAATGAACTCTTCTAAAACAGGCTTAGAAAAATATATTCACTTTAATTAAACACACTAGAAAGCTTGCTGACCCTAAGGAAATTCAGAATAAAAACAGAACAAAACTACACAACAATTTTCTTTG
This sequence comes from Rhabdophis nuchalis, assembly GCA_039707465.1. Taxonomy (NCBI): domain Eukaryota; kingdom Metazoa; phylum Chordata; class Lepidosauria; order Squamata; family Natricidae; genus Rhabdophis; species Rhabdophis nuchalis. The sequence continues at coordinate 85,175,054 of CM077645.1, read as the reverse complement.
GTGGATGGATTAAAAAAATACTGCATGTTGTTCAAATAAAGTAAATAAAACATTAAAAATAAGTTAACTTGAAAAACGGGGGGGGGGGCAAGGAGTTGAGACTGACTTTGTTTCAGCTACGTGGGAGTGAGTCTACAGCTATATATGGCATCATAAATGCAAATAGCCATAAAAATCATTCAGGCCCTATGAAATTGCAGCAACAGCAACCTATATTCCTTCTTTCTTATACCAGATTAAAAGCTTCCTTCTTGATGAATGATAGAATAAAATTCAACCACGCAATCTTTATATGCACCACTGTTATCTTGTACATTCTTGATAACCAGAACTAAATAATCATGTAAAGTGATGCCAGCATCTCTGTGAAGATGATACAGTCTTTTTTCTGTACACAGCATAATTGCTGAATAACTTAGAATGATATTTTCCATGTTGCAGGGGTGGGTTCCTGCCAGTTCTAACCTCTTCTGTAGAAGAGGTTCCACAAATCTACAGTGCCGTTTAGAACTGGTTCCAGCTCCCTCTCCCCGCCCATCCGCACATCATCAAGATGAAGAGCAAGAGGAGGAATTCTGGGAGTTGAAGTCCACAAGTCTTAAAGCTGTCAAGTTTGAACACCTCTGAGTTTTTTTTTTCTGAAGGGTTAGGGGTGCAAGGGTTCTTGTAACTTGACAGCTTTAAGACTTGCACACTTCAATGCCAGAGTTCCTGAGACAACATGACTGGAGGAGGAATTCTGGGAGTTGAAGTCCACAAGTCTTAAAGCTGTCAAGTTTGAATACTTGTTTTTTGTTCTGAAGGGTTTGAACATGAGTTTTTTTTCTGAAAGGTTAGGGGTGCAAGGGTTCTTGTAACTTGACAGCTTTAAGACTTGTGTGCTTCAAATGCCAGAGTTTCTGAGCCAATATTTTGGTTGCTAAGCAAGAGCCTTGTTAAGTGAGTTTCACCACATTTTACAAGTTGGCCATGCCCACCCAGTCACATGACTGCCAAGCCACTCCTACTCAGTCATATGGATGACAAACCACTCTCACCTGGTCACATGGCTGGGAAACAACTCCCAACAAGTCACATGGATGGCAAGCCACTCCCACAAAGCAGGCCACACCTACAGAAGAGGTTCTAAAAAAATTTGAAACCCACCATTGCCATGTTGCATAAAAAGATTCCCACGGGCATGTTATTCTTCAGAAATGAAAGGGGGGGGAAACACACCTAAACATTTTAATGCATCAATGAATTTGATTAGTCACAGGTCTTCAGCTTTACAAAGCTCTTCATCAGACTCCATGATTCAAAAAAAAAAAAGGGAGGGGGACTTTGGCATCATTTGGTATGGCTATGTAATTCAGAGTTGCCTAATTTACAATTTGCCCACTCACAAAATCTTAAGTCAGTTTTCTTCCAGACTGGTCTCTCACAAAAGATTAATTAACCTGTTTTCTTAACCCTAAGAAAAAAGGTTGAGGTTATATTATCAGATGTTAACATTTAACAAAGCATTTTCTTTCAATTTTACTACTCTTAGTTCATCACGGGAATACTGACCACTTAAAAACTTATTTGCCTTTTCTGAAAACAGTCCTGTGCTATCTATACATGTGAAATGTTTCCTTGCAGCATTCAGTGCCCTCTACCCAATTAAAACACTATGCATTTGCTAAAAATTCAGCAATGAATTCTGTTTTGCATCATTGTACTTGTTAAAATCAATATAACATAGATGGTTGCACAGTCTTTGTTTGAAAATGCTCAGAAAGTGAGAAGCCATTTAGAATATATGGACAAAACCTCTTTGGACCACAGAAGGAACTTCATCTCCTAGAAGGTTAAGCGTTTCTACTCTGAACACCTTCTCAGCATATGTCTGTGCATGAACATTTCTTCTGTGGCTACCTGTTCATGACATTAATGTGGAGACAATCTGGTGCTCCAACATTGGAGGTTTTTAAGAAGAGATTGGATAAAAACAGAGATGCCCCCACTGAAGAGGTAATAAAGAAAATTTTGATTTGGGCAGAAATGGACAGACTGACACTAGAAATCAAAAATAGAGACAAGACAGTATATTATAAAAGTTGGAACAAAATGTATCAATGGTTGGAAATGAGGAAAAGGAGTCGGAACAGAACATTTTGAGGATTGTGAAATTGGAACTGGATAATACATAGATAAATATATAAAGCAGGATAAGGGATGTGTTAATAAGATTAATGTAGCGATGTACGATAAGTAGAAACTCTATTTGTTGTTATGCTAAAACATGTTATGGAAATGACAAAGCCAGAAAGGTTGCTCTATGTCCAATGTTTTTAATGTTTATTCAATTAAAAATATTATATAAAAAATGAACTGGCAGATAAAGAAGCAATCCAGATCTGAATAAATATTTGCAGACTTAAAAAGGAGGAGGAGGAGGAGGAGGAGGAGGAGGAGGAGGAGGAGGAGGAGGAGGAGGAGGAGGAGGAGGAGGAGGAGGAAGATTGGACAACCATTTTTCTGAAATGGTGTAGGTTTTATTTTCCTTGATCAGGCGATTGGACTAGTAGACCTCCAAGGTCTCTTCCAACTCTGATAGTCTGTTAATGTCAGAAGGACCTTACAATGACATTATTGAGTCTTCAGAAGAAAAAAGCAATTCCAGGTTTTCAAGAAACAGTTTTCATGATGTACCCCTTCATAGTCTTGCAGTCTTATTGGGGAGACATTTGCAACCTTTTGCTGATGAAGCAAGATCTTCATATCACAAGGCAATTTTAGGTAGCTGGTCCTTTGAAAAAAAAACATGTTCTTTGTGGTGGAAATTCATGTCCCTCTCTTCTTTTCTTAGTCTTCTCTCCTCCAGGCTATTCATAGCCAGTTTTTCTTTCTTTTAGTTTTTCAATACTACCAATAGTCCTCCTTCCATCAGCCCTTCCTAACTGTTGTCCTCCTGTAACGTGGACTTCAATTCCTAAAATTCTTGGCAATGACATCTAGCTTGGTAGGACTCCTGGGTTGAAGGTGACTGTTTTACAATCTTATGAACCTACTCTAATTGTCTAGGAGTGACCTAACTAAAGTTCCAATGTTCATAAACAAACATTGATAAAAACATGGATTCAGATCCAGCTGTGAATAGCAGAGAAACATCTGCTGGAAACTCATCCATGATGTCAAGCAGTGTGGGTTTTGAGCAGTGAAGGGAGGGAAGCTAAGCTCCTCTCAATTCCATCAAACCAATTGGCACCTTTTCCAATTTTCTAGCAGATCTTCTCCTATATGGCATTTGCAGCTGGAACCAAACAGGTTTTTAAGTGCAGCATCTGTTTAACACCCAGGGGAAGGGCGCTCTCTGTGGCGGGCCCGGCCCTCTGGAACGACCTTCCCCCCGACATTAGGACAACTACGGACCTCCGCTCCTTCCGTCTTAAATTGAAAACTTACTTTTTCCGTCTGGCCGGCCTGGGATAGCCTCCTTGCCTTGGGATTTTATAGAATAGGTTTTAGTTAATTGGGATTTTAGCACAGGGTTTATTTAATTGGCTTTTAAATTTTGTTGTTTATTTATTGTTGTTATATATTGCTTTTATGCTACCTGTGCACCGCCCCGAGTCCCCGTGGGGAGAGGGGGCGGTATAGAAACAATAAAATTATTATTATTATTATTATTAAATGCATGACCCTGTTAGCAGACAAAGCTGGGTGGAATAAATATATTCAAGCTCCCAACAGATCATGTCTTTATTGAAATAAACTGGCTTTTAGCAAATGGGTCTGTTAGTTGTGCAAGACAGCCACAGCAGCACTATATACAGAACAGTGCAGAGCAACTTTCAGCATTATCAAGACATAGTCCAGGAACCCACCCAAAAAATAGATGCCAGAACTTTTATACGTTCTCTCTTGGTTGATCTCTCACATAACAATACTGAAATCTCATAAGATTCAGGGAAAAGCATCCTTTCTTATCCTTTCATGCAAGTATTAGTCATACTGTAAAATGTATCAATTTAATGCTATCCTAGACTGAAAAACGTTGCTGACCTACTGTAAAGGGGTACGTATCTAAAACCTATTTTTAGGGTATTTCGTCCCTAAAAGTTCAGAATTAGGCTGATTGTACACATTTCACAAGCTGTAGTTTGGCTGATGTCGGTCATTCTTCTTTATCAAACTGATTGGCAAATAACTACCGTGATTGTTGCAATCACTAGCGCATAAAAAAGGAACAGTTTTTGAGCATGAATTCCAGAATTTTTTTAAGCTTCATTACTTCCACAAGGTCTCACAACAAGGAATGTGGACAGATGTTCTTTTTAAAAAAAACTGATTTCTCTGGTACTACTCCGATAAATCACATTACAACTAGCTTGCAATTATATTGTATCCTGAACATGTGTCAGTACATTGTGTGTTCTTTCCAGTTGATGTGATGTGGACAACATTATGTTGGTTTGCCAAGAATAAGATCAGGGGTCTCCAACCTTGGCAACTTTAAGACTTGTAGACTTCAATTTCCAGAATTACTCAGCCAACATAGGGAGCATGGAAGTTGAAGTCCACAAGTCTTAAAGCTACCAAAGTGGGAAACCCCTGGATTAAAGAACCTAAACTAATGGTTTGAATATGCTTAGGATAAACCTTGGCTTTGGTTGTATGTGAGGTATTTTGATTTTTAAAATGTGCTAAATTGTCCAGTGCTACCATTATTTTTCATGGGAAATGGGCATGTGTAGTAACACAACTATAGGGGTGTGGTGGCTCAGTGGTTAAGACACCGAGCTTGTCAATCAGAAGATCAGCAGTTCGGCAATTTGAATCTCTAGCACCACATAATGGAGTGAGCTCCCGTTACTTGTCCCAGCTTCTGCCAATCCAGCAGTTCAAAAGCATGTAAAAAATGCAAGTAGAAAAAATAGGGAGCACTTTGGTGGGAAGGTAACAGTGCTCTGTGCATCTTTGGTGTTGAGTCATGCTGGTCACATGACCATGGAGACATCTTCGGACAGTGCTGGCTCCTCGGATTAGAAATGGAGATGAGCACTGCCCCTAGAATGGAAAGCGACTAGCATGCACGTGCAGGGAACATTTACCTTTGTGTTACTAACACAACTATGGCTAGTAACCTCCTTCAGATCTTCAGTACATCAGTAAAAATCATTATGTAAAACCCTCAATTGATTAAACTCATTATGGGCCCTGGAAGCCAATATCGATAGATCTTGGTAATGTCAGTTATATTGGGAAGATTATGACTTTCAATATGAGGAGAAAATAACAAGGATTATTAATTAATTAATTAAAGGAAATAAAATGCATTGTGTGTCTATGAAACAAAAATTGAATGAAGTAAAATAATCGATCTGAATGAGGATGGGTTAATCCTGGGAAATTAAATTTATGAATACATGTAGGGAAGTACAGGTGAAAGCTTTGTTATAAACGAAGGTTTTAAAATAAATGTCACAAAATATGAATTGGTTGTTTTGGTCATTATGCATAAAGCAGTATGACTCCATAGGTTGATTTTAGTTGCATAAAGAATGCTTGTGGCAGAATCAGCATTGTAATACTTGAATGGATGTGCAATTTTGTATTTTATTGACTGATTCATAGGGAACATTAGACTGTACGGTGCAACTTGAAGTATGGATCTGAAAATTAATGTATTGAAAATCAAAATAATGGTATCAAGTAGAGAAAATAAAATGAATTACTACAGATTACATATAAATAATGAAAAAGCAGAGCAAGTAGCTGAATCTGCATATCAAAATCAAAAGTTTACTAAAGGCAGAGAACTGGATGCAAATTTTTAAGATCTGCAAATGCTAGGAAAAATATAATTTGTTGTACATATTATGAAGCAAAAGAAGCAGAAATGGCTATGTGTAAATGTATGTTTCTGTCTACTTTGTTATATGGAAATGAGACTTGGGTATGTTAGAGAAACTTAAAATTAAGTTTGAATATAATGAAAAAGGGTATTTAAAGACTAGATATGGTAAAACAAGAAGAAATAGAGTGAATAATGAATAACTGCTGAATGAATGTACAAAAGTAAGATACCAGTACCAGAGAAATATATTGAGGTGACACACACACATACACACAAACACTAACACACAAAGTGAGAGAAAAAGACAGTGTAAGTATTTGAGTGTTCAATGGATTGAGAAGAAAGGGGATCAAGAAAGTTGCAACTTGATGGAATTGATGAGTTGTTCAAGAAGGCAGAGATAAGAAGGTTAAAGAAAGGTTAATTTATGAAGTTGTACAATGATATGGTGGAAGGAAATATAATTTGTTAGAATTCTAAAAATGTTAGAAAGGTATGGGTATGGTTTGATATAAATTAGATACCTTCCATTTCTTTTTTCTTATCTGATCCCTTTGAGAAGGTATCACAATGATCTGCATGCAGTTTGTTTGTTTATTTGTTTAATTATATTTAGTTTACTAAACAGGTACAAGATAGCAGGTATAAGCATGAACATGGACATGAACAAAGGAAATAAATCAGGGGTGGGTTACCACCAGTATTATTGCCAGTTCGTTTGAAGATTGTTCTGCGCATGCGCAGATGGCGCCGCCACCAATAGAACCAGTTCGGAGGTGCAGCCGGCTGAGTTACTTCCTACTCAGCCGAACCAGTCCAAACTGGAAGGAACCCACTTTCCACACACACACCCTTTTTAAATGGGGATGCTGGACAGATAGACTGTGGTGATGTGACTAAGACAATGCCTTGTGACACCACCTCAGAAGAGTTAGACTTTCTTAGTTCTGAGGAAATGGAAACACTGAAAGGAACTGGACTCCTCTCTTACTAGGCTTATATAAATGGCCAGGGAAAGATCAGGGATCTGGACCCTGCCCATAGTGAATGACTTATTGTGAGAGGGGGGCACACCAGAGAGGCCCCTAATAGTCCTACTTCTCAAGGGAGTGATTTTGGATAAAGTGGGACTACACAGCTCTAACCTCCACTTTTGAGGAAAAGTTATTGAAGAGATAGTGGGGTAGCAATTAAGAGCTCTGGAAAAAGTAGGGCTTCCGGTTCCGGCTCCGGCGGCGACAGGCGAACTTAGGGTTCGCTCGCCGCTTTGTTCCTTTTCCTGCCCCCCCACGGGGGCGAGAAGCCCCTTGTTTGGGGCTTCTCCCGTAAAGCCGGCTCGACAGGGAAGCCCCCCCCCACGGCAGTGGGGCAAGCGACCCTGCTCCTCGGCTTAGGTGGAAGAGGACATGCTGCGGGGGGTCTTCCCTTCGCCAAAGGTTGGCGGCACCATTTAATTCCATGAAGAGAGACGATCGGAAGAGTCGGGAGGCTTTTCGGGACCTCAGCTGCGAGCGGAGAGTGAGCGTTTAAAACTTTTTTTCCTGTACTGTCAGCCGGGCTGAAAGGGACTGGAGGGGGGTGTTTGTTTCCAAAAACCCCCCCTTGGACTAAAAGCGGCACTCGGAAATGCCTCGTTGAGAGGAATCGGAAACTTTTAATCTGGATGGTCTTTAACAAGGGAAAGTACTTTGCGGCTTGTTGCAATTATGTCTCTAGGTCTGGCTGAAACAGTTTCTTTTTTGCTTTTTAACCGCTTTCTCCCTCGGGCTCTGAGTTTGGGCGGAAAATGGCTTCTCTTTGTCCCCGACTGACTATGACCTATGGAAAATTACCAGTGTCTCTTTGTGATTTGGACTTCCTCTAATTATTGATGAAGAATTTTCTTTTTTTGGATTTGTGTTTTCCTTTCTGGATTGCCTTCGTTATTATACCTATGGAGTTGGAAAAGTGTTTCTCTACTGGTTTCTGAATTTTGCAGCTATACAACTTTAAGAACTTTGGACTCCTGATCTGCCTACCAGCCCCACCCTAAAAACGCCATTTTATTGGCACGGATTTTAACAGCTAAACATGGCACAAGAAGAAACGCTGGCACGCCTTGAACAAAGAATGACTGCCCTTGAATCTGTTATACAAAATTTGGTATTAGAAATTAAGGCCCAGAGGGCAGAAAATGTCAACTTTAAAAAGGAATTATTGGACACTCGAAAACAAGTGCTTGAGAATACACAGAAGAATGAAGAATTGAAAGGGGGGCTGGAGGGGGCTAAGGGAGAGATTAAAAATGTTTCTAATGAGGTTGTGGAAATAAATGGGCACGTGACTAGGATAGATATGGAAAGGATGACATATTTTTTGAGATTTCAGAATGTTTCTGAGATGGATGGTGAATGTCTCCCTGATCTTATGAGTACAATTATTGCAGACTATTTACATAAACCTAAAGATGAGATCAGAGGGGACATTGACCTAGTCTACAGAATAAATTCTGCATATGCCAGGATGAATGAAGTACCCAGAGAGATACATGTAAAATTTGTTAGAAGGTCAACCAGAGAGGAGATCTTGAAGGCGCAAAGAGGGAGTCCTATGATTTACCAACAAAAGGAGGTTACCATCTTGAAGCAGATTCCAAGAAAGATTAGAGAAGCTAGAAGGAAATTTTCCTTCTTGTCTAAAACATTGTTTGATCATGGGATCTGGTTCAAGTGGGTGATACCCGAAGGGATGCTGGTGTTCTGGGAAGGAGGAAGAGTGAGGATTAAAACAGTTGCTGAGGCGGAAGCCTTTCTTAAAAAATATTCCTCTGTCCTGGGAGAAGATCCAGGGGGGGCAGGGGGAGCCATGGCCCCGTCCGCTGGGGGCCCGGGGGAGAAGGGGGAAGATACAATTGCCAAGAGACTTAGATCTAAAAAATAACTTTGCCCTTGTTTTTTTTTTGAGTAATATTGTATGATATTTGTAATCTGGATTTTTGTAATTGACTGACAGTATATAATTGAAAAATTTAGGAATATGTACTTGCTCCCAGCTTGTAGTGTTATGTGCAATGTTTTTTTTTTCTTTCTTTTTAATAATGTAACTTGAGGTACCGGAGGAGCCGACGACTTTGACGTGACTACTCTCAAAATTTCTATGTAACCCTTACCCTACCCCACAAAAAATGTAAACTCAATAAAACTTTTTCAATATAAAAAAAAAGAGCTCTGGAAAAAGTGGATTACCTTGACACTAGTCATTCGGGATGTAGATACAGGTAAGGGACAGAAATCATACTGATTCTTTCCAACTATGAGAGGATCTTGACAGCACTTGGTTCATTTAAGGAAGAGATGTACAATTTGATACAATCAGTATGTTCATGATACCACACATCTTGCCAGCAGAAGGTATTCAGAAAATACAGAATTCAAAAACTAAGGACATAATAAATAGGAATTCAGATGGGCATGATTCTGTTTATTGTGGTACTACAATAATTGTTGCTTGTGAATGGATTATGGTTTAATTTACATTATATCTATATTTGCGACATATTATAGGCTTTGTTTTATTTATAAGCCTCTTGAATTCACTTAACTGAAGTAGCATAAAAGTACTTACAATACTAAATAAACAAACAAACAAATATTGTAGAACAAACAAACAGACGTATTTTTAATGTTTTACTTCTGGGCATATTGCATGCCTCAAAGGAAACAAAGGGACTGGTATTGTTATTTTTATGTATGTATAAGTATATTCATCATGGGACAATATTTATGTTTGTGAAGGTGCTGCGAAGCAATATATTTGTCAAAGAGATGTTTGAACATAATGAATTCCCATTATAATATTGTAATTATTTTATCATGATTCTCTATTTTATCCCTGCTTCATTTGTAACTAACATAATAACAACATATCTGGCACGGGACCCAGCTATCTGCGAGATCGCATCCTGCCCCATACATCCCTTCGACCGATTCGCTCGCACAGAGAGGGACTTCTCCGGGTGCCGTCCACTAGGCAATGCCAGCGGGCGACTCCCAGGGGAAGGGCCTTCTCTGTTGCAGGCCCTATCCTATGGAACGACCTACCCCCCGACCTCAGAACAACTCCGGACCTCCGCTCCTTCCGCCGAAAGCTCAAAACATATTTCTTCCAACAGGCCAGCCTGACCTAATCTATTTCTCATACCTCCGGTCTGTACATTTAAATTTTTAATTGGGTTTTTAGGGGGTTTAGTGTTTTAGGTTTTTTAGGTTTTAGCGCAGGGTTATTGTAATTTAATTTAATTTTAGATATTTATATTGTTGTATGTTTTTATGTTTTATATTCCCTGTGCACTGCCCCGAGTCCCTTCGGGGAGAGGGAGCGGTATACAAATAAACATTTGATTGATTGATTGATATCTAAAAAGTTATTTATTTATTCCATTTTTATAGTCGCCCATCTCAATCAATGAGTCTGGGTAACTTGCAATTCAAAAAAAAGAGATATACTGCATGCAATTAAAACTATAAGGCAGGGCCCTTAACATATACAGCGCCCCAAACACAGGAATACAACCAGAGGGGATAATATTCCACAAAGCAAGGTCTACTGCAGAAAAGGTCCATCTTCTAATCCCCATCAGCTGATACTCTTTGGTTGATGGGATCTGCCTTCCCTTCTCACCCTTATGAGTGGTATGTGTTTTCCTCAATCTTGGGTCCTTTACTAGAAGTCTGGGAGTTTGAGGGTTGAAGGTTCTTTGCCAAATCTTGGCAATTCCTAGCACAGATTTCTTCTGGATGGAGAGTTCTGATGTCCCTGGTATTTTTGGAGGTATTCTCCCAGTTCAGAGGCACGAATGCTCCTATGACCAATTCAGACCATTGGCATTTCCTTTTCACATCCTCTCTAGTCCCTCCTTCAGGCCCTGCTACTTTTCCAATTTCTTCCTGCAATAGTGGGTTCCTACTGGTTCAGACTGGTTCAGCCAAACCGGTAGTGGTATGACAGCCTGCAGGAGAAATGGTTCGGGGGCGTGGCAGCCCTGGGTCACTGCCAGTTTCAGCGACCCAGGCCTGCCACGCCCCCAAATCGGTTCTCTGGGTAGCACCATAGACACCGCCAGTTTTTGGGGGTTTTTTTGCTTCTGGGCATGCGCAGAGCAATTTTTATTGCACTGCGCATGTTCGTGGGGGTGCAGCCATGAGCAAACCAGCAACAGTGACTGCCAGAACCCACCCCTGTCTTCCTGATGTTGTTGTCACTTGGCATTGCTACATATATCATACTGCTGTCTTCTGGTACTTGTCTACTACAATGATGTCTGGTTGATTCCCAACAAAAGGTCAAAAGTAAAATAAATTATGGGAATGGGAACTTCATGCACCTTCTTTGGTCCATTTTTAAAAAAAAATGTCTTCAGTTGTTTGATACATGGTCTATGATTCTTCATAAATTATCATGTAGGAAGGAGGAAAGCTCCTCTTTAGGCTAAAATGATTGATGTTAAATGAGCCCATATTTGCTCTCTATAAAAGAATTCTTTTTTTTTTAACAATTTTTATTTTTATTTTTTAACAAACACAAACAAATATAACAAAAAACAAAAAACATAAACTCCATCTTCCATTACAAATTGTAGAAAATGTGTCAGTTGGTTACAAACTGTGCATCTCTTCCATAGTCATATTCATATCAAATCACATATTTTAGTTCAAATATATTTATATATATTACAATTATTATACCTCAACCTTCATTTGACTATCTTGTTTCCAGCCATTGATAAAATTTATTCCAAATTTCATAGAATTGTTCACTGTCTTGCTCTCTAATTTCAAATGTTAATTTACTCATCTCTGCACATTCCATAATTTTATAAATAATTTCTTGCTGTGATGGTAATTTGTCATTTCTCCAATTTTTTGCAAAGACGATTCTGGCGGCTATAAAAGAATTCTGATCTCCATTAAAAGCAAGTACTATTTCTAGTGAAATTACTATTATGGTTGTACCTTTCTCCCATCTGTACTATGCAATAGATTAGACAGACTGTTTTATCTAAAAAGTCTGATTTCATCTGCCTCTTTATTTTGCAAGGGATAGATTTGAAATCTGGCTGTTTTTCTCTGCTCATTTAAGAACTAATTCTCACACATATTTTCTTTTAATAAAATAAAGTTTCAATCCATGACATGTTCAACTCTGTGCAACAGTTTTTTGCACACACAGTGGCTGGGCTAATGGTCGTATATCAATCACCCTGTTTCATTTCTCTTGTGTAATCTGTGATCTTATTTATTTTTAAGAATGATCATTCTGGCTGCATTTCACTGGCATATGAATGCAAGAGGCAGTATTAAAGGAAGTCTACTTTTCTTATGCCACATCTCCTGCTGTGCTCTTCATTTCTGCCAGACACTCTTTTCTCTTGGTACTTTCTAGAAATAACATAAATGTAGAAGATTTATCTTCACTACAGCTGTTATCAAGGAAGCGCCATTTGGGATTTTCTAGTCAAATATGATATGTTATTATTGGCAGTATCTGACACTTAATGCCCTAATCAAGACTGAAGTTCAGCAGAGATGAATCCAGCTTGAAAGGTTTTCTGAACAATGATGTTCATATAACTCCAATGAGATGGAGGTATTTAATATTTCTGAAATACTCAAGTGAACAACTAATGGAATCATCATCGTCAAAAATAGCAAATTATACTTTCCTGGAATTTAGGTTGGCTGTCATTTGTGAATTTTAAAAGTAGACTTTAGAAGGGAACTGGAAAGGGGCCCATTTGTTAGATCACTGAAGCAAAACCTCTAGAGTATGATCTGAAAATTATTAGCCATTGTTATTTTCTCTTTATTGATTTGGCCTGAATAGATACTTTTATTTGCCACTTTCAATTACTTTTTCCTCAGCATTTTTCTCTGAAATGAATTTTAAGCATTTTGGTCCTTGTATATTTTTCTTAGCCTGAAAACTAATACTGTCAGCTACCTCAATGCAATCTCTTGCAGCTGCATTGTGATGTTCCTTTCTTCTAATGTGGTTTAGGGGCCTGGGTCGCTAGAACCGGCAGTGACCCAGACCTGCCACGCCCCCAAACTGGTTCTCTGGGCGGTGCTGAAGGTGTCGCCATCTTATTTATTTATTTATTTATTTGTCAAATTTGTATACTGCCCTATCTCCCCTAGGAGACTCAGGGCGGTTCACAGAAATATAAAAAATATAAAACAATACAGTACAAAACAGTTAAAAATAGATTAAATTAAGGTCTGTGCTAAAATTTAGATTAAAAAAGGGTTAAAATCAATTAAAACTATATCCATTAAAACTAAGCCAGGCCGGCCTCTTGAAATAGATGTGTCTTTAGTGCCCGGCAGAAGAGGCATAGGTCCATGATGATCCGAAGGTCGGGGGGTAGGTCGTTCCAGAGGGCAGGCCCCGCCACAGAGAAGGCTCTCCCCCTGGGGGCCATCTGTCGGCATTGTCCGGCAGATGGCACCCTGAGGAGGCCCACTCTGTGGGAGTGGACAGGTCTAAGGGAGGTATGTGGTAGGAGGCGGTCCCGCAAGTAGCCAGGTCCCATGCCATGGAGCGCTTTGAAGATGGTTACTAGCACCTTGAAGCACACCCAGAAGGCCACAGGCAGCCAGTGCAGCTCGTGCAGGAGAGGTGTTACATGGGAATATCGAGACACTCCCAGGATCCCCCGCACGGCCGCATTCTGGACTAGCTGGAGCCTCCGGGTGCACCTCAAGGGAAGCCCCATGTAGGGAGCGTTGCAATAGTCCAGGCGGGAGGTGACGAGCGCTTGAGTGACCATGCGTAAGGTGTCACGATCTAGATAGGGGCGCAACTGACGTATCAGGTTCACCTGATAAAAAGCCCCCCTGGTCACGGCTGCCACATGGTCATCCAATGACAGCTGTGAATCCAGGAGGACACCTAACTTGCGCACCCTTTCCACGGGGGCTAATGACTCGCCCCGGATGGCCAGCGTTGGAGTCAGCTGGCTGTGCCGGGGCACCAGAAACCACAGCCACTCGGTCTTGGATGGGTTGAGTCGGAGTTTGTTCCTTCCCATCCAGACATGCATGGCCTCCAGATACTGGGACATCACTTCGATGGCATTGTTGGGGTGGTTAGGGGTAGAGATGTACAGCTGGGTGTCATCAGCGTACTGATGGAACTCTACCCCAAAACCACGGATGATCTCGCCCAGCGGCTTCATGTAGATGTTAAACAGGAGGGGCGAGAGGACTGACCCTAGAGGCACCCCACATGTGAGGGGCCTCGACGTCGACCTCTGCCTTCCTGCCAACACAAATTGCAACCGGTCAGCGAGGAAAGAGGAGAACCACCGTAGAACAGTGCCTCTCAACCCCAATCCCCCCAGCTGGTGCAATAGGATACCATGGTCGATGGTATCGAAATCCGCTGAGAGATCTAATAGGACCAGGATAGAGGAATGACCTCTATCCCAAGCCCTCCAGAGATCATCCACCAATGCGACCAATGCTGTCTCCATGCTGTGCCCAGGCCGGAAGCTGGACTGGTGCGGGTCTAGATAGGCAGTTTCCTCCAGGTGCTCGGGTAGGGCTGCTGATATGTAGCGGGGAGCCAAGTACATGATCAGCACACCCATCTGCCTCCCAGGGCCCCACTTCACACACAGGGATTCACAGCCAGCCGTCTGCAGCACAGCGGTCTCCCTCGGGTCAAGGTCCTCCTTGATAATAATCGCCACCCCCCCACCCCGATCCTGGGTCCGCGGCTGATGAAATGCTCGGTAGCCTGGTGAGCACATTTCCACGAGGGGCACTCCCCCTTCGTGGCCCAACCAGGTTTCCGTAATACCCGCCAGGTCCCCCTCCAACACCAGATCATAAATGAGGGGGGCTTTGCTGACCACAGACCTGGCGTTGCACAGCATCAGCCTAAGGCCCAGGCCCTGAGATCCCATACCTCCTGGGTTACGAGAAGGGCTATGGGGACCGGAGCGTGCAACCACAGATAAACATTGGGTGCGTCCTCCCATAACTTGATATGGTCCCCAGCCTGCGCCATACCTACCTCTCCCATACACTGTTCCAATGGTGTGGCCCTCTATCAAATTGATCCTAGTTCCCCCCCCCCCCTCATATCGGATCCTACATCTTCCCTGCCGGGACCATGGGCCAATCCCGAGGGCCAATCCCTTCCCCCACATTTTAATCCCATCTAACCCTCCCCCCTCCCTGGGGCCCCTTAAAAAACGCTTTAAAAAATTCCCCAAAAAGTTCGTAAGTTTTCGTTTTTGCCTAAAATCTTGATTTTTGCTATGCACAGAACAATTTTATTGCATTGTGCATGTGTGCACAGCGTGCATCAAGCGTGTGCAGTGCACCCACGAGCGAACCAGCAGTAGTGACTGCCAGAACCCTCCCCTGAGTGGCAAGTAAAATTGCATGCTTTACATATTTACATCATTTGCACAATGCCATGGCAACCCACATATCACTCTGAAATCATCATGGCTTTGAGGACACTTATGCTTTTCAATTAATTAATTAATCAGTCAGTCAGTCAGTCGGTCAATCAATCAATCCCATTTTCCATAATGTTTTAGTATATGTATACAACATGATCTGAGTGGGGTAAAGGAAGTAGAGCTGTATCACACCTTATTACAGGTAGTCCTCAACTTACACCCAGTCGCTTAGCATCATTCAAAGTCATGACTGACATTCCCACTTCCCACAAGGGTACTGACAATCTGATTCCAACAGTTATGTCAACCAACCTCCCCAGCCCTCCATTCCCAGGATCACCTTCTGGGTGCTTGATAACCTGTTCACCTTTATGGCGATAATTCTGGGTTCGATTATAGTTGTAAGTCAAGGACTAAATGTAGAATAAGTATTAAATTCCCACCAGATTCTCCAATTGACTTAAATTTTAAAACAACATCTGAGGGTAAAATTGATACCTTCCCCCCTGAAATTGTCCTGCTTTTTTTGCACTGCAGTCATTCTGGTTCGCTCAGTGAAGCTATTAGGGCATGGGACTGTTCTTTAACTGGCTTATTTCAGAGCCTTATACTATTTTGGGGTAAGAGCAGTGGTGGGATTCAGCTCGCACCAGTTCGGGTGAACCGCTTGTTACCACTTGTTAAATTACCCACCCCCTGCTATCAAAGTGGATCCTGGGCACTGTGATGCAATGGAGAAACAGGCAATGGAGTGGCCGGCACAAGGGAAGGAGAAGGCCACTTTCCCTCTTCTCTCTGCTCCTCCTCCTCCTCCTCTCGTGCCGGCTGCTCCATTGCCCATTTTTCCATTTCATTGCCCATTTCTCCATTTCAGCGCAGCACAGTGCCCAGGATCCACTTTGATAGCGGGGGGATAATTTAACAATCGGTTCCACCAGGGTCAGATTGGGCCATGCCTCCACAACAACCAACCTGATCCTGGGTGAACCGGTTGTTAAATTATTGAATCCCACCACTGGGTGAGAGGCAGTGTCTCAAGGTTACCCAATGGGCTTTCATGCTGAAAAGAGGACTACGACCTTGGTCTCCATGCACTTAGTCCAGCAGTTTTAACCATTATGCCATACCAACTGTCTGAAAGTAAACGAGTAAAAATGAAATAGACAAATACAATCATATTAGTGGGAAATTCCCATTATAAGATAGTTCAGGTCTTGGGTGTTCTTTGATCTGACTACAGTCAGACTAAATATATACTGTCATGCAGCTTATCCTTCATTTTGTGGGGGGTGGGAGTTATTTTATTACATTATTTTATTACTTTATTAGATGATACTCTCCTTAGTTTTATTGTTTTTTATGTGATGTTTTTATATTCTTGTAAGTCGCCCTGAGCTGCCATGTGCAAATAGGCGGCAATATAAATCTCCTAAATAAATAGATTTTAAAATATAATTCATTTTTCATGCCATACATGTCAACACACCCACCCACATACATATACATATATACAAGTGTTAAGTATGGATGTGGTGTAATAATATATAGCTGCTTAGTCACGTAGCAAACATCCTTGGTTCAGGAATTTAAAAACAAATTGAAATCTTGAATAAAAGTTTCAAGGTTGTACCGTTTTCTATGCATCTGTATCTATTTTGCTGATATGATCATTGGTTTCAGAGCTTAGTACTTTTATGAATCGGGTTTGTTTTCGTAAGTTGTGAAGTGGTACTTGGAGCATGAGTTTTAAAAGCAACAAAGCAATAGCAGAAATGAGATACAACATATAGGACTTATATAGGATGGTAATGAATAGAATATCCATGAATAATACATTACTGAAATCATTATTCAGTTTTGTATGAGACTCAGTTGAATTATTATTATTTTTATCCTCAAGAAAAACAATAGTTAACTTCAAAGTTAGGTTTAATAGTAAGAATAGAGCCTTTATAAGAGTTTGATCTGCCTTCTCTCTAGCTAGTTTTTAAAAGAATGAAAAACTTTCCTTCATAGTTCTTTCACAATGTTGAATCTGTCATCCATAATTACTAGTGACAGAGTTGTGTATTTAAGCACAACTCTCTTATATCCAATGCACTAGGGAGCACTTCAACCTCTCTCACATCACTATAGTATATTTGACAATATAACAGTTGGGAGAGAGAGTGAATGATGGCCTTTTTTATTATAACATCTGCCCTGGTTTGTGTCATTATCAGTAATCTGCAGCCTAATTTTATTTAGTTAGAAAGTATATGAATTACTCCTGCCTTGAGCAGCTTATATCCTTTGACCAGATAGATGGGGTGTCACCTCTCTTTATAAGTCAGATTCCTCTTAGTGTCAGTGTTCCAAGTAATGCACCTATAGAAAGCAGAACTCCGAGGCAGGTAGGTTCCTCAAAGAGCACATTTTTTGGATACATCATATTGGCACAACTGGTTAAAACCAACTGAAAGTTCCCACGGTTTTCACTGAATTAAAAGAGAAAGTTTTCCCCCTTTCCATCACTCACATAGTCCAATTGAAGTGCTGGTCAGTTGCTTTGTTACTTTGCTCCTCCTCTCCCAGTCACCTGTTGGAATGACCTATCGTCCAGTCTCTATCATCCAGTCTCCAACCTTTGCTTTGAGGCGAAGGTTGTTGAAAGTGTGGTGGCGTGACAGCTTCCCAATTACCTAGATGAAGCTGTCTATCTTGATCTGTACCAGTTGGGTTTCATGCCTGGGTACAGCACGGAAACAGCATTGGTCTCATTGGTTGATGATCGCTGGAGGGCTCGGGACAGGGGATGTTCCTCTGTCCTGGTCCTATTAAACCTCTCAGTGGCTTTTGATACCATCGACCATGGTATCATGCTGCGGCAGTTGGAGGGGTTAGGGGTGGGGGGGCACTGTACTTTGGTGGTTCTCCTCCTTCCTCTCTGACCATTTGCAGTTTGTGTTGGCGGGGGGGCAGAGGTCGTCCTCAAGGAGCCTCACTTGTGGAGTACCCCAGGGGTCGGTCCTCTTGCCCCTTCTGTTCAACATTTATGTGAAGCCGCTGGGCGAGATCTTCCGGGGGTTTGGGGTAAAGTTCCATCAGTACGCTGGTGATACGCAGCTATAGGTTTTGTCCCCAGACCACACCAATGTTGCCCTTGACATGATGTCCCAGTGCCTGGAGGCCGTGCGGATCTGGGTGGGGAGGAACAGGCTCAGGCTCAACCCCTCCAAGACTGAATGGCTGTGGTTCCCGGCATCCCATTACAGTCAGCTGGTTCCATGGCTGGCTATGGGGGGGTGAGACCTTAGCCCCCACAGGAAGCGTTCGCAACTTGGGTGTCCTTCTGGATTCACGGCTGTCCTTGGAAGATCATATGACAGCTGTCGCCAGGGGGGCTTTTTATCAGGTTCCCCTGATCTACCAGTTGCATCCCTTCCTGGATCAGGATGCCCTGCGCACAGTCACTCACACACTTATCTCTTCCCGTCTGGACTACTGCAATGCTCTCTACATGGAGCTCCCCTTGAAGAGCACCTGAAGGCTCCAACTGGCCCAGAATGCAGCCGCACAGGTAATTATGGGGTCGATGCAACACTCCCATGTAACATCCCTCCTGCGCAAGCTACACTGGCTTCCGGTGGTTTTCCGGGTGCGATTCAAGGTGTTGGTTACTATCTTTAAAGCGATCCATGGCTTTGGACAGTGATGGCGAACCTATGGCACGGGTGCCACAGGTGGCACGCGGAACCATTTCTTAGGGCATGCGAGGCATTGCCCTGTCAGCACTAGCGTGCATGTGTGCACTGGCCAGCTGATTTAGACCTTCTTTTGAGGCTGTTTTTCGCCCTCTGGAGGTGGGGAGGGGAGGCTGTTTTCACCCTCTTCAGGCTCCTAGAAAGCCTCTGGAGCCTGGGGAGGGTGAAAAAAGGACACCAAAAGCAGGGGGTCACACACATAGCATTATGGGTGTGGCACACCCACGCATAACCTCCCTGCACTCCCCCTGCTTTTGGCACGCGAGCCAAAAAAGGTTAGCCATCACTGGCTTAGGACCTGGGTACCTACAAGATTGCCTTCTGCCACCGAGAGCCTCCCACCGGCCAGTACGCTCCCATAGAGAAGGTCAACTCATGGTGCCGTCGGCTAAACAATGTTGACTGGCGACACCAGGGGGAGGGCCTTCTCCGTGGGAGCACCTGTCCACTGGAACGAATTGCCCCCAGAATTAAGAACTATCCCTGACTTACGCACTTTCCGCCGTGCTCTCAAAACCTTTCTTTTCCAACAAGCCGGGCTGGCATAAAAAATGCTTTTTTAAAAAATATGAATTTTTATTAATTTTAATCGGGGTTTCTTGGTTTTTTAATCTTATGAGAGGCCAAATTATCTAATATGTTTTTTAAACTGTTTTTAGCTTTTATATTGTTTTATTTTGGCTGTACACCGCCCTGAGTCCTTCAGGAGTAGGGCGGTATAAATAAACTAAACTAAACTAAAACTTGGTTCCCACAGGAAAACCTTTTGTTTTGATTGTAAAATAACAGTTAACTATTTCCCTAACCCTCCCATTTAGTGGCAACTCTGAAGCCTCAAAGATGGCCCCAGCCAGGTTCGCTTCCATGTTGACTTTTTTTAACAGATTCTGTTGTATCCGTGTCAGTAAGTTTCAGGATACTTTTACATCCTGTGTTGGACAATGGAACTGAATACTTTCTCTGTGGAGATATGATCTCAGCATATACTGCTGAAAAAGGAATCCTTGTTTGTCATATTGTTAGCTGCCAGCAGCTAGTCCTCAATACAGATCCCTGTTTGGGGGTTACGTTTTTAGTCTCCAGCTCAGTGGTGGGTTTCAAATTTTTTTAGAACCTACTCTCTAGGTGTGGCCTATTTTGTGGGCATGGCTTGGCAGTCATGTGACAGGGTGGGAGTGGCCAACTTTTAAAATGTGGTGAAACTCATTTAACAATGCTCTTGCTTAGCAAGCAAAATTTTGGACTCAATTGTGATGATAAATTAATTCTTTCTTTCTTTTTTTCTTTCTTTCCTTCCTTTCTTCCTTCCTTTCCTTTCCTTTCCTTTCCTTCCCGTTGGGTCACTGGCAGCGGTGAGCCAGATTTACTTCCAGGTACGCCGGTGGAACCTCCTCTCACCGGTTCTCTAAATTTCACCAACCGGCTCTCGCGAGTAGGTGCGAGCCTGCAGAAACCTACCACTGCTCCAGCTCCATATCAGTATTACAAAAGAGGTAATATCCAATTGCACATTTTCTTCAAAAGATACTAGTGCTTCACTGTCTCAGTCAAGCACGGCATATTTATTGGAAGTGTAGGAATGTGGTTCACATGATATATCAATATGCTGCATGTACTCTTCTATCACAGCTTGTTAAAGCTCTTTAAAGTCCCTCCCTGGCTCAGAGCTCTACCTGTGGAGTGTCTTTGAAATCCTATTGCTTTAACTCTTGCTTTTATTTGTCCTGACTCTGTTGTCCTTTTTCATGCTGTTATGTTTCCCATCTTCAGTCACAATCCCCTATTAGGTGAGATATGACTATTCTCTTAGTAGCCAGTGGCAAATAATAATAATAATAATAGTTGTGATCTTGTACCAATCATTTGGACATATCTCTAACAATTTCTGGACCATGGTTTTTACATACATACTTAACGCTTTTGCACCTAGGTAAACCAGCAAATGACCTGAACAAAGTGAGAACATGTATGCTACTTTCCACTTATAATGCTGACATTTTTAAAATTATATCTTAAAGTTAGTACTTTTTAATATATGGTTAAATGTAACGTGTATTGCTGGTCT
Source organism: Rhabdophis nuchalis (assembly GCA_039707465.1). NCBI lineage: Eukaryota > Metazoa > Chordata > Lepidosauria > Squamata > Natricidae > Rhabdophis > Rhabdophis nuchalis. The sequence goes on along the minus strand of CM077645.1, from coordinate 85,153,968 downwards.
TTGACTGTAATAAAGATTTATTTTATTCTATTCTATTCTATTCTATTCTATTCTATTCTATTCTTAGTAGCCAGTGGAAAATAAGAGATGCAAGGAGAATATTGTAGTAGATGGTCATTGGTCACAATACGGTCATTCAGTGAATCTGCCCCCCCCTCCTCATGAATTCTAAAATTCAGAGGCAATTTGCATCAAACATTGATGGATATTTCTTTTTAAGTTTTTTATTAGATAAACATTAAAAACATTGGACATAGTATGACATTCCTGGCATAAACATGTCCATATAGTGTTTGGATCTTACAACAATTACATTTTACATCCATTACATAGGTCAGTGATGGCTAACCTTTTTTGGCTCACGTGCCAAAAGCGGGGGGAGCACAGGGGGGTCGTGCGTGGCCGTGCCATACCCATAATGCTATGTGTGTGACCCCCTGCTTTTGGCACGCTTTTTTTGCTTTCCCTAGGCTCCAGAAGCTTTCTAGGAGCCTGGGGGAGGGTAAAAACAGCCTCCCCCACACCCTCCAGAGCAGTGGTGGGTTTCAAATTTTTTAGAACCTATCGGGAAAATTGACGAAAGGGCTCGCGCGAGCCCGCCCGAACCCTTAGAAACCCACCCCTGCTACCTACCTACCTACCTACCTACCTACTTACCTACCTACCTACCTACCTACCAGGGGTGGGTTTCAAATTTTTTAGAATCTACTCTGTAGGTGTGGCCTATTTTGTGGGCGTGGCTTGGCAGTCATGTGACAGGGTGGGAGTGGCCACCTTTTAAAATGTGGTGAAACTCATTTAACAACGCTCTTGCTTAGCAACCAAAATTTTGGACTCAATTGTGATGATAAATTCTTTCTTTCTTTCTTTCTTTCTTTCTTTCTTTCTTTCTTTCTTTCTTTCTTCCTTCCTTCCTTCCTTCCTTCCTTTCCTTTCCTTTCCTTCCCATTGGGTCACTGGCAGCAGCGGGCCAGATTTACTTCCAGGTACGCCAGTGGAACCCCCTCTCACCGGTTCTCTAAATTTCACCAACCGGCTCTCGTGAGTAGGTGCGAGCCTGCAGAAACTCACCACTGCTCCAGAGGCTTCAGGGCCTTCCCTGAAGCCTTCAGAGTGCGAAAAACGGCCTAAAAAGAAGGCCTAAATCAGCTGGCCAGCACACAAATGTGCACTCGAGCTGACAGGGCAAGACTTCGCGTGCCATAAGCAATGGTTCCGTGTGCCACCTGTGGCACCCGTGCCATAGGTTAGCCATCATGGACATAGGTGTATGTAGTCAGTCAGATTACCTGTCCATTGATCGTTTCTTTTATATAATTACTAACCATATAAATACATATCCAATTCCTACCTTACACACATTCTTAATACCATATTTTCCAATTTTTAACTTGTCTGTGTTTTTCTGTCCCAGCCTTTTTCCCATATTTTTAACCATCGGTACTATTTGTCCCAAATTTCGTGATATTCTGTCTCACCCTTGTCTTTGAGCTCTAGAGTTAGTCTGTCCATTTCTGCGCATGTCAGTATCTTATTTGTTATTTCTTGTTCTGAGGGAGTCTCTTTATTTGTCCAATTTTGTGCAAAAAACAGTCTTGCCACCTTTAAAAAATACAGCATTAAATATAGTCCACCTTTTCCATATTTTTCTTTTGTGATCCCTAATAAAAATAATTCTGGCCTCAACTCCATGTTGATGGATCTTTTGCCATGCAAGGACAATCATGAATGTAATGGGTTTTTTTAGCAATTTTTAAAAAATCAAACCTATTCAAGCAGCCTCTTAACATCTGGCATCAAGTGACTTAACTATTCAGAGAAGATTTTAAAAAAAACTATTCAAAGATGAAATAAACTTTCAAAGAAGATACAAAGAAAAAAAAGTGAATACCAGAATATGAAGTTGACTTTATCCTTGTTTAGCAATAAGTCTTGATGAGTGGGGGAATAGATGCGTTTGTCATCTGGATTTTAATGCTGACTTACAGCTTCTTTTTTCATTTTTTCTGCTAATACCTTTATGATATTTGTTATTGCTTGGTTTTCATTTCTCTTGATTATCACTTTTGTTAGCCTCCAGGAAGCATGCAGCATACAAATTTAACAAACAATATATTCTTTCTTTTACATTTTAGAAACTCTGAATGGACTACACTTAGGGAGGCAGTCTTAGGATAGGAGCAGATTTGTGTTCCATAAAATAATGCAGATGTTACTTTTGTTAAAAAAAAATGTTTTTGTTCTTAAAAAGCTTTTAAGGTGTTTACAACATAATGTTATTTATGTAGAAAAGATCTGATGATTTCTTTGCTTACCCTGCTTGGATTTTCCGCACTATTTTGAAATAATATTCCTGGATATTTACTGTAGGTTGCAACACTTGTTCAATTAAGTACCAATAAATTTACAATCTGTGTTTTGTTTTCTTTTTAAAAGGATATTCTTTTTTGAAAAATAATTGACAGTTTCTAGCTTTGCAAAAAAAAAAAAAAAGATACTGTTGTAAGGCTCTTTTCATTCCTGCCAAAGATACTGAAAGAATAACTACGGTTCATCATTCACATACAGAAAAATTGAAAATAGCTTTCCCACAAGAGCAAGGGGATGAACAGCCAGGCGAGAGAGATTTATCACCAGTCAATTGGTATAAAAGTTAAACAGCAGAGAAACCTGTCAAATTCTAAAGGACAGCAGGAGGGCAATAGGATCTGCACACCAGGTGGAACAGAGGTGAAAAGCCACCGTAAGTTACACGGTGTAAGTAAGAGATATTTTCTGTTCTGATTACAACCAGAACTGGAGAATAAAAAAAAATTGAGAGCACATAATAGTCTGGTTTAGAATGCAGGTGTACCTTTCTTAAGATTTAATTCAGCAACATTGATATGCATCAGAGGGGAGGTTTAACATTGTTACACACACACACACACAAACGCACGCGCACACACACGCACAAACACACGTTTGATGAATTCATCATCAAAATGTAGATCTTAATATCTGATCTCTGTAATTATGCAAGAACTACAGGACTATTTTCAAAAGATATTTATTTATATATCACTCTTATATAATATATAAATACTGTATGTACGTGTTAACATATACAGTGTTACAGTGATGGCTACCTTTTTGTCATCGTGTGCCAAAAGCAATGCAATGCACCTGGAACACCCCTCTGCCCCCTCACCCCTGTGCATGTGCATGCAATCGCCCTTGCACTTTGTTTTGGTCTAGTAAGCCTCCCTGCAGTCTCTTGGGACCACACACACCCACGCCGTGTTTTGAGTTTGAGTTTATTGGTTTTTTGTACCGCCCTACTCCCGAAGGACTCAGGGTGGTGTACAAATATATAAAAGTTTAAAAAGTTTTTTAAAGACATATTAAACTTTGGCCTAAAAGTGAAAAAAAAAACCAACCAACCCTGATTAAAATTAATAAAAATTTGAATTTAAAAATCATGTTTTATGCCAGCCCGGCTTGTTGGAAGAAAAAGGTTTTGAGACCACGGCGGAAGGTGCGTAAGTCAGGGATAGTTCTTCATTCCGGGGGCAATTCGTTCCAGAGGACAGGTGCTCCCACGGAGAAGGCTCTCCCCCTGGGTGTCGCCAGTCGACATTGTCTTGCCAACGGCACCATGAGGAGACCCCCTCTATGGGAGCGTACTGGCTGGTGGAGGCTCTCGGTGGCAGAAGGCAATCTCGTAAGTACCCAGGTCCTAAGCCATGGAGCGCTTTAAAGATGGTAACCAACACCTTGAATCGCACCTGGAAAACCACTGAGCAGCTCGCTCAGGAGGGGTGTTACATGGGAGCGTCGTGTCGCCCCCATAATTACCCGTGCGGCCGCATTCTGGACCAGTTGAAGCCTCCGGCTGCTCTTCAAGGGGAGCCCCATGTAGAGAGCATTGCTGTTGGGCCTAGCAGGCCTCCCTGCAGCTTCCTGGGACCAAAGACGGGCCACACACCCTGCACATGCACACATGCCCCCAAAATTAGCTGGCCAGCGGGGGGCACACGCGCATTCATGCCATAGGTTATGTAACAGCGATTTACATATATGTATAATATAAACGTTTAACACAAATATCAATTAAGCTCTGAAGGAGTATTACGTAGATCTTAAGCTACATTAAGGAAGTGTCAGGGAAGTTTCTTAGCTGCATCCACCTTTCAAACACCAAAAAGGTTATCTGAAACACCAGAGTCCTTCTGAAAAATGTCTTCTCTGATAGAAGACAGAGAAAGACAGCCCTTTATTAAGCTACTAAGGATTTCAGCATATAGCTTCAGTATTCATAATAAGCTGTATTATGAACAAATACTTACAAGTTATGTTTTTAGATTATATATTTTCTGTCCTACTATCTTTTTTGGATATCAGCCTTCAGCCTGTTATACTCTGGACAACACCTCTAGTTATGAAGCAAAGCAAACTCAAAGCAAACTGATTCCCAGCAGTTCCCAAAGTCTAATCATTGAGTATATACAAATGTAATTAAGAAGTCATATTAATTATTTAATTCACATATGCCAGACATCATGCAATCACTGATTAAGGAGCCATATTGTTTTGGAAATTAAGATGATGTTCTAGATACAACACATTAATAAAAAGAATCCACTGACATTATCTGTTCCCACATTTGCCAAGTTTTGAGTAAAGATATGCATTGTTCAGGTTTCGGGTTTTTTTTGTAATATTTGGTCCAAGAAACTGATTTAAGAACTATCTGCAAACTAAGTTACAAAATTGGCTGTTTTTTGTTGGTCTAAGATAAAGTACAGATTTCTCCCATGGTAAGAAAGTGCACTACTTTTATTCCTCCTGTAAGAAAGGGTGTGTAAAAAATTGTGGCATGTATGTTGAACTAAAGATCTAGTTCAATGCTTCATGAGAAATGTCATTTGTTTCAGTGTGATTTATTCATGAATAAATAGATTTTGAATAAAAGCTCAGAGCCCACAAAATAAGTTTAATTCAGCATCACTGGACACATCAGCTTTTCAAATTAAAGCCTTCAGCATTACATGTACCATTAATTACTAAATGGATTGTTAATAAGAGAAAGACAGATGGATTTGTATAAGCCACATGTGGGTTTTTATCAATAAACCATTGATAAAATTTATGAAAATTAATTTGGGAATAATCATTATCTCTATTTAGAAAGTGAAAGTTAAAAAGTTAAGTTAAAGTCTTACTACATCTGTCTGTAACAGATCGCTAACTCTGCTGAGCCTAGTATAAAAAGCTAGAGTTGCATTTTAAAAACAGCAGCTATGTACCCATAAAAATTACACCACAGTAACAGAAAATCGTTGATATATTAACTCAACAGGGCTTATCCTCAATAGGTATAATAACTGCATAGCATTGAAGGTTGATGTTCTGATTTTAATGTCAGAAGATAGTAAAATATTAAATAAGTTACCTCTGTCTCTATGAGTCATGCTTTCAAATTGTGGACTGGGCTGTCATTTATATTGAGTAAGTTGCCTAGGACAACTGGTGGTCCGCAGAAAAATTATTTGCATTTTTATATTGCACTAAATCAGGGGTCCTCAAACTATGGCCCCTGGGCCGGATATGTGCAATGAATGCTTGTGTTGCTGCAGAGAGTCTCCCCCTTCAGGGTCTGTTTGTGCGAGTTGGAGGGGGGAAATTCCAACTTGGGGTCTGCTTCAGCCTCCTGATGTGGGTCTTTGGGCGAAGGCTGGATGGAAGTGGCGCTGGTGGCAAAGAGCCAGAGGGCCTTGTTCCAGTGGGACTGCATCATGGCCTGAAACTGGCTGACCATCTCAGCTCATTAAGCCTCCAGGCAACGGTACCTGGCCTTGCATTCCCACAGGTCTTCCCTCTGCTTGGAAAACCTCTGCTTGTAGTCCTCAGTGAAGTGCATCTGCTGAGCCTCCTTCTTGGTCAGATCCAATTTGAACAGAGCCAGTTATTTTGCCAACTCTTTCTCATGGTGGCTGTTTAGCTCCAACAAATTGCTTCCTGTTGGGTCTCTAAAGGCGGGCAGGCAAGGAATGGCTGGGAGGGGAGGGGCGAGTAGAGGCCAGCATAGCGCCCCTTGATGTGAGTGACATCAAATTGGCCATGCCCATCTTGCTCTGTCTAATATGATCATTAGGCAGATCATATTAGTGGTCCGTGGGATTTAAAATTATGAATTTAATGGTCCCTGAGGTCCAAAAGGTTGGTGACCCCTTGCCTAGTGGATACCTTTAAAATGAGTTAAGTGTGGGAGTGGACTATTGAAGAAGCTTCATTCTTGCTTGGAGAAGCACTAAACTGTGCTTCTCTTGATCGGTTTGGGCTTCTCCAATAATTGCAGTTTTCTATTGAGGTTATCTAGAATTGTAGGAAAGTTTCCCAAAGAGCTACCCCCTTCTCTAAACGTTAAAGGCATTTGAAAGTTTTATTTGTAACTTTTTAAAGGTCTATCTGGTTATCTCTTACACTTAAGAAAGCATTATAAACTCCCTATTTCTTTTTTTTTAAAAACCTTCTATGTCAAAGTATTTATTTCTTTAATTGTTATTATTGTCTTATTTATAAGAATAGTCTATATGTTTTGGTACAGTTTATTTACTTAGGTTCACCAATCAATAAAGGTTAGCATTCATTTGGCCATCTTTTCACCACCCAGAATTAGTAGTCAGAAGCATGCATACAGTATAACTTCATTGATATCCTGGTGCAATTTACATCTATTTTGAAGTTGGATTTCATCAGTGCAATGAGTTTCTTGCAGTAGGACAACATCCACTGAGTAATCATTCATAAGCCTAAATAAATATCAACTTGAGCCCTGCTTAAACCATCCACATTAATATCAGCTTGAGCGCTGCTCATACCTTTAGCTATTTTATTTATTTTTATTTATTTATTAGTCAACAGGTACAAGGAAACAAGCAAGAAAACACATGAAATAATGGCACAAATAAATGGATATAAATAAGCAAAACATAGCCATAAACACATAAAAAGAGTACATATAAATGTGGACAGCAGGACAGGGATGGTAGGCACACTAGTGCACTTATGCACACCCCCTTAGGGACCTCTTAAGAAATGTGTAAGGTCCATGGTAGGCAGCTTAAAGTAAAAGGTATGGGGGTTAGAGGAACTAACAACAGGATCAGGTAGGGTGTTCTATTCTATTGCTGAAATGGTTTTTCCTGCAATCAAGATTAGACCGTATTACATTTAGTTTGTACCTATTGATAGCCTTTGTGTTATTGCAGTTGAAGTAAAAGTAGTCACTAACAGGTAGGACAGTTATGGCAGATCATCTTGTACTCTAAGCTCAGGTTGGAATGTAGACGACGTAGTTCAAGGTTAACCATGCCTAAAATTTCAAGTCTGGTGATATACAGAATTTTATCAGAATCTGTCCTGGAAACTTAGCAAAGCAATTAGTCAGAGAAGGGTTTGCTATTGAGGCAGCATGGCACCAGGAATAGGCAACTTCTAACCAAAACTATGTTTAATTTAGTCTCTGATCCAGAGGGAAAATGCCTCTCTGGCTTTGATCTTCCAAAAAAACCTGGACACCACTCAACCAACCACGGGAGTATTAAAAATATTAAAAATACAGCTGGAGGCTGGTTGATAATACAGGTAATTTTGATTTATGACCACAACTGAGCCCAAAATTTCTGCTGTTAAGTGAAACATTTGTTAAGTGAGTTTTGCACCATTTTATGACCTTTCTTGCCACAATTGATAAGTGGATCGCTGCCATTGATAATTTAGCAGCCCTGTTGTTAAGTGAATCTGGGTTTCCCCCTTGGCTTGTGAGAAGGTTGCAGAATATGATCACACAACCTTGGGACACACAGCAATAGTCATAAACGTGAACCAGCTGTCTAAGCATCTGAATGTTGATCACATGATCATGGGGATGCTGCAAAGATTGTAACTCTGAAAAATGGTCATGTCAATTTTTTCAGCTTTAACTTTGAATGGGACACTAAATGAACTGTTGAAAGTTGAGGACTACCTGTACTAACTTGTGACTATGAGAATGTTCACTATACCGGTGTTTATATTTTGACAGCACATTTTAGATGCTGTCTTTTGTGAATTGTATGCATTGATGCTGTATTCTGGTATGCCATTATGAAATAAACAAGTAAACAAACAAACTTTGTTGATTGAATATTTTTCTTATTGATGTTTTGCACTGCTTTGAAGTCCCATTGACAGAGAATAGCAAATATTCTAATAAGAATTTGAAAAATACAACTTAAATTAAAGTATTTGTGTATTTACATTTCGTTGCTTTTTATTGTTATAAAGATTTTTGAATTTTATTTAATTTTCCTTCCTTCCTTCCTTCTTTCTTTCTTTCTTTCTTTCTTTCTTTCTTTCTTCTTTTGCTTTCTGGAGAAAGATTTTAAAAATTACGTACTTACTGATAGGTTTTAATTCTTATGTTCTGATTTCCAGTTATCTTTTTACCCCTTATTTGTCTTTCACTGTCATTCACCACTGTCAAACCACAAAGTTAGAGATAAATAAACAGATAGAGAAACTAGAATTAAGGATGTTTTTGCATTCTGCAATGTGGATTTTTTCCTTGCTATGTTTTCCAAGGATATTGTTCTCAGTGAGAATGTTATAATTTTTAATGAGGCCAAAAAGTCTGACAGCTCAATCTAAACCAAGTAGATAAGTTATTTTAGAAATATGTCTCTTTCGATTGTACTCCAATTATTTCCATATAAGCATGGGTTGCACTGCAGACCAAGGCTCCATATCTTAGAATTTGGTTGATACTAGATACTAGTAACAGATGCACTCAGCTCAACTTAAATTCCCATTTGGGCTCAGCAAACTAAGCTATTCTCTTGAATAATGGAAAAATGCCTGAGTTTTCTGATCCCTATTCTAAAATTTAGATCTCATCAAGATTCCAATAACCCGCCTCCTTTGTGTCCACAGACCAGTTTCTTCTTACATCAGACTTACATTCCTGCTTGACACAACAATTTTAATGTACATGAAAAGGTCTAACTGACCTTTATCAAATTTCAGCATATGTCTCCATTCTCATACAGTAGACTTCTCAAATAGCATGGAAATGGCAGATAGTTCAGATATTCAAAATTCATAGTCAAAGGCACTGTGCAATAGTTAAAGCAGAAACATCCTTCATTGGGAGATGGTTATGAAATTTGGATTATTGTTATTTAGAACAGAGATTTATTTTAACTCACTGTTAAGCATGCGTGTGCATACACACACACACACACACTACGATAATAAAATCTTAAACAGTCATCCATCACATTGACTTCTTTACATATATAGATTTTATTTATTTACCATATTTTTCGAAGTATAAGACGCAACTTTTTGCCTCAAAAAAGAGGCTGAAAATCCGGGTGCATCTTATACACTGAATACAGCATTTTTTGCCTTCTGAAACTCCACCCCCTTCACCAAAATGGCCGTGCATATCTTTTAGAAGGCTTTCAGAGAGCTCCTGGGGGCTGAGGAGGGCAAAAATGAGCAAAACACAGCCCATTTTGCCCCCCCCCCAGCCCCAAGCAACCAGCAGCACTTTATAAGTTTTCTAAAGGATATCCATGCCCCCCCCCTTTTTTTTTTTACAAAAAATGGGGCCATTTTTGTGGAAAATGGGCTGTTTTTTGCCCGTTTTTGCCCCCCCCCAGGAGCACTCTACAAGCTTCCTAAGGGCTATTCATGCCCTTTTTTGAAAAAAACAGACCCATTTTCGCAAAAAAGGGCCATTTTTGGGAGGTTTGCAGGGTGCAAAACCTTTTTTTTTAAATATTCCTGTTCAAAATTTTGCTGCATCTTATACTCTGGTGGATCTTATACTCCAAAAAATACGGTAACTATTTCATTTCATGTACAGGTAGCCATTGACATCGTGGCTCAGTGGCTAAGATGCTTGTCGATCAGAAAGATTGGCAGTTCGACAGTTTGAATCCCTAGTACCACATAGCAGAGTGACCTCCCATTACTTGTCCCAGCTTCTGCCAACCTAGCAGTTCGAAAGCACATAAAAATTAAGTAGAAAAATAGGAACCAATTTGGTGGGAAGGTAACAGCTTTCTGTGCGTCTTTGGCATTTAGTCATGCCAACATGACCACGGAGACGTCTTCAGACTGTGCTGGCTCTTCAGCTTTGAAACAGAAATGAGCACTGCCCCCTGGAGTCAGAAACGATTAGCACATATGTGCAAGGGGAACCTTTACCTTTAGCCCTCAACTTACAACAGTGCCCTTTTGAAGTTACAGTGGCACAAAGCAAAGTGACTTATGACCATTTTTCACACTTACAACCATTGCAGCATCCACATGGTCAAAATTCAGACGCTTGGGACTTCCGGTTCTGGCTCCAGCGGCGACGAGCGAGCCTAGGGCTCGCTCGCCGCTTTGTTTGTTTTCCTGCCCCCCCACGGGGGCGAGACGCCCCGTTTTTGGGGGTCTCCCGTAAAGCCGGCTTGCCTGGGTCATCCTCCCCCAGCGGCAGCTGGGAAGCGACCCTTGTCTTCGGCTTAGGTGGAGGAGGACATGCTGCGGGGGGTTTCCCCTTCGCCAATGGTGGGCGGCATCGTTCTGAAAATATGAAGAGAGCTGGCCGTCTGAGTCGGAAGGCTTCCCTTGGCTTCGGCTGCGAGGGTGAAAGTGAGTGGTTTTAAACATATTTTTTTTGCTGTCAGCCTGGGCTGAAAGAACTTGGAGGGGGGTGTCTGCTTGTTAAACCCCCTCTCGGACTAAAGCGGCACTTAAGAATGGCTCCTCGCTGCGAGGAAGCGGATATCTTTAATCTGGACTGTTTGAAACAAGGGAAAGTGATCTGCGGTTTGTGTTTGTCTTTGAAACAAAGTATCTAGGTCTGGCTGATTTGAAACATTTTTTTTTACCACTCTCTCCTTCTGGCTCTGAGTCTGGGCGGTCCCTGAATGACTATTTTACTTATGGAAAATTTCCAGCGTCTCTTTGTGATTTGGACTCCCTCTGGTTACTAAAGAAGATTTTTTTTTTTTGGATTTGTGATTTCTTTTCTGGAGTGCCTTCGTTATTATACTTATTGATTTGGAAAATTGTTTCTCTCTTGGTTCCTGAACTTTACAACCCTGAACTGAACTTTTGGCTCCTGACTTGCCTCAACAGCCCCACCCAAAAAACGCCATTTTAGTGGCACGGATTTTAACAGCTAATCATGGCACAAGAATCAGCACTGGCAAGCTTAGAACTAAGGATGGCCTCTCTTGAATCTGTTATACAAACTTTGGTACAAGAAATCAAGGCCCAGAGGGCAGAAAATATCAACTTTAAAAAGGAATTATTGGACACACGGAAACAAGTGCTGGAGAACACACAGAAGAATGAAGAACTGGAAGGGGGGCTGGCGGGGGCTAAGGGAGAGATTAAAAATGTTACTAATGAGGTTGTGGAAATAAATGGGCATGTGTCTAGGATTGATATGGAAAGGATGACATATTTTTTGAGATTTCAGAATGTTTCTGAGGAATCTGGTGAATGTCTCCCTGAACTCATGAGCACAATTATAGCAGACTATTTACATAAACCTAAGGATGAGATCAGGGGGGACATTGACCTAGCCTACAGAATAAACTCTGCATATGCCAGGATAAATGAAGTACCCAGAGAGATACATGTTAAATTTGTTAGAAGGTCAATCAGAGAGGAAATCTTGAAAGTGCAAAGAGGAGGTCCGTTAATTTATCAACAAAAGGAGGTTGCCATCCTGAAGCAGATCCCAAGAAAGATTAGAGAAGCAAGAAGGAAATTTTCCTTCTTGTCCCAAAAATTGTTTGACCATGGGATCTGGTTCAGGTGGGTGACGCCCGAAGGGATGCTGGTCTTCTGGGAAGGAGGAAGAGTGAGGATTAAAACAGTTGCTGAGGCGGAAGCCTTTCTTAAAAAACATTCCTCTGTCCTGGGGGAAGATCCAGGGGGGGCAGGGGGGGCCACGGCCCCGCCCGCTGGGGGCCTGGAAGGAGAGATAGAAGATACAATTGCCAAGAGACTTAGATCTAAAAAATAACTTTGCCTTGATTTTTTGAATAATATTGTATAACATGTGCATCTGGATTTTTGTAAATGACTGACAGCATAGAACTGAGAACTTAGAAATATGTACTTGCTTTCACTTTGTAGTGTACGGAAAATGTTTTTTGTTAATGATCTATTTTGATGTCCCGGTAGGGCCGACGACTTTGACGTGAATGCTCTCAAAATTTCTTTGTATCCCTTACCCTACCCTATTGAAAAATTGTAAAACCAATAAAACTTTTTCAATATAAAAAAAAAAATTCAGACGCTTGGCAACTGATTCATATTTATATGGTGGCAGTGTCATTGCGGGGTCATTGCGACCTTCTGACAAACAAAGTCAACAGGAAAGCCAGATTAACTTAACAACCATGTTACTAACTTAACAACTGCAGTGATTCACTTAACAATGGTGGCAGGAAAGGTCATAAAATGGGGCATAAAACTCACTTAACAAATGTTTCACTTAGCAACATAGATTTTGGGTTCAATTGTGGTCATAGCTTGAGGACTGCTTGTATTTACTTAACAAAGTAGAAGTCAGGAGAGAAAAAGAAAATAAAGAATAATAGAGATGTTTCAATATGCAGTTTAGAGCAGTGTTCCCCAACCTTGGCAGCTTGAAGATGTCTGGACTTCAACTCCCAGAATTCCCCAGCCAGCGAATGCTGGCTGGGGAATTCTGGGAGTTGAAGTCCAGATATCTTCAAGTTGCCAAGGTTGGGGAGCACTGGTTTAGAGAAATAATCAAGGGCATTTATTTGTAAATTAATACATTTTGATTAGAAAACTACGTCAAGATTAGAAGTTCATTGTCTTTAATGGGACAGATCATTCTAGGTGTGTAATCATTCTGTTTCTTTCTTTCAAAGACTATTTTTCTTTCAAATTTCTACCATTTTCATTTTTTATGCAAAATTGCAGGTGGCCACACTCTAAAAAGACTTCATTATTTTATGCAAATACATACTGATCCATTCCCAATGATATACAAAAGGAAAACGTTTGTAAATAATGTTTTTTTAAAAAGAAATCTACCAGTTTAAGTCTTAACCTTTGTTATGTTACAGATACAGAGTAGAACAGGAAACTGACTCATTTATATTATTAAAAACAATCTATAAGGGACAGGGTAGCATTTATATAAAGCTGACCAGAAATCACAAAAACATATTTCCATATTAATTAGACTTAGAATAACAGATGTGGTCAACTTGCAATTTGCAACTTGCAATTTCCATCCTTCTCTTTCTTATTCAACCACATTTTGTGTCTATTTCTTAAATAGAATGGAAAAAAGCCAAGCAATGGAATTTTATTACTGAAACATTGGATAAATTTTGCATGACACTATTTTCGTTTTAAGTTACATCAATTCAATAAAACTGAACCTTTGAAGCAGGCTCTGGTAACTTTTTCATATGAGACATATGAGTGCATGATGTGCTAATTAATGAATTAAAACATATATAATTTAATTGACTTTGTAAAATTGAAAAAGTATTACATCAACTCTCATGCAAGAAGACATGGCTCGTGCAAGTTTTGGCAATCTTTATTTTGTTTATTAAATTATTCAATTTTGGAAGTCCATTTAGTAGCATTGTGGACATCATGTTACTAAGAGAGCTTTAATTAGAAATTCTATATTTAGGGGTTAAGGAGGAGACCTAAAAGGACAGGGATTGACTATCTTTATGAAAAGTTGATTGCAGCAAAGAAGTTGAGTAGGCAATTATTTTGCTTCGATTCAGAAAAGAAACTATGCTGGACAATCATTGAATAGGATATCCCTGAAAAAGGAACTCAGTATCCTGGGGACTTAAAGATTAATTTTTCATGTTTACTTTTGCTACTGAATTTTTAACGGCATGGTTGTGCCTTTTCCTGCATATTTCTCTACTTGTCCTGAGAGTCTGTCCTTTCTTCTCATCTACTTGCTATAAAATGACAGAGTTAAACAGCAGTAGAGAATTTTGAGATGACAATCTACAAAATCAAGACTGACAATCCGTTTGGGCACTCAACTTTGTGCAATAAACACATTTGAAGAGATACAGCTAGAATTGCTTCCCAATCCTTCTATGGAAGCCGAATCTCCCCCCCCCCCCCAGTAAGATGGGAAAATATTTGATGGGTAACTTTAACTTAACTTTAACTTTATTCACATTTATATACCCCCCTATCTCCCTTGTGGGACTCAGGGCGGTGCACAGGCAATAATAAAATGCTATAAACAATAAATACAATAAAATATCTTAAAAATAAATTAAACTAAGAGACCTGTGCTAACATTTCAATAAAAACCCCTACTAAAACCAAAATTAAAACTATGTAAAAACTATGCCAGGCCGGCCGCATAGAATAGGTGTGTTTTCAATGCCCGGCGGAAGAGGCGCAGGTCCATGGTTGTACACAGGTCAGGGGGTAGGTCATTCCAGAGGGCAGGGGCTGCCACAGAGAAGGCCCTCCCCCTGGGAGTCGCCAGCCGGCATTGTCCGGCAGACGGCACCCTAAGGAGGCCCTCCCTGTGGGAGCCGACAGGTCGGTGGAAGGTATGTGGTAGGAGGCGGTCCCGCAAATAACCAGGTCCCATGCCATAGAGCTCTTTAAAGGTGGTTACTAACACCTTGAAGCGCACCCGGAAAGCCACAGGCAGCCAGTGCAGCTCACGCAGGAGAGGTGTTACATGGGAGCATCTCGAGGCCCTCAAAATCCCCCGCGTGGCCGCATTCTGAACTAGCTGGAGCCTCAACAGGTAGTTGAGATGACCTGTCAACACTGCATGCTTGGACTTTCAAAATATTTCTCATTGAAGGATCTTGAATAAATGTAATAATTTGTCAGATGCAAGCAACTAGAACCTGTCATGAATAGCTGAAGTCAGTAACTTTATTGTCTACCACATATGTTACAAGACTCTCACCAAACTGCTTGCCCCTCTCCTGGGATTGACTAGATAAGGTTTCATGGATGTTGGGGAAAGTTAGGCTTATGCTGCTTGTGGCTACACAATGACTTCAAGCTGGAACCTCACTTGACTCCTCCTTCCAGCCTAGCTGGCAGTTATGCAACACAAATATTGGCTAAGTGAACATGCCCTTTCATGCATGAGTAATGATTAAAAAGCAAAAAAGTGAGGAATAAATAGGCAATGGTGGGAAAGAGAATATCCTCAAGAATTGTTTTGGGACAGTAGTCTTAAACATTCAAAAACCTTGCCTAATGAATAAACAGGGATGGGTATTATTTGCCAGTCTGCAGATAATACCCAACTATTCAGAGCAGTAAAATTCAAAAGTGAATGTGAAACACAAAACAATTTAATTAAATGGGATGATTGGTCAACCAAATGGAAAATGCATTTCAATTAAACTAAACATAAACTGGTGTAATTGAGACCATTCAATTTCACATATGCGCTGATGGAATCTAAGCTGTCTGTAACTAACCAGGGAAAAAAATCTTGGTGTCATAGTGCATGGCTCGATGCAGATGTCAACTTAGTGTGGAATCAGCTGTGGAAAAGGCAAAGTCCACATTAAGAATCAACTGGAAAGGATCTGAAAATAAACTTCCTACTGTAATGTCTTTATGCAAACCAGTGGTATGTTCTCGTTTGGAACATGACTATGTTGCATGGCTTTAGAAGTGGCAGGAAAGATTGACAGCACAAATATCAAAGCTGCTGGTTTTGTGAATTGGTTACTATCAGCTTGAAGTCAATTCCGACTTTTTACAGCAGAATCAGGGGAGCACAAAGGTGAGGGACATGGTGGTGCCCACCTGCTTGTGGGCATCTAAGAAATATCTGAATCAGAGGTGGATTCCTACCTATTCAGACCAGTTCAGCCGAATAGGTAGTAACTCGGGCGGACACATGACCATACCAGTTCTATCCTGGGCACTGCCATCTTTATTTTCTGTTCTGCACATGTGCAGAACAATCTTCATTGAATAAAATGTAACTTTTTTCCCTTTTTTAACGGTGTGCAAATGCGCAGACCTTTTTAAGTGCAAATGTGCACATGTGTAGAGTGTGTGTCTGGAGTGTGTGCAAGTGAAGGGAGTGCGAAATTTTTCAGGCACCAAACAGGTAGTAATGCCAGCAGGAACCCACCCCTGATATGAATGGCTACTGAGAAAACAAGACAATGCTTACAATCCACATTGCCATAACCTTATGTTATTATGGCTGGCTGATGAATGTGAGATTAAGGTAGTTAAAGCCCAACTAGTATCAGTCATACAGTAGATGGGTTCTTCATGTAGATGTTCTGAGCTAGGCTTCGCCAAAAAGCACGAGGCAGATTCCTGGTCCTGACAAAACCCCTTTTATTAAATGAATGTGAATTCCTCTCCTTCACATTCAGCAAAGGCTTGGCAAACAGAAGGTGAATTTATGACCACAGACCTTATCTAGCTTGGAAAGCTGCCATGTAAATATTTTTCAAACACAGTGCTGTGCAAGGAAAGACTTGGCACAGAGTCTCTGAGATTCATGGACAGATCTTCACACTCCTGAAATAAATGAACAAACAAACAAATTGTCTCCTGCAAAAGCCCACTCCCCTTTCACTCCTCTTTTATTTCCCATGGGAGAGGCCATTCACTGTCCACCTGTGGCTTTACTCCCAAGTTGACCCTGATTTCTTAGCTGTTCTTTTCTTCTGGTAGCTCTGCTCATGCCTACACTGGGAACAGACTCCAGCTGTTCCTCTGCCTCACTGGTTTGTAGCTCTGAAGGGAGCTGAGAACTGCCAGATGGCCTTGGCTCCATCTCTGCCTCTGATGCAGAGCCCTTGTCCAAGCCTTCCCCAGCCTCCAGAACTGGCCCATGTTCCTCTCCAACCTCCTCACTGTCCAACTCTGCTGTCA
This sequence comes from Rhabdophis nuchalis, assembly GCA_039707465.1. Lineage (NCBI taxonomy): Eukaryota > Metazoa > Chordata > Lepidosauria > Squamata > Natricidae > Rhabdophis > Rhabdophis nuchalis. The sequence continues at coordinate 85,137,024 of CM077645.1, read as the reverse complement.
GCTCCACTGGCGGGCCACAACAGTAGATATAGTTTGTAATTGTGAATGATTTTATCTACTGAGTGTCATGATTGTCATTTTTAATATCTTTTCTTCTTTAATGATTCATGCCGTTGTTGGCTACAAAATGGGCAGTAAATATATTTTATAAATAAATAAAAATATAGAAGACTCCAAAACTAGAAGCTACACTTTGTGTAGGAATTATAGGTTGGTTGCACATGAGGCATAGAAAGAAGATTGTGCAAATTGCTGATTGTGCAAATTGCTGACTCCCTGTATGATTTATAATGTTGATTTTCCAAGACTGTGTCACATAATTCTAAGGCACTTTTCCAAGAGTCAAAGTCACTAATCTGAAGGATTACTTGGACTGTCTGTTTGAGGACTGAGGAACTACCTTTGCTGCTTATCACATTTTAGAGCTCTGGTGTTGCAGCCTTTTAACCAGTGGTGGGTTTCAAATTTTTTAGAACCTACTCTGTAGGTGTGGCCTATTTTGTGGGTGTGGCTTGGCAGTCATGTGACAGGGTGGGAGTGGCCACCTTTTAAAATGTGGTGAAACTCATTTAACAACGCTCTTGCTTAGCAACCAAAATTTTGGACTCAATTGTGATGATAAATTCATTCTTTCCTTTCTTTCCTTTCTTCCTTTCTTTCCTTTCCTTTCCTTCCTGTTGGGTCACTGGCAGCGGCGGGCCAGATTTACTTCCAGGTACGCCGGTGGAACCCCCTCTCACCGGTTCTCTAAATTTTACCAACCGGCTCTCGTGAGTAGGTGCGAGCCTGCAGAAACCCACCACTGCTTTTAACCATTGTTTTATCTTATACTTGTTATTGCGATGCTGAGACTTTGGAGGTGTGAACAGTGGCTGGATAGACTGGAGCAATGGTGGGATTCAAAAACTTTTACTACCAGTTCTGTGGATGTGGCTTTGTGGGCATGGCAGGGGAAGGATACTGCAAAATCCACATTCCCTCCCCACCCCACTAACTTGCTTTCCAGCTCCATTCTCCTGTTCAGGGCAACAAAAAAAGCTGAGAGGCAGGGAGGCAGCGGGGGCAGGGCCAACCTATTTGCCAGTTCTCCAAATTACTCAAAATTTCCACTACTGGTTCTCCAGAACCTGTCAGAACTGGCTGAATACCACTAAGTGTTGTACTTTATGATTCTCAATGAATGCATTTTTTTCCTTTTATGCACACTGAGAGCATATGCACCAAAGACAAATTCCTTCTGTGTCCAATCACATTTGGCCAATAAAGAATTATATTCTATTCTATTCTATTCCATTCCATTCCATTCCATTCTAAAATGTGTTGAGGTGCTTGGTTTATTTCCATGTATGACTAGCATGGCTAGTATGTGCTATCTTAAATTGAGGGGCTGAGGTATGGTATGTGGTTGCTGTTGGCAGGATGACTACTGGCCAAAGTATTTTAGTGATGATGGGCAGAGAAGAACATTGGAGGTCCTATCTGCCAAGGAATTACATATGGTGGGTCCCAGGAGGCAGGCCTTTTCTTGGTTGTGCCTCCCACCATGTGCAATCTTCTATTCTTGGAATTCAGTTTAGGTCCATCCCTCTCAATATTTCACAAGTTCCTCCAGATCTGACTGTACCATCAGGCTTTGTGATGGTTTCCTTACTCTGATTAGTATAATCCTTTCCTCTTTTGTGTGTCTTTTTTATGGTTATTTTTAATTGTGACTGTTTTAATGTATTTATGGTTGGTTTTTTTTAATCAAGTGGTGCATTAAGGGATGGGCATGGATGAAATGATAAATGACAGAAAATAGTAAGAAGGCATTAAATACCATGGAACTAATATAGGAGGGCATCAGAGTGACTTTCGTTGGATGAAATGTTAGGTCAGATAATAGAGGAATGAAAACTAAAAACTACAAAACACTTTTCTTTTCAACTTGCAAACATTTAGGAGTGCTACATAGAAAATCATTCAAATGAATTCCATTAAATGTCTCCTGTGTGTTTGTTTCAGAGGTGGGTTGCTCCCAGTTCGGCCCAGTTCAGCCAAACCAGTTGTGGTGTTTTGCCCTCAGTTGCAGAATCAGCAGCGACCCAGGCTGGCCACACCCCCAAACCAGTTCCTGATCGCTGCTGCTGTTGCCAGCATGTTGTTTACTAGTGTGCGCGTGTGCGCAGTTTACTGTAAATTGTTCTGTGCATACGCCAAGAATATTTACATTGAACTTCACACGCATCTGCAGCGAACCAGTAGTAAAACCAGGAGCAACCCACCTCTTGTTTGTGTGTGTGTGTGTATACAATACTCTCTATTTGATATCTGTTGTGTTGTGGGCTTTAGTAGGCAAGAACAGACCAGCATAGCTACAACATTGACTCAAACTGGAACTGAGGAACAGCAGGCAATTGCCTTTAATTTATACTCTGGGCCCTGGGCAATTGGTTAAGACAGGGTCTTAACCAAGGGCAATACATGAAAACCCACTCCCAAATATGAATGTTCAAAACAGTTGGAGTAACAGTTAGGGTCATCTAACAGTTAGTTTCACTTTAGCAGGGCTTAACACAACTATATAGATTCAATACATAACAATATCCATAGTGATATCTATATAGAAAAGCATGCCTACTTCAGGAAACCTTCTCTGGAATCTCACTGTGTTCTCTCATTGCTTCTTTATATTATATTATTATATATGAAAGCCATTGTGTTATGGGCTGTTTTCTCTTGCACTATTTCAAAACTGTAATCAGTGGCAAAGAAAAAAAGTGAACAGGAGGTTCATTAATGAGGGATTCAGTCAAGATCATGTGAGGTATACTAATACCACTTTATAAACCCTTAGTTAGACCACACCTAGAACAATGCATCCAGTTTTGGTCCCCACACTACAAAAAAGATGTTGAGACTTTAGAAAGAGTACAAAGAAGAGCAACAAAGATGATTAGGGACCTGGGTGAAAACATAGGGTGAATGGTTGCAGGAACTGGGCATGGCTAGTTCTCCTGTGAAAAGAAGGACCAGGAAAGACATGATAGCAGTCTTCCAATACTTGAGGGGCTGACACAGAGAGGAAGGGGGCAAGCTATTTTCCAAAGCTCCTAAAGGCCAGACAAGGAATAATGAATGGAAACTAATCAAGGAAAGATTCAACCTAGAAATAAGGAGAAATCTTCTGACGGTGAGGTCAATGGAACAGCTTGCCTTCAGAAGTCACTGGAAGCTTTCAAGAAGAGACTGCACTGCCATCTGTCAGAAATGGCATAGGGTCTCCTGCTTGAGCAGGGGGTTGGACTAGACGACCTACAAGGTCCCTTGCAACTCTGTTATTCTATTCTACTTAACGGTGGCAATTGGGCTGAACAGTGGTTCCTTTTCTCCTTGGCTCTGCTCAGCCTCAACCTCTGTGCTACAAGTCCATTACTGGCTAATTGAATATCACTTGGCTAAGAGACTAACGTTAGATTCAAGAGTGCTGTCTTACAGTGATGATATTAACAGTTTGGTTTTTGACAGAAAATGGCAGAGAACAGCACTGAAGAGACAGATCGCTAACTATTGAATCAACCCCTGGGCTCTTCTTTAATGGTAGTTTGATCTCAGCAAATTAAGTAAAGCTAATAACTTTTCTAATACCTTGAACAGCTTTACCTGCAGAATTGAATTTATTACAATTCTGCTTAAAAAACAGAGGCAAGTAGCTCCTCTCCCCCCTCAAAAAATAAAACCCCTCTGGATTTTTAGCAGAATTACCAAGCAAAAACTCTTTAATGGCCTCTCTAGTAATTCTGGCAAAATATAATGGGCTCAGATATAGACATTTGCTTGAGGGGGTCAGTAAAGTTTACTTCCATAGGGAGCTAAATAAAAAAAAAAACCTCAACAATCTATTCTTTTCCGACTGGAATCTGAGCAGGAGAACTTTTATCTTATTTAAAGTTTACTGCTTTAAATAAATCTATTGAGGGAGGGAGGAGGCGCAGACATCTTAATTGTGAGATTCTGCCTGAATATTTCCATTGCTTAGTAGTTTAATTTGCTTTGAAGAATTATCCCCATGAAACTTTGAGGATTGTTTTGAAAATTAAGAAAGCTTTTCCTGTATTTGGGGACATCAACAAGGCTTATAACTAAGCCAGTATGATAAGTAAATCAGGATTCTTCTCCATCTCTACTTTCCATTTTAGAATGGAATGGAATGGAATGGAATGGAATGGAATAGAATAGAATAGAATAGAATAGAATAGAATAAAATTCTTTATTGGCCAAGTGTGATTGGACACACCAGGAATTTGTCTTTAGTGCATAGGCTCTCAGTACATAAAAAGACAAGATACATACGTCAAAAATCTTAAGGTACAACACTTAGTGATAGTCATAGGGTACAAATAGATAATCAGGAAACAGTCAATATCAATATAAATCGTAAGAATACAAGCAATGAAGTTACAGTCCCGCAGTCATAAGTGGGAGGAGATGGGTGATAGGAATGATGAGAAGACTAATAGTAATAGTAATGCACCCTTAGTAAATAGTTGGACAGTGGTGAGGAAATATTTTGAGACAGCTGAAATTTATATTCTTGGGCCCTCCTCTGATCAAAATCGCCAAAACAGTTATCCCATAGTTTCCCACCACTTTCAGCTTGGAAAGATGCCAAAACATACTGTAAGGCAGGGATGTCCAAACTTGGGAACTTTAAGACTTGTGGACTTCAACTCCCAGAATTCCCCAGCCAGCTATGCTGGCTGGGGAATTCTGAGAGTTGAAGTCTACAAGTCTTAAAGTTCCCAAGTTTGGACATCCCTGCTGTAAGGGCTTTCTACTTCTTTTGTTGTTTTCTACTCTACTAAATGCAGTATGTTTTAAAAGGAAAAAGAATCTAAACCTAACCATTTTGGTCATATCTCTAAAATATAATGTTGTAAAATATTTCTAATTCAAAAAGTTCTAAGCTCCAAATTTACCAAAGTGTTCCCATTTGTTGTTTCTCAGGAATGGCACTCAGGTTCAAGGTTGACATGTTTCCAAGTTCAGAACTATCCTGAAAAACTTTCCAACAAAGTTGGATATTCAAAATATTATGCATAATGCACTAGTTTGAAGTGTATTACAATTTCTTATGGTCTCCAAAGACTTCTTTTTTCTCAAAAAATTGAACTGATTGGAGCTTCTGACACACATGGTTCAGAAAGACTCTTCCCCCAAAAGTGGCAATATAACTCTTAAAGATTTTAGCATCCTCTTACCAGATCAGGGAACTCCAGGGTCAAAAGGTTTTCAAATGTTCACTCACCAGGAGCTGTGGGAATCAGGCTGTCCTGCTCCATTTTTCTCCTTTTTAATGGGATTAGCAAATTCCTTTGAACTAGATGAAAGATGGCAGATGGACAAAGTATCCTGGAGAAGTCACCTACCCTACGAAATTAGTATTCACACAGCTTCTGCTAGCTGATCAAAGGTTTAATTTCCATTATGACCTACAGTATAGTTAAGCCTCAAGGGTATTTCCAACTTCATATGCCTTGAAGACAAAATTAAAAACACTGGAGATTTGGTGGCCTGATTTGTACTTGCCTACAGACAGCTGCTTTACATTTTCCCCGCTCAACTTCAATTGAAATATAGGTCTTTAAATAGTTTCAACTGAAAATACCAGCATTGTCGAATATTATTTATGCATCTTTACCTTAAATAATTCTCATTAACATAATAACCTGTTTTCCCCATCTAAAAGCTCAAGTTCAATAAAATAAAATAATAATAATAATAATAATAATAGTTTAATTTCTTGACCGCTCCTCTCCCCGTAGGGACTCGGAGCGGTGCACAGGGAAACTAAAAACCATACATATACAATCAAGGACATCTTAAAAAACAAATTAAATAATACCTGTGCTAAAATACCCAAATTAAACTAAAATTCCCACTATACACTAAAACCCCATAGAGAGAGACTACCCCAGACCGGCCAAGCAGAAAAAATATGTTTTTAATTTCAGACGGAAGGAGCGGAGGTCCGTGGTCGTTCTAATGTCGGGGGGAAGGTCATTCCAGAGGGCAGGGCCCGCCACAGAGAGAGCCCTTCCCCTGGGCGTCGCCCGCTGACAAAGTCTAGTGGACGGCACCCGGAGAAGTCCCTCTCTGTGGGAGCGAATCGGCCGTGAGGAAGTATGGGGCAGGATCCGATCCCGCAAGTAGCTAGGTCCCGAGCCATGGAGCGCTTTAAAGATGATAATTAATACCTTGAAGCGCACCCGGAAGACGACAGGCAGCCAGTGCAGCTCGCGCAGGAGAGGTGTTACATGGGCAAACCTAGAGGTACCCAGGATTGCCCGCGCGGCTGCATTCTGGACCATCTGCAGTCTCCGGGTGCACCTCAAGGGAAGCCCCATGTAGAGAGAGTTACAATAGTCCAGTCGAGATGTCACGAGAGCATGAGTGACTGTGCGAAGGGCGTCCCGATCCAATAGGGGGCGCAACTGGCGAACCAGGCGAACCTGGTAAAACGCCCTCCTAGCCACGGCTGTCACTTGATCTTCCATGGACAGCCGGGCATCTAGGAGGACACCCAAGTTGCGCGCCCCATCCACAGGGGCAAGATGTTCGCCCCCTATGGCCAGCGATGGAGTTAGCTGGTTGAATCGGGCAGCCGGAAACCACAGCCACTCGGTCTTGGTCGGGTTGAGTCTGAGTCCGTTACTTCCCATCCAGATCCGTACGGCTTCCAGGCACTGGCACATCACCGCTACGGCATCGTTGGGGTGGTTTGGGGTAGATATGTACAGCTGGGTGTCATCAGCGTACAGGTGGTACTCTACCCCAAAACCACGGATGATCTCGCCCAGCGGCTTCATGTATGCGTTGAACAGGAGAGGCGAGAGGACCGACCCCTGAGGAACCCCACATATGAGGGGTCTCGAGGTCGACCTCTGCTCTCCTGCCAACACAAATTGCGATCGGCCAGAGAGGTAGGAGGAGAACCACCGTAAAACGGTGCCTCCCACCCCCAACCCCCCCAACCGATGCAATAGGATACCATGGTCGATGGTATCGAAAGCCGCTGAGAGGTCTAATAGGACCAGGATGGAGGAACAACCCCCATCCTTGGCCCTCCAGAGATCATCAACCAACGCGACCAATGCCGTCTCGGTGCTATGCCCGGGCCGAAAGCCGGACTGGCGCGGATCTAGATACTCAACTTCCTCCAGGTGACGGGGAAACTGTTGTGCCACCACACTCTCAACAACCTTCGCCAAAAAGGGAAGGTTGGAGACTGGACGATAGTTGTTCAAAAGAGCTGGATCCAAAGAGGGCTTCTTGAGGAGGGGCCTCACCATAGCCTCTTTTAGGGAGGCAGGCAAGGAACCCTCACTCAAGGATGCGTTGATAACCTCTTGGAGCCAGCCTCGTGTCACCTCCCAGGATGCCAGTACAAGCCAGGAGGGACACGGGTCCAATAAACATGTGGTGGCTCGCAGTCGCCCACGTAACCTGTCCATATCCTCGGAAGTAACGGAGTCAAACTCCTCCCAAACAAGATCTGTCTCGTGGCATCCCACTGGGCCATCAATGGAGGGTAGCCCGTTCTGTATCTGAGTGATTTTCTCCTGCAGAAAAATCACAAATTCCTCTGCTCTACCCTGTAGCGGGGCTTCCCGCACCCTCTGTTGAAGGAGGGAGCGGGTCACCCTAAACAGGGCGGCAGGGCGGTTTTCTGCGGATGCTATGAGGGTGGCACAATGATGACGTTTGGCCACTCTCAGCGCCACAATGTAAGTCCGTAAATGGGCTCTTACCTGTGTTCGGTCAGATTCAGAGCGGGTATTCCTCCATCTTCTCTCTAGGCATCTCTTGCGGCGTTTCATCACCCTCAGCTCCTCAGTAAACCAGGGAGCCGTGGTGACTCGCGGCCGCAAGAGAGGCCGCAAGGGCGCGACCCGATCCAAGGCTCCCGCGGTCGCAGTATTCCATGCGACCACAAGGTCCTCGATCGGGGCGCGGGTCGGGGGTACAGGAAATGGCCCAAGCGCCGTCTGGAACCCATCCGGGTCCATCAGGCGCCTGGGGCGGAACCAAATTGGAGACCCGGGTTCCGCCTCCCCGCGGAGGGGGGTGGCGGTTGGAAAGTCGAGCCGGAGAAGTGAGTGGTCTGACCATGACAAGGGCGTGATGACTATGTCCCCTGAACCCAGATCACTCTTCCACTGGCCAGAGACAAAGATAAGATCCGGTGTATGTCCACCCTCGTGGGTGGGGCCTAAAATTAGTTGGGTCAGGTCCATGGCCGTCATGGAAGCCATGAACTCCCGAGCTACCTCGGATGATTCGCCCACCGATGGCAGATTAAAGTCCCCCATGACTAAAAGTCTGGGGGTCTCCACTGCCACCGTAGCGATCACCTCAAGGAGCTCGGGCAGGGCTGCTGCTACATAGCGGGGAGCCAGGTATATAACCAGCACGCCCAACTGCCTCCCTAGGCCCCACTTCACGCAGAGGGACTCACAACCGGTAGTCTGTGGCACAGTGGTCTCTCTCGGCTCAAGACCTTCCTTTATAATAACCGCTACCCCACCGCCCCTGCCAAGGGCCCGAGGCTGATGAAAAGCACGGTAGCCTGGTGGGCACATTTCGGCGAGGGGGAGTCCACCCTCGTGGCCCAACCAGGTTTCCGCTATTCCTGCCAGGTCCGGCCCCTCCTCTGACACAAGGTCATGTATGAGGGGGGCTTTGTTGACCACGGACCTGGCATTGCAAAACATCAGCCTCAAGCCCTGGCTCTGTACTTCCCGACCACCTAGCAAGCGGGGGTTGTGGCACTTCACCGTATATAACCAACGGTTCTGTGCCCTCAACCGGGAGGATAGAAATTGTCTCCCCTCGGACCTGCGTCTCCCCACGACCATCTGGATGGAATTGCCCTCTAACGGGATGACTCGTGTTTCCCCCCTGCTCACGGCTCCCTCCGCCACCCTCCGTCGTCTGCTGGCCTGGCCCTCTCTATCCGTCTCCATCTCTATGCATCTATACCCTCCCCCCTCCCTGGTACCCCCTAAAACTGACAATAACCTGACAACTAAAAAACCCCTTAGACCACGCTTCTTCCACCTCTCCGGGTTAATAAACCCCTCATCAAGGCGGGCCCTCGTTAGAGTGGAGGGCCAAACCTGCGAGAGCGGGGACTCTCGCAGTAGCAACAGGTCAGCTCTTGAGTACATAATAAAATTGATATAAATAAATATAAATAGATAAGATTTAAAAATATAAATATAAATAAATATAAATAGGTCGCAATACATGATTTAAAAGGCACAATGGCAGCTAAAACGTTTAAGATGTTAGATATAAAATGCATAATTAATTCCAGTAGTGCATGGCATGATAGTAAAAGGCGATAAGAGGCGCAGAGATCTTGATGTAATAATTCATATAGTTCTTATAATCATAGTTCAATCAGGAAGTTCATGATGATAAAAGTTAATAGTTCTTATAATTCTTATAATTCAGGCAGAAGGTCAATGATGGTAAAAGTTAAAGTTAAAGTTAAAGTGGGCCATGGGGTAAGATCTAGGAAACAGGCCTCAGCTACAGGCCTCAGCTACAGGTCTTTCAAATCCCTCATGGCCCTTCGGCTTCACCCCGGCAGCCAGGCCTCCATATCAAGCCTCCACGCCGTCCGTCGTTCGCCCCCACTGCTCGCCATTCATACTGTCCGGCTCTCTCACAGCCTTCTGGCCCTCTCACGGCCTCTGAATGGCGCCTCGTGTACGGCGTCCGGCGTCCGGCTCGACTGCCAGGTGGCCAGGCCTTCATGCCGCCCTGCCGCTCACCCCCGCCTCTCTCCGCTCCCCGCTCGGTCGTCACGGTCGTTTCGTTTCGGCTCTCCTTACCGGCTCTCTCACAGCCTCTCTCTTCGCCGGCGACTCGTTCTTCCTCATTCTTCCTTCCAGCTGGAGGCTCTCTCACAGCCTCCAACCTCCAGCCCGGGGCGGCGCTCGGCGGAAAGCGCCCAGCGTCCGCCTCGGCGCCCGGCCCAGCGTTCCATCTCTTCGCCGGCGACTCGTTCCTCCTCGTTCTTCCTTCCAGCCGGAGGCTCTCTCACAGCCTCCAGCCTCCAACCTCCAGCCCGGGGCGGCGCTCGGCGGAAGCGCCCGGCATCCGGCTCGGCGCCCGGCCCAGCGCTCCATCAGCCGGCCTCCTCCTGCCTCCAACCTCCGTCATTCTCCAGCCTCACCACTCGATCCTCCGACCACCCTGAGAGACCCGCCTGGTCTCAAAACGCTCCTCAGGTGGTCCACTCACTGGGTCCGGCCTCCTCGTTCGTCTCCGGGCCGGACATACCCGTTTTTTTCTGGCCATTGAGCCTCCGCGACCCGCACGGGACTCAGGAGCCGACCGCCATCTTGCGCACGCGCAGTCCGAATCTGTATTGTATTCTCTAAAAATGTGTGAAGGGGGCATGATGGCTCAGTGGTTAAGCATGCTGAGCTTGCCAGTTGGAAAGGTTTGAGACCCAAGTGCTGTGCAACAGGTGAGCTCTCATTACTTGCTCCAGCTCCTGCCCATCTAGCAGTTTAAAAGCATGCAAAGGAGAGCAGATAAATAGGTACCATTTTGGTGATAGTCTTAAATCGGCTTATAGTCATGCTGGCCACATGACCACAAAAGCAGCTTTGGACAATGCTGGCTCCCTCGGCTAGAAAAGGGAGATGAGCATTATCCCCTAGAGTCAGAGATGACTTTACAAAAGAAACTTTACCTTTCTCTGTTTCAGTTTAGGTGGAATAGCAGCAATCTATACAAGTGCTATTGTCCATAAGCAAAAAACTAACTTTGACTCCATAAGCAAAAAACTAACTTTGACTAGTTTAATTTGCTTTGAAGAATTATCCCCATGAAACTTTGAGGATTGTTTTGAAAATTAAGAAAGCTTTTCCTGTATTTGGGGACATCAACAAGGCTTATAACTAAGCCAGTATGATAAGTAAATCAGGATTCTTCTCCATCTCTACTTTCCATTTTAGAATGGAATGGAATGGAATGGAATGGAATAGAATAGAATAGAATAGAATAGAATAGAATAGAATAGAATAGAATAGAATTCTTTATTGGCCAAGTGTGATTGGACACACCAGGAATTTGTCTTTAGTGCATAGGCTCTCAGTACATAAAAAGACTGTGCAATCCTGCCTGATGAAACAGGCAGGATTGTGTGCATATATTTTTACTCCGGCTTTCCTTGGAAATAATACTGTATCAGATGAGGTGGAACAACAATAAAACTACACTTGAACCAAACATTAAACATGATACCATATGAAAATGTGAGTCATTTCAAATTTTGCTGCATTTGTATGCACAAAGTTTATATGTCGGCATAATTGATTTTTAGGTATATTATTTCATGCTGGCGTGATGGTCTATCAGTCAGATTATTGGCTAAAGGAATAAAGAAATAAGGAAGAAAGATTACTCAATTATTAGATTGGGAGATAGGCAAGATTAATTTAAGTCTTGAGTCAGGAATAGTTTTGATTTTTTTTAAATGAAGCAGACCATGTTTAGACTTGACTGTAAATTTTTCTGGTGGAAAATAGTTGAGAAGTCAAATACTAGAGATTAGGATAAAGATAATTAGATGGCGCTCAGATGGTGTTCAGTTCCAGTTTGGTGATACTGCAAAAACATAGTGATACTGATAAGTAAAATTTGTCTTTCCAAACGATGTCATAGAACTAATAGGATTTGCAAGCAATCAGAACAAGACTAAGTTGCAGCTACAAATCTTCAAGGATAAATCAGTGAAATTACCAGGTTTGTTTGCAAATTTAGGATAATTATATTGGAAACACTTCAGCCGGCATGGTAGTCTTCTTAAATATTGTAGCAAGAGTGATAATAATTGCCTTTTAACCACACTGGTATTGACACGTTGCCATATTCTTTTAATAAAATAGTGAACTGTTAAACCCGAATTATTAATATCTCTTCCTTCAATTTATTCCTTTCAAATGGGCTTTCAGTCATTAATAAAACTCTTCTAATTAATATCATTGGTTTTTTGAGCACAAAAAACTGTCCCAAGAAACTGAGAATTGCAATTACATTAAGTACATATTCCTACTGTATATTTTTTAATTTATTTTTAAAAAAAACCTTTCTGATAGTATTCTGATACATGGTATCAGGGGAAAGACAGACACACATACACTTCTATAAAGATGGAAGGTTCAGAAGAGCAGCAGAGTCTCTATATTATTTATATATTTATAAATAAAGGATGGAACTGATTAGCAGAGATCAAGGAACTGATTAGCAGAGATCTTTTATTCCAAAAATGTGGTCCTTTCATACGTAATACAAGATGCACTGCTGTTAAATAGCATCTGCAGCATTAAAGATTAGATGTGCCTTTTCAAACTTACACTTTGTGTTTCCTTAATCTTATCAGAATTAATGGAATCTCACATTCCAGGCGTAGAGGTTGTGTTATTAGAGAGATATAGAGAATTAAGATTTGAATTCTGTGCGTCTTTAGGTGGGGCTAAATCACATTGAGCTCCATGGGCATGACGTAAAAGTTAATTTTATTAAAAAGAGAAAAGGGCACCGCACATTTCCAAAGATTATATTCCTTTCAATCACTAGGTAACACTAGATGGTGTGCAACCCTTTTTGTCTACACATCATTTCCAAGGAATAATCCAAGACAATTCAGTACTTCAATCTGAATGCATTTAATGTTTGAGTTTTGAGAACTTAAGGATAGGGCTGAGATGGCGAACCTATGGCACGCATGGCAGAGGTGGCATGCAGAGCTCTCCCTGTGGGCATGCGCACCATCACCAGCTGCTCTTCTGGTTTCAGGTGCGCACATGTGCACTGGCCAGCTGATCTTCATGAATGCCAGAGCACTAGAAAATGGCCTGAAAAATCAGGCTGGGTTTTGGTCATTTTTTGGCCCATTTTTGGCCCCAAAACAGCCTGAAAATGGCCAAAAAACAGGCATGCATGCACCAGCTAGCTGGTTTTCAGGTTTCCGGCACTCCGGTGTGCACGCATGCACACGTGGTTTGGTTTGGGCACTTGGTGCCAAAAAAGTTCACCATCACTGGGATAGGGGTTAGGGAGGACAGCCGTTTCATTTCTTGTTATCTCTGAATGTCAGATACAGGCTGATAAAAAGTACGAATGCCTTTGCTCTAAAATCTCTGTCTTTCGTTTAATACTAGGATGTAGCTTACATGACCAAAAACGTGCAAGCTTTTCCAAATGTTTGGACTTTTCCATTTCTCCCCCAATCTACTGTATTTTGGTCTTGTAACTCCTGTCAGCCTTTTATGACATTTTGGTTGGTACTAATAAAAGAATTGCTCAGCTCTGGCTTTTAGGAATTGATTAGACCATTCATCTGTCAACTTAAATATTGAGCTGGATTTAACTATGCTGCTTTGTAATCCTACAGTATTGGAGCTGCAAATCTCTAGACAACGGTTAGATGGGAACAAAGAGATAACCCAAAAAATTAATGTATTTGCTACTTTCTAGTGATTGCTAGGATTCTTGCAGCCCATGTATGATAAGTTCTTGCAATGCTTATTACCTTTCATATTGTGCCATATACTAGGCTGGACTTATGTGCAACCCCCCCTGCCCCATGTTTCTGAGAATAAAATTTAGGAACTGATGGAAAAGTTAGAAGCAGTAAAAGATTGGTGAGCTCAAAACTGACCCTCATGAAAACCTGAAACCATTTTTATTTATGTATTTATTTATTTTAATCATATTTATATCCCGCCCTTCTCCATAGAGGACCCAGGGCGGCGCACAGGAATTTAAAAAGCATAGAAAAGAATAAATACATAATTTAAAAACATATTAAATTATACTAGTCCTATGCTAAAACCAATTTTAAAATCCCCAATTTAAAACTCTCTAAAATCGTCCCCATGGGAGGTTAGGCTAGGCCAGCTTGCTGAAAGAGATGTGTCTTTAGACACTGGCGGAAGGTCCGAGATGGTACGCAATTCAGGGGGTAGGTCGTTCCAAAGGGCAGGGCCCGCCACAGAGAAGGCTCTTCCCCTGGGTGTCGCCAGACGGCATTGCCCGGCCGACGGTACCCTGAGAAGACCCTCTCTGTGGGAGCGGATCGGCCAAAGGGATGTATGGGGCAGGAGACGGTCTCGCAAGCTCAAGCCATTTAGTCCTGATTTGAAAAGAGATTCATATACCGTATCAGGGTTTTTAAAAAATCTTTTTTCCCTTATAAGTTACCCAAAGATAGAGAGTTGGGAAGTTGAGGAAAGTACTTTGCAGAGGGAGAAAACAGGAGGAGTTAACGTTCCATTTCCTTGATAGAAAAGGCATGGTGAGAACTATTTCCTGTATTAATGATGGGACATTCGTTTCTATAATATACTTCGTTTCTAAGTATACTTTCCAGGCTAAGAGACAATGCAAGGTCCTTTAGCAGCACTTATCGTCACCTCGTTCTCTGTAAGACTTTGGCTTGCTTGTTTTAGGATTAAGAAAAAAGAAAGGTGGGAAGGGAAAGTGAAATGGAGATTAGGGTAAGATTAGGGTTGCAGTCTATTGGGTTGGACTTTATGGAATGCTATTTTAAAATACAAAAAAACCCAAAACCCTTAAGGTTTATCTACCATTTTCAGGAATGTTATTCAGGATCATATATTACTAGGCATATTTTCCACACTGGTACATGATTCTGTGCCAATTCAAAGTAGCTTTAAACTAGTATGATGCTACCAACTGCTAGCACTCTCATAACCAGATGACAAAAATCTGGCCAGGGAACTTGATGGTAATCATGAGATAGATGTAAATCAAAGTCTCTGCTGTTATCATGCAGCCAAGACAGCTGTAATCAGCTGCGTGCAAGTAGACCACTCATTTATTTCTGGCTCAGTTGTAGTATACTAGCTCATAACCAGGCATTGCCCGGGTATTTATTTATAGGGGGGAAATGTCCGGATGTAATTTCTAATGATGAATTCCCCCCCCCCCCTGCTTACCATAGGAAGTCCCCTTGTGGAGTACTGTGAAGCCGTTACCATGGCAACTCCACTGCACTTTACAGTAGAAGCCATTTTATGGCAGTACAGGAGAAGCCATTTTAAGGCACAACAGACTGTATCTTAACAGAACACACACCCCGGAGGGTGTTAGGGGTGTCTTACCCCCACAGTGTTTTTTTTCCAGAGAGTAAGTCACCTATGTACAAAATTTGGTTGAAATTGCTCAAGGTGTTCCAGAGTTATGCTGGAAAACAAACAAACAAACAAACACACACACACACACACACACACACACATATATATGGTGGTCTTGTGTTTGAGTCTTTTCCCATGTAAGATTGAGAATCCAGCCTGAAGATGGTGAGTGAGACCTCACCGAAACGTTGCCAAGACAATCACAATCTTACACGGGAAAAGACCAGAACCCAACAAGATCAGCATACCTACACTAGTGAAAATCGTATGTATGTATGTATGTATGTATGTATGTATGTATGTATGTATGTATGTATGTATGTTACATTTTTGAGCTGATCAATAAATAGGTCAGGGAGACTAGTATAGATCTATTTTGAGCTTTTTAGCTCTCATCCGCTAGCCATACCCTTACTGGGATTTGAACCGGGGCTGTATTACATGCTAGGCAGCTCAAAAACGTAACACACATATAAAAAAATTACACAACGGAACTCATAGCTTTCTGTCTAGATGGTCTCTGGTGATGAGCCAAAAGGCAGAAAAGGAGAGCAGTATGCTTCCTCCCTTAATTGGGGCTTAACAGGGTGTTATGACACAAATTATATATATATATATATATAGTTGCTCCACACACCCTGTTAGGGCCCCAATTAAGGGAGGAAGCATACTGCTTTCCTCTTCTGCCTCTCGGCTCATCACCAGAGACCATCTAGACAGAAAGCCATGAGTTCCATTGTGTGATTTGTTTAATATGTGTGATCACCTCATAAAACTAACACACACACACACACACACACACACACACACACACACACACACACACACACACACACATATATATATATATATATATATATATATATATATATATATATATATATATATATATATGTTTTCGTAGATTTTCACGGGTGTAGGTATGCTGGCATAGCTGGCTTCGGGGATTTTCCCATGTATAAGGCATAGAAAAGTTGTTGCAACGTTTCGACAAGATCTCATTTGTCATCATCAGGCAGGCTTGTGTCTGTGAGACACAAGCCTGCCTGATGATGACAAGTGAGATCTTGTCGAAACGTTGCAACAAGTTTTCTATGCCCTATAAAACGGGAAAATCCACGAAGCCAGCTATGCCAGCTATGCCAGAGAGAGAGAGAGAGAGAGAGAGATTTGAAACTACAAAAACAACAGTTTCTCTCTCTCTCTCTCTCTCTCTCTCTCTCTCTCTCTCTCTCTCTCTCTCTCTCTCTCTCTCTCTCTCTCTCTCCTTTTCGAAATGATGGATCTCTGTAAATTTTGCAGGTGGTCTATTTCATTATTTAGAAGAAGACCACCAGGCTATCTGGTTCCTGGGCTTCTGGGTCCTTTAAAGATAAAGACGGCTTGATGTATTTTTTTTTACTTCCCCTCAGAGAAACCACATTCTTTTTGTTACATGTAACAAATTGACACTTCATGAAATAAGCACAACCCTGACATGATTGAGTCTCCCTGGTCTTACTTCCACAAGGTACACCATCCTAGCTTTCATATCTGGGCCTGTCAAAATGAGAGCTGATTTATGTTGAAAAGGTGCCAGGGGTTTCAGTCATAAAGAAGACAAAGTCAAGGGTTATCAGAAAGAGAGACAACCAATTCGCTAGTATTATTCTTCAATCTGCTAAGGATAACTACAGCAAGTATGTCAGAAATCGGAATCTTGCAGATGGCCAGGTTCTAAAGATGTAGTGCAGGTGTAGTGTTGTTCTTCTGGCCACTGCTATATGAGCTGTATGTCTTCGATATTTTAAGCTGTCTGATTTTGACATCTTTATTTCTGTTCTGACTTGCATGTAATCATAAGGGACTACTTTTATGTAAACATGGCTAGGAGTAAGATTAATCATATTTTTATATCTTTCTGCGCTATTTTTCCAAAAGATCCCCATTGGGTCTTACAAACAAAGTTTTTAGAAGAAGAAATTCTTTTCTTTTAGAAAGGAAAAATAAAAACAGAGAAGGTGCTCTTAAAATCTTATTCCGATGCTGCTTTTTTAACTCCTATACTTGTTATTTGTTTGATATCCGGCATGGAAGAAACTATTGGAATTTGGAACATTGGGTTTGTTTTTTTCCATTCCTTGCACTAATTAAATCCACAATAGGTTTTCAGTTAATACAGAATAAGTCATATGTTTCTACCTCTGCAACAGTGTGTGGATTTGATTTGCAAAGCCAGTAATTAATTCATAGATGCATAACCCACACATTTTGGTACCACGGCCTTAGTTAATCTGCAATATGACTTAAGTAAGAATTAGGTAAACACACCTGCCTCATTAAAAAATATATAACGACGATAAAAATTAGAGAGCCACACTAAAGCGTAATATAGGCGATTAAACTGCATTAATAGAACAAGCTTCAGCTAATCTTATCTCTCTTGGGAAGGAGTTTCAATAATTAGGGTGCTGCTGTGACACAAGGCTTCCTTGAGTACTCACCAAAGTAGCATCTTTAGCTGACAGGGCCAATTATTAAACATACTAATTTAGACTATTCTATGCATGGGAGAGCTGCATTGGAAGTCCCACTGAAAGGAATAGATTTGGTATAGGAACACGGCGTTCTGGCTGGATTGTCCCTCTTGCAGCAGGACAGTAAAATTTGCACAGCAAAACAGTTGCCTTAAATACTGAGGAGGAGAAATGGTTAAATATGTTATTTAAGAAACGGGAAGAGATCAATTAAATATTTAGGCCATTAGAATTTGCATGAATGCTAAACAGAACACTTTCCCAAGGTTCTTGTTCATATTTAAATTCAGCAGAGCCAATTGATTTGTGGTTTTCCTACTCAGTTAGGAATCCTCACATGTAACACAAACACACACACACACACACACACACACACTGACACACAGGGGGGAGTGTTTTGATATGATTAGTGTTGCTAAGGAAACCTTTCGTCCATGTAGCGAATGCAAAGCTAGAAATGTTGAGAAATATATTTGAGGAGAATATTAAAAATCATTGGTGGAGATTCATTTTTAATTTGTATTATATACAGTCTTGAGCCCCTGCTATTTTGACTAGGGCCACTTTGGAGCCAATTACAAAATTTCAAAAAGGCAAGTTTTCCTCCTGCATGGGATATTATCAGCAGAAATCATTCTGACTATTGTGGCTTATTTTATGGACCTTTAATAAAGCAAACCATTGTTAAAGTGACTTGGGAATCTAGCTGCATAGATACATCACATGCATATGACTTTACAAATCCATTATTAGTTGGTATAGTCTTATTATAAAGATGTTATTATGTACCTCTTGGGAGAATTTGAAATTGTTCTTAAGGGCAGCTTATGTACCAGTTCAACTGACATAAAAGTCTCCACAGCTTTTCTGCTGCTTGCATAAAAATTGTCCATTATGGAAACCTCTGTTGCTCTTAAAATAAACATAACCATACATGTTCAATGTATTACTTAATTAACGTATCATTTAATTCAGCCCTAATTTGCAAGGAAAATGAAAACCAAGTAAAAGAAATACAGTATTATAAGGGGTAAAGAGCCAAATTTTCATCCTGAAGGTTTTCTGCTGCAAAATACAGGTTCTAAGATGCTTTTACAAATTTCTATCACTAGAAATTATTATATGGATTTTTTTTTTAAAAAAAAGATGTCAGCGTTGGCCACATGCTTGAAGCTTCACCTTGGGTCACTAAAGAGTGGAGCTTCAATTGCAGAGCTTTGGTTGCTATCTTGAATTCTTCTCATCTCTTCTATGACCACCCCTGTTCTTTATCATTAGGAATGCTCATATCTTGTAATTTCTTCTGTGGAATGGGCAGAGCCAATAACAGGTCTATAGACTTACAAGCCGCGTCTTGGAAAGCACTCTTAAAAATGAGCGGCTGGATTTATAAGTCTGCCTAACTCAAATGCAGTTTACAACACCAACAAAACAAGCAATAGCCCTCCCATAACTAACAATACCCCCATAGCATTACTACATAGCACTAGCAATAGTACTTAGACTTAGATACCAGTTTACAGTGCTTTATAGCCATCTCTAAGCATTTTACAGAGTCAGCGTATTGTCCCCAACAGTCTGGGTCCTCATTTTCCCCAGTTCGGAAGGATGGAAGGCTGAGTCAACCTTGAGCTTGGTGGAATTTGAATTGCCAGATTGCAGGCAGCCGGCAGGCAGCAGAAGTAGCTGCAGTTCTGCACTCTAACCACTGCGCCACTGAGGCTCTTAATATACAATATATAAACATAAAATATAAAAATGGCAACCAAGCACCACAACAAAAGAACCAAAAGGGGATTCCACCCAACTGGCCCCTAATACTAGGGTAGAAAGTCAGGACCTGACAGGTTTCATAAAGGGCAAGGAGATACAACACCTGCCATATATTGGTGGAAGGATCATTCTAGAAAACAGGGACCACAGAAAAGATCTGTTTCCTAGGCCCAATAAAATGGCAAGTTTTAAAAGAAGTGACCCAAACATACTTGTATGGAAGTGTGTGGAGTAGGCAGACGTTCCTGAAGAAGGCTTCCTCAAATAACTAGTCCTATGCCACATAGGGCTTTAAAGGTGATAACCACTTGAATCTCATCTAGACGCCTATCGGAAGCCAATGAAATTCACAGAATAGCAGTGTTATATGAGCATAACAAGATGCACCCACAACTATCCTTGTTGCTGCAGTCCAGATGATCTGCTAGGGCAGCCCCGTGTAGTGAATGTTTCAGTCAGGGGTGGTATTCAGCAGATTTTGACCAGTTCTGGAGAACCATTAGTGGTTCAGAGAACTGGTAAATGCCACTGCCCCCATCTATTTTCTGCCTCCCAAGTCCCAGCTGATCGGGAGGAAATGAGGATTTTGCAGTAACCTTCCGCCGGAGTGGGGTGGGAATGGAGATTTTACAGTATCCTTCCCCTGCTACGCCCACCAAGCCATGTCTACAGAACTGGTAGTAAAAAAAAATGAATCCCACCACTGGTTTCAGTAGTCTAGTTGGGAGGTAATTAAGGTGTGAATGACCATGAGGAGGGCCTCCTCGTCCAGGAATGCACACAACTGTACACAAGACACAATTGTGCAAAAGCCCCACCAGACTACAGCTGCCACGTGCTCATATCAAGTCTGAACAGAGGAAATTTCCTCAAGGGATCGGACCTAATTCAATTTATGCTAACTATAATGTACTTTGTCCTTAGATCGCAAAATAATCAGTCACACTATAAATGTCGGTATGCAGGTTTAAATACCAAGTGCCAAAAAAAACACATTGTGAATTTTTGTTATGAGCAAACCAACAGGCAATCCTCAAAAAAGGCTGGGTTTCTTTTTTAAAAAAAATTGCTGCAAGAATCACAAAAATCCAGAGTCTGACATGCACTCAACAAAGTGACAGCTCCAATCAAATTTGGAGGAAAAACTTTTTAAATTCTAAAAACACTCAAAAAAACATTTGGAATTCAAAACTTTTGGGCATAACAGAGAAAACCAGTGACAAGTTCATTCAAGATAGAGAAAGTAATCTATAGTTGTGTGCATGCACACCTATGCAGAAGACACCTATGTACATTGCAAAGAACTACCATCAATTAATTATGTGCTTTAATCTGTATCGCTTTCCACTTTGTAGGGAAATGAAAAATTTATTGTATTACCTCTTTTTTTCTGTATGAAGCCTCGGAGGGGGCCGACACCTCCGACATAGATGTCCTCAAAATATCTCTTTAATACCTTACACCTTTTTCCTGTTTTTAAAATTTTGTAAAAACCAATAAAACTTTTTTTTCTCAAAAAAAAATATTATTATGTGCTTTGTTGTCATTTTAAATGGCTTGACGTTATCTTTAGGTTTTCATTATTCTATTATTTACCTTATGTTTTTTAAGAGAAAAGAAGTTTAAAATTATTATTCATGGCAATTACTGTATTTAATTGAAATATTCATTTGATTCAGTAATCATCTGTGATAAAGCACACAATTTCCTGACTTTATTTTAGAACAGACATACATATACTGTAATTGTGCTGATTGTATGTCAGAGTATCCTTTAAGTCATATTTATACCTTTCAGGAACCTCAGTCTGTCTACCTAAGGCACTATAACATGCACTTTGAAGTTGAAAATGATATGTTCTTTGGCATAGTTCAGGCTTATATATTATTAATTCCTCTCTGTTTTGTTTTGTTTTGTTTTGTTTTAAAAAAAACACCTCTCAGTGGGAACCATTGAATTCTAAGGATTTGGGATCCCCCCCCCCTCATCTTACCATCCAAATTAGACAAAAGAAGAAGAAAATGTATTAGCAGTGCTAATACGTTTCATGCTATCCCTGAACGTGCTTGAAAAAAAACCCCCAAGTTTATTATTTTTACAGGTGGTTTTTGCTGCTCCTTTGAAACTAGTTTTTTTTAAGGAATAATTGTCTAGTTCAAAAGAGTAAGAGTTAAAAAGTAGTGTCTGGTAAGAAAAGCTGAGATCCTTGATCCTAACATTTTAAAATATATACATAGACCAAATATTTTTGTTACTTCAACTTTCCTTGTGAACTCTTAACAACTTTATTTTATTTCTCTCTCATGTATAGAACTTCCCTATGGATTAACAGCATGAAAAAGAAATACATTTAGCCCAGAGAAAATATATATGGCTGATTTATACGGATGCACTGAATTTGCTTTTAAATAGTTGGCTCTAGATTGCGCATTTTTATGAATTCAACTATTTTTTGAGATTGCCTTTTGATCGAAACATTTAAATTTGGTACAACTCACGCGGAGATACCGTTATGGATTAACATTCTGTTCTTGTTTCTTTCACTCCAGGGATCTTGTGTTTCAAAATATCTCACAGGTGACATTCACCCCTTTCTAAAAATAATAATAAAACCATAAAAAAGTTCAGCTGACTCAAAAAATAAGTCATATGGTTGTTTTTCCTAATGTCCAGAGAAAGGTCAGACTATTGTCTAACCTCATACACAAGTATATTGTGTCTGACCTAGTAGTAAGAAAAATTAAAAGTGAAGAGGAGAAAGACTACCAAGGTCTAACATCTGTGTCTAACTGCTTCCTGCTTTTTTCTATTAGAGAAACAGAGAAATATTTTACCTTAGGACATTTAATTGTATGCAGGCTTTTAACCTTCCACTTAGTCTGAATCTATTACCTTTTCCCACAGCTGTTAACAGTGGAAAGGAGTGTAACTTCTAAGTTTGACTTTGTGATACTTGAAAGGCCAAGCCACTAGGAAATAATTACGAATGTTGTACCTCTACTCAAAATAAAAGCATAGCTAAAAACGAAAAACTATACTCTTTTGATTTACAACATGGTTATGCAAACTTTTGGCTTGCCTGGGCCACATTGAGTGAAGAGGAATTGTCTTGGGCTGCATATAAATATATATATATAATATACAGCAGGGATGGGTTGCTACCGGCATTATTGCGGGTTTGGTGCACAAAATTTTTTGCATGCTCTGTGCGTGTGCACATTTGCAACTAATTTGCATGCACACAACATTAGAAAAGAAAAAAGTACATTTTTTAAAATGAAGATTGTTCTGCGCATGCTCAGAACCAAAAAACAAAATGATGCCACCACTGATAGAACCGGTTCAAACGTAATTAGTCCCAACAAACCTAAGTTTAGCCAAGAAATCTGAATTGCTTGCTGTATACTAGAAACAAACAGCTGTCTGCAACAACTGGCCACTCCTTAATCCCTCCTATTTACTTCCCAGCCAGGAAGGAACTGGCTATCATCTGTGTCTGCCTTTCCCTGAGAGCCGGCTTGTTTTTCTTTGCTCTCCTCTCCTTTCCTCTCTGTGCATATACACACCTGGGATGGGCCCAGATGTATCTCCCCCTCACTCAGATCAGGCCCCAAAGACAGCTGCCTCTCCACCTATGAAAGGACAGAAGACCCTGGCTCTGCCTCTGATGCTACTTATGAGAGCCTTCCAAAGGCTCTGAAGCTGGCCCAGGTTCTCACTCCACCTCCTCCTCATCTGACTTTGCAGCTGACGGGCCACAAAAGAAATAGATTTAAATGCAGCAATAGAACTTTCTGAAATGTACTTGGAATCTAGTACTTAAGAATTAGTATTGATTTACTAAAGGCAATTGTGAGTTCCTACCGGTTCGGACCGGTTTGGTTGAACCAGTAGTGGTTTGGTGGCATGGGTCACTGGAACTGGCAGCGACCCAGACCTGCCACGCCCCCAAATTGGTTCTCTGGCCGATGCCATAGGTGCCGCCATCTTGTTTTTCAGTTCTGCACACGTACAGAACAATTTTAATTGTATTGTGCATGCACGTGCAGTGCACATCAAGCATGTGTGTGGCATGTACATGAACGTACCGGCAGTAGTGCGTGCAGGAAGTCACCCCTGACTAAAGGGAATGGGGAAAGACCCTTGAAGTTCTTATGATGCAATCAGATCCTTAGCATAAAATCTTAAAAGTCACCAAACCATTGAAGTTTAGGACAGGATGTCGAATGTAACACTGGAGGTCATACCTCATGCAAAGAAGACTGACACACAGTTCACAAGATTAAATTAATCAGCGTTCTAAAATGGTATAGGTACGATGTATTAGGTGCACGAAATCGGGAAGCAAGGCTGTTCCAATGACTACAGGTTCATTCTACGTTAACTCTCTGCAAGAATCTGAACTTCTTCCATGTCTGGGTCAAACTCGATAGATACAATGCAATAGCAGAGTTGGAAGGGACCTTGTAGGTCTTCTAGTCCAACCCCCCGCGTGGGCAGGAAGCCCTATACGATTTCAGACAAATGGCTATCTAACATCTTCTTAAAGACTTCCAGGGTTGGGGCATTCACAACTTCTGGAGGCAAGCTGTTCCAGAGGTTAATTGTTCTAACTGTCAGGAAATTTCTCCTTAGTTCTAAGCTGCTTCTCTCCTTGATTAGTTTCCACCCATTGCTTCTCGTCCTGCCCCCAGGTGCCTTGGAGAATAGTTTGACTCCCTCTTCTTTGTGGCACCCTCTGAGATATCGGAACACTGCTATCATGTCTCCCCTGGTTCTTCTTTTCATCAAACTAGACATATCCAGCTCCTGCAACCGTTCTTCATATGTTTTAGTCTCCAGTTCCCTAATCATCTTGATTAGATGGGCCGGGTTCTGTGTGTCTCCACATTCATATAGCATGTTGTTATCCTCTAAGAACCTCCACTTGAGCATATTGGTTTTACATTTAAGCACTCCAATTCTCAACCTATTCAGGATCCTCCAAGTACAGTGGTGGGTTCCTACTGGTTCAGACTAGTTTGGCTGAACCAGTAGTGATTTGGCGGCCTGGGTCACTGGAACTGGCAGCAACCCAGGCCTGCCACGCCCCTGAACTGGTTCTCCCGGAGGCACCACCATCTTGGTTTTGGCTTCTGCACATGCTCAGAAGTATTTTTATAGTAGTGCACATGCATGCTCAGCGCACATCAATCACGTGCATACGTGACCATGAGCCAACCGGCAGTAGCAGCTGCCAGAACCCACCCCTCTCCAATTAGTATAGAAGGAGATCAGATCCTTAAGCCACATCCTCCTTTAATTTTATAATAATAATAATAATAATAATAATAATAATAATAATAATAATAATAATAATAATAATAATAATAATAATAATAATAATAATAATAATAATAATAATAATAATAATAATAATAATAATAATAATAATAATAATAATAATAATAATTTATTTTATATACCGCATCCTCTCCCCAAGGGGACTTGGAGCGGTGTACAGGGAAAAATTAAAACGCTATCAAATATACATACAGAATAAATAGAGATAAAAACGAATTAAATTAATTGTCCCTGCACTAAAAACCCCACATTAAGACTAACGGTCCGTATAAAGCCCTCATGGTAGAGACTAACCTAGGCCGGCCAAGCAGAAGAAGTATGTTTTGAGTTTCTGGCGGAAGGAACGGAGGTCCGTGGTTGTTCTAATGTCGGGGGAAAGGTCGTTCCAGAGGGCTGGGCCCGCCACAGAGAAGGCCCTTCCCCTGGGTGTCGCCCGCTGACAAAGTCTAGTGGACGGCTCCTGGAGAAGTCCCTCTCTGTGGGAGCGAATCGGCCGTGAGGATGTATGGGGCAGGATCCGATCCCGCAGATAGCTAGGTCCCATGCCATGGAGCGCTTTAAAGATGACAACTAGCACCTTGAAGCACACCCGAAAGACTACAGGCAGCCAGTGCAGCTCACGCAAGAGAGGTGTTATATGGGTGTACCTAGTGGTTCCCATTATTGCCCGCGCGGCTGCATTCTGGACCAGCTGCAGTCTTTGGGTGCACCTCAGGGGGAGCCCCATGTAGAGAGAGTTACAATAGTCCAGTCGGGATGTCACGAGAGCATGAGTGACTGTGCAAAGGGCATCCCGATCCAATAGGGGGCGAACACAGACATTAGTCTGTGTGCAGATTGACCTGCAGCTAAACCCACTTATCCACCAATAAAACAGACCTTGTGCGTAGATCTAAATGCTTTATTGAAAGAACAGGATATGGTGAAACTGGGGAAAATAGGAATACATACAATGAGAACCAAATACAAGATAGGCAGTATTAACTTACTGCTGAACATAACAATTAATAAATACAAGCAATTTAAATCTCACCAGCGATGCTCTGTGTGTGAAATAAGGGTTTGTCCTCCAATGACCATGTGCCACAAATTAAGATGGATTCTTCTTTGTGCTTCTGCCTTCTCCAAATGCTAAAAGAAATGGAGTCTGGCTTCCCAGCATGCACTTGTTTTGAGAGTGCGGGCTGATGGGAAAATGGGTTGGGTCAGCTTCAAACAATATACTTGGTTTTTTTCTCTCCGACCACTAGATGGGGCTAGAGAGCAATAACAGTATATAAAGATCATATGCCCCTCTGGCCACTAGATGGGACTAGAGAACAACAGTATATAAAAGTTATATCCTGGGGCATGACATCCCCACTCTGTCTAATGGTAGGGATGGCTCTTATCTGGTGATAGAATTTATTCTTATTCATGAAGTATCTAAAGGAGTTACTGCTGGGGTATGACATTTGTTCTTGCTGGTCCTAGATTTGAGTCAGTGGGCTTGGAGCATATGTCAATTCCAAGAACGTCAAGGATCATTTCCTTGCTTAGTTCTCTCAGCATCTGCTGCTACTTATTTCCTGATCTTAGGTGGGGCAATGCCTTCTTGGATATTTCCTCAATCAGTGACAACCTGTCACTAAGTGTACTTCTTCACTGACCATGGTATCAACTTTTTTCGCATGTGCAGATGTGCCCCACACTGGAGCAGCTCAAGGCCAAAGCTTGAAAGACTCTGAATATGAACTAGTAATGGCCAAGGTACATTGGCAGTATATAAAAAGTCAACAGAACTCAAGGTGAGCTGGACGTAGATGCCTTGTGGATGCAAAGGGACTGGAGACTGATCATGCACTTAACCCCCTTCTTGGGTTCAACCTGGTCTTCTCCTACATAAAGACCGGATTCAAAATGTATAGCTAGATTAAGTCAAGGCACATTTTGCAGAAGACAAGTTTACTACCCTAATATTTTAAAACCTATGTATGAGTGGTGAAATTCAAATTATTTTACTACCAGTTCTGTGGGTGTGGTTTGGTGGGCATGTCAGGGGAAGGATATTGCAAAATCTCCGTTCCCTCTCCACAATGAGGCCAGTCAGGTACCAGATGTGGTATTTGCCGGTTCTCCGAACTACTCAAAATTTCTGCTACTGGTTCTCCAGAACCTGTCAGAACCTGTTGAATTTCCGATACAATAGAAAATGGCAAAGAAAGAGATGATTGAACACTTGGTTGGCACAATGTAAACTCTGTATATGCTTATCCATTATTTTTTAAAATTGTAAACTTATGAGGTTTGGGAGGACTGCCACCACCGGCATGGGAGCTACCAAAATTTTATATACACCCTATTCCCTTTCCCATATATATATTTTGAAAACCAATAAAACTCTTTGGAAACAAAAAAAAAAGAACCTGTTGAATTTCACCCCTGCTATGTATATTTTACATTTGAAATGTTTTGCAATGAATGTCGCTCATCAACTGGAATGGAGAAACAGTAACCATCTTTTGAAGAGCTCAGAGGAAAGCAATATATGGGGTATGATATTGTAAGAGACGCCAACAATACATGGCTGAATTTAAACCTCAAATGAATCAATATTGTAAAAGGATGGCAGGGTAAGAAGCTTTGCATGAAAAAGCTGCCAAATTCTGTTCCTGACATCTTTCTTCCCAGAAAATTCTCCAGCAGATTCTTTTGATAGTCATTTGCAGCCTGACCCTCTGGGACTGCATTTTCAGAAGTCCCAGCCAGAATAATCAAGGCATCTGAAGGCACCAGTCTAAGGAAGGCTGGAAAAGACAATTCTGAGCAAGTTATAGCATGGGAAAAGCTGCTTTACACACTTCAGATGAATTTACTCCTTAAGTAGACTTAATTACAGCAGGGATAAGCTGTGCACCTCCACAGGTTTGGATAGTTGAAGCAGATCTGTGTGCATTATGAAATGCATAACTCAGGGTGGATTCACAGGTGAATTCGAGGTGGGTGTCCCCACCCCTAAGTTAAATGAGTCTGTATGTGTTGTGTTGATTTGTCAAAAGCTGTCTTATTTATGTCGCATGGTTTTTAAAAAAAAAAAAAAAGATTGATTTTTTAATACTTTGGATTTGGACAATGCCTAGGTCTAAATAAATAAATAGGCTGAAATTTTTTAATTTTTTATCTCATATCATTTAGACTATTGTTGCATAGTA
This sequence comes from Rhabdophis nuchalis, assembly GCA_039707465.1. Lineage (NCBI taxonomy): Eukaryota > Metazoa > Chordata > Lepidosauria > Squamata > Natricidae > Rhabdophis > Rhabdophis nuchalis. The sequence goes on along the minus strand of CM077645.1, from coordinate 85,108,980 downwards.
ACTTTTACCAAACTTTTCAAAAATAAAGCTTTTCAGACACTTGGTGAATATTTTCTTAAATTCATTCAAAGATAATGTCTTTATTCCATGTTTCTCTTATCTTTTCTTTGTAATCCAGTGTCAGAAAAAAGCTGTTTAAATGTTCCTTCTGAAATGTTTGTACCTTGGAGGCTACAGTTTTACTATATATATTTCTGTGTATTCAACAACCACTTTTTTCTCCAATGCACATTAACATAACCTGAATTAAAATTTAGATGTAGCAAATTTAGATGCAACAAATTCATTTTAAAATAATGTGTGTTGCTAGCAGTATTTGATTTTGAAGAACACAACTGATTCTGAAATTTAACATATTTTCAAAGCATCACGCAGTACAATAGGTTTAATCAGTGCTTAGAGAAAAACTCCTGCAATTCTTTCTTTACTAACTCAGAGTTTCTTTTTAAAAAAAAATAGTTTTTATTAAAAAATTTAACCTTTAACAGTAAACAGTAAAAAAAAAAACAAATACAGAAACTGCAAGACAAACTTAACAATATAAAATAGTTTTACAACCTTCTGTATTAGCTTACATATTCATATAACATGAATATTACATGAATATTACATATTCATATAACAGCTTACATATTCATATAACTTTATACGTATATACATATAACTTTTATAGTTCTCTATTCTACATTGCCTTCCTTTTGGTTTTAACATATGTAATAGTGTAATAACAGTTGTACTCACAATTGTAATTAATTGTTCATATCACCATTTTATTTACATTATAGTCACTACTTTAATTTGATAGTAATTAGCAACTTTGGTTAATTTTTATTCAATATTCGTTTAGAAAGAACAAAAAAAAAGATTTCTATTTCCTATTTTGGCTTCTGTTTTCTAGCCACCTATAAATTCTGGACAAAATGACCATGGAGTTAAAAGAAAGAGAGGAATCGGATTATCATAAAATATGGAATAGAATTTATAAGTCACTAACTCAGAGTTTCATTGCTTAGTAAATGTTATTACTTTTATGCAATAGTTGAATGGACTCTGATTATCTTTCTATAGTCTCATAAAATATTCTTGAAGCCATGATTGGCTCTGGTTGAAAATACAAGAAAAAATATTCTTAAAACCTGGAGTCCTAATATATTTTGTGACACTTCTTAAATCAAGCACCAGTAAATGTAGGTTGGATTTCACAGGCTTATTAAGAAGTTAGTAGTGGAATGTCTGGTTTTAGGTTAACCAATATTTTTCAGGCCATGGAATAACTGAGTAAAACTGATGATCACCAAAAATCTCATGAGGATGCAGTATTGAAAATTGAACTGGAATTCACTCTGTGTGCTTACTTTGTTTTTTTGCAAAGTGAGGTATGAAAATAAATTTAGGGGTTTACAAACCTTCCCTTTTGTATTTAATGTAATCAACAGCAATTTTTATCTTCCTTGTACAGTATATTTAAAAAAAAACCTGTTACAATGACAGACAGAAACTTTACTGGCCAATAAAGCCACATTCAGTAAATCAAAAAAGCAAATGTAACCCATAACGTCAGTGATTACTGGCAACCATTATGGATGAAGCTTATAAATAATAACAATTTTTTGCCCCTTTTGGAGGGATAGATTTATCCTGATTATCTAACAAATAATGCAGATTAAAAGTGTGGAAATTTATCGTATTTTCGGAGTATAAGACACACTTTTTCCCCTTAAAAAAGAGAGTGAAAATCAGGTCCGTTTGATACACTGAATACAGCACTTTTTTGGCCTCCAGAAATCCCACCCCCTTCACTAAAATGGCCATGCATAGCCTTTAGGAGGCTTTCAGGGTGCTCCTGGGTGCTGCAAAGGGGCTATTTTTGCTCAATTTTGCCCCCCCCCCAGCCCCTAGGAGCACTCTGAAAGCCTCCTAAAGTCTATTCATGCCCTTTTTTGAAAAACAAATGGGCCCATTTTTGTGACAAACAGGCCATTTTTGGGAGGTCTGCAGAGTGCAAAAACTATTTTAAAAAATGTGCCTCTTCAAAACCTTCATGCATCTTATACCCCGATGCGTCTTATACTCTGAAAAATACGGTAGTTAAAAATCAGGGTAATCAGCTAATGGCAAATGTCCCTGTAAAACCGGCACTACAAAGAATTTGGTTCCCACAACCCTCAGTCCCAGGAACAATGTCATGTGTTACAAGAGGTTTTCCTATATTTCATTTCCAAACCAGCTATGAGGGAGAGCATTTAATCGAACTAAAGATAAAAGTTTCCTGAATTTGGGAACTGTGACATGATATAAATAAGAGGCTGCGATATAAGAGCTAAATTTGGATTGTTTAACAAATGTGTTGTGAGCGAAAGCAGCAATTTCTGCTTGGCCTTTTTATGTCTTAAGATTCTTTGCTTTAATATTGATCTAGCTTTATCTAGCCTTAAAGTTGAGATGGCATCACTGGAAGATCCATACAGGATCTTTGTTTCTTTTGGATAGCTGTTCCCCAAGTCAATTTGAAGTTGTATGCCAATATTTTATGAGTTGGTCCACTAAGACTATGATGTTGTTTTATTTAGTAGGTAAAGATGTTTATCCAGAGATTCGATTCAAGTTTACTGACTCCTGCTTCCTGTGAGTTATTGCAGTTGGAACATAGGAAGTAACCTGGAAGATGGTTCTTAAAAAATTTGTTTGAATTATTTCTACATTAAACAGGCTGTTATTGTTGTAGCCCACCAGCGACCACCAGAGTTGACAGCAGATTCACACAATGAGGAGGTTGAGGAAGAACATGGGCCAGTCCTGGAGTCTGGGGAAGGCTCTGATGATGGCTTTGTGTCAGAGGCAGAAAGGGGGCCAGATCCATATGCCAGTTATCAGCTGCCTTCAGAGTCAGATATCAGTGAGGCAGATGAACAGCTGGAGCCTGTTCCCAGTGTACACATGGGCAGAGTTGCCAGACGACGGGAACAGTTAAAGAACAGGAGTTGACTTGGGAGTAAGGCTACAGGTGGACGATGAATGGCCCTTCCCAGAGGAAATAAAAGAGGAACAAAAGGGGAATGAAGTTTTCAGGAGACAATTGGTTTGCTTAATTGGTTCATGACTCACTGAGACTCCTTGCTAAGTTTTGCAGATATAGGCCTGTCAGCTCTCCAAGCCAGAGAATGTCTGTGACTGTAAATCCTCCCTTGAAAGACTTTACTGTGTGAATGAGCAGAATTCACAGTAAATTAATAAAAGGGTTTTTTGTCGGGACACGGAGTTTACTTCATGCTCTTGGGAAGCCTCGATCAGAATAGTTATATGATCCTAACTGAGCCCCCTCCCCTCCATATAGCAGTTGTGTTCAAGTTTTCTTTGCGAATACCTTAATTGCACAGAGAAAAATTGTGTTCCTTCCCTAAAAAAAATGAATAGCTGATGCAGATCTCTGTGAATTGTGGGATACAGAACCCAGGTGGGTATTTCTGCTTCCTGAAGCTTGAAAAACTATCTCTGATTAGCTGCTTGGTGGACAGCCTGCCTAAATCCCAGCTTCTTTGTTTTTAATATTAGGAAAAAAGTGAGAATCTTGATCTTGAAATAGTTTATTATTGATTCCTCCTCAATACAATAATGTGTGGGTGATCTTAAGGTTATTTTAAGGCCAATGAAAGTTAATGATATAATTACTAAGTCATCAGCATACAGTAGTAAATTGATATGTGTATGGGCTAATTTGGGGAGATGAAAAGTAAAATTACTTAAGTGAAGAAACAATGAGTCTATGTAATAATTAAATAAAACAGAAGCCAATACATATCCTTCTCTAACTCCCCTCCTTACTGGAATTTCCTTAGTGACATGTCCTTGGTAGCTGCACCTGACCTTCAGTCTTGTGTTCTCATGAATTTTAATGAGCAACAGAAGCAGACATTTGTCTATTGTGATGTATTTCAATTTACACCACAGTTTAGATCTAAATACTGTATTGAAAGCTGACATAAAGTCAATAAATGCTGCATAAAGGGATTGTCCAGATTTGTGGGTATATTTTTCTACTAGATGTTGCAGTACATTGCATGGTCTAACATTGATCAGTCTGTTCTAAACCCACCCTGTTCATTCATAAGAATGTTTTCAGGTTCAAGCCAATTTATCCTCAGATCAGGATGTCTCAACCTTGCCCACTTTAAGATGTGTGCAGCATGCTCGCTGAAAAATTCTGGGAGTTGAAATCCACACATTTTAAAGTGGGCAAGGTTGAGGAACACAACTATAGATGTTTAGCATACATTTTGCTAATATAATTCCACTAATTGAGTGGATGTTAGCTGGAACATCACTTTTGCTTTTCTTATATATAGTTTTAGGTAAAGGTTCCCCTCGCACATATGTGCTAGTCATTCCCCACTCTAGGAGGTGGTGGTGCTCATCTCTGTTTCAAAGCCAAAGAGCCAATGCTGTCTGAAGATGTCTCAGTGGTCATGTGGCTGGCATGACTAAATGCTGAAGGCACACAGAACACTGCTACCTTCCCACCAAAGGTGGTTCCTATTTTTCTACTTGCATTTTTATATGCTTTCAAACTGCTAGGTTGGCAGAAGCTGTGACAAGTAATGGGAGCTCATTCTGTTATGCAGTGCTAGGGATTCAAACTGTCAAACTGCTGACCTTTCTGATCAACAAGCTCAGCATCTTAGCCACTGAGTCACTGCATCCCTATATCTAGTTATTACAATAGCAAAAACCCAATAGTCTGGTATCACAGTCAAGCATCTATTGCTATGAAAAGTGAAGCTAACACTGGAGTTCACCATTCTAAATTATTGTTTTTTATTACTTCACCAGTCTAAGCTGGGAGCTTTACCCAGTTTGGATGTTTTAATTATAATTTCTGAATTCTGAACATGAGACCAAGACCCAATGCAGAACACTCAGCTCCAAATCTGCCTGTGAGTTCTCCTCTGAAGAACATAAGGCAGTATAATAAAATTTAAAAGAACAAGCAGGATAATGGGGAAAAAAACTTAAAGAGAATAATCAGAACAAAACCTTTGGAATATATATGCATGTGGTATGTAATATAGAGGAGAAATATAAATTCTTTAAAAGCCCAGTGTTAAAAATTTCCAACTTTAAAGAGATTTGTACATATGAAAGAAATCTGGTAAAGGAAAAATATACAGCTTAAAAATAACTAGTGAATAAAATGTTCCTAAATGATAGATTCATTAAAGCTGAATTCATTTCTTAGATTTTATGCATTTCATGTTACCTTCCAGAAATACAATTCTAATGACCAGCTGGAATTAAGTATTTTTAAAAAATAATGAGGGATCTTCTGTACTTTAATTATGACAATACATATAGAGCCTTATATAACAATATGTATTGTTACATAAAGAAGAGACTTATTATATGAGACTGGGACTGGACAGTCACTTGTCTGAAATGATATAGGATCTCCTGCTTGAGCAATGGGCTGGGCTAGAAGACTTCCAAGGTCCCTTCCAGCTCTATTCTGATTGAAATAACTGCATATTTTGAAAAGGCATTCAAAATAAGAAACTGAATTTGAGGTTTTTGATTGTAGCAAGCTAGCTATGGGGTACTCTGTTCATGGTGCTGAAAATGTATTCATTTAATCCTTAAACTCAGAACAATCTTCTCTAATTTCCAGCTTTTTGGAGTGCAATATTCAATAATAATAATAATAATAATAATAATAATAATAATAATAATAATAATAATAATAATAATAATAATAATAATAACAACAACAATAATAATAATAATAATTTATTTTATATACCGCGTCCTCTCCCCAGGGGGACTCGGAGCGGTGCACAGGGAAAACATTAAAACACATAAAATAGATACATAAATAGATACAATAAGTAAAAAAAGATTAAATCTAATTGTCCCTGCACTAAAATCCCCATTTTTAAAATTAACGTTCCCTAACCCCTAAGGTAGAGACTAACCTAGGCCAGCCAAGCAGAAAAAGTGTGTTTTTAATTTCTGATGGAAGGAGCGGAGGTCCGTAGTTGTTCTAATATCGGGGGGAAGGTCGTTCCAGAGGGCTGGGCCCGCCACAGAGAAGGCCCTTCCCCTGGGCGTCGCCCGCTGACAAAGTCTAGTGGACGGCACCCGGAGAAGTCCCTCTCTGTGGGAGCGAATCGGCCGGGAGGATGTATGGGGCAGGATCCGATCCCGCAGATAGCTAGGTCCCGAGCCATGGAGCGATTTGAAGATAAGAACTAGCACCTTGAAGCGCACCCGAAAGACGACAGGTAGCCAGTGCAGCTCGTGCAAGAGAGGTGTTACATGGGTATACCTTGCGGTACCCATTATTGCTCGCGCGGCTGCATTCTGGACCAGCTGAAGTCTTCGGGTGCACCTCAAGGGGAGCCCCATGTAGAGAGAGTTACAATAGTCCAGTCGGGATGTCACGAGGGCATGAGTGACTGTGCAAAGGGCATCCCGATCCAATAGGGGGCGCAACTGGCGTACCAGGCGAACCTGGTAAAACGCCCTCCTGGCACGGGTGTCACTTGATCTTCCATGGACAGCCGGGTATCCAGGAGGACACCCAAGTTGCGCACCCCATCCACAGGGGCAAGGTGTTCGCCCCCTATGGCCAGTGATGGAGTCAACTGGTTGAATCGGGCGGCCGGAAACCACAGCCACTCGGTCTTGGCCGGGTTGAGTCTGAGTCTGTTACTTCCCATCCAGATCCGCATGGCCACTAATACCACTAATAACTTACAATAACCAATTGCTATGGCTTCATTTTGAAAATGGTCTTCATTTCTGTCTTCTCTCTCTTCGTTTCCCATACACAAACACTTAAATATACCTACTTACATGTGTATCTTTTTAACTATTAAGAATTCTGAAAGAGCATTCACTTTAACCCATTTCAATGTTCTTCCACATTTATTTATTTGTTTATTTAATGTATTTTGGGAGCTTAAGATGCACTTCTCTCTACCTTAAGAGGGTGAATATTTGGATGTGTCTTATACATCGAATGTAGTCCCACCCACCCATTCACCTCTGCCTCCCAGCAATTTGCCTCCTTGCAGCAAACAATCTGTTTCAGTTTCAGTACAGCTTGATTAGCACAAGCAGCTGATTGTCAGTTGGATCAGCCTCCTAACCATCAGCTGTTTCAGGCTGCAGGGATTGCCATAGCCTATTGGCGCCTCCACGTTTTCAGCCTCCGCACGCCACATTTTCCGCCCATTCCAATTTCTACTGCCTGGAATGGGCAGAAAATGGGGCCCATGGAGGCCAAAAATGGGGTGTTCAAAGGCTGCAAATGGGATGCAGAGGCCAAAATTGGGGCACACAGTGGCAGCAATAGGCTGATCCCTGAAACAGGTGATGTCAGTTTTATTTTCTTGTTTTCCTCCCCAAAAGCTAGGTGCGTCTTATACTTCAGAGCATCTTATACTCCAAAAATATGGTATTTATTTGTTTTCTTATGTATTATTAAACTTATATGCTGCCTATCTCTCCACGGCCAATGATTATTAGCAGACAGAGTGTACAGTGTCACCATTAGAAGCTATCCCTGTTCAAGTATTACGTTACGTTATGTTTTACGTTATAAATTTAAACGAGATATTTTAACACAGGGTAAAGCATTTAATTTAGTTTTATTATTTATAATTGTTATATATGTATATGCTCTTAAATTCTTGTACACCGCCCCAAGTCTCTTCGGAGAGAGGGGGCGGTCAATAAATCCAAATAAATAAATAAATAAATAAGTAGCTTGAAGAAATTTGACTTCATTGGACACACATTTTAATGTGACCTTATATGGACGATTGAGAAAGATGGAATATTTTCTTGTAGAATTAAAGAAAAATTAAAATAAAAGAGGCACACAAGTGAGTTTATTCTTATTAGATCAAATGGATAATGTAGTAAGGTTTTGAACAGCAGAAATGAGGTATAGGGGTTTTTTTTAATATAGGGTGTTATAAAGCAGCAATGGGGACAGTTTTTATTTCTTAGTTGCAAAGACTGTAAAAAAAATCTTTTTTCTTTTTTGGTATTCACAAGCTGGTTTCTAAGCTAAGCAAATACAAAACTCATATTTAACTGATAACTGCTCCAAATAAAATTAAGTCAGCATCCAAACCATGATATGGTTTGTTTTACAGACAAGTGATGTAATAATTATAAACAAGTTAAATATTATTTTAGGTGCTCCTGAGCTTTTTTGATTGATGTATTATTGCCTCTGCAAGTAGCTATTGTTCTACATTGTTATAATTTGTACAGACATTAAGGTCTTAAGTTCATTGTTTATAATAACTAATATAAAACTCATACAAATATGACCGAAATATGTAATCCAGTCATTTTGATGTGACCCTAAGTAATGACTCAGATGCTTTAAGAATATAAGCAACTGCCACCAGACTTCCCAGAAATAAGACCCTGTCTCTCATTCACACACACACACATACTTGTTTCAAACACCCTGGTAAGCCCCAATTAAGGGAGGAAGTATACTGCTTTCCTTTTCTGTCTTTTGGCTCATCACCAGAGACCATCCAGACAGAAATTAGTTTCGTTGTGTCTTTTTTTTTTACATATGTGTTAGGTTTCGAGCTGATAAATAAATAAACAAGGGAGACTAGGATAGATCTATTTCGAGCTATTTACTTCTCATCAGCTAGCCATACCCTTACTGGGTATGGCTAGCTAGCCATACCCTAGCTCAGTGATGGCGAACCTTTTTCGCCTTGGGTGCCAAAAACACACGCGTACGCGCTATCACACGCGCTCGAGTGCCCAACCACATAACTTAATGCCCCCCCTCACCACTGGGGACCGTGCATTTTTGCGCAAGGCTTTCCTGCCACTCTCTGCTCTGGCTGCTTCTCCTTGGCTAACCCCAGCAAGGGGAGAAGTTGCTCTGCCACGAATGGGCAGAGACCAGAGTGGGGGTTGGGGATGCTCAAGTATGCTCCTGCCCCAAAAAACCTTTTTACTCCAGCAGGTGTGAGTCCGGTTGCTAAACACCCCCCTCCTATCAAAGAGGATCCTGGGCACTAATCAATAGATAAATGAGGAAGGCATCTGCCTGCACCGGTGAAAGACAAGAGGCAAAGAGACAAGTAAAGAGGGTTCTTTCACTCATTCTGGCTGCTCTGTTTCCCCCCAAAAGGGAAATGAGGAGGGAGCTGCCTGCACAGAGGAGGAGGGGTAACAAACGGCAAGGAAATAATTGAATTCCAGCAATCAGGCAGGATCCCCTTTAATAGCACGGGGGAGGGGAGAAACAGCAGCCAGCACGAGTAAAAGAAGCCTATTTTCTTCTATCTTTGCCGCTTGTCTTTCGCTCCTGCAGGAAGCACTTTCCTCGTTGCCGTTTACATTGAGCTGTTTTTCATCCTTTGGAGGCTTCAGGGAATCCTCCGGAGAGTGAAAAACCACTGAAAATCAGCTGGCCAGCGCGCGCATGCCCGCTACAGCTGACAGGGCAAGCCTTGCGTGCCCTCAGAAATGGCTCCGCGTGCCGCCTCTGGCACGCGTGCCATAGGTTCGCCATCACTGCCCTAGCTGATGAGAGCTAAATAGCTCGAAATAGATCTATCCTAGTCTCCCTCATTTATTTATTTATTAGCTCAAAACCTAACACACACACACCCAAAAAAAGACACCAGGTCTTATTTTCAGGGGGAGATGTCGTCCACTGATTCATCTCACTTCTGTGCATCACCCACCTACCCTGCCTCCTTTTTGCTGTTAAATGCCTTCAAGGAATTCTTCTGTGGCCAACAAGGCTTTCCTGAAAACCTCTGCAGCCAATAACAGAGCTCCATATTGATCCAGAGCTCTATCAACTGCAGAGGCCTTCAGGAAAGCCTTGCTGGCCTTGTGGTCTGCAGAAGAATAGGCCAGCAAGGTAGGTGTTGGGATGTGCGAGGCCTGGCTGCAACTGTCTGAAGGTAACTAGTAGAACAGCTCCCCCCCCACCCCCAATTCCCACCGTAGCTTAACTTTTACACATGCAACCTGGAGTGGGCATGGTCTTAATTAGGGCTTATTTTGGGGGTAGGGCTTATTATTATTATTATTATTTATTGGACTTCTAGACCGCCCCCTCTCCCTGAAGGGACTTATATTGAGCGCATGTGTAAAAATCAAGCTAGGACTTATTTTCGGGGTAGGTCATAGTTTTTTGGGGGAAATACATTCATCCCCCTGTGATGCATATTTTTTGGAATCAACTATAAAACGATGCCCAGTCTTAGTTACTAGTCAAACTGGTTCATATTTTTATTTGATTCCAAAAAAATGTTTTGGATAAGAGGTTTACTTTATTAATTAAATTTGTTATGGTTTACTTATGGGGTATTGCAGTGGATCTATCTAGCCATGTTCCATAATATAAAATGCCTAAATAATTTTAAATTTATACAAAATTTGTTTTTAATATCAGTGTGTAAAACAGCAACCTTTAGTATTTTATTAAAGTTTACATATGACTTTAATTTGGCTACATGTTGTTCAGACTAATCTCATGAAACAAAGATTGCCTTGAATAATAGATAAGATATCACTTGCTTAATAGCTGGTCCCATAGTTACAACATTAGAGAACTTCCATCTTTGCCTCTATGATACAAAAAAGACTTTTGATTTATTCTGCTTGCTAAAAAGAATCCTTTACTATTGGAATCCAAATATTGTTCTTATATTTTTATCCTGTTTTTCTTATACATAACTCTATCATCCTGCACCTTATTTTCAAGAATTGTATGAATTGGGTTGGATTGCCCCAAAGTCACCCAGTTGACCACCCAGTTCTTAGAATGAAACCTAGAACTCACAGTCCTCTGGTTTTTTGGGCCACCACCAGAAGTAAGTTCTTACCGGTTCAGCCCGGTTCGGCCAAGTAGGTAGTAACTCATCCGGCCACACCCCCAAACCAGTTTCATCTTCCCTTTTGCTTTTATGCATATGCACAAAGCACGTCCCTGAGCAAACCAGCAGTAGAAGAAGCTGGAACCCACCCCTGGCCAGCACCTTAACCACTACACCAAATTGTCTGTCTATGATGAAAGAATGCACTATTGCAATTGAAACTTAAATAATACCGACTCCCAGAAGTTAAGTAATATATTATTATTTTGCTAAATTTATTTCTTTATTTCATTTGCTGTTTGTCTCTCTGTGGAGCTTACTCTAGGCAGTTTACAACAATAAAAATGAAGAGATAAAAAGAAGTGTAAAGACAACATTAACAAATTAATGGAACAGTAGAATAAACAATGGAAAAGGAAACTGAGAATAAAAGATGGGTGGGTAGGGAAGCAGAGAGCAAGTGGACAGGTGGGCTTGCCTAATTTATCTAATTTACCCAACACTTTGTTTTCAAAACCCTCGTAATGTAATACACAGTAAATGGACTGCAAATGGACTGTAATACAAGGCACTTTAAACAAAGAATTATTATTTTCAACAAAACACAGTTGAATGTTTTCATATGTACATGATCACAGAAGATCAGCTAAACATAAAATAATCAGTATAAAGTTATACATACAGACAAGAATACATATAAAATAAACAAACAAAAATCAGCAAAAGAACTCAATAGAGGTTTTTTATTTATTTAAAAACCATAATCTTTAGATTCAGAAGGTGCTTAATGTCAGGCTTCTTAGAAGCAGTGTAAACCCAAAAGTGTTTTTTTTTCCCAAACAAGATCTTCAGAGTTCCTTTTAGCAAGATCAATTGAGATGAAAGGAATAGAGTTACAAGAATTTTAGCAACTGGATTATTCCCAATTTAGAATCACTATATCCTCTTCTAAATTGTGATTGATACATTCCCAGTTTCTCCCGCAGAAGTCTTTCTGTGATCTGACAACAAAATAGATTTCTCCAGAGATAGCAAGAAGTTTTCAGTTGCCTGCTTATATAACCTTTATTAGTCTGGCTCTTAGAGATTACATTTAGTAATCTTTAGAAATGTACTTCTATATGATTATTTTTTTAAAAAGGTTGACAAAATAGATTGAGCTTTTCCCCCCAAAAGAAGCATCCAAACATAAAGAACTATTGTGAAACTGTGCCACTAATCAGAATTATTTGTTCCAGATGAACCTGCACTGTAGTAATGGCTAATGCAGTGTATGAGTTGTCTCAATGCAGCACACCATATCAATGATTTTTAAGTTAAAATAAGGAGCGTGGTGGCTTATGAAGTTAGGAAACTGGGCTGACAATTGGCAGGCAGGTGTTCGAGATCCAGTTGTTGCCATGGGATGGAGTGAACTCTCATCCCATGCAATCCTGCCAACCCACCAATTCAAAATGGGTGACCACAAGTAGCAATAGCGCTTAGACTTAGACTTATATACCATTTTACAGTGTTTTACAGCCCTCTCTAAGCAGTTTACAGAGTCAGCATATTGCCCCCAACAATCTGGGACCTCATTTTACCAACCTCAAAAATATGGAAAACTGAGTCAACCTTGAGCCAGTCAAGATCAAAGTCCCATACTGAGCAGTTAGTTAGCCCTGCAGTACTGCCTTCTAACCACTGCACTACCAAAGCTCAATAGATAGATGGATATCATTTCTGTGGACAACTTGATGAGAACATGAAAGGTGCTTCCAATTGGATGTATCTCAGACAACAGTGGTCTCACCATTCAATCTTTTCAACCTGGAAGCACTTCAGCGTTCCCAACACAACTGTAACAGCAGTAGTTAAAAAAATACTTAATAAGAGTTTGGAACATGGCTCTTAACAATATATCTATATAAATAAAAATGTAAAATAGTTTGTACGAAGCCGCTAATCTCAAAAACTACTGCACCGATCTGCCTCAAATTTTGACACAATGTTGCCAAGGACTTCCGATAATAGAATACCTACTCATTTTGTGTCTAGCACATGTGTATCATGTGCAAGGTACACACATGTAAAATGTACCCACTGAAAATGTTTTTACCTTCCTGTAGCTCCTCCCACCCAGCTGATAGTCACGAAAAAACTCCCTGCATGTGTGACTGACATGGGCCTCCCTGTCAGAGCCCAACGGCCTGCGTCCCTGGCGGCATATTGTTAGGGGCCTTAAAATGGCGCGTTGCCCCTGGCAAAGCACCATCCAGCGCATGCGCCTCCCTCTCTGAGGCTGATGGCAGCCTGCACGCATGCGCCTCCCTGGGCCAGGCCAACGGCCAAAGCCACCTGGTAGCTTCGTGGGACACCATGCCCGGCATCTCCTGGGGGGGAAGCCTCACCTCCATGCCTCCTCACCATTCCTGGCACCACCACTGCCCCCCCACTGCCAACCCGACCCCCCTCCCTCCCACCCCAAGCCAACGGCCCCAGACACCCTGCAGCCCTGCGGGACATCGCATCCGGCCTCTCCCGGGGGTGGGGGGGAAAGCCTTGCCTCTGCACCTCCTCGCTGCTCCTGGCGCCTCCACCGCCCCCCCACAGCCAACCTGGCCCTCCTCCCTCCCCCCCTCAAGCCAATGGCAGGAGCCAGCCTGCAGCCCTCTGGGATGCCGCATCCGGCCTTTCCTGGGGGTGGGGGAGTAGCCTCTACCTCCACGCGTCCTCGCCAATGCCGCCGCCGTGCCCGCTGCTCCTGGCACCCTCGCCCCCGCCACGGCAGCCCCACCGGCCACCGATCTCTTCTTGCCACAGAGAGGTTGGAGGGCCGGCAGGAGCGGCAGATACGGCGGCGGCATTGGCAAGGAGGCGTGGAGGTAGAGGCTTCCCCCCAGCATCAGCGAGGAGGCATGGAGGTGGAAATCTGCTCCCACCCCCAGGAGAAACAGACACGGCGCCCCGCGAAGCCACAAGGTAGCACAGGGGCAGCATCAGCGAGGCGGATAGAGAGAGGTATATCGTATTCGAGAGAGAGAGAGGGAGAAAAATAGTTGGTAGGTAGGTAGGTAGGTAGGTAGATAGAGGGAGAAAGTAAGAAATACAGTAGGTAGGTAGGTAGGTAGGTAGGTAGGTAGGTAGGCAGGCACAGGGATAGAGAGAGAGGGAGAAATACAGTAGATAGGTAAGTACAGGGATAGAGAGAGAGGGAGAAATACAGTAGGTAGGTAACTACAGGGATAGATAGAGAGGGAGAAATACAGTAGGTAGGTAGGTAGGTAGGTAGGTACAGGGATAGATAGAGAGGGAGAAATACAGTAGGTAGGTTGGTACAGGGATAGATAGAGAGGGACAAATACAGTAGGTAGGTAGGTAGGTAGGTGGATAGATAGAGAGGGACAAATACAGTAGGTAGGTACAGGGATAGATAGAGAGGGAGATATATAGTAGGTAGGTAGGTAGGTAGATAGGTAGGTAGGTACAGGGATAGATAGAGAAGGAGAAATACAGTAGGTAGGTAGGTAGGTAGATAGGTGGATAGATAGGGAGAAATACGGTAGGTAGGTAGAGGGATAGAGAGAGGGGGAAATACAGTAGGTAGGTAGGTAGATAGAGAGGGAGAAATACAGTAGGTAGGTAGGTAGGTAGAAGGATAGATAGAGGGAGAAATACGGTAGGTAGGTAGGTACAGGGATAGATAGAGAGCAATACGGTAGGTAGGTAGGTAGGTAGGTAGGTAGGTAGGTAAGTAGGTAGGTAGAGGGATAGAGAGAGGGAGAAATAGGTAGGTAAGTAGAGAGTAAGAAATACAGTAGGTAGGTAGGTTGGTGGTTATACGGTGGTTGTGTGTACACAGTTTGGTTGGCCATTTAACCAGACTGGGCCACAGCAACGCGTGGCCGGGTACAGCTAGTTTTACTATAGAAATACTATAAAGATCTAATGACTATATGAGATAATCTGATTTATAATTCCAGTCATATAATTTATCTCAGTTCATAATGCTTATACATTGTCAGGTAACACAAATGAGTAAATATTATTTAGCTTTTAAATAGAAGGAATATGACAAATCTAAAGTATAGAAGTGAAATTAATAGCCATACAGATCAATCCTTGAATCACTTTAGTTAGACACAATCCTGATAAAACTATGTAAGTTGTATGGCGAATTAGTCATTAGTAGAATGTTTGTTTCAAATGAGAGTAATTTAATATAATAATATTGTCTAATAAAATAGAAGAACATTATTTTAAAAAGGAAATTACAATGATAAAATAGTTTGTATCTTGGAATGATTCTTGGGAGAGATGGAAATTCATACTTACATAAACCAACCTCAAGAATTTCAAAATTCCCTGAAATACATGATAATCCTGGAAATAGAAAAAAGGCATTTAAAAAAATATTTCCTGGCATTTGCTAGCTCTACAAAATGTGGACTATCAGATTAATTTTGAAAGAAAATGTAGGTATAGTTACAAAGTAAGAGAATTTTGCTAGAAAGGAACAGAAGAAATTGGAGAAAAAAACAGTGTATAATAAAAAGTGGTGTGTATTTTATTATATTTTTAAATTATTTAGTTGAAATTGATTGCCACATGTTGTACAAATCTATACTTTCACCCCATGTAGAAATGTTGTGAATATGCACATTTTCTGTCAATCTTTAAACTGATAATTGGTCTTTTAATAAAAGTACTAGTAATAGTTCATTTTTAATCCTTTATTTAGGTTGCTTCTAGCTCCTTACAAAGCTCTTTCTGAACCAAAATATGAGATATAAAGCAAATACATACAAAATTTCAAGCTTTGTATGTGAATGTGTCTGCATTTGTATAGCATCTGACATTTATCAGCTGAAAAAGGGATGATGACTCAGAATATTTAGCTGGCCAGTGAATCAAAGAGTTTAGAATTCATTTTTTGTGAGGAAGGGAATATTGTCAGTTTGACTAAGATTATAATCTCACTTGGAGATTGGGTGAGGACTAGTAAGAAATCTAACAGAGAAGGAGGGAAAACCAAAATATGCTAAAGGAAAGGTTCACTATGGGAAATGTTCACATAAAACCATAAAAGCAGCTTCATTTAGTTTACAGCAGTGGTTCACAATGTTTTTTTGGCCATCTCCCACCTAAGCATCTCTAAACTCCTGATGCCCCCACCCTGTGACATATAATTCTTATTTTACTCAAAAAGTGAACTCTACTAATGTGGAGGAAGCCTAAAAGGCCATTAACTTGGTTTAAACAAGGTTCAAATTGCCCCCATTAAAAATCAAATTGCTGCCCTGTGGGGCATGGGCTCCTCACTGGGAACCACTGGTCTACAGGGATTTCCAATGCCAATACCATTTAAATAATGTCTACCTGTCTGTTTAGCTTTTTGCAGAGACCTTTTTTCTTATGGTTTCCTTCTCTTCTCTTCTCTTCTCTTCTCTTCTCTTCTCTTCTCTTCTCTTCTCTTCTCTCTTCCCTTCCCTCCCGTCCCGTCCCGTCCCGTCCCGTCCTCTCCTCTCCTGGTCCTGCTTCTCTTACATGAGATTATCTTGCCTTTAAATTAGCAGTCTCCAAGCTTTCTGGCTCAAACCGGTGGATGTGATGTTGTTGGTGAGGTGGTTTCATGTATGCGTGCCATTTTCACAGATGTAGTTTTGCACACATGGGTGTGCATCCATGCACTCAACCACTTCTGCAGCTCAGTTCTGAATGAGCTGTGGCTCAGCACTAGGATGTGGTCCGGCAGTTGGGGACCCCTGTTTTAAATGACTTTAACATTGATACTACTGGTTGTCCATAGACACTGTAGCAAAGTGCTTGTTTTTATTTATCAAGTGAAGGTACCACCCATCTGACTCTCAGATTTATTTACCATCATTTAAATTCTGGAAGTTTAACCTTTTCAGGAACATATGGAGAGAGGGAGAGAGAGATGGTTGTCATGCTAATTTTGCAATTCAACAAAATAAACCACCAGTTCTTTTAAAGAGAGAATATTACTTTTAACCCAACAAGATGCATTTTGAAAACAAAAGATATGAGCTAAACTTTTGTTTTTTAAATGTAGCTTTGTCAAGAAAGTGATTTAGGTTACTACTAGCCAGCTAAAGTATAATTTATTCATCCATTGATTAGGTGCCATTGAGTTGACATCAATACTTAGCAACCACATTGGATTATTTCCCCCCTGATGATTCTAACCTGGTCCTTTAGGTTTTCCAACAATGCACCCATTACAACCTTGCTGGTGGTTGTCCTTTTCTACTTCCTTCCACTTTTCCCAACTTGCAGCATTCCCCAAAAGGGTGGGTCTTCACATGATGTTTCTGAAATGGGATAAATTGAGCTTGGCCATTAAAAGCCTCAATGAGAATTCTGGAATGATTTATTTGGTGAACCATTTTATCGTTTTCTTGTCCAATCTTCCCCAACAACAAAGATCAAAAACATCAGTACTATCTTGCTTCATTAGGGTTCAACTTTTGCTTTCCTAGAGTGCCGCAGAGAATAGAAAAGCTTGCACTATTCTGAACTTTGTAGTTACAGAGATATCGTGGCATCTGTTCATCTTTTCCAAGGCCTTCATGGATGCTCTGTGAAGTGCAGTATAATGGTTGCATGCTTGTTGCTTAACAGTTGGTAGTTGATCCTAAAAAGCAGCTACCTACCATTTTTATTCCTTCATTGTCAATTCTAAGGCTGGTTGATGTACATGTCATCACCAGGTTGATCTACTTTATATTTAATTTTAGTCCTTTCCCCCCCCCCCCCCCCCACTATATGCCTTGCCTTTTATTATTGAATCTTGCAGATCTTACTAGTCCACAACATCTACTAAGAAATAATTACAATAGTATTTAAGCAGTGGTAATAATTGATGTATTCAATCTATTTTCCTCTACTAACTGAATAATTATGCTCCATAACATTTCTTTTTTATATGTTAAGAAAACCAACTGACCCATTCTTTTCATGTAAATTGGACAGCAGGTATATATTGCTTTGTATCATTTAAAGATCATGCTGAAACCTACTACCAAATATGCCAAATAGAGAATTCTCATTACTATATAGTATCTGATACAAAGTAAAGAATATCCTCATTACCTTGACAGTGGCTTATGATATAATTACTGTATTAAGGAGAAAATTGTGAATAATTCAACAAAGAAAGAGCAAGCAATTTATTTGCAAGCCTTTTTTTTTAAATCCCATCTTATAGAACTTGTCCCCTAGGAAAATTTGCTTAATTTAATTGGTGTATGCGGCATTTGGCAAAAGAGAATGTAGTCAGGCAGCTCAGAAATGTACAGAAGGAAATAGAAGAAATTGTAGCTCAGTGGTGAAGCATTTCATAAATATTCTTTCATATACAGTGAATCTGCAGATTAGATCCATGATCATAGAATGTGTTTAACATGATTTTACTGGCATGTTGACACCTGGTTAAAAAACTCTTATATAAAGGAAAAAATGAAGGTATATTTAAAATAAGATTGTTTCTTTTGTCAGACATGGAAGGATTATGTATAAGCCCACAGAGATAAGTGATTCTATCCTCAAGTAAGTGAAACTAGACTAAAGCCAAGAATTTGATTTCAATTTATTACTTGGGCAGCTTAATGCATAAGTTTTCATGCAATGGGGATGCAAACTCTTTTCATGGCGGGAAATCCACACAATGCTTTTACCTCACAATTACAGGTACATAAAAGCTGCAAACACTGAATTCCTATCTACTGTGCACTTGTAAATGGGGAAGGCAGGTTGCCAGGGGGCGGAAAAGAATAGTCATATGAGACATTAATGCTATGGTAGTCTTACAAGTGAATGACTGAAGGAATATACATTGCATTTTCTGAGCTCATTTGAAACAGTAACTGAAATTTACTAAAAGACTTAGGTATCATTTTGGGGGCTTTTTAAAAGGGACAATTTTGTTAATGGCTTTTGGTAAGTTGGAAGTAGAGACTCCAGTTTTCAGTGCAAAGGGAAACCCATCTAAACATAAGAGGGGGCATAATTTCTTTGCATTTGGCAACACACATTTCCATTTACAGAAACATATATAAATGAATAAATAAATAAGTCAATTATTGGGCAACTGCAAGCAAAGGAAAATCAGTTTAAATCCTCTATCAAAGTGATTTTCACAATTTGCAATTTAGCACAGCCTTTAAATGATAAACAAATGTATACAACTCCTCACCATGAATATTGATTTCATTGGATGGGCAAGAATAAATATAACTTTTGGTATTATGCAATTTTCATTAGATGATCTCACCTGTGGCTTAATCTTATTAACATTAGCAGTAGACTAATCATATTTAGATGTTTTTTGTTACCACTCAAAAAACCTCTTTTTTATTTTTGAAGATACAAAATTTAAAATAAAGGATACAAATATTCAATTGCACTAATAGGAAACTTCCAGTCTTATACCATGTGTCCCAAATCTGATAGTATTCCGTTTCTCCTCTTTCTTTTATTTCCATTGTTAGCCTATCTATCTCTGCACATTCTAACACATGGTATAATTGGTTAGAAAATAGAAGTAAAGATCAAGAATGTTAAAGTAAATTAAGAGGTAATATATATATAGTGATGCAATTATAATAATAGCATACTGTATAAAATCGATACATTCATAAAGGTAAAATAATGTAAATAATGCGTATGTACATATCAGATAAACCAGGGGTCTGCAAAGTTGGCTCTTTTAAGACTGGTGGGCTTCAACTCCCAGAATTCCCTAGCCAGCTGGCTGCAGAATTCTGGGAGTTGAAGCCCACCAGTCTTAAAAGAGCCAACTTTGCAGACCCCCTCAGATTAACTGATACCGGAGTGTTGTAAAAATTGTAAATGTGATATAAAATGAAGAAAATTGTTCAACAAAAATTATTTTTTTAAAAAAAGAAACTTCTAATCTTCCTACAGCTTTGCATGATTTTAGAAGTTACAAAACAACAGGAAAACAAACACTTATTGTATTGCTATGATTGGTGGATGGTTCTAACAGATGGGTTAGCCGTTTCTCAAAATTTGTTCTGAAATTTTCTGCCCACTTTGCTGAGATTAAAAGGAGATTATTTCTGATGGTGCTTCCCCATTTCTTTCCATAATTGCTGAAACCTCACTAAAAAGTTGCTTATGACTCCCTCATGAGGTCATATCAGAATCTGTAAAACCCTTTTTATGCCAGATCATTTCTATTTCACCTCTGTTTTTAAATTTTAAATGGAACCTTGAGCTATAAAATTCAGTACTGGTGCAACTTGCTGTAGAAGGTTAATTTAATTATAAAATAAAGGCTACAGGAATTGGGCAATTGCTGCAGATGGTTACATGCACACCTTTTATAATTATGTGTAATTGATTGCATGTATGAAAACATTTATTGGGTGAGGAAACATGGTTCTATAGATACAGAAATATGTGCATGTGTGTATAAAACCTTAACAAATTTAAGAACAAAAATGTTGTATGATGTATATTCACTACTTTCCCTTTTTGTAAAAGTATATCTTAACACAAAATAGTCATTTCTTAAAATGAATAAACTTAAGCACGTGTTGATTTTCCATTTATTTAATTGCTTCTTTTAGTAGCTTTAATAATTTTGTATTTTGGACCTACATTTTAAACATCTCTTACATCATTTTGTTGCAAATGATCCTAAGGCATCTTGTGGAGGAAAATTACTAATTAGACCTGTAGAAACCAAGTCATTGTCTTTTTAGTAACAATAAATGCCTATTTTAGCCTTAGAATCAAATTTAGAGCTTTACTACACTGGAACTTTCAAATTGCTAGACTTTCATATATAATCTGGGTAGAAATGAAATTGGCTTAATAGAGCCCTGTGCAGATTTTATAATTTTCCTCTGCTTTGGCCACAAGAACAGTCCAGGTTTGATCCAGAGCAGATTTTCCTTTACCCCATATTTTGCCCTTGGTATCAGTTAAAAAGAAAGGAAAGGAAAGCAAGTTTTTAAGTATCACGGCTATTTAACCCCTGAGAAATTGTCAAAGACAAGGGAATCTCAAATAAGGACTGAAAATTTAATCAATGTGAAGGTAGGTAACTATTGTTATCTTTGGTAGGCATGTAAGAACTGCCAAGAAGTATTGGGTTCGGATACAATTTTTAATTCAAAAATGGATGTAAAATTAAAAGTAGAAGTTGTTTTCAAGTATCATGGATAAGCAGATTGAAAGAAAACATGGGATTTTGTTTCTCTATATCAGGGATGTCCAAACTTGGGAACTTTTAAGACTTGTGGACTTCAACTCCCAGAATTCCCCAGCCAGCTATGCTGGCTGGGGAATTCTGGGAGTTGAAGTCCACAAGTCTTAAAGTTCCCAAGTTTGGACATCCCTGCTCTATATGATAATGCTGCCAAGAGTTTTACATATCCAGAGGGGAAGATACACTAATTTCCATAACTGAAGAGTGAATTGTTAAATTAACAAACTGGCAAGGGTGGCAAAATTGACTACTTTGATAAAAAGAACAAAAGCCCACGTGGCTTCATTTCTACTTGAAGACCACATTTGGACTTCCTGCCAGAGAAAGATAAAAATGAAGTTTTGATTTTAGGTTTTTATGATTAGATTTGCTATGATTAAAATGGCAGCCTTTGTTATTTTCATTTGGGGTTGTTTATTTTTGGGTTCATTTAACCCAAATACTTTGTTATTTGGGTTGAATGAAACCAGACAGGTCTAACATTGTCCCTTTCATCAATGAAATAACAACAAAACAAAACAAAAAG
Organism: Rhabdophis nuchalis; assembly: GCA_039707465.1. Lineage (NCBI taxonomy): Eukaryota > Metazoa > Chordata > Lepidosauria > Squamata > Natricidae > Rhabdophis > Rhabdophis nuchalis. The sequence continues at coordinate 85,087,343 of CM077645.1, read as the reverse complement.
GCACTTGCACTGTTTTGCTGTCTACCCCGTCCAAATGAAACTTTTCCATTGGAATCTTTAAAAAAGATGTCTAAGGAAAGCAATGATCAGAAGGGAAGAGGCCACCTTGCCACCCACACAATAACAAATTGGGATGGACATGTTTTCCTACCATAAAGTGAAGTGCAGCAGTTAAACTGAGCTGCGCGGCAGCATCAGTAGCTAATAATAGAAAATGGAAAACAGAGATTGTTTCCTTGGTGGGCTAAAAATGGGCAGAAGAAAGTGATTTCATGGCTTTCAGATCAGTGGTTCGTGCCTTTGCTGTGTCAATCTGGTGATGCAAATCATTGCTTGAAGGTTTAATGGGCAACTTGACATGGAGATATCCAATTGTGCTAGTCCAGTGACTGTTGAAATTTCAAGTCTTAGATTTATTCCAGAAACTGGCAATGTGTCCTTTAAAAAAAATAATCTGATTTTTGCTATGTACAACTTCTTTTTCTTCTTAACTTCCTCTTTTATCATTTTAGGGTACTGAGAGAGACACAAAGTTCTGGTTCTTGCACTTCTGGCAGCCCCCAAACATTGTTATTTGATGAGGTCTTTGATGCGATCTCTGCTTTGTGTGCTTTGGTCTTCTCTTTTTTGTGTATGCCTTGCATGGTGTAGAATCCCAAGACAGTCTCTCCAGATGAGCAAACCACTTAACTTGCTGTCTTTGTAGGTAATTTAAGATTGGTTCTATTCCAGTTCTTTCTCTTATGATCTCATTTTTTTTTAAAAAAATTTTTTGATGCCTTCTGGTCACTCTGGCAGCTTTCCTCAAACATCTCATTTCTGCAGTGATTAACTTTCGCTTATGCTTTATTGCGTCCATATTTGGCACTGGTAACATAGGATGGGAATGAATACACTTTGCATGAGATGCTTCTTTGTGCTGATCAGTACTGCCTTGTGTTGTAGGAGTGGGACTAGCTTTTCAGAGTGCAACCCCACGTCCATGTTGTGAGAGATGGGAACAGGACAAAGTAAGGGATCACTAGGATTGGGTGAGGTATGAAGTAGTCTTGTGCCATAGGACTGCTACAGCATGAAGAGGCCATCCTGAAACAGCCTTGCTAAAGATGTTCTTGTGAAGTTGTGACAGGCAATGGATAATATATTGCTACAGAAATTTCAAGGAGATACTGTGCACAACTACACTCCATAAAAACCATGTACATTTGCATAGATAGATGATAGACAGATAGATAGGCAGGCAGGCAGGCAGGTGTGCAGACAGACAGACAAACAGACACAATATAAAACACAAATAATATGGGGTAGAGGAAGATTAAGTAAATTTGGTAGCCATTATATATTTTCCAGGATTACTTTCCAGTTGTTTAATGAACTACTTTCATCTACTAGTTCTTATTTTGATCATTTGATAAACCATCTTTTGATGTGTTCTTGGAAATAAATTGTAATTGAAATGCAATCAAAGAATACCATCAAAGACAATAGATTACGGTAGGTGAAACTTCAACTCTAATTTGTGAAGCTTTTTCACAGTATTGTTAAAAATATGCTCAATAGAAACAGGTCAACAAGTGACATGAAGCTGTTGGAAATAGTGGGAACCTGCTGATAGAAATAAACAAACAAACATAAGTGAATCAGGAGCATCAAAAGAATAGGAGACCTTGAGAGAAAATAAATCTAATCAGCAGAGATGGTGAAGGGTTTCCTCCCCCCCTCCCCTTTCTCTCTTTCTCTCAGAGGGGAAACACAGTGATCAATCACACTGACATGTGTGAAAGCTGACTTTAAGTGACTCAAAGAATATATTTAAGAAGGAGAACTAATATTTGTAAGCAGTTGTACTGGGCAGGAATTTTAATAACATGCTTTCAAACCTGGGCTTTACGCTTGGCCTACATTCAGCAACTCTATCTTGAGCAATGCCAATTTTGGATTAAATTTGTAAGTAAAGATAAAGGTAACATTTCCCCCTGTCCAGTCATGTCCGACTCTGGTGCAGTACTCACCCCCATTTCCGAGCCAGCGTTGTCCATGGTCCATGGTCATATATACATAGAAATAGAAATAGCACTTACATACTGCTTCAGAGCTTTTACAGCCCTCTCTGAGCAGTTTACAGAGTTAGCAATATTGACACACAACAATCTGGGTCCTCATTTTACCCACCTTGGAAGGAGGAAAGACTTGAGTCTGGTGAGATTCGATCTGCCAAATTGCAGACAGCTGACAGTCAGCAGAAGTATCCTGCAATACTGCATTCTAACCACTGAAGTATCCTGCAGTGCTGCATTCTAACCACTGCACCACTGCAGTTTTTACCTCGGCAGAAGGTAAATGCTGTTACCTTCTCATTGAAGTGGTACCTATTTATCTACTAGCATTTGCATGCTATTGAACTGCTACTGAGTTACTAGAAGGGCAGAATCACAATTTTCACCACAAGTCTATTTCTAATAGTGCCTTAATAGAAAGTTCCAATTGATTATATATTTTTTCATTTAGCACGACATTCGTTGTCAGTATAGCTTACAATGTTGAATAAAATTGTGATTATATGATCAGGTTTAAAAGAAAAGGCATCAGTTGCTGCATAGCATGTTATGTGAATTAGGCCCGTGAATTTATTTTTTAAAGGCTATGTGTTCTTTTATAGGAGTTATTCTTGTCACAGCTGGATAATGCCAGAGAAAAAGAGATGGAGAATTTTCTAGGAAGATTAGAGCCCGAGGGGGGAAAATGCTATAGTAGGCATGGCATAAAGGCAAATGAATTTAGACTGAAGTTCACCTTCTTGTTAAATCATGTGTCTTTGCTAGTCTGTGTGTGTGTATGTGTGTGCGCGTGCATGCATGTGCATGCACCTTAAAGTCCACCTTTATTCCTGGAAACTCTTTAGGCAAGTCTCTGTAGTTTTCTTGGCATGATTTCAGAAATAGTTTGCCATTGCTCTCTTCCCAGGGCTGAGAGAAAGTGACTGGCCCAAGGTAACCCAACCTACCTTGTGCCAAAGGCAGAACTAGAGCTTCTGGTCTCCCAGTTTCTAACCTGATGCCCTAGTAATATTTGGGATTTGTTTTTAATTGGAAAAATGACACACAGAAAGAACTATTTTGACAGAATATGCTAAACCATGCTGAGATTTGTCTCAACTTCTTTAAAAACCTTGAAACCATAGGCCTGATCATGGGAAAGTCAGTAAACGAATGTTCTGGGTTCAACTTTGCTGCATGGGTTATCTGTACTTGGAAGAATAGAATAGAATAGAATAGAATAGTTTATTGGCCGAGTGTGATTGAACACACAAGGAATTTGTCTTTGGTGCATATGCTTTCAGTGTACATAAAAAGACAAGATACATAATGGCTAAATGTCACGCCAGTTGACTAAAGAGCAAAATCAAGGAAGCAAGATTCACATGGACTTAAATGAGTTTTAATGCCACAAATTAGGAAATGGAGTGCTGAATTCTGGGAACTGAGATAAGAACCTTTAAGCCTTCTCTTACTATTGAGTTCATTAAGGTGGGGTCTCTCTGATATTTTTCAATTTCTTTTTTTCCACGCTGGTTACATGACAGGTCAAAAAATATTTTTGTATGAAAAGCTAGTAATGAACTTTTCTAGCTGCTAATGCTTATGCCTAAGGACACCTCCTCCTCCTCCTCTTCTTCTTCTGATGCTGCTGCCATATCCATCATCGGACGTTGGCAATCATGTTGGCAATCCTATTTTTATCAACAGCTGCATGAAAAAGTGCTGCTGAGCTTTGTCCAAACCAGTCCGTTAAGATTTTGAAGCCATGATGTTCTTCTGCCTGGACCTCGTTTGTTTTCCTTGGAGGATTAAGTGAAGTATGCCGTAATTTTTTGGGTGTTGCATCACATGTCCTTCCTTCTATCAGATCTGGGCTATTAAAATCTGGACTCTTATTGGGACTACAAGCAAGAAGTTGCTTTTTCTTCATCTCTTTACTGCAATCTAGTGGTTGTCTGGATTTGTGCGGCCCAGTTCTGGTAATAAATGGCTATTATTGTTCCAAAGAGAAACAGTTCTTATAATGCCATTTCCACTGCTCCTGGTCTTTTCTTCATTCCCACTTCATCATAGACAAATTGAGAAACATTTACAAGAAAGAAGGGGGAAAGAAAGATACACCAATTTAGCTAAGGTATTAAGGTAGGCAGTTCAGCGGTTTGAATCTCTACTGGCACGTAACAGCATGAGCTCCTGTTACCTGTCCCAGCTTGTAAAAGCATGTAAAAAAGGCAAGTAGAAAAAATAGGGGCCACCTTTGGTGGGAAGGTAACAGCATTCTGTTTGCCTATGGCATTTAGTTATGCCGGCCATATGACCATGGAGATATCTTTGGACAGCGCTGACTCTTCGACTTTGAAATGGAGATGAGCACCACCACCTAGAGTTGAGAATGACTAGCACATATGTAAGAGGGGAAACTTTACCTTTACCTGGAGAGGCATTCCTGGAATAACTTGATCACATGCAATGAAGGGCCATGAAGAGTTTATAGGTGGCAACCAGCACATTGAATTGTACCCAGAAGCCCACTTGAAGTGCAGCTCATGGAGCAATAGAAAAAGATGTGTGTATTGTGTATTGTGACATGACAAAAAAATTGCTTTGTGACTGGCCATGTCTATCTATAGTAAATAGGCAATTGTCCCACGGAAGCCATTGATATCACAGGCTCTGTAAATTCTCCAATCCCCAAAGATTAGTTCTTCATGGGCTGAATGCATTTTTGACCCATTTTGGAAGTCCTCTTTCAACTTCTCCAAAATAGCATTTAGCACTAGCCCTTAGACTTAAATACCACTTCATAGTGCTTTTACAGCCCTTTCTAAAGAAGTTTTCAGAGTCAGCATATTTCCCCCAATGATCCGTCCTCATTTTACCCACCTTGGAAGGCTGGAAGGCTGAGTCAACCTGGATCTGGTCTGCATCTATGAAGCAGGCACAAATAAATCCAAAGATCACAGAAAGGTTGAGGAAAGTGTAGAAAGTTAGCACCCACCTCTCTCCTAGAAAATGAAATATTTTAGGAAATATTTGCAGAATATTTCCCTCTAAAAGGGAGGAAGAAACTCATCCCCCCCACCTTTGTCAATGAGCCATTAAAAGGCCTGAACCAGTCTATTCTACATAACAAAGATCTTCCCCCTTCAGCTCCAGGGTGATGGGATTAAGGCATGGGCCTCAGGACATGATAGTATAAGCCCTTTACCCATCTCACCACATGGCACCTGGGAAGATTACATCATCACCCAGCAAGTCAAGCAAGCCTGGGAGACAGCCTATCGAGTTGCGCCTGCATAGCCCCATGGGAGTCTGACAACCAATCAGAATACAAGGTCAAGATCAAAGACCAGAGAGGGCAAAAAAACCCAGGGACTTTCAGCATCTCTGCCCTTTTTTTCTTCTGCAACATCTTTGAGGCATATGATCCCCCTTTTTCCCCCAGGACCTCAAGCCATGGGATCCTGTCCACCATTAAACCATCTTTCCAAGCAGCCTCCATGTTTCCAGTGTCTTTTTCCCCACTTGGAACTGAACCCATTTCCAACAACGGAAATCCAGGAGTCGAATATGCTCAGATTTAAAAAATAATAATCCTTTGAGCTCGAAGAGGCCTGACAGTACGCTTCCAACATATTGATTTATCCTAAGGATAATTCTAGGCAGATTTGCATATTATGGCATTTTCAAAGTGGAAAATCAGATTACACTCCTGGGCATGACAAAAAGTCCTTACAGTATTTGTTTCAATGACGTCTCTCAAAGCATGGAGCCAACCTCAGGAGCCAATCAAAATCTTTTAAGTATCGGGTCGGATTTCGGATTTTTTTATCCTGCAGGTAAAAATCTCGGCCTGCCTTGATCTTTCTGGTATTTTGAGGTCTCAAAGTTTCACTATTTTGCCCTCCGTAGTTTTTGGGCCCATGATAAAGAGGGAGGGGGAAGGACGAAGGCATCATAATTGCTATTCCGCGTGAAGGACAGTATTTCTCTCGGACGCCGGTGCGATTCTCAACCAAGGGGCGGGCGCCCCCTATCGGGCAAGCCGAGCCGCCGCTGTTCGCGTCAACTTACTCCGTGAACTTGGCATTGAGCCAGCTAGATTCTCTCCGCGGCCTTAGGAAGGCAGGCATCCTTCGGAAAAAGCCCCGCCAGCTCTTCCGTTGGCCGGGATTAAAAAAAACAAAACAACTACCTATAAAGGAGCGAAGCAACGAGCCTAAGTCTCGCCCCGACAATGTCTAGATGGTCTCGAAAGGACGCTGCCCACTACCTACAGCAAAGAGGAGCGTGAGAACGAGGCTCCCGCGGACAAGACCATCCTTCCCGAATCTGGGCGCATCCTTCGGCGCTCTCGCACAGGCGGGGAGGAAGCGGGCATTACTTTCTACGCCGGTCCGGTCCTCGGGCAGGGGATGTAGGAGGAGGAGGAACGGCGTCCCGATGCTGAAAGGTTGACTCCGGGACTCAGCGAAGCCGCGGGGCAACGTCTGTTTGTTCCCCTCGGAGGGGCCCGGAGGAGGGAGAGACAGAGAGAGAGAGATCTGAGAGAGAGATCGGCGCGTCCGATGGAGCTCTCCGCAGCCGCCCCGGCACTTCGCCGCGCTTCCATCGCCCGGCCATCCCTCACGCGCTGCGCAGCCTGAATCATGAGGCGTCCCTTGTCTTCTGCCGGGCTGCGCCAGAGAGAGAAAGCCAGGCGGGCGAGAGGGGGAAACCTCCCGCTCCCTTGACCGAAAGGCTGCTGCTGGTTCTGCTGTTGCTACTACTACTGCTACCTGCTGCCTCTCCTCGCGCTCTGCTAACCGCCCCGGCGGTTATTCTTGCCGGCTGCGGCGCCTTCTTTCCCCCCCCCCTCTCCCCAACCCCCGCCCCTATTTCCCCATGCTGAGGGGCTCCCTCGCTCTCCCCTCTCGCTTCGTAGCAGGTGCCTCTCCTTCGCTGTGGTGGCTGAAGCTCGGAGTTGATCCGACCGGGTCGAAGCGCCTCATCTTCGCCTTCCTGCGCCCAGACGCTCCGGGAGGCAGCCTCGCGACGGGTGTATGTGCGGCGCGTGCTCCTCCTCGCCGCCTCGGAGTCCTTCTTTTTTTTTTTTAAAGCCTTAAAGTTTTTTTTTTACCTCAGCTTATTCCTACGGCAGGGGCTCTCCTCCTCCTCTCCCCCCCCCCCTTCCCAGACAGACCCACATTTCTAAGGCAGCCAATACCGGGCTTGGCATCGGAGAGGGCTGACTCGTCGGTGGCCGAAGCGGCGCCACTTCCCCCCCCCCCCGCCCCGCTTCTCCCCTTTTCCCTCTCCTCGGAATTCTTCCTCTCGGGGAAGCTCCGGAGCTCCTTTGCCCGAAGCCGGGAAGCTACGAACCGAAGATGAAGGGCGCCGGAGACGGCGTTTAGGCTCTCCTGAGAGGCGAAGCCGCCTGTGGAACGGGGGACCTCGGCCGCTGGGCGAGGGAAACCAGCAACCGCTGCTTGGGGCGACGGTTCTGTGGAGGCGGCTAAATTTGGAGAGGTAAGTGAACCCCCCCCCCACCTCCTCCTTCCGCCTCCGCCGTTTCTCTTTCAGGTGAAGGAGCGAGATGCCTCGCTAAGCTTTGGCGGCTTCCTCTTTCGCTTCGTGCTTGGAATTGGTGTTTTCTGGCATTTTGAGGGGGGGGGGGCGCCGCCTAAAAGTTGGAAGGGGTGAGCTTCGTTCGGGTCCCACTTCGGCTTTCTTGTCCTTTTGCTGGCATGTCAAATGCCACAATGCAAAATAGAGTTGGGGTTGTTGTTGTTTTTTGTTTGCTCCCCAAGCGTCTGAGGCGCTTGGCTGAAAAATGCACCTGAAGGTCATCTAGTCCAACCCCTGCCAAAGCCGACCCCAGCCTACTAAGACAGATTCTTTGATGTTGCCAAATGAGCCCGGTTCTGTAATAATTTTGAGTTTGGGGAGGGAAGGGGCTGGAGTTACTAAAGAGAAAGTAAGGATGAAAGAAAGGATGCTGTTGGCAACCAGAATCCTGGCAAATCGTTTTGTTTTCTTCCCGCTGCTACTTTGCCCTGACAAAACTTTCTGTCCCCTTTTCTGCCTTTGTGAGGATGGCTGTTCTGTAGTAAAATGACAGCTTTGCTTTTTAAGTGTTGCCTGCTTTGATGACATGTTTCCCATCTCCCAGGCCGCTGTTGAACATCTAATGCAGGCAGCGTAGACACATCACCATGAGATAAAAAGATGGAATCATTTCCTTAGTTTGCTCTCTAAGAGACGTACTTGTTTAGTGTTAATCCTATCTATGCATGATTTTTGTTTTTGAAAAAGGAACAGGAAGGTGATAGGAGAGAGGGTTGAGTTTTTGGATAAAGCGAAAGGGTCCCAGGAAATCTAAAGTAACCTATGTTGCTACTAAAACAAATCACAGGGAGAGTACTACACTGTATAAGTCAAATTCTGCTTCTGGAACATGCTATTATGCCATGGCCTAATAGCAGAGAGAATATTAATATCTGCATAAGGTAATTAGCCAGATAAATGAACCAGCTAATGTTCTGTTCTTCTAGTACTTCAAGCAGTAGAGAGGCTGCTGTTACATTTTATTTCTGAAATTATATGTGGATGTAGGGTAATGCTCGCCTTATTTGCCCATTGCCCCACAGGTGGCATTTCTATTTGGATATCTGGGCACTATGAAAAAATAAGAGGGACTAGTTGCTTTTGGCTCTAGTCTTGTTTTAACTATGGGAGGATGAGCAAGAAGTGGAGGCTTCTCTGGTAAAAGCGTTTATTATTCTGGAATGACAATACTACCAGCACAAAACCTTATTTTCTTGTTTTTGGAACCTCACACAGACGCTGTGACAGTTACTGGGGTTTGTGCGTATTATTTCTTGTTTTTTTGGTCTTTGAATTGTGAGCCTTTGGGTTGATGAAGCTTACGGACAAAATGCATAATTAGGGTTCTTCTCTGAGCAGCTTAGTACATCATTAAAATATGGATGAGGAGAGCAGGGTTCTAGTTGACTCAAACTGTAGTAAAATAATAGGTAATTTTGCTCTGAAATAGGAAGTTGTTTCTCAAATAAGTTAGAAGTTTTCATGAAAGCTCTATGTTACCTGGACCAAAAGATTTTATACCTGAACACGTAGTTCAGGACATGTTTAATCAAAAAATAAATTCCAAGGATTTTAATGAGACTCATGTCCAAATAGTCATAGTATCTTGTTTTGTTTGTTTTTTAATAGTGTGAATTTTTTTAACATTTGCTTTCTTTATCTTAGAACAGCCAGTCTGTTGATGTTTATTTAGAAGTAAAATAAACAAAAATCGACTGACTTAAAAACCATTTAGTGTCACAAGAAGTAAATGAAGAAACTAGTTTTATAGAAGCCCCATGGTATTTTTTCTTTTCCTAAAGAACCACCCCTCCCCCATCTATTATAAATTATTAATTTTACTTTTGTATGAAAATGTGGAATATGGGAAAATAGATATAATTACAGTGAAACTGATGGAATGAATGGAACTTACATTTTATAAATGCAAATATGAATTCATAGTACTATGTTCCAGTACTATTAATTGGGTGATACGTTTATGATCAGGCAACTAGTCTAAAAACTTATTTTGCTTATATGTACTTAGAAGTATGTTTGAGTTCAATAATACTTAGCACATGTAAGAGAGTGTGGCAGCTTTATTTGCATCCTATTTTAAGGTCAATAAAAAGTAATGGTAAATAACTAGCCTACTACTAATTAATAACAACATACTAATTAGTTGTAGTAATTGAAGTGGTAATATTCAGTAATATGACAGTGAGAAGGCTAATTGATAACATCTAGTAAGGGACTCATCCAACTCTTCCAACATTTTTATTTGGCATTGGTAATAGTAAGATATGTGTTGAATGTCATTAATACTGGATTTAGGTCTTAATATTATTTTACTTGACATTAAATGCACTTAATAGAGATTTGGAGGAAAGCATGAGAAAAGTCTAGAATAGAATGGAGTGAAACAAAACATATATTGAGAAAATATTGTTTAAAAGATTGTAGTACATGTGGAAAATAAATCTATCATTTTGGTTTATATTGGAAATTCTACAAGCCACCCTCTTGAAAGTATGTGATTGATGTGATTGATACATTACTTCAATTAAATGCATAGATTCACAAGTGCTTAAAATGTCAACATGGCCTGATATCTAAATTTCTTGTAACTCTGATATCTTATATACTGTATTTCTTGTTTTCTTTCCAAAAAATAGTTCCTTTCTCAATAAACTTTTCTCTACTTATTTTTAAAGTTTCAAATGAACATCTTTGTTAGTACAAGGGAAGAACTTTTGAAAAGTAAAAATAAATATTGTTATTTGTACAACTTAATACAGGTAGTCCTCGATTTACAACTATTCATTTAGTGACTTTTTGAAGTTACAACGGCACTGAAAAAAGTGACATGACCATTTTTCATAATTATGACCATTGCAGCATCCTCATGGTCATGTGATTGACATTCAGATGCTTGACAACTGGTTCATATTTATGATGGTTGCAATGTCCTGCGATCATGTGATCACCTTTTGTGACCTTCTGACAAGCAAAGTCAACGGGGAAGCCAGATTCATTTAACCACGGTGTTACCAATTTAACAACTGTAGTGATTCACTGAACAAATGTGGCAAGAAAAGTGGTAAAATGGGGCAAAACTCACTTAACAAATTTCACACTTAGCAACATAAATCTTGGGCTCAAATATGGTCGTAAATTAAGGACTACCTGTATTCAATTCATGCATTGGAAATGGCTGCTGAAAGAACTACATATTATTTTTCTTTCTATATATCAAAATCATCTGGAGTTACGGAAATGGCAAATGCATCATTTAAAGCACTTTCAAATGTTAACGGACATATATACAGCAATGCTATTCGGATTAACTTGGTACATCATTGCTCAGAACTATTGATGGGCTGTTGTGCAGATTCCCAGGAGGGAGGGAATACATACCAGAGGAGCAAAAGACATTGCAGTTTATAGAGTTGGGATGATTTCTCTCCAGTAGTTCCTAGAGCAGTGATGGCGAACCTATGGCATGGGTGCCACAGGTGGCACGCGGAACCATTTCTTAGGGCACGCGAGGCGTTGCCCTGTCAGCTCCAGCGCGCATGTGTGCACTGGCCAGCTGATTTAGGCCTTCTTTTAAGGCCGTTTTTCGCCCTCTGGAGGCTTCAGGGAAGCTCCTGAAGCCTGCGGAGGTGGGAGGGAGGCTGTTTTCATCCTCCCCAGGCTCCTAGAAAGCCTCTGGAGCCTGGGGAGTGGTGTGATAACTTTCACGCCGTTATCAGGCGGGCCGGCCCACGGATAAGGGAGAAAAGAACACGACACCAGATCTTCTCTGAACGGAATGGGACTGCGCAACGGACAAAGGTCCGCAGGCCTTTTTATTAACTTTATCAGAAGGCAGGGTTAAGCATACATCGTCATATGTAAACAATACATAAATCATGACCATAAAAGAAAATTCACACAGTAGAATAGGAGTCACATGCTCTTTGTTGATAGTTAGCACGTTGCAAGAAGGTGGGAACTTTTCTCCAAGGTGTCAGGTGTCAGAGGGTATGACTAGTGACTTTTCATGCTAGCTTCCTTGTTTATGTCCAACTGGTCAGAACCAGTCTACACTAACAGAAATGCTTAGCACGTGATGCAGTGTCATAATGTAACAGGGGAGGGCAAAAAAAGCATGCCAAAAGCAGGGGGTCATGCACATAGCATTATGGGTGTGGCACACCCACGCACAACCCCCCTGCGCTCCCCCTGCTTTTGGCACGCGAGCCAAAAAAGGTTAGCCATCACTGTCCTAGAGTATATGTTTTTGGTGTAAGTAACCTGCTTTAGTTTGGCAAGATTGATGCCAGGCTCCAAAAACCAAGAAGGACACATTGATACTCTTCTAAGCACTTCCCTTTATTGTTTCTCACCCATAAAACGAAATCTTGCCGAACTAAAGCAAACTGCTTACATACAACATATACTCTGGGAACTGCTCAGGAGGAGCTATCTTAACTCTCTTTCTCCCACACTGTCTTTTGCCACTCTGGAATGGGCTCACTTTCCTTGGAATTCAGACAACATTCCATTACAAAAGTACATTGTTGGACTATATTCCAGTTGAAGCTACTATTTCAGAATGGACTTCAATTCTATTTCTTGTCATGTCTATAGCAGTTTTTCTGCAAGGAAGAAAAATATGATGAGATGATAGACAGTACTAGAGGAAGACTAATACCACAAGAGCTCTTTATTCATTAACTCAATGCTAAGCTGTGTCTATTGCATAATTAATGTATCATTACCTATATATGTGAGTTTGTGTGGTCTTTGAGGACTTTAATGTAGTGATCTACTTAGATGGGGAGCTTGTGACTACAGTAGTTTTTGGATACAGCTTCTGCTATCCTACAGCACCGGCCACACTGGCTGGTTATTGGAAATTGCAGTTTAAACATTCTGCAGGATTCAGCGCCTCACGGCTACTTTACAGCTCACTCTCCTTCAGCGTTTTAAACAGAAGTATATGATCACTAATATTGACTTAGGTGTTTAAGAAATTGTTTTAGGGCAATCTATTTTGAAGTGGCTTTTCCTCTTATAATAGTTTTCTGAGAGTCCCATAGGAAGGAACAATAAGCTAAATGTAATGAGTTTCAAGTTTTATCTATTTTGCAGGTTCTTAATAAGAGCAAAATATTAGCAGGAATTGGAACATTCTGTATTTTTGCTCGTTTGGCAATTTAATAAACCTAAATCTGTTCCCAAGGTGTACATTTCTTTGCCCTTCTGTTGAGTAAGGAGTTACCCATGTACAGATCCTCTGATAATATGGGGAAAAATAACATATTGTATACTTCTCAGTACATGTGTGTTTGCTAAAAGACTTGAGAAGTGTGGTGCTTGCTCTCATTTTCACAAAGTATGAAAAAAGAAGAAACAATTGATATAATTCCTACAGCAACACACATTAACAGAGGGTATCACTTCTCAACATAGCTGATGACTCAATGAATTGGTGGTAACGATCCACAAATAACATCTGGCAGGTAGTTAAAAATATCTTATAAAATGGAACCTGAAAACTAAGGAAGCCTGGAGCAAAAGGTATAGTAATATCTTTGCTCACAAGAGGGTCTTAACTTCTTCCAACAACCAAAAACTGTAAGAAAAAACAATCCAGCAAGATCTATAAGAGATAAATTAAAATGTATGGATCTCAAATGTCTCTTATAGCATTTTAGCTAGTTTCAAATTATTTTGGCTAAGGCCTGATGTGATCCAGTGATTCACTATCACAATAACTGCATACTGAGCACACAAGACTATATGCTGTTATTCTTCTTTAGTAACTTTTGTTGATTTTGTACATGCTTCTAAGTTGTATTTATATGAAATGTTCCATGTAAAGTAGTTATTTACCCAAAGCTACTATTTGGCTTGCTTACTCTTTAAAAGTGTGCTATACAAAAACTTGTAACAAAAAAAAAAATCTAAGCAGGTGATCGAAAGTTAATTAAAAAGATTTATGAAATGTATACATAGCTTGCTGTTTCATGTATGACATAATATTATAAATCTTTTGGGAGGGGGAGCTGTTTTGCCAAAGACTGCAACCAAATTTTGAGCAAAACAAATTCCTCAGTTTCAGATTTAGCTAAATAAGAAGAGAAAAACTTGCTTATTGCTACTTTATAGAAACACGGTTGGAGATAGAATGTTTCTTAAGCTCAGTATCCTAATTTATGGATTTCAAATGAAGACTTCCTTCTACAAAGATTTTTAGGTGGTAACAAAGCATGTACAGATTGCAAGAAGAAGGATAATCTTTCTGTTTTTGTTAAAAGTTCCCAAAGGTGCTTTTTTTTTTCTTCAAAAGGCAACCAAACTGTTTTTTTACTTGAGGAAGAAGAAGAAAATGTTTCGCTTCTCATCTTTTACCTCTCTTTATCCAAAATGTGGAATTTTTTTTCTTAAAAGGCAACTGGACTGTTTTTTCCTTGAGGAAGAAGTTCCTTGTTTAAAAAAGGGGCAAACCAACTTCTTAAGAACTACCATACTTTAAAAGGCTAGTGTAAATACATATGTTGTGGTGGACATGGAAATACCAGCTATTTTATCTTGTCTAGTATTTACAGCATGGTAGGCTTGCAGCTAGTTCCTAACTCCTATTTTGCCTGCTAAGAGGACAAAAGAAACTGATGTAGAAAGCCATTTTTGTGTGTATATATAATTGTGACTTTTTTGAGAAGAACTGCCAATTAATAGGAGAGGTAATGGAATTGTGAGTAGAAGAATGTGGACTCTTCTTACATTATGAATTTAATATTCATAGTCTGTCAGATGTATGAGAAACAGAAAGACTTTACTGGAATGGTTTGTATAGATTTGGGTGTAGTTTTAGTCCCAGTTGTTTTTTGGCCAGTAATATTGGATCAGGTATGTATTTGATAAAATAAGAGAATAGTTTGGAGGCCTGTTGAAGAAAGTAAAAAAACAGCTTTCTTAGTATTTATTAATCATTACATTTCAGTATTGAAGAAGGCAATGAAAGTTCATTAATAAAATATTAACAAATGTATTCATAATTTTGCATATGGCTATTTTCAATTAGAAATGTGTGTCTAGGGATAGAATATTTTTAACTCTTTCTGAAAGTGTTAAAATTTGCTCGGGACAATGCTACAGGGTATTGCATGTCAAAACAACTAGACAGGTTTTTTTCGCTTGTGAAATCACTCTGCTGAACACCCAATTCCCATAGTACTGCCTTATGTCTAAATATATTTATCCATAATATGGCTTGTATTACTATTATCCTTTTCATCTTTTCTATTACCTTCTCTTATTGGTATCATTATTATGATTATGATTATTTTTTTGTTTTGTACCGGTATGTATATTGAGAGCACAAGACCAATTCCTTGTGTGTCCAATCACACTTGGCCAATAAAGAATTCTGTTCTGTTTTGCTCTGCTCTGCTCTGCTCGGATCCATTCCATTCCATTCCATTCCATTCCATTTCATTCCATTACTACAGCTTTTAGCCAACTATGCTGGGGAAAACTGTAGTACTAAATCATAACGTAGAATAAAATAGTACTAAGTCATGATGTAAAATAAAATTTCTAATGCGGCTGCTATATATTGCTGCAGTGGGATCCTGAGAAATAGGAGAGGTTGCTGTAAAATTATTTCTGTTTCTAAATAATGTTAAAAACTCTTTTGCATATCCTACATGAGTACAAGACTCATCTCATTAAAAATGTCTACACAGAATGTTACATTCCAAGAAGCTGCAAGTCTGCCTTTTCCAACAAGCATAAACAACATGAACAATACAGTTCTTGCTTTGCATGGGTAATAGCATCATGGCTAATCCTCTTGAGTTGCAATGACATGTTTTGGGGTTTGGGTGTTGGCAGGAGGGAGTATGGAGGGGAGTTTGGAAGAGGGTTGGGACTGGAAATTGCCCCTTTCCTGCTTTCTCCCAACTTTCTTTCCTGCTTTATCTTATTGCTGGCCAGAGTTCACTGGGCCTATCAGGTGTTGCCATGATGCTACAATGAGAACTGTACTGCACCTGTTTGAAACTCCAGCCTATAGGGTCCTGTGGACCAGGAGAGCATGAGAGTAGATTAGATTTCAGTGCATCCTTCCCCACCTTTCCTGACTTTTGGGTGTGGACAAAGTCATTGAGTATTGGCAAAAATTCACACATCAACAGTTCATTAGTAGAGTAGTATTTGTACTTGGCATTCTGTAATAGTTCCCATTTATGACACATAATAGGTTCCAGCTTAAAATGGATTCTTGGAACTACCTGATTGAGCATGAAAACCTTTGGCATGCACATGCACACTGGCAGCTGAGTTAAATATCAGCATTTGTTCTGTCTGATGTACAGAATAATTCATTAGCTTTTACTGCCAGCACAAAAGCTTTTACTGCCAGCAGCCGCGCGGGTAATTACGGGAGCCACCAGAAGCTCCCATATAACACCAATCCTGCGCGAGCTGCATTGGCTTCCTGTGGTCTTTCGGGCGCGCTTCAAGGTTCTGACGACCATCTTTAAAGCGCTCCATGGCTCGGGGCCTAGTTATATGCGAGACCGTCTCCTGCCCCATACATCCCTTAGACCGATCCGCTCCCACAGAGAGGGCCTTCTCGGGGTGCCGTCGGCCGGACAGTGCCGACTGGCGACGCCCAGGGGAAGGGCCTTCTCTGTGGCGGGCCCTGCCCTTTGGAACGACCTACCCCCTGAACTCCGGACCATCACCGACCTCTGCCTCTTCCGCAAATGTTTAAAGACATATTTTTTCCATCAAGCCGGCCTAGCCTAACCTCCCATGGGGACTTTTAGAAAAGTTTTAAATTGGGTTTTTAATAATTGGTTTTTAGCACAGGATTGGGGATTATTTAATATATATTTTAAATTATTTGTCTATCTTCTATTGTGTATGTTTTTTAAATTTCCTGTGCGCCGCCCTGGGTCCTCTGTGGAGAAGGGCGGGATATAAATGTAATAAAATGAAAAAATGAAATGAAAAAACATATTCTCCTCTTTTTGGGTGAAGATAATAATGTAAAATCAATTATTTCACCAAAATGTAGACTTGCAAATGTACTCCAGATTTTAGAGTCCTTGTAGAAGAGAATATATGTAGCTCAGAGCTGAACTGTTGAGTGCTTGGTATTCTTTGAGCTTGGTTGTTTGCTTGCAGACGTCTCATTACCCAACTAAGTGACATAATCAGTGTGAGAAAATATGAGACTTGCTACTTCTTAATATACAGTTAGCTTGCTCTGATAGTTTTGGTGGGTGTGTGGTTTCCTCCTTGGAAGTTTCGTGATTAAGCTGTTGTTTTCTATTTGATTGTTTGCTTGTGATCCCTACTTACCTGGCTGCTGGAGAGGATGTGTTTTTTTTTGTCCTCTTTGCTTTTTTATTATTTCATTTGAATGGTGGGTAAGTGTGCTTTATTTCTCCGTGTCTATCGATGGCTCATTTGTCTGAATGCCAGGTTTCCAGGAATTCCTTAGAGTTTTCAGATTTTAGCTTGGTCTCAGATACTTTCTGAATTGAAACTGGGTTGAGTCTGTCCATGTGTGGTGAGATTAAGGAATTTTCATTGTATATTCTGACTATTAATTGCTATTCGTGGATGTTCTTTGCTAGTCTTCTGCCTGTGTGTCCTACATAGTGGATGTTACAGTACTTACACTATGCATTGCAGATAAATCCAAAAGTAGTTAGTATTTTCCTTACATATTTTTTAAATCTTTCTTTTACATATACATTTAAATTGCTGAAAACTTCTGAATGACTATGACTTTTCTTGCCACAGTTGTTAAGTGAATCACTGCAGTTAAGCTAGTAACATAATTGTTAAGCAAATCTGGCTTTCCCGTTTACTTTGCTTGTCATAAAGTTGCAAAAGGTGATCACATGACTCAGGGACAGTGAAACCGTCATAAATATGAGTTAGTTGCCAAGCATCTAAATTTTGGTCATGTGACTGTGGGGATGCTGCAACGGTCGTAAGTGTAAAAAACTTTTTCATGAGGTTTTCATGAGGTTTTAATTTTGAATGGTCACAAATGAACCTTTGAAATCTAGGATTTTCAGTAGGGTATCCAGATTATGAAATCTGCTGTTATTAATATATTATAGAGGAACAATATTGAAAAGGATTATTTAAATTATCAAGTCAATATATTGCCTTAAATTATGAATTCAAAGTTGAAAATACCCAATAATTGGATATCTAATTTCCACTTGTTGTTAGACCTGATGGAGTCTCCATCAAGTGAAGGGGAGTTTAACCATTTCTCTGGGTGATTGGTTCCACTGTTGAGCTATTTGGATTCTGTTATGATCCTTTATCTCTTGGATCAGTTTTCCTGCAACTTAAATCCATGTAATACAGAGAGAGATATTAAGAAATTGCTTTGATTTTCATCTGTATGATGTATTTTCAGGTATCTGGAAATATTACCACGTGTTATCTGTCTTCTCTCTCCAAGGCTAAATACTTCTTATTCTTTCAATCTTTTTTCATTGGCCTGATCTTACACCATTTTCACACAGACTTCTATAGAATGAGGTGAGCTCTTACATCCAATGATTTGGAAACTATAGTTGATACAGATTAAAATTCAGTTTGCCTTGCATCTATGTATGTATGCCTTGCATGTATTCCTGTACTGGTACATACAAGTAGTACAAATGTACTACTATAGTACATTTGATTTCTGTTCACTAAATGAGATTTGCATTAATTTTATTTTGGTACCCTATTAATAGTGCTTTGAAATTTACTTATTTCTTTTAAGGAACTATCAAATGTATCTTCTTATTGAAAACCATTTTTCCAATGTTGTCATTCACCTACTCATCAGTAGGTGCCTCAGTAGTCAAGATGCTGGGCTTGTCATCTGGAAAGCCAGCAGCCCAGTTTCAAGATCTGAGCTCCACGCGATGGAGTGAGCTCCCATCCTTGCTAGAGATCCTGCCAACCTAGCAGCTCAAAAGCATTCAAATGCAAGTAGATAAATAGGTACCACTTCAATGGGAAGGCAACAGCACTCCATGACATCATGCTGGCCACATGACTGCAGAAATGTCTTCGGACAGTGCTGGCTCAATAGCTTTGAAACGGAGATGAGCACTACCCCCTATAATTGGCAATGACTAGCCGAATAAAATCTGCAGGGACTCTTTTACTTTCATAAAAGCACTGAATATTGCAGAGTCTAGAACTAAAACATATGGCATTCTGCTTCAATAAACCTCCCACCAGAAACAGTTCATGACTGTTCTTTGAATATGAACTTTGGGCTAGCTGTGCGTCAACTTGATTGGCATGACATCCAATCTATTTGTATTAACTTTCCATTTGTGAAAAGCAAGGTGTACTTGAAAGAAGTCTACTAATAAAACCACAAGTATATAAATAATATTGAACACGTCAGACTCAAGTTTATTCATAATGCTTCCATAAAGTGCATTAATATAATATCAAACCTATATTATGACAAGTATGATCTTGCCAACAAGACAAAATTTAATGCTATGTTATCATCATGAACACAGAGAAGGAAAATCATAGTATAAACTAAACGTTTTTAAGACAATTACTATATTTTTACAAAAAGACACCAAGGGAGTTTCAGAGAATGTATTCAAAGGATAAATTTCAAAGAATGTATTGAAAATTATAGGCTTATTCAATTTGTTTAACATATATGCACAAATTTCACAGCAGAATGTATTCACCGATAAGGAAGCAAAAAAATTGTGAACTCTGCCATTCATGATGAGATGTTAAAGTTAATTTGCAAAAAGTCTACATATAGTATCATCCTGACGTTTCTATGTGTCAGCTTTGATTTTATACGTATTACAATGGCCACTGATTCTTTTACATGAATGAACAACTTTATGGTATTGAGTATAATAATACTAGATTATAATTATAATAATATAGTGTAGTAATATGAAATGAAACTGGAATTAATAAAAGTCATGTAGTTATTGATCAATTCTAATTTTCCTCCTACTTATATTTCATGCCATTTACAGTACTATTGGAGTTTGCTGAGCTAATGCATAGTTGTATGGTCAATTGCAACTAATATTCTGTCTTCTATTTTATATGAAATTGGAATTAACTATGTATATCCTCTAAATATGAACATTTGATGAATGTCTTTTTTAAAAATTGAAGTAAGTTGTGGATGGTTCCATTCATCCCCTTAAAAAGTTGTGAATACTGAAGATTCATACATGAGCAATGGTTAATTTAAATCAGAGTATATGACGGAATGTAGTAAGGATTCCCAGATGGAAGGGCGTGCATCTCAGAGAAGGAAGAGGAAACTCAGTCCAGATTATATGGTTGAGAGAAAGAGGTGAACTCCCTAATACTTCACAGAATATATTGTAGATAATAGAGTGGTTACTTTGACAAGATTCTGTCTACAGGTGTGAAACCATAAAGAGTTCAGCTTGGAAGAATCACTATATGTCCTTCTTGGTTTTGAACCTACCATTGCATATTATTTTTTACAAACATACTAATAGAAAATGTTATTGATTCTATATGTTATGTTAAAATAAGTGTGGATTTTCTACCAATTGTATATTCTCTAGATAATTATTCTGTGGAATGTGCCACAGGAATGGAAGGAGCATGTTATATAGTCTTTCTGAAGATGATCAATAGGTTCTTGACAGTGTTGTGGGTAGCAAACAGTCTACATGTGGTCTTTACATTGACAATAATTATACACACCACAATGTAAAATCACTGCTACCAATATTTTAGCTGGTGTTGGCCTTCGTACTCATTGAGTATGAGTCTTCTTAAGAAACCTAGAATGCTTAGTTTAAGCATAGCATATGTGCAGATCCAAGAAGTATGGTCTTATTATATAGAGTAATTGAGAGAAAGTTTTGTCAAAGCATGGATTTTATAAGTGCCATCTAGGATCTTTGGGTTTGGCATCCGGTTTACTGATAACTACTGGGAACACCAGTGTTTCCACTGTCCAATTGCATTACACAACCCAGGGAGATACTTTGATCATTAAATATCTTGAATTAAAATGGTTCAAAAGAACTAGTATTGTTCTACTTGTCTCATGCAGTTTTTAGCATAGGTTATGCATTAAAATGTTCAAAGCAGTGTCCCTCTCAAGCTATATTTGAAAGCCTGATTGAAGTGGGCTCTTACATTTACTGTCATTCAAAAACAACTGAGGGAATAAACAACTTTAGCCAAAAATTGGCTAAAGTATTAGACTGACCTATTGTTACAAAGAATATTCCAGGTCAAAAGAGAACTTTTGTAGAGTTCTGCCTATTTTAAGAAGGGACAATGTCCCATCAAGAAGGATGGATTTTCTAACTTATGGTATCAGTCCTGTACTAGCTGATCACCGACACAGGGGGAAAAAAATAAAGAAGTGGTAATTCTAATTTCTCTGCTCTGTTGACACTGAGATTTTGAAGGTTTAAAACAAAATCAAGATAATAGGAAAACTCACCAAAGTTACATTCCTGTAACATCCCTGAAACATTGAAGTTATATACTTGGACTTTCAATCAACATTATCCAGCAAAAATGATAACTTACTAACATTTTGATTTTTTGCCTCCAATATATTGTGAAAGCAAACAGTAAAACACTAGCCCCATGATGGCGAACTTATGGCACGGGTGCCACAGGCGGCACACAGAACCCTCTCTGCAGGCATACAAGCTGTCGTCCCAGCTCAGCTTCAAAATGCATGCGCTTTGCCTTCCACCAGCCAAACTGATTTTCAGGTCTCTGCTGTGCATGCATGGGAAGCAGGACACCTGTGAGAGACACATGCACATATGCAGGGGTTGCATGTGGGTGGTCAGACACACATGAGTGGAGTTACATGCACATGTATAGGGGGCGGGATGCATGTGGGGTGGTCACATGTGCATGCATGGGTGGTCACATGTGCATGTGCGGGGGCAGTGGGAGCACAGTCACATGCGTGGGGTGGAGTGCACTCGGGGGGTCGGGTGCCCATGCATCAATGGTGGGTTTCAAAATATTTTAGAACCTCTTCTGTAGGTGTGGCCTGCTTTGTGGGAGTGGCTTGGTGGCCATGTGACCAGGTGGGAGTGGCTTGGTGGCCATGTGACCGGATGGGAATGGCTTGGCAGTCATGTGACTGGGTAGGTGTGGCCATCTTGTAAAATATGAAACTCACTTAGCAATGCTCTTGCTTAGCAACCAAAATGTTGGCTCAGAAACTCTGGCATTTGAAGCACACAAGTCTTAAAACTGTCAAGTTACAAGAACCCTTGCACCCCTAACCCTTTAGAAAAAAAGAAAACCCCAGGGGTGTTCAAACTTGCCAGCTTTAAGACTTAATAATAATAATAATAATAATTTAATACTTATAGACCGCACCCTCTCCCCACAGGGACTCGGGGCGGTGCACAGGAAGAATAAAAACAATAACTATATACAACATTTCATATTAAAAATAGATTAAACAGTACCTGTGCTAAAATACCCGTTAAACTAACTAAACTAAAAATTCCCCAATAAACCCAAAAACAGAGGAATAACTATCCCAGGCCGGCAAGGCAGAAGAAGTGTGTTTTTAGTTTAAGACGGAAGGAGCGGAGGTCCGTGGTGGTCCTAATGTCGGGGGGAGGTCGTTCCAGAGGGCTGGGCCCGCCACAGAGAGAGCCCTTCCCCTGGGTGTCGCCCGCTGACAGAGTCTAGTGGACGGCACCCGAAGAAGTCCCTCTCTGTGGGAGCGAATCGGCCGTGAGGATGTATGAAGCAGGATCCGATCCCGCAGATAGCTAGGTCCCGAGCCATGGAGCGCTTTAAAGATGATAATTAATACCTTGAAGCGCACCCGGAAGACAACAGGCAGCCAGTGCAGCTCGCGCAAGAGCGGTGTTACATGGGTATACCTTGTGGTACCCATAATTGCTCGCGCGGCTGCGTTCTGGACTAGCTGAAGTCTCCGGGTGCACCTCAAGGGAAGCCCCATGTAGAGAGAGTTACAATAGTCCAGTCGGGATGTCACGAGCGCGTGAGTGACTGTGCGAAGGGTGTCCCGATCCAATAGGGGACGCAATTGGCGAACCAGGCGAACCTGGTAAAACGCCCTCCTGGCCACGGCTGTCACTTGATCTTCCATGGACAGCCGGGTATCCAGGAGGACACCCAAATTGCGCGCCCCATCCACAGGGGCAAGATGTTCGCCCCCTATGGCCAGCGTTGGAGTGAGCTGGTTGAAACGGGCAGCCGGAAACCACAGCCACTCGGTCTTGGTCGGGTTGAGCCTGAGTCCGTTACTTCCCATCCAGATCCGCACGGCTTCCAGGCACTGGCACATCACCGCTACGGCATCATTGGGGTGGTTTGGGGTAGATATATACAGCTGAGTGTCGTCAGCGTAAAGATGGTACTCTACCCCAAAACCACGGATGATCTCACCCAGCGGCTTCATGTATACATTAAACAGGAGAGGCGAGAGGACCGACCCCTGAGGCACCCCGCATGTGAGGGGTCTCGGGGTTGACCTCTGCTCTCCTGCCAACACAAATTGCGATTGGCCAGAGAGGTAGGAGGAGAACCACCGCAAAACGGTGCCTCCCACCTCCAACCCCCCCAGCCGATGCAATAGGATACCATGGTCGATGGTATCGAAAGCCGCCGAGAGGTCTAATAGGACCAGGATGGAGGAACAACCCCTATCTCTGGCCCTCCAGAGATCATCCACCAATGCGACCAATGCCGTCTCGGTGCTATGCCCGGGCCGAAAGCCGGACTGGCGCGGGTCTAGATAATCAACTTCCTCCAGGTGACGGGGAAACTGTTGTGCCACCACACTCTCAACAACCTTCGCCAAAAAGGGAAGGTTGGAGACTGGACGATAGTTATTTAATAGAGCTGGATCCAAAGAGGGCTTCTTAACGAGGGGCCTCACCATCGCTTCTTTTAGGGAAGCAGGCAAGGAACCCTCACTTAAGGATGCGTTGACAACCTCTTGGAGCCAGTCTCGTGTCACCTCCCAGGATGCCATTACAAGCCAGGAGGGACACGGGTCCAATAAACATGTGGTGGCTCGCAGTCGCCCACGTAACCTGTCCATATCCTCGGAAGTAACGGAGTCAAACTCCTCCCAAACAAGATCTGTCTCGTGGCATCCCACTGGGCCATGAACGGGGGCTAACTCGTTCTGTATCTGAGCGATTTTCTCCTGCAGAAAAATCACAAATTCCTCTGCTCTACCCTGTAGTGGGGCTTCCCGCACCCTCTGTTGAAGGAGGGAGCGGGTCACCCTAAACAGGGCGGCAGGGCGGTTATCTGCGGATGCTATGAGAGTAGCACAATGATGACGTTTGGCTACTCTCAGCGCCACAATGTAAGTCCGTAAATGGGCTCTTACCTGTGTCCGGTCAGATTCAGAACAGGTAGACCTCCATCTTCCCTCTAGGCATCTCTTGCGGCGTTTCATCACCCGTAGCTCCTCGGTAAACCAAGGAGCCAGGGTGTTTCGGCGCCGCAAGAGAGGCCGCAAGGGCGCGACCCGATCCAAGGCTCCCGTGGTCGCAATATTCCATGCGGCCATGAGGTCCTCCATCGGGGCGCGGGTCAGGGGTACAGGAACTGGCCCAAGCGCCGTTTGGAACCCATCCGGGTCCATCAGGCGCCTGGGGCGGAACCAGATTGGTGACTCAGGTTCCGCCTCCCCGCGGAGGGGAGCAGCGGTCGGAAAGTCGAGCCGGAGAAGTGAGTGGTCTGACCACGACATATCCTGTGATGACTATATCCCCTATACCCAGATCACTCTTCCATTGGCCTGAGACAAAGATGAGATCCGGTGTATGTCCACCCTCGTGAGTGGGGCCTTGAATTAGTTGGGTCAGGTCCATGGCCGTCATGGAAGCCATGAACTCCCGAGCTACCTCGGATGATTCGCCCACCGATGGCAGATTAAAGTCCCCCATGACTAAAAGTCTGGGGGTCTCAACTGCCACCGTAGCGATCACCTCCAGGAGCTCGGGCAGGGCTGCTGCTACATAGCGGGGAGCCAGATATACAACCAGCAAGCCCAACTGCCTCCCTAGGCCCCACTTCACACAGAGGGACTCACAACCGGTGGTCTGTGGCACAATGGTCTCTCTCGGCTCAAGACCTTCCTTTACAATGACCGCTACCCCACCACCCCTACCTAGGGCCCGGGGCTGATGAAAAGCGCGGTAACCTGGTGGGCACATTTCAACGAGGGGGAGTCCTCCCTCGTGGCCCAACCAGGTCTCCGCAATTCCAGCCAGGTCCGGCTCCCCCTTTGACAGGAGGTCCCTGATGAGGGGGGCTTTGTTGACAACGGACCTGGCATTACAAAACATCAGCCGCAGGCCCTGGCTCTGTACTCCCTGACCACCTAGCTTGCGGGGGTTGGGGCACCCGACCGTTTTTAGCCAACGGCTGCGTGCCACCAACCGGGAGGATGCAACTTGTCTCCCCTCGGCCCTGCCTCTCCCCACGACCCTCTGGATCGGTATGCCCTCAAGTGGAACGACTTGTGTGTCCCCCCCCTATCGGCCTCCGCTTCCCTCTGTCGACTGCAAGCCTGGCCCTCTCTGTCTAATTGATTGTACCCTCCCCCCTCCCTGGTACCCCCTAAAATTGACAATAATTTACCCACTAAATACCCCCTTAGGCCGCGCTTCGCCCGCCTCTTCAGATTAATGAATCCTTCATCGAGGCGGGCCCTCGATAGAGTAGAGGGCCAAACCTGCGAGAGCGGGGACTCTCGCAGCCGTAATAGGTCTAGTTTGGAGTACATTAAAATAAGCATAAATAATTAAATAGTTCAATAAATAATTATAAACTTGTGGACTTCAACTCCCAGAATTCCTCCTCTCGCTCTTCATCTTGATAATGTGCGGACCGGCAGGGGGAGAGAGCTGGAACCGGTTCTAAATGGCACTGTAGATTTGTAGAACCTCTTCTATAGAACAGGTTAGAACTGGCAGGAACCCACCCCTGCCGTGCATGGAGGTAGGGCGCGCAGGCGCAGTTGTGTGCACATTACATTATGTCGGCATGCGACGACAAAAAGTTAGTCATCACTGGACTAGCCTATTTGGGGTGAATACAGTGAAGATGGAGAAATAGGCATGTTTGTTAATTTGGTATGTTTGTTTCTTTAATATTTGATTTGAGTTGCCTTGAGATTTTTTACCACTTATATTTAAGATTCAGTTGATTTCAACTTCATAGTAGACAGCTCTCCCTCTGAAAAAAAGTGGTAATATCTGGCACTTGGATGTTAACAATGGACATCAACACAAAAGGTGGGTGCTTCCCTACCCACATCCATTACGAACCTTTATCAAATAATTTTAATTTTTTAAAAATTATTCTACCCATTTAGGGATTTGTGTGGCTATGAATTTTAAGATGAATATATAGAGAGATTTGATCAGGATAATGGAGTTATACAGAACAAATTTAGATTGCAACTTCAGATGAACAGAGTATCTAATTAAGCATGTGCCATGCTGTATGCATAGGGCTTGATAAAATCTGGAATATATTCATAATTGGGTTAGACAGGGAATCCTGTGTTGTTTCAGACTGACTGAACACTTTTAGGATCAATAATGACATTTCCCAGAACAAGATTTATTTTATTTATTTTATTAAATTTATACCCCGCCCTTCTCCTTGGTAGGACGTAAGATGTTTTCCAGAATAGGGTAGAATATTGAGGTATGGACAGAACACCCATAAAATCTGACAGAATTTAGCCTATCCCAGGGGTCTGCAAAGTTGGCTCTTTTAAGACTGGTGGACTTCAACTCCCAGAATTCCCCAGCCAGCATAGCTGGCTGGGGAATTCTGGGAGTTGAAGTCCACCAGTCTTAAAAGAGCCAACTTTGCAGACCCCTGGCCTATCCAATGCAAAAACCTGCACTTAAGACAACATGTTGGATGAAACATCTTGACCAGACTCTCTCTTGTTTTTATTTTTTATTTTATTTTCTTTCCTCAGGGGAAAAATATCCGAAGTACAGTTCTCTCTTATTAGAAGAGCTAATAACAAATAAAACTTAATTCTCTGTGCCTGAGTATTGATTTAGGCTTTCTTACGGTTTCATTATACTGTCCTTCACTTCTTGTTTAAATGGCGTATTTGCTGCTAATGCACAAAATGCTATTAAAAAAAGATAAAACAAAAATCTAATGGGTTATCCACTCAAGTGCTATTCTGCAAGACCGTGTTTTCCCTTTTGTACCGCTTCTCAGTGAGCATGGATCAATATAAAACAAAACCTTTTAATATCAGCAGGGAAAAAAATGCTGGTTTTAAATCTTCAATTTAATTTAAACTTCCCGTTGATCCTGTGTGATACATTATCATCTAAACAATAGTGCAAATTCAATTAATGCACCATTAGAACTATATGTGGGGCACACTAACATCTAACATGCATTGAGCTGTAGATATTCTGTATGCTTATTTGTAATCCAGAGGTTCTAAAACTTTGTAGATTCAAGGCAGTTTTTGTGGCTCAGTAACTTTTTTGTGGTGTTCTGGAGTTCCAAAACCAAGCAAATAATTTGGAAACCAAAGGCTTTACAGAAATGGCAAACTTACAATGGCACAGCAGGATATTTTAAATTTTTGAGGGAAACACAGTGCTAATAGGTTAGTAGTTTACACAATATGTATTCTGACTTAGGCTACCCAAGAACATGAAGCAAACTCCTGGTCCTGACAAAAAAAACCCTTTATTAATTTATTGTGAATTCTACTCAGTCACATCCAGCAAAGTCTTTCAAGGGAGAATTTACAGTCACAGACCTTATCTGGCATAGAGAGCTGCCAGACTGATATCTGCAAAACTTGGCAAGGAGTCTTGGAGAATTATGAGCCAATTAAGTGAATGAATTGTCTCCTGCAAACTCCACTCCCCTTTCACTCCTCTTTTATTTCCTCTGGGATGGGCCATTCATCGTCCACCTGTGGCCTTACTCTCAAGTTGACCACTGTTCTTTAGCTGTTCTCTTCGTCTGGCAACTCTGCGCAGATGTACACTGGGAACAGGCTCCAGCTGTTCCTCTGCCTCACTGATGTCTGACTCTGTAGGCAGCTGATAACTGCCTGGCCCCCTCTCTGTCTCTGACACAGAGCCCTCATCAGAGTCTTCCCCAGGACTGGCCCATGTTCCTCCCCAACCTCCTCACTGTCCGAATCCGCTGCCAGCTCTGCTGGCTGCTGGCGGACCACAACAGTATGTGACAAACATTGGTGTATGTAACTGATTCACACAATACTTAGGTCAACCAGAAGTAAGATTTATTAAAGGCCTTTCTAAAGGCTGGTGGAACTTCAGCTTAGCACAGCAACAGAAATCCACATCCAGTTACAGATCTAAGCATATATTTGATACAATTCAATCACCAGCCACTTGTCCCTCTTTTCCAGGCCCAGTTGATAGGTCCAAGTCAGTCAGTCCAAGCCAATTTCTGTGACTATTTTAGACAGTTTTTAATTTTTAATTTTTGGGCATTTTAATTTGGTTTTTAGCGCAGGACGGGTATTTAATACGTTTTTAAATTTTCTATTTGATTTTTGTATGTATCTTTTAAATTCCTGTGCGCCGCTCTGGGTCCTCTTGGAGAAGGGTGGGGTATAAATCTAATAAATAAATAAATAAATAAATAAATAATAAATAAATAAATAAATAAATAAATAAATAAATAAATAAATAAATAAATAAATAAATAAATAAATAAATAAATAGTCACATGTTCACAGTCCACCTATAATCTGCTATTCTGCCTAAATTTTAAAATTAGTTAGGCCTGTGTTGCTAAGCACCCACTCCCTTCATTTATCCTATCTTTGGTATTCCCTTATCTTGTTTTTCTACATAACCCAGTACCTGGTACATATCTCTAACCAGAAGCTGTGAATATCCTGGGTTCACACATCGGGCAAACAAGACTGGGCCTTCGATATGTAATAGTGTGGCTATACTTTTAAAATACTAACTCGAGATAATTTGGACAAAGAATATGATATATAAGCTATATGCTAGTCTACATTATGGAAAATTACATTATATTGTATTCCATATTTACTTATTACCTTGTTAGGTCAAGCTTATTAACTCTTTATGTTGTCTTTATTCTGATAATAATAACTGTAAAACAACCCCTACATTGACAATCACTGTTTTCCTTGGAAATGTAAAATTCCATTGTGCCTCCGTGTGTCATTTCATAATCTATAAAATTGTTGCCTATAAAATATTCCCATATTTCTCATGAGCAGGAGCAATGCTGATTCATTGGGTCAGGGGTGGGCAAACTTTGCAACTTTAAGTCTGAAGGACTTCAGCTCCAAGAATTCTCCAGCCAGCTCGCTGGCTGGAGAATTCTGGGAGCTGAAGTCCTTCAGACTTAAAGTTGCAAAGTTTGCCCACCCCTGCATTAGGTGAAATAAGGCAATAATAGGATCCACTGCCATGCTCACTTTTGTCTTCTCTTTGTTTTTCAAATGGTATGTCTTTCTATGAGACAGACCAGATAAAGAAATAAAGTCCGTGGAAGGTTCTTTACTCTTTCTGCTTGGCCCAGCCCTGCCCTCATAAAAAGTAATAAGTTTAGAATGAATGAGCTGGAAGGGACCTTGGAGGTCTTCTAGTCCGGCTCCCTGCCCAAGCAGGAGAATCTATACTATTTCAGATAAATGGCTGTCTAGTTTCTTCTTAAAAACTTCCAGTGATGGAGGGGCCATGATTTCTGGAGGCAAGCTGTTCCACTGGTTAATTGTCCTCACTGTTAGGAAGTTTCTCCTTAATTCCAGGTTGCTTCTCTCTTTGATTCATTTCCAACCATTGTTTCTTGTCCTGCCTTCCAGTGCTTTGGAGAATAATTTGCCCCCCTCTTCTTTGTGGCAGCCCCTCAAGTACTGGAATACTGCTATCATGTCACCCCTAATTCTTTTTTTCTTTAGACTAGCCAAACCCAAATCCTGCAGCCGTTCTTCTTATGTTTTAGTCTCCAGGCGTTTGATCATGTCAGTTGCTCTTCTCTGAACTTTTTCCAAAGTCTCTACATCTTTTTTGTAGTATGGTGACCAAAACTGGTTGCAGTATTTCAGTACTTGAGGGGCTGCCACAAAGGATTTTATAAAGTGGTAGTAATACTTCACATGATCTTGATTCTATGCCTAAGTTGATGTTTTTATTTACAAGTGGGAATCATTTAATTATGAAAGTGATAGTTAATTACAAATGATAGTTATGACCAGACCTTTTAATTGGAGCTGCCAGAGAAGCTGTGCAGTCACGATCACAATTTGTGACCTTCCATGCCAGCATCCCACAAAGAAAATCAATGGGGATGCCAGCAGGAAGTCAGAAGTTGCAGTTATATGAAGACTTTGCTTTGTATTATTAAGTTACTAAAAAAAATGACCAAAGCAAAAAACAAAACAAAACATCTTGCTTAGTGATGGCAACTAGGACTGCCAGAACTACCATTGCTAAGAGGTACAGCCAATGGCTTATGACCATATTGTTTAATTAATGAGTTTCTTGTTTCTTGTCTCTGATAAATGAAGATTTTTGTACCTCTTATATCTGTATGCAATAATTTTAAGGAGTATATTTTCCTTATTATGCATTGTCTCTGGAAAACAATATATTTGGCTTAAGGATTTCTGCTAATGCAGGTGCTTAAAAAGGCCTTTCTTTCTTTCTTTCTTTCTTTCTTTCTTTCTTTCTTTCTTTCTTTCTTTTTTCTTTTTTCTTTTTTCTTTGGTCAATGTTTTAAGTAACAATGCTTTATATGCGAGGCTTTCTATGATTATTTTTTTATGGTTTTAGCATTATATTTTTAAATAAGTAATTTCTTTTCAATTATTGAGATAGAAAGAAATTGACATTCTCTAAGCGGAATTGTCAGATCAGGAAATACCAAATAGTGACAAAGAAATTAAGCACATTTTACAGAAGTCAAATACTTTGTTAGATCTAGGCTGCTAATCAATAAGGGGGTTTTAAAAATGGCGTGACATACTGTTCTCTTTGAAGAAATATTCTATCTTGAAAATAAATTACTCTCATAGAGTGGAAATTAATTTTATACTGAGTGTTCAAGGTACACATCATAGAATTTGCCTTTTTAAAGTGACTCATTAATGCAATGCTGCTTGCTTGGCCCTTAGAGAACATTTGCAGCTGAACATAGATTATAGTAGTTGCCAGTATAATTGATCTGCACTCAGCTTACATTTGATAAGTATTTGCTTCTGAAGTGTTAAATCAGGTAACTAGAGACTTTGGTGTGGTTAAAAAAATATTTTATAGAATAGGAGTATCAGCAAATACTGCTAACTAAATTTCACTCGCCTGCTGTTCTTATGATGAATTAGGTCTCCTATCCAGCAGCTTAAATATTCCCACTTTTAGATATATTAATGACTTCAGAGTACATATTCTTTCTGCCTTCCTTGGACTGTAGGAATATTATGAGCTAATAATATTCAGGAAGTCACTGAAAAAATGTATGAATGTAAGAAAATGGCCTTTTAAAGTTACAAGGACACTGAAAAAAGGGACTTATGACCGTTTGCAACATCTCCATGATCAGACACTTGACACCCGACTCACATTTATGATCGTTGCTGTGTCCCGGAGTCACATGATCCCCTTTTGCGACCATCTGACAAGCCAGATTCACTTAACAACCGTGTTACTAACTTATCAACTGCACTGATTCACTTAATAACTGTAGCAAGGAAGGTTGTAAAATGGAGCAAAACTCACTTAAATGTCTCAATTTGGGCTCAATTGTGAATATAAATCAAGGACTATATTGTTGATTCAGGAAAAATAAAGTGAATATACTTGAATCAATTATTTTGTTATTGTCAAGTAAGAAGTTGAAGGTTACTTGCTGAATACGAAATCAAGGAAGTAAAGTATGCATGAAAAAATAATGGATTACCTTGCTTGTAGAATCATCTGTTAATTATAATACCAGTGTGAGAAATCATGGTTTTTTCTAATAAGAGTAAGTAGTTCTATCCAGTCACCTTTCTTCTTTTTTGACTAATGGGACAGAAAAAAATGTTTTTTTCAATGTAAATTTAACTGTAAGTATATGATGGCCAACTCAAAAAACTGGTTTATGTTGCAGCCAGAAATGACTGAATACATTGTTGTTTCCATGATAACTGAAGTGTTTTTTTTCATTAATATATTGTAACTGCTGATGGAGAGAAAATAACTGTTAAGTATAAGTAACAATTAATCTTAAAATCTCCTGGAATTTTTCAGTTTATCAGGTTTTTGCAAATCCATGCTGTTTCATGAAATGCCTTTGACTAAAGTCTGAAGAAGCATCTATACATGATAGTTCAGTGATGGTGAACCTTTTCCGCCAAGAAGATCGCACGGAAATGGTGTGCACGCATGCGTGTGCTCCTTGGGGCATGCTCTCGAAAAGCCGACCTTCCAGGTTCTAGTGTGCATGTGCACCCGGTGATCAGCTGGTCAGCACACATGCATAGGATGATTTTCAGCACTGCTGCACATGCGAAGGGATCATGCTCTGAAAAAGCCAAAGTTTGGGGTTCTGGCGCACATGCGCACCTGACAATAAGCTGGCCAGTGCATATGTATATACCAGTTTTTGGCACTGCC
This sequence comes from Rhabdophis nuchalis, assembly GCA_039707465.1. NCBI lineage: Eukaryota > Metazoa > Chordata > Lepidosauria > Squamata > Natricidae > Rhabdophis > Rhabdophis nuchalis. The sequence continues at coordinate 85,055,032 of CM077645.1, read as the reverse complement.
ACATATGTGAAGGACAGCTGATCATCATGCACACATGTGCGTCAAAAACCCAGAAGACAAACAGGCAAGGTCGAGCGTGCCAGGCGATGTGGCTTCATGTGCTACATTGGGCTCGTGTGCCATAGGTTCGCCATCCCAGTGATAATTCCTTCTTGTGTATTATAGCAAGGTTGACCCATCTTTCTTAGTTAGGAAGTTAGGAAAGCAAAATGTGAAATTTATTCAATGCATTCTCACAATCTTGAAACAATTGCCTCTGGCCAGCAATGCAGAGGATAAGAATATGAACTTTATTTAAGAATACCTGGTTTAATCAAATTCAGTCTAAAAACTGAAGGTTCCCTTATCTACTCCATTTGAAACTGAAAATATTTGCAGAGAAAATGACTGAAATAATTATATTAGATCAACCAAATAGTGTCTCTGGATAAATATCATAGATAATACAGGATTATGTCATACTGTATGTAAAGTAAGTAAGAAGTAATTTGCTGAATTCAAAGGAAGCAGTTCCTAGGAAACTTACATATATGTTTCAACTCAAAAGATATTAATTGACCTGTTGCGTCATTATGTTATTAATGAAGGCCATACAAAAGAGATATTCCAGATAAATCTCTTTTATTCCTAAAGATCCTTGGTATGATAGCTTGTTTGACTGGCTTGAATTTCTGTGAAAATTTAATTGCTCTTAATAGTTTAGAATTTTTAATTAATGGAGCAGAGATTACAATAAAGTTTTCAGCTTGGTATTAATACAGGTAGTGACACATAAATATTTCTGAAATTAAAACGATTCATAGCATGGATGAATCTTGCTATATTGCTAACTTCATGTCATCTTAGTGTAACACTTCTGTGGAGCAGTGGTCCCCAGCCTTTCCACCTTGGTGGTCCGGCCTGGCATTGGTGTGCGTGTGTGTGTTTGTGGATGTACAAGTGTCAGGTGCACATGAGTACACAACTCCATTGGTGTGAGCAGCAGGTGCAAGTGCCTTCCACTCGTATGATTGATTTGATGGATTTGATTTATTAGATTTATAAACCGCTCCCTTTCCCCGAAGGGACTCGGGACGGTGCACAGGAGATTAAAACATACAAACATAACAATTTCTAAATATTTAAAACCGGATTAAATAATTATCCCTGTGCTAAAATTTGTAAAATCATTAAAACTATTTCCCCTTAATACCAATTTAAAACAATTTAGCTTCAGACTATAGGCTAGGTGAGATAAATTAGGCCAGGCCGGCTTGTTGGAAAAAGTAGGTCTTTAGTTTCTGGCGGAAGGAGCGGAGGTCCGTATGAATGGAGCTTCACGCATAAGCGGAGTGTATCTGACTTCTCACATGAAGCTCCACTCACACATGAATGGAGCCTCATGCACGAGTACAGGTGTCCTCCCACTTAAGCGCCTTCCACTCATGAGAGTGAAGCTTCATGCATGAGCACAAGGAGCACCACTGCATGAATGGAGTTTCACGCATGTGTACTTGCCCATCACTTGCCCAGTTTCAAACAGGCCACAAGCCAGAGCTCTATACCCCAGCTATAGAGTTATATGTTAATGGCAAGTCTAGTTCATTGTAGTTGGTTTTAGCAACATTTGAAATATTACTAATCATCTAATCAGTCATCTAAATTTCTTATGCAATATTATTTGCATAAGAAATAAGGAGTTCTCAGGCAGATGCTATACTACAACAAAGTTAAAAGTCAGAAACCTTAAAAGTCAGTTATTGTTGCCAGTGCAATATCCCACAGCCCCACAGTCACCAGAGTACCATTTGTGCATTTTGCGATGTCCCTCAGTGGGGTGATTGTCATTAGCATATTTTACAAACTTGTCTTTGTTTTCTGGCAATAGGCAGAACTTAGTCACTAGGTAACACAGTCATTAAATGAAAAATCGCATGAACATGACTTACAATTGGAATAAAGAAAAATTGTAAGTCATGATCATGTGATCTTTCATTTAATGACTGTGTTATCTAGTGACTAAATTGCCAATCCCAATTATGGTCACTACTTATTTATTTTATTTATTTATTTATTTTATTCAATTTGTATCCCGCCCTTCTCCAAAAGGACCCAGGGTGGCGCACAGGAAATTAAAATAACATACAAAGCAATACAAAAATTTAAAAACCTATTAAATATGAAATCCTGCGCTAAAACCAATTAAAATCCCCCATTTTAAAACTATCTATACTGGTCAACAGCGGAGGCTATGTAAGGCCGGCTTGATGAAACAGATGTGTTTTTAAACACTGGCGGAAGAGGCGGAGGTCAGTAATGGTACGGAGTTCAGGGGGTAGGTCGTTCCACAGGGCAGGGCCCGCCACAGAGAAGGCCCTTCTCCTGGGTGTCGCCAGTCGGCATTGTCTGGCCGACGGCACCCTGAGGAGGCCCTCTCTGTGGGAGCGTATCGGTCTAAGGGATGTATGGGGCAGGAGATGGTCTCATATGTAACTAGGTCCCGAGCCATGTAGCGCTTTGAAGATGGTCGTCAAGACCTTGAAGTGCACCCGAAAGACCACAGGAAGCCAGTGCAGCTCACACAGGATGGGTGTTATATGGGAGCATCTAGAGGCTCCCGTAATCACCCGCGCGCCTGCATTACATGAAGATTACCCATAGTACTGAAGGAACAGCAATGAAAAATCCCTGGGAAGCTAGTGATGGGACAGTATGTATGAGGGAGGGTACTTGCTCATGTATCTTACTTTTAGAAATTGGGATCCTTCTGTTATAATCTCTATTTGTCTGTATTTTCTTCTACAGCTATTGAACTAATGTTAGAAAGAGTCAAATGATGAGAAAAGCATCTGGAGCACAAAAGATTCTTGTTATTAAATATGAGAGAAAACATTTTCACCATTTAATTTTCTTAGGTGGCAATTCAGTTCTAAGTTATTAGTAATGATTACAGTTGGCAACTGAAGTCTGAGATTCAGTGATATCTCTAATGCTATGATGTCATAATAATAATAATAATAATAATAATCTTTATTGTCATTGTAATAATAAAATTATTCAACTACTCAAAATGTCATGCAATGACCTTTAAAATTATAAAAGTAGAATATGTAAATTTAAAATACTAGAAAATGGCTGAAATTGTATATATACTGTATGTATAGTCATAATGATAAGACCATAAGATTCTGGATATTTAAAAAAATGTTTCTACTGTAATAGTGAATAACTTATTGGAATAAGGCTATAAAATAGTCATTCCTTCTTGATTGCTTTTAAAGGATTTGAGATATGTGTTTAATTTGGTCTTCACAGTTTTTATGTAATACACAGATAGCTTCTCTTGAAATTATTAAGAAGGAAAAATGCCTATTTATTAACATTATCTGGCAGCTTGTTAAAATACATTGTGGTAAATTTACAAGCGATTTCTTGAGAGACAGTGTTTGCAAGCAGTACTTCAGACAAAATAGCAATAGCATTTAATAATAATAATAATAATAACAGGCCACTCTTCTGAATGACACAGGCCACTCTTCTGAAGACAACAAAGTCCATATTTTGGACAAAGTGGTTTGAAAGCGGGATTAAAGAGGCTATGTCAAAATTGAATAGCCCTTTCCAGTGGTGAAATTCAATTATTTTTACTATCGGTTCTGTGGGTGTGGCTTGGTGGGCATGGCAGGGGAAAGATACTGAAAAATCTTCAGTCCGACTCCACTCTGGGGCCAGCCAGAGATGGCATTTGCCAGTTCTCCGAACTACTCAAAATTTCCGCTACCGGTTCTCCAGAACCTGCCAGAACCTGCTGGATTTCACCCCTGGCGAATCTCACCAGAAGAGGAGGGATACGACATCATCTACCTCCAATCTACAACACAGCCCTTTCAACAATTCCAAGAAGGCTCCACACCCATTTGTACCACCCAGGTGATCCTGAGGACGCAGATAAACCTTAATGACCTGCTAAAAGAATGCAAGTGTTGAGCTGTCTGCAAGGATATAAAGCCTTCCATTCCTCACCATTCAGTCAGAGCTGAAGAAGCTACTTGGGTGAGAAGTGAAATGTCTTCAAAGAAAAACCAGAAAGTCCAGTTGGCCCTTGAAAAAAGCATCTTTGGGACAACCATGATCTGGGTGGCTGAGAATCTCCATAGACATTTACAGAGACAGTTATCAAAACTGATTCTTTGAATATGACTGGACAATGGGGAGATAACAGGGGAGTGAAATGGAGAAGGGAAAGTTAACTAGGGAATCCTCACATGCAAATATTTAGATTCGGCTTTTCTTCTGTAACCACTTGGCTTTTTGTAACCTTTTCATCACAAATGGAGTTGAAGGTGTTTATTTCCCAGAAAACCAGGCTGGGCCACATAGGACAATCTCCATGATCATGTGATCAAAATTCAGATGCTTAGCAACTGCCTCATATTTATGACAGTTTCAAGGCCCAAGGATCATATGATCCCCTTTTAAAGAGTCACGCTGGCACAGTGGTTAGAGTGCAGTACTGCAGTACTGCTGTCAGCAGTTTGGCAGATCAAATCTCACCAGGCTCAAGAGTGACTCAGCTTTCCATCCTTCCAAGGTGGGTAAAATGAAGACCCAGATTGTTGGGGGCAATATGCTCACTCTGTAAACCTCTTAGAGAGGGCTTTAAAAGCACTGTGAAGCGGTATATAAGTCTAAGTGCTATTGCTATTTTGCGACCGTCTGACAAACAAAGTCAATGGGGAAGCTAGATTGTCTTAATAATTGAGTTACTAACTTAACAACAGTAATGATTCACTTAATTGTGGAAAGAAAAATCATAATATGAGGCAAAACTCATTTAATAATAACGATAGCAAAAGCACTTAGACTTATATGCCACTTTACACTGCTTTACAACCTTCTCTAAGCGGTTTACAGAGTCAGCATAGTCCCCTATAATCTGGGTCCTCATTTTACCCACCTTGGAAGGATGGAAGGCTAGACAACCTTGAGCCTGGTGAGATTTGAACTGCCACATTACAGGCAGCAGTCAGTCAGTAGAAGTAGTCTTCAGTACTGCACTCTAACCACTGTGCCACCGTGGCTCTAAATGTCTCTTTAACAACATAAATTTTGGACTCAATTTTGGTTATAAGTTGAGGACTACCTGTACTTTCATTACATTTCTAGCAGCATTTCATATCAACATTTCTCCATTTTCCCAATTTTAGTAATCATTCTTCCAAGTTACATCAATTAATTTACTTGTTGTAAATTTTTGCTTTCTTTCTTTCTTTCTTTCTGTCTGTCTGTCTCATTTTCTATATCATAAACAATGAGTTTGGCCTTTCATACTAATTTTCAGGCCATATTATGTTGTTCAAACCACTCAACATTTGCTTGAAAACACTGTCTATATTCAAAAGTACATAAAGATTCATATTTACAAGGGGCAAACTTCTATGCTTCTTTCAATATCCTTTATGATTTCCAGATAGTCATTTTTTCTCAGGCCAATTTACCACAAGAACATTGTTGTCATGGGAAAAAAAAACTTTTGGAACGTGTGCTTTGTATGCCATCTTGACTCCTATAGGAAAAGACTGGATGTAAATCTAACAACTAAATAAAAGAAATAACTTTATACATTTATCTATAAATCCGTGAAACCGTCAGAGGGGCATCACTTATCATTCAATAGTGCTGAACCATATATTAAGCATTTAATTTATTTCCATTCATGCTTCACTTCCACTCCGATCACATTCAGCAAGTAGCCGTCAATTCCATATGCTCTAAATCAGCAAATGTACATTTTCTTTTTACATTTATGCATTTCTCTGTGGCCTACTGAAGAGCAAGAATCCGTTTTTTACATCCCCCACATGGCATGAAAGCACATTGCTTAGTTTTTGTTCATTGTTACATCGTGTAACTTTTCAAACGGAATCCTGTCAAACATTTTTCCAGTTATACTTACACTAATGTGCTCATGGTTTTTGCTAGAAATTTAAATTCACGAAAAATAAATTCGCTTGTTGAGCAGGTCACCATTGTGTTATGCTGAAAGGATAGTTAATATTTAAATAGGAATATATCATACATCTTCACACAGAAACAAATGTTCATAATATGATTATTTTAGATGCAGAATTCATTGTACTTGAAATAGAAGCTATTGTTTATTAAGAAATACCTGAAAATTGAATAAAGGTAAAGGCTCCCCTTGCACATATGTGCTAGTAGTTCCCGACTCTAGGGGACGGTGCTCATCTCTATTTCAAACCCTAAGAGCCAGCGGTGTCCGAATACATCTCCATGATCATGTGGCAGGCATGACTAAACACCGAAGGTGCACGGAACGCTATTATCTTCCCACCAAATGTGGTTCCTATTTTTCTACTTGCATTTTTACATGCTTTTGAACTGCTAGGTTGGAGAAGCTGGGGCAAGTATAATGGGAGCTCACTCCATTACGCGCCACTAGGGATTCGACCTGTCAACCTTTCTGATCTCCACTGGTAGTGGTAATAATAAGATTACCATTGTCTATAAGGAGGTTAATCCCTCCCCAATGGTTGACCATTTAATTCAAATTCAGCATGCTAGAAAACTTTTCTTTGCTTTCAACCAGTTCTCTAACTTACAGAGCTCATTATTTTTCAGTATGATCAGATAAAATAGAAAACATTCTAATTAGCCCATTTCTTCTCAGACTTTAGAGTAGACATTTGTGTATAACTCAGAGATGGTATATAAAAACTGGCTTAATTACTGCCAAACTCAAACAAGGCATATCAAGAGAGAGTTTATGGCAAATCTCCACAATCTTGTTTATAACCATTGAGCATCTCTTAATACTATTCTCTTTATTAATTTTCTACCTTCTCAATTTCATTCTCTTGGTTTTAATTTTGATCTATCTCTCTATATTTGCTCTTCTTTAATGAGTTTAATAATTTCTCGGTTATGATTTTTTCGCTATTCTTTGCTTGCATCTCTTTTTCTTTGCCATTTTCTGATAGAAACTCCCTACTATGTAACTCTGATTTGCTTACTTTTGAGATCTGGTTTCCCTATAAAAATATTTCTCTCTGCGGGTTACAATCCATGGTTTCTGGACAAGTAATGCTCCCCAGTTTGCGCGTGTCAGTATGTTGTCAACTAGCAACAGCGAAATGAATTTCTGTAGACTTGCTTGTATATCACCTTCCAGTGTGATATTAAAGAGTAGATATTAAAACCTCATTGCATCATTGTTACATTTTGGCTTTTATTTATGAAATAATCCTGATAATCCTGTTTGACATGGGGGTGGACTAGAAAACCTCCAAGGTCCCTCCTGACTCAGTAATCCAGGTTCCACAGCATTTGGCAGGGGAAAAAACAGCAGTTCTTTTGTTGTTGTTGTAGTGGTTGTGGAATAAAATGTTGCTGATAAGAACAAAAATTAGGAATTTGATAGCACTTTTCAGGCTAACAAAATACACAAAGGTATACTGTATTGTGCATAAGCATACTAGCGATATTAGATGAATTTCCAAAGGCTGACTTCTGTAGGTTATTTTTTCAACTATGGCTTCAACATTGTGAATTATTTCACCCAGTGACTATTTCAAGTGAAAAAAGTTGGCAATGGTTCACACATTCATGGAAATTCAATATGCACCAGGAGATACCACATTGCTCAATATGAATTATTATTATTAACTTTATTATGTCATTGTTATATTGCATTAATTTTTACAGGACTTATAAATCTCTTCAGTCAGAACTGTCTCTGAGTATTTGCACAACTGCTTCTCCTGTAACTCTGACTGAAACAGAAAACAAATTGCAAAAGTCCATATAACTTGTGTTAACCTGAAATAATTTGCCGATAAATGAACTCATTGAGCCCATTAAGCTCACTTTTTTTCCTTCTGGAAATGCAGAAGAACTGAATAATTTTCTGAATCAATTTAATGTTCAAGAAAATTCCTTCCCCTCAAAAATGCCCATTTTCTCTACTTCAGCAAATCTAAGACTGATCTGTTACTTTCTCTTTTCTGAGGTGGGGTTTCAAAACAGTTTCTAGGTTAATATTTTTCTCAATTTGCTACAGGGCTAATTCGATAATTAGAATTATATCAATAATTAGAATAGCATTATGCCAATTCATCCACTGTGATAGAATGCAGTCTGCATTCCCAGGAGGGAGGGGTTGTGTTCTAGAGGACCAAGAGATAGCAAAGTTCATATAGTTTGATTGATAGAAAGAGGGTCAAGAGAACTGATCTCTAAAAGTTCTCAGAGGATATTTGACGCAAACAGATTTCTGTAGTTTGACAAAAAAATTATTTAGAGGTGAGAAACAATAAATGAAACGGCTTAAAATTAACTCTGAATGCCTTTCTTGGTTTGCGGGGTGGGTGGGCTGACATCCAGTTAAATAATCCTTTTTTAAAATAATCCACATTTTTTGTGGGTTTTGTTTTGATTTTTTGGTGTACAGATATGGTCTTAAAAGAATATATACGTATTTCTGTCTAAGTGCATATGTTTCCTGCTCCTGTCATTCTCCTCCAATAGACATTTGAAGCTTTAGCTATATGTTATAACCTAAGCATTGATTTATGCTTTGTAAAAACATCATAAGTTTAAGTGAAAGTGCTGAGCTTGACGTTGTGAGTTTGACATTTTAAGAAAACGGGTACGCAGGAATAAGACTAGTGGAAATAAATCTTTTAATATATCCTTCAAGGAAACAAAGCTATGCAATTAGCTCCACATGAGGAAAAATCTTGACCAGTGTTCCTAGTATTAATTAGTATCAATTTGAAGGTCCAGTGAGCTAAATTATGTAGCAGTGTTGCTTTAGAATGTTTAGACGTCTCCTAGAAGATATAAGCTGCTCAATTAATTGGTAGTAATTTTTTAAAAAGTTCTGCTGACGATTAATATTTTTCCCAGATAGTTGTTGCATAATCTCAGTTCAGATCGCCAACAAAAGCATGGTTGTTAATGCATAAATGGGAGAATCCTTACTTTGCATATGTTCCCTGCTCCTATCATTCTCCTTCAGGAATGTGCAATAGGAATTTGAAGCTTTCACTCTATATTATAAATAAAGAATAGATCCATGCTTTGTAAAAACATAATTTTTATCTTAAATTACTCTGTACATCATGTGATAATTATTGACATTTCTTTTCATGTTTTTGACTTGGGTGATTTCTCAGTTGTCTTTAGAACTAGTTATTGCAGTCAACTTCCATGGAAGAAATGGAAAAATAAAACCAGCTCTGCTGAGAATCAAGCTGACATCCATGACAGAATGAATGACCAGTAAATGAACTGCTTCTTCAGGGTTCCTGAAGAGACAGTCAGGGTTCAAGAAAAGGATGGGCTGTGGGAATGATGCTACACTGGAGATTCAAATGAAACTGACTAATGTCTTAACCAAAAGAATGACCTGGATAGCCTTCCTATACTAGACTTACAAAATATACTTTTTAAAGTTTTGAAGAATGCTGTGAGAAGGGGAAAAATGAGAAGACAGACAGTATTTAAAGGAATTAAGGTTCAAAATTGTTCAAAGTAAGTGAACAGAATATAAATCGGTCAAGATTTTTAAAATGAAAGGAAGAAATCTAAAGTTGGTTTATTTGATTTAGGTCAAAATAGGTGTTTTTTTAACTCTGGTCACCCTAAATTGACTTTTCCTAACTAGAACTAAAAGAATGAAGCTTTAAAGATTTGTTTATAGAAAGGAGCTGAGATATGGGGAAAAAATACTCTTTAAAAAAAATACTAGCAATTATAGTATAAAGCTAGGCACAATAGGTTTAGTGAAATATATCGTGTATGGTGGGTGCATTCATTTTGAAAAAAAATATATTCTTCATGCACTGTGAGCCTAAATATTTCTAGAATAACATAGTGTACCATTAGCTTAAAAAATGCCTAATATGAAATGTGCTTTTATTTAACTGGCTTCTTTATGAAATGTATGACATTTATGAAACGTAGGATAGGAAATTTATATCAGATAGAATGTTTGCTTTCAGTGATATATATTTATTTTTAATGTACTTCATTCAAAGCTATTTAATATATTGTCATGTATAAGCTGCTACATTATATTTCTTATGGACTATATGAATATAGCCTAATAGTTTGATTTGCTGTGGTAGCACAGTGGTTAGAATGCAGTATTGTAGGCTACTTCTGCTGATTGCCAGGTGCCAGCAGTTCAATTCTCACCAGCTCAAGGTTGACTCAGCTTTCCATCCTTCTGAGGTCAGTAAAAGGAGGACTTAGATTGTTGAGGGTGAAATGCTGACACTGTAAAACTGCTTAGAGAGGGTGTTAAAGCTCTGTGAAGAGGTATGTAAGTCTAAGTGCTATTGCTATTTGAAACTACATATATTTGAACATGAATGGGAATTGCTTCTGACTTTGCACAGAAATGTGGTGTCAGTACTTTAAGAATAGAGCTATTTTTATCCCATATTAAGTCATTAATAATGAGGAGCAAAGGAGGCCTCACATTTGAATAATTAACTTTGAATGAAATTGTGTAATTAACTTTTACAATAACATTGTTGGACTTGGAGTATTAATCAGTTGATAGAATGAATCCCTCAATTAAAATGATATAATTGTCAGTCATTAGTCTAACTACTAAAATTACTGGAAGAGTAGTGTTATTACACATTACTGTATTCTTTTTATACTATCTTATTCTTGCAATCTCTTTGTCAGGGTAGTGTAATCATATAACTGCTACATAACTAACAGTAGATGAATGCAAATTAAATTTATATAACTACAATGTTTACTCAATTAATAGTTTAAAGGTGACATGGTTATCATGCATATTTAAATACATTTAAAATTATAGTCCTCTGTAAGCAAATTTTATTTATATTATTAAGTCCTACGTTAATTTTCTGACAAATTAGACGTTTGAAGGTTAATTTAAAATATTATTCCACTTTCTTGTAATTGAATTGAATTTTATTTTTATAACTCGCTCTCTCTCCCCGAAGGGACTTTGCAATGTAAGCTGAACATTGCAAAGATGAATAGAAGTTTGTTATCTTCAGTATATAATAGTTACCTTCATTAATGTGGGATTAATTCCTTTTCCCAATGTGTTTAATTTAAATCTAAAAGTTGGTATTGTTTCATAGTTCAGTAGCATGCATTCTAGTATATTTTTATGCTTGCTGAAAATAAGGTTTAATTTCAATGATATTTTTACTGCTTACTAGAATGATATTGCGACATTTTGATATTCTGAGAATTGAGTCTAAGTGCATATCCAACATGAAATTAGCTATCATCCTATAGATCTTATGCACAAAAGATCTTAATGGCAACTTTTGGTATAAGCTAAAATCAGAAACTACAAACAATAGATAAAAACCAATAAATAACTACTGGTGACTTTTGACAAGACAAATATTTTACGAACAGCATAAACAGCATATGAAACATAATTGAAAAGACATAAAATAGAAAATGTTTTGCAATGGATTAAAAATGCTTTGTATGTCATCAGAGGCAATTGCATGGGGTTCTAGGAAAATCTCATAATCAAAGATCACCTCTTGTTCTTTACTACATACCTTATCAGAGCACATGAATTAAGTTGAGTCAGTTTATTCTAAAGCTGAGCAAACCAGATGTGTTATATTCATAAGGGGCGTAAAAATATGAGCTAATCCTGCAATGTTATCTGTTGTCAAAGCCAAATCAGATACGATCATATTCCTAATTACATTATAGTGGTTTCATGACACGCTGTTTCACCAACAAGCTGGTTGTGCACTATTGAATAGTATTTGTAAGTTCTATGAACAGGTGATCCTTAGTATTTAAGTTACAGTTTGCTGACATTCTAAACCAAGGGTGTCAAACTCAAAGCCCCGGGGCCAAATCCAGCCCATAAGGTGCTTAGATCAGGCTTGCAGGGCCACCCTGGAAACAGTGAAGGACTGGCCCATGGTACCTCTGCCAGTGAAAACGGAGCTCTGGAACCTGTTTTCACTGGAGAGTGCTCAGGCTATCACAGGCGCCCGACACAAGTGATGTCGAGCTGGCCATACCCACCCTGGCCAAGCCCACCCCAGTCCCCCAAAGTCAAACAAACCCTGATGCTGTCCTAAATGAAATTAAGTTTAACACCCCTGTTCTAAACAATATAATTAGGACTTCTCTTTCTACTGTTAGAAAAAATTACACATTTTGAAAAGAGATTAATATATGAGCCGGAAAATAATTTGCCACTTTTGTTTAAGATAAAACAATGAATTAATGAGTTGGTGACTGAAGCAAACTTTTCATTTTCTTTGAATTTTGTATTTACTTCTGAAAGGATGAAACCTCTCTCAGTATTTTCAGTGGTCCAAAGTCCATTAATAATTTATTTCTTATTATGCATTGGTGAAAATTATGAGATAAGCAGATGCATACTAATTCTTAGAGTAATTAACCAATTGTTCAAGAAAAATATAATTAAGGAAGCAAACAGAGAAAAAATATGCATGTTTTACAGAATGGGAAATCATAATTTAAGAGTAATTTAAAGCTGTCACCAGTTATGAAATGGGTTTCTTATTTTATATAACTTAGTTTTGGCAATTAGGAAAAAAATACATTTGGCTATTTAGCAGTAAATCAATATTTTATGTGTTTATTCCACTCATTTAAATACATATATAATCCTCCTTTGAAGAAAATAAAGTTAAACCATAATCTTCCATTGGGATAATGCAGCCCCTTCAATCTCTTTTCAGATCTACAAATATTATGTTCGTAAGCTTTGGGGAAAGCAAGTTTGGTGAATTAAAGGCACCAGACTAGAAACCAGGAGACTGTAAGTTCTAGTTCTGCAGGGGTGGGAGCCTACCGGTTTAACAACCGGTTTGCTGAGCACATGCCTCGCACACACACCTGACATGGCTGATGCACGCTGTGAGCGCATGCACAGTTCACAGGAAAACAGTTGAGATGCAGCCTATTTTGAAAACAGCCACTCTGCCACACCTATCAGCTGGGCTAAAAAACGAAGAAATATATTTTGAACTTTCCTGGAACTGATTGGAGGCTCTTTTGGAGGGGGGATTTAAAGACACAAAAAGGAGCAGTAAGTAGTGGCTGTTTCATTTGAACTTTCCTGGAGCTGATTGGAGGCTCTTTTGGAGGGGGGATTTAAAGACACAAAAAGGAACAGTAAGTAGTGGCTGTTTCATTTGAACTTTCCTGGAACTGATTGGAGGCTCTTTTGGAGGGGGGATTTAAAGACACAAAAAGGAGCAGTAAGTAGTGGCTGTTTCATTTGAACTTTCCTGGAACTGATTGGAGGCTCTTTTGGAGGGGGGATTTAAAGACACAAAAAGGAGCAGTAAGTAGTGGCTGTTTCATTTGAACTTTTCCTGGAGCTGATTGGAGGCTCTTTTGGAGGGGGGATTTAAAGACACAAAAAGGAGCAGTAAGTAGTGGCTGTTTCATTTGAACTTTCCTGGAACTGATTGGAGGCTCTTTTGGAGGGGGGATTTAAAGACACAAAAAGGAGCAGTAAGTAGTGGCTGTTTCATTTGAACTTTCCTGGAACTGATTGGAGGCTCTTTTGGAGGGGGGATTTAAAGACACAAAAAGGAGCAGTAAGTAGTGGCTGTTTCATTTGAACTTTCCTGGAACTGATTGGAGGCTCTTTTGGAGGGGGGATTTAAAGACACAAAAAGGAGCAGTAAGTAGTGGCTGTTTCATTTGAACTTTCCTGGAACTGATTGGAGGCTCTTTTGGAGGGGGGATTTAAAGACACAAAAAGGAGCAGTAAGTAGTGGCTGTTTCATTTGAACTTTCCTGGAACTGATTGGAGGCTCTTTTGGAGGGGGGATTTAAAGACACAAAAAGGAGCAGTAAGTAGTGGCTGTTTCATTTGAACTTTCCTGGAACTGATTGGAGGCTCTTTTGGAGGGGGGATTTAAAGACACAAAAAGGAGCAGTAAGTAGTGGCTGTTTCATTTGAACTTTTCCTGGAGCTGATTGGAGGCTCTTTTGGAGGGGGGATTTAAAGACACAAAAAGGAGCAGTAAGTAGTGGCTGTTTCATTTGAACTTTCCTGGAACTGATTGGAGGCTCTTTTGGAGGGGGGATTTAAAGACACAAAAAGGAGCAGTAAGTAGTGGCTGTTTCATTTGAACTTTCCTGGAACTGATTGGAGGCTCTTTTGGAGGGGGGATTTAAAGACACAAAAAGGAGCAGTAAGTAGTGGCTGTTTCATTTGAACTTTCCTGGAACTGATTGGAGGCTCTTTTGGAGGGGGGATTTAAAGACACAAAAAGGAGCAGTAAGTAGTGGCTGTTTCATTTGAACTTTCCTGGAACTGATTGGAGGCTCTTTTGGAGGGGGGATTTAAAGACACAAAAAGGAGCAGTAAGTAGTGGCTGTTTCATTTGAACTTTTCCTGGAACTGATTGGAGGCTCTTTTGGAGGGGGGATTTAAAGACACAAAAAGGAGCAGTAAGTAGTGGCTGTTTCATTTGAACTTTTCCTGGAGCTGATTGGAGGCTCTTTTGGAGGGGGGATTTAAAGACACAAAAAGGAGCAGTAAGTAGTGGCTGTTTCATTTGAACTTTCCTGGAACTGATTGGAGGCTCTTTTGGAGGGGGGATTTAAAGACACAAAAAGGAGCAGTAAGTAGTGGCTGTTTCATTTGAACTTTCCTGGAACTGATTGGAGGCTCTTTTGGAGGGGGGATTTAAAGACACAAAAAGGAGCAGTAAGTAGTGGCTGTTTCATTTGAACTTTTCCTGGAACTGATTGGAGGCTCTTTTGGAGGGGGGATTTAAAGACACAAAAAGGAGCAGTAAGTAGTGGCTGTTTCATTTGAACTTTTCCTGGAGCTGATTGGAGGCTCTTTTGGAGGGGGGATTTAAAGACACAAAAAGGAGCAGTAAGTAGTGGCTGTTTCATTTGAACTTTCCTGGAACTGATTGGAGGCTCTTTTGGAGGGGGGATTTAAAGACACAAAAAGGAGCAGTAAGTAGTGGCTGTTTCATTTGAACTTTCCTGGAACTGATTGGAGGCTCTTTTGGAGGGGGGATTTAAAGACACAAAAAGGAGCAGTAAGTAGTGGCTGTTTCATTTGAACTTTCCTGGAACTGATTGGAGGCTCTTTTGGAGGGGGGATTTAAAGACACAAAAAGGAGCAGTAAGTAGTGGCTGTTTCATTTGAACTTTTCCTGGAGCTGATTGGAGGCTCTTTTGGAGGGGGGATTTAAAGACACAAAAAGGAGCAGTAAGTAGTGGCTGTTTCATTTGAACTTTCCTGGAACTGATTGGAGGCTCTTTTGGAGGGGGGATTTAAAGACACAAAAAGGAGCAGTAAGTAGTGGCTGTTTCATTTGAACTTTCCTGGAACTGATTGGAGGCTCTTTTGGAGGGGGGATTTAAAGACACAAAAAGGAGCAGTAAGTAGTGGCTGTTTCATTTGAACTTTTCCTGGAACTGATTGGAGGCTCTTTTGGAGGGGGGATTTAAAGACACAAAAAGGAGCAGTAAGTAGTGGCTGTTTCATTTGAACTTTCCTGGAACTGATTGGAGGCTCTTTTGGAGGGGGGATTTAAAGACACAAAAAGGAGCAGTAAGTAGTGGCTGTTTCATTTGAACTTTCCTGGAACTGATTGGAGGCTCTTTTGGAGGGGGGATTTAAAGACACAAAAAGGAGCAGTAAGTAGTGGCTGTTTCATTTGAACTTTTCCTGGAGCTGATTGGAGGCTCTTTTGGAGGGGGGATTTAA
Source organism: Rhabdophis nuchalis (assembly GCA_039707465.1). NCBI lineage: Eukaryota > Metazoa > Chordata > Lepidosauria > Squamata > Natricidae > Rhabdophis > Rhabdophis nuchalis. Next base: position 85,039,284 of record CM077645.1, on the reverse strand, counting down.
AGACACAAAAAGGAGCAGTAAGTAGTGGCTGTTTCATTTGAACTTTCCTGGAGCTGATTGGAGGCTCTTTTGGAGGGGGGATTTAAAGACACAAAAAGGAGCAGTAAGTAGTGGCTGTTTCATTTGAACTTTTCCTGGAGCTGATTTCTGGCTGTGTGCAGGGGGAAAGAAAGGTAAAGATTTCCCCATTTTGAACCACTTGAGGCTAAAGGGAGGAGTTTCTGGCTGTGTGCAGGGGGGAAGGAAGGTAAAGATTTCCCCATTTTGAACCACTTGAGGCTAAAGGGAGGAGTTTCTGGCTGTGTGCAGGGGGGAAGAAAGGTAAAGACTTCCCCATTTTGAACTACTTGTGGCTAAAGGGAGAAGTTTCTGGCTGTGTGGAGGGGGGAAAGAGAAAGGTAAAAGAAATAATACATTCTAGATTTGTGCGCTTAAGACTGTGATTGTATTTTATTTCAAAATGACTGGCTTAGTTCAATGTAATAACTGTTTTGCACCTGTCTTCCGCAGTACTCTTTTCAAATTTGGATACTGTCCCCCTTGCAGACAAATTAATAGATTACATAGACACATAACATATCTTGAATCTGTAATTTGTGATCTCCAGGCAGAAATTAAGTGTCCAATTCGGCCACTCCACCCTGTGGAGATGCCACACTACCAGCCTCCCCTACCGCAAAGATCCCACAGAAGAAGAGCAGCCTGGACAACTGTGGGATCTGGCAGGGTGAGAGCTGTGACCCACAAACACAAAACTTTCGCTGTGTCCCAGCATAACAGATATAGCGCCCTTGCTGATCTTAATGGGGACACTAAAGTGACAGGTCAAGGTAATAATGACGACTCAAATAAGCAGCGGATTGTGGTCCAAAGTGAAGAACCTACTTCAGAAATGCAAAAGTGTGAACCAGGGATCATGCATCAGTCACACAACAAGAGCAAGGTACCCAAAAAGAGAAGTCACCTCCTGATTGGTGACTCAATCGTAAGAGATGTAAACTTAGGTAAGGATATGGAGGTTTTGAAAGATGTCAGATGTTTACCGGGTGCTACAGCCAGCAGAGACAAGAGGCGTATTCTTAAGATAGTCACGAATGCAAGTAAGGACTGTGAAGTTGATGCTATTATACATCTTGGCACAAATGATCTGTCCCAAAAAGATGTAGCTTCTGTGCAGAATGATTTCCAGAGTTTGGGGTACGAACTTAGTAGTACAGGTTGTAGGCTTATCTTCTCAGAGGTTATACCAGTATACAAGGAACAAAAAGGAAAGGGCCAGCGCATAGCAGAGTTTAATGTGTGGCTAAAGGAGTGGTGTAAAAAGGAAGGCTTTGGTCTTATTAGTCATGATGCCTGCAGCTGGTCCAATGATAAACTGTACAAAAGAGATGGTTTGCACCCATCCAAGAAAGGGACTGAGTTACTTGGCACTAAATTCACAGATTTCCTGGCTAAACATTTAAACTGAATAGTGGGGACAGAGAATCAATAGATAAAGAATATTTCTGTCCCCAGCAAACTAAAATTCATAGGGTTATCAGTGCGTGTAACATAGATAATTGTGCAGGTAATATTATCAACACTGCTGTCAAGCAAAACCAAACAATTAACAGTGGATGCCATACCATGTACATGAACCATACAAGTGGCAAAGAAATAGGGGCAAAGAGAACCATAGTCAGGCATAACACAGGTTTCGTAGACAGAAAACACAGGGTCAATCAAAATGGACTCAAATGTCTATACACCAATGCACAGAGTATGAGGAATAAACAGGGTGAATTAGAAATTCAAGTAAATGAGGGCAGATACGATATTGTTGCCATTACAGAAACTTGGTGGGATGAAACCCACAAATGGAACATACAGCTAGAAGGATTTAAATTATTTAAAAGAAATAGACCAAATAAAAGAGGAGGTGGAGTTGCACTATATATAAGAAATAATTACATCTCTACAGAAATAGAGCACAACAATGATGAGAACTATCTTGAATGTATTTGGGTCAATATTAAAGGTTGGGGGGGGGAATGATATTGTCATAGGTCTATACTACAGGCCACCCAACCAAGCAGAGGAAGTGGATGTACTTTTTGCTAACCAGCTAACTAAGGTATGTAGGAAGCACACTGCAATAGTAATGGGAGATTTTAACTACCCTGACATCAATTGGGAAACAAACTCTGCACCAAGTGGAAGATCCAACAGGTTCCTAACAAACCTAGCAGACAACTTTGTTTCCCAAAAGGTAGAGAAGGGAACAAGGGGATCAGCAATATTGGACTTAATTCTCACTAACAGAGAGGAAATGATAGAAGGTGTAGAAGCTACAGGAACTTTGGGGGCAAGCGATCATGAAATACTGGAATTCAACATTATGCAAACAAAAGTAGTTGAACAAAGTCAAACTAGAGTCTTAGACTTCAAGAGAGCTAATTTCAACAAACTCAGAGAGAGCTTGGGAAGGATTCCATGGATGAGAATCCTCAAGGGGAAAACAACTCAAGAAGCTTGGGAAATTTTGAAAAATGAGATTATAAAAGCCCAGTCCAGCGCAATACCAATGAAGAAGAAAAATAACAGTTCCCAAAAGAAACCAGCATGGCTGCATAAAGAACTCTCTGACAAATTGAAAGACAAAAAGGATAAATATAAAAAGTGGAAAAAGGGGGACATAACCAAGGCAAAATATTAGCAAATAGCCCGAGCCTGTAAAGATGAAGTGAGGAAAGCTAAGGCTCACAATGAAGAAAGGCTTGCCAAAAAAGTAAAAAATAACAAAAAAAGCTTCTTCCAACATGATAAAAATAAGAAAAAAGTTAAGGAAACAATTGGTCCACTGCTGGGAGAAAATGGCAAGAAGATGATAAGCAACAGGGAGAAAGCAGAACTATTTAACTCTTTCTTTGCATCTGTCTTTACACAAAGGGATAAAACAGTCCAATCAATCAAAAACAGCACCACAAATATCAGATTAGGAACACAAGTTGAAATAGAGAAGAAAATGGTAAGTGAGCACCTGTCTGCCCTGGACGAGTTCAAATCACCAGGACCGGATGGATTACACCCCAGGGTTCTGAAGGAACTGGCAGACGAGATCTCAGAACCACTGAACTATATCTTTCAGAGATCCTGGAGCACCGGGGAACTGCCAGAAGACTGGAAAAGAGCAGATGTGGTTCCCATCTTCAAAAAAGGAAAAAAAACAGATCCAGGAAACTATAGACCCATCAGCCTGACCTCAATACCAGGAAAGATTCTGGAAAAGATAATTAAACAACAAATAAGTGAACACCTAGAAGCAAACAAAGTAATAGCCAAAAGCCAACATGGGTTTGTCAAAAACAGATCATGCCAGACGAATCTAATTGCATTCTTTGACAAAGTAACAAAATCAGTGGACCAGAGGAATGCTGTTGATATAATTTACCTGGACTTCAGTAAGGCATTTGATAAAGTAGACCATAACCTACTATTAGATAAAGTAGAAAATTGTGGGTTAGACAGCACCACCACCAAATGGATTCGTAACTGGCTGACCAACCGCACTCAACGTGTAGTCCTCAATGGAACTGCATCTACATGGAAGGAAGTATGCAGTGGAGTCCCCCAAGGCTCTGTTTTAGGCCCAGTACTCTTTAACATCTTCATCAACGATTTGGATGAGGGGATAAATGGGGAACTCATCAAATTCGCAGACGACACCAAGCTGGCAGGAATAGCCAACACTCCAGAAGATAGGCTTAAGATACAGAAGGATCTAGACAAACTTGAACATTGGGCACTGTCTAATAAAATGAAATTCAATTGTGAAAAAAGTAAGGTCCTACATATAGGCAAGAAAAACCAGATGCACAAGTACAGTATAGGTGGTACCTTGCTCAATAGTAGCAACTGTGAGAGGGATCTCGGAATCCTAGTGGACAACCATTTAAATATGAGCCAGCAGTGTGCAGCAGCTGCCAAAAAAGCCAACACAGTTCTAGGCTGCATCAACAGAGGGATAGAATCTAGATCGCGTGAAGTGTTAATGCCACTGTATAGTGCCTTGGTAAGGCCACACTTGGAATACTGCATACAGTTTTGGTCGCCACGATGTAGAAAAGACGTGGACACTCTGGAAAGAGTGCAAAGAAGAGCAACCAAGATGATTAGAGGACTGGAGACTAAGACATATGAAGAACGGCTGCAGGAACTGGGTATGTCTAGTTTGATGAAGAGAAGGACCAGGGGAGACATGATAGCAGTGTTCCGATATCTCAGAGGGTGCCACAAAGAAGAGGGAGTCAAACTTTTCTCCAAGACACCTGGGGGCAGGACAAGGAGCAATGGGTGGAAACTAACCAAGGAGAGAAGCAACTTAGAACTAAGGAGAAATTTCCTAACAGTAAGAACAATTAACCTCTGGAACAGCTTGCCTCCAGCAGTTGTGAATGCCCCAACCCTGGAAGTCTTTAAAAAGATGTTAGACAGCCATTTGTCTGAAATGGTATAAGATTCCTGCCCATGCAGGGGGTTGGACTAGAAGACCTACAAGGTCCCTTCCAACTCTGCTATTGTATTGTATTATATGTAGGCGGGCGGGGGGGGGCACCTGAAGTTCGAGCGAACTGGTTATCTCTCACCTGATCTTTGAAGCTACAAGTTCAACCAAATGAGGCTGAACCGGTAGTTCTGCCTTAGGCAAGAAGCCATTAGAATAACAGGGACATTCACTCTCAAGTAGCCGAAGGGCAGTGGAAAAACACTTCTGAATATTTCATTAAGAAAACTGCAAGGGTTTGTCCAGGCAATTGTTTAGCTCTCAAGACTGACTTGAAGGGAAGGGTGGGGGAGTGGTTTTGAGGATCAGAGGAACTTTAAGGAATTCTGTTTTTGCATCCTAAATGGTTATGAACAGATGCCCAGCTGTTCTTGATAGTTGTCTGAACTGTTGTGCAGATTTGAAGAGAGTGCTTTATTAGACGGGTTATTTGCGTTGAATCACAGGGATTCATTTGTGTATTAGAAAACATTTCTAAACTGTTTTTCCATTGCTTAAGATTATTCTCAGCAGCTATTAAAGCATATTAGAATTCAACGATCAGTGACTAGGGTTAAATAACCCAGTCAACTTGGATAAATGCAGTAGTATATTCCTGAATTTTATATGCCAGTTACTAATTTTTCAATTATAAATGAGTTTTAAAAAATCTCACGCTTTTAGCTTTGGCATACCTCAAACCAAACATACATTTTTAAATCTGTAACACGTCTTTTTTGGCTCGTTTTTGCTAATGATATCACATAATGAATCAGTTACAAGATGATTTACCACTAATGTATAATGAAGCTCCTTTTAACTGAGGACTACTGACAAATGAACTAATTTTGATAGTTTCTGGAACCTACCTCATCTTAATTGGGGTAGAATAGAATCTTTACTGCAGTAAATAATTGGTCCCTAAAAACACTTGGATACATAAAAATGATGTTGATTAGGTAGTTAAGCAAACAGATTTGCCAAACAAAGAACCGCTGTGCTTCTTAAACATTGCATGGCAGAATTTGACACACTTAAGGAAATAAAGTCAATTGAATTTGAGAGTAAAAGGTTTAAATAGAACTGATGAAAGTGACCTGGATATTTAATTATCTGGAATTAGCAACTCTTGCTGACTGTTGGCATAAAATGGGCAGGGTAGAAATGCATGTTTGGTGATTTCTATGGCTGTTTCATCACAAAATTGCGATTTAAATGGAATGCCTTTGTATCACCTCTCTAAAATTGGCAATGGATGTGTGCTGTACTGTGCTAAGATTTGTGTAGGATATGAACAGGGCCTAGGGAGGAGTCAAACATGTCATAAGTTTGGAGTTCTTTACACCCACAAGAAATCAAAGCCCACCCCCTTTTGAATTCCATTGACTTGTCCTCACCAATTTGCCTTGACTGTTAATAGTTCAGATTCTTGTTTAGGGATAGCATGAAATAAACTTGTACTCATTTGAACAATCCCGGATCCTGATTTCTTGTGCTGGACAGTTTGGATTCTCCTAGTTTCACAGAAATGGTGATTTAATATGAATATCCAGCAGGTCTGTAGGGAGTACAAGTGTTACTTAAACATATATCTTTAGGGAGCCACATTGAAACTGTGGGAATATCAGTATCTTTGATATGCTGCTTGACTTCCTCTATAAGAAATTCTTGTCCCAGCATATGTACTTGGATTAAGGAAAAAGTTCATTTTAAAAAAAAACTATCACTATGGCCAAGGAGGCTCATCTTAATTAGAATCTAATGGAGTTGCAGCCACAACAAATTTAAATAAAATAATAATAGTTTTTAAAGATAGATATGATTGGCTAACATCACTGAAAAATCTTATTAATAATGCACTTTATAATTAATATTCTAGTACTTTGATAAAGGAAGACAAGAGAAGCAGGTTTTTCTTCATTTGTTTTCTTCATATATAATTAACTTTTTTTAGGTTGGGACAAGGCTTAAGAAAGGAGTTCTATTTCCAATGATCACATATTGTACCTGCTTTATTTCTGCAATGCCAATGAGCACAGCTATATGGCAACATGCTAAGTATAATTCCTGTATCATGTTTAAATGTCTTTGGGATTTTTCCTAAAATCATGACTGAAAATGAGAATTTTAAGAATGTGCTTTGCAAAGCAATGAACCCTAATCCTAGATATTTCACAGAAAATAGATGGGGCCAGGGCCAGTCAGAGGTGGTATTTACCGGTTCTCCAAACTACTCAAAATTTCCACTACCGGTTCTCCAGAACTCATCAAACTGCCCTGCCGCCCTGTTTGGGGTGACCCGCTCCCTCCTTCACCAGAGGCCGCGGGAAGCCCCTCTGCAAGGGCGAGCAGAGGAATTTGGGATTTATCTGCAGGACAAAATCACTCGGATTCGGAATGGGTGACCTTCCATCGAGAATGGTCCAGCGAGATTGTCCGAGGTTGGTCTTGAAGCTCCATTCTGGGAGGAGTTTGACTTTGTCACTACCGAGGATATGGACAGGTTGTCAAAGAGACTTAAGGCCACTACATGTTTATTGGACCCGTGTCCCTCCTGGCTTGTACTGGCATCCTGGGAGACGACACGAGGCTGGCTCCAGGGCATTGTCAACACATCTTTGAGTGAGGGGTCCCTGCCTGCCGTCTTGAAAGACTTTCTAGTGAAGGTTGTTGAGAGTGTGGTGGCCCAACAGTTTCTGCGACACCTGGAGTTTTCCGCGACACCTGGAGGAAGTTGATTATCTAGACCCGCGTCAGTCCGGCTTCCGACCCGGTCACAGTACTGAGACGGCATTGGTCGCGTTGGTGGATGATCTCTGGAGGGCGCGGGATAGAGGACATTCCTCTATCCTAGTCCTGTTAGACCTCTCAGCGGCTTTTGATACCATCGACCATGGTATCCTATTGCACCGACTGGGGGGGTTGGGGCTGGGAGGCACCGTTTTGCGGTGGTTCTCGTCCTACCTCTCTGGTCGGTCACAATATGTGTTGGCAGGGGGGCAGAGGTCGGCCTCGAGGCCTCTCGTATGTGGCGTCCCTCAGGGGTCGGTCCTCTCGCCCCTACTGTTCAACACATATATGAAGCCGCTGGGTGAGATCATCCGTGGTTTTGGGGTGGGATATCATCTGTACGCTGATGATACTCAGTTGTACATCTCCACCCCAGACCACCCCAACGATGCTGTCGAGGTGATGTCCCGGTGTTTGGAAGCCGTACGGATCTGGATGGGTAGTAACAAACTCAAGCTCAACCCGTCCAAGACTGAGTGGCTATGGTTTCCGGCACCCCGGTTCAGCCAGATTACTCCAACTCTGGCCATTGGGGGCGAAACACCGGCCCCCATGGAGAGGGCGCGCAATTTGGGTGTCCTCCTGTCCATGGAGGACCATGTGGCGGCTGTGGCCAGGGGGGCGTTTCATCAGGTACGCCTGATGCGCCAATTGTGCCCCTTACTGGACCAGGCTGCCCTTTGCACAGTCACTCAGGCCCTCGTGACATCTCGACTGGACTACTGCAATGCTCTCTACATGGAGCTTCCCTTGAGGTACACTCGAAAGCTACAGTTAGTGCAGAATGCAGCCGCGCGGGTGATTACGGGAGCCCCTAGATGCTCCCACATAACACCTGTCCTGCGCAAGCTGCACTGGCTTCCTGTGGTCTTTCGGGTGCGCTTCAAGGTCTTGACGACCATCTTCAAAGCGCTCCATGGCTCGGGACCTAGTTATATGTGAGACCGTCTTCTGCCCCATACATCCCTTAGACCGATACGCTCCCACAGAGAGGGCCTTCTCAGGGTGCCGTCGGCCGGACAATGCCGGCTGGCAACACCCAGGGGAAAGGCCTTCTCTGTGGCAGGCCCCACCCTGTGGAACGACCTACCCCCTGAACTCCGCACCATCACCGACCTCTGCCTCTTCCGCCAGTGTTTAAAAACACACTTATTTTACCAAGCTGGCCTAAGTTAGCCTCTACTGTGATTAATTTTAGATAGTTTTAATTGGGGGATTTTTAATTGGTTTTAGCGCAGGTTGCCATTTAATAGATTTTTAAATTTATTTGTTTTGTATTATCTTTGTATGTTGTTTTTAAATTCCTGTGCGCCGCCCTGGGTCCTTTTGGAGAAGGGCGGGATATAAATTGAATAAAATAAAAAATAAAAAATAAAACCTACTGAATACCACCTCTGATCTCAGATACTGATTGCCAAAAATATTTGAGTATACAAATATTTGCATACAACATAGCTTTGCTAGCTGTGGTAAGACATTTGTGACAGGAATTCCCTCCTTCCCACCTTATTGGAAGGCAGATTCCTTCAGAGTTTGTGCCCATGAGAGAGGAAGTGGTATTCATTCATTCTACCCCTGTTTTAGTCAGTATATCTTTTTGTTGTAATCTCCATAGGTGATGTTCAACAATCATCCACAAAATGCACTTGATGTGGCAAAATTTCACCCTAGGACATACCTGTCAAAATTGAGAAATGATAGTTATTGAAATATAATTATGATACACATTGTAATCAAAAACAGTGTGCATTTTGATCAATTAGAATACTAGTAAATTTGACTTGATCTAAAAAATGCTGTAGGATGATGCCTTGGTTTGTTTTTATGTATGTACAGTATGTTTCATTCAGATAACATAAGCCAATTACTCTTTCTAGTATAACTCTCTTAGATGAGTCAGGAATCAGCTCTGAGCATGACCTGAGTAAATTGATATCTGCAAGGCAGTGGTCATCTGTCATCATTGATCATGTTTAGGTGAAGGACAACCAACTATACAGTTATTAATCTGAAATGTGAGGTTATGGACTATACTTGATCTCCCACAGGACAAGGCAGGAGAATTCAGCTGGTAGAATCATGTCTCATGGAATATTAATTATTCAACATCTTTGTGACATTACAAATGCAAAGATACCTCAAAATAATTTACAAAATATAAAATGCAATAGCAAGCTTCTTTTATCCATAATGTAGTTTGTATAGGAATTAAAGCTAGAAATAGGCACTCTAGAGCAGGGGTCCCCAACCTTTGCAACTTTAAGTCTGAAGGACTTCAGCTCCCAGACTTCTGGGAGCTGAAGTCCTTCAGACTTAAAGTTGCAAAGGTTGGGGACCCCTGCTCTAGACCATGATATTTTTGTTTTTGAATACACATTTATTTCTTTAATCTATAGACAAATCAATTCCCAACTTTAATTTAAAAAATGTTAAAGTGACAACCCCAAACTCAAAATACAAGTGAAGAAAAGAGAGCGAGAGTGAGTGAGTGAGAGAGAGAGAGAGAGAGAGAGAGAGAGAGAGAGAGGGAGGGAGGGAGGGAGGGAGAAGGAAATAGAGAAACAATATAGATTATAGTTTATACTTATCAATAATCACTGGCTTACTAATGAATTCATTGCTATAATATGAAGAGTATATAGGCATTATTGTATGATACGAGCTTTCTGGGCCATGCTAAATACTTAGAGTCAAATGAAAGTAATATGTCGAGAAACTTTCCTAAACTACAAGTGTGTTTTTTCACCTTAGTACAATCTCAATTATGAACTTAATTCCCAAAAAGCTACTGGGGTATACTGGTTGTGGTGCTGGACTAGAAGCAGAGAGAATCAGTTTCCTATCTTCTCTTAGGCACAGAAGTCAAGAGAGTGATCTTATGGCAACCACTTCTCCTTGGCATCTGTATATATTACAAGTCATATAGAACAATAAAAGAAAAATCTATCACCACATCATACAGCTTCACTCTAGAACCTGAAGGTTCTTTTTCAAGAGGCAACTGGGTTTTCTGGTTTTTCTTTGAAGACGTTTTCCTTCTCAACCAATAAACTTTTTCAGCTCTGACTGAATGGTAGGGAATGGGAGGATTTACACTCCTTGCAGACAGCTGGTTATTTGCATTTGAGTCATTAAGGCCACTTGGAGGTTTATATGTGTCATCAGGGTCACTTGAGTAGTGCAAAGTCACCTGAGTAGTGACCCTGTCTACACAGATAAACCTCCAGGTGCCTTAATGACTTGCTAAAAGAATGCAAATGACCAACTGTCTTCAAGGAGTATAAATCCTTCCATTCCCCACATCTAGTCAGATCTGAAGAAGCTTCTTGGATAAGAAGCAAAACATCTTCAAAGAAAAAACAAGAAAGTCCAGTTGCCTCCTGAAAAAACACCTCTGGGATAACCATGACCTGGATTGCTGAGAATCTCCATAGGCACTTCACTCTAGAATCAGACAAGTGCAGTATAAAACAAGTGGGCCCTATAAATATGGGATAAAGACAGAGCAACAACAATTATATTTTTGTGAGCCTGTTCTGTTAAGTAGGAATAGATTCACTACAACATAATATCCCTAACATTGAGAGACCCACTGAAATACAATGCATACTCCAAGACTGGATTTTTTTTCATGCTTCCTTATGTGAACCCATTAATTGGGGTTATTATGACTAATTCTATCCCAGCACCTGCTCTAAACCTAGTTTGAAATGGGTTAAGAGGATTGGTTTTCCCAGGAGCTTCTGTAGCTGTATAGACTTCACCCTCTTAACCACATTGTCCACCAAAAGAATATGCACTGCTGCTTAACTATCCTGTGACTCTTTGAAAGATTCTTTTAGAAAAGGTAATTCAGTCTGAGGTAACCAGAGAATACATTAAATTTCAGCCTTAGTTTTTCTACATCAATCCTGAATGGAACCATTATCATCTAAGAAGAGTATATGTCATCAATACAAAAATAATTACAGTGGCAAACAAACTTCAATAATGTCAATATTTACCTATCTAAACATAAACAGAATGACCCAATGAGCAGGCAAAAAAGCAGTAGGAGCAGGAGTAGCTTCTAATTTACTACCAGCTTCCACATCAATTTTACTTGCCTGGAGAGCAGCAGAAACTGCTCCCTGTATACTCCCACCATAGGGGCACTGCAGTTCCAACAACTTTGCAAATAAATATGAACTTCGTGGAAATTTCACTTCCACAGGAGTAACAGACTCTGGATATTTTTTTTACACATTCTTTAAGTTAATGGAATTTAGGTATCTTGATTAAAAAAATGTTGATGTATAATGCACTAACTTGAGGATACAACAAACAGATAAACACAGTGAGAGTTTTGGTACTATGTAGATACGATTAGATGATAGTTGGTGAAATCCCTTGGTTCGAGGAAGGTGATGTGCATGAAGATTTTGTCTAGACAGTTAAGCAAAAGAAGGTGACATTGGAAGCCAAAGCCATTATCTGTACAGTCTTGTTATGTCCAATTGGTTTAACAATTTTTCTGTTTGCCTGCCAACAATGTTTCCATTCATTGTCCAGGCATTTTGCTCTCCGCTTGAGCATAGGTACTTTGTTGATAGACCTGACTTCGTATTCTAATTGTGTCCACAGTAGCAAGAAAGGTTAAATGAGCCCCAATCAGATGCTTAAACATCACTGGCAAAATAAAGCAGAGTGATCTTTCTCTTGCTAACTTACTGCTTGGAGTAAGTTCAAGCAGCATAACCTTGATCTTAAAACAGAAGTTTGAACTTCTCTGATAATTATGTTGACCTTCAGCCAAAAATTGCAAAATCTATGATAGTGGGCTAATTCTTCCTCTGGGCAACCTCCTCTAGCTAAGAGACTTAATTTTTAGGCAAGATGGCACTTATCCTGAAACTTAAAGTTGTCATTCAAATCAACTAATTGATCAAAGGCACAATCAGTTGGCTAAAATAATCCTGATTTTCTCTGAGTAATAACAAACATCAGTTTTTCTTCATTATGACTTCCAATAATAGCATTAAATAGAGGATTGTTATGTCTTTTTATGATATTATTTTAAACTAGCTGGATACCCATGCTTTGCAACAAAACTATGTGATCGGGCAAGCAGGAGAAATCCAGTTCATTCTGGTTCAATCCATTGTCTCAGTGGTGGTCAGTGATTGAAATACATAAGGGAATATCACTCCTGCTGCCTTGGATCCAGAAGCAGTTCCATAGGTGGAAGGCATAGACATTTGGGTGAGGTACCGACATTTAGTACTGTAAGAAGCCCCAGACCACTCCTGAGTGAAAGAGTGGAATGTTTGCCAGTTTGAACTGAGGTAATGGAATGTGAGGCAACTGGCAGTTGGAACAGAGTCCTTTTCAGGTGGGGAGAGGGAGTAGAATGTCTATTGCCTTAGCATCAGAGTGTGTTAATATAAGGCAACTGACAGTTGAAACAGAGTTTTTTCAGGTGGGGAGGGTGGGTAGAACTCCTTAGCATCAGAGTGTGTTAATTATTGTATAAGAAATACTAATGATTTGATAGTCATTTTAGATCCTTTCTTAGCGAGCTCCTAGAAGTGAAGAGGAACATACATGCCAAATTTCAAGTTTGTATGGTTCTGGAGATTTCATGATGAGTAAGTGGTATTTGGCTTTTATATATATAGATGTGAGATAGTAAATAAAATTGACTGTTATGCTGCACAGATTTGCATTATTAAATAGTCATAAAGAGTACCCAGAAACTTTAGTCTCATCAATTAAAATGTTATATGCCCACATAGCAGCCAAATAGGTGCATTTGACAAGCTGATAGATATGGAAAGGAAAGGAAATGCATTTGCATTTAGTAAATAATATCAGTTGAATTTATTTCTTTTTCTTTTCTTATGCAATTAATCCTACTACTGCAAACATCTATGAGTAAATAACCATTTCTGCTTCTATCTGCAAACTACTAGTTCATAGTAAGGAGATAACCTCACATAGGCAATTCTTGCTATGTAGTCCCTTTATTTGAATGTGTAATAGGAATTTCATTTTTTAAATACTTAAGTTGTTAATTGTGTAAGAAGTGAATTAGATCTTCTTTGGTTGTGCAAACTTCATCTAGATTTGCCAGCTGAGAATTCCAAGGGTAAAGGGTTAGTCAGCCTTGAAGCAGTCTGCCTACATACAATATAGAACTGAAGATAGATGAATATGCCAACTGGATTTTTACTTTTCCAATATTTAGTATATTTCATTTTATTTCTACATCAGTATGTAATTTCATAGAATGCATGAATAATTTGTATGCATTTTTAAGCATTCGTCTCCCCAGTTTTTTATCCTTACTATAATTCAACCAAAATGACTGTCTATACTTTCATACCTATGGTTTGAACTTGGGACTGTCTTATACAGTAATATCAGCACCCTAAATGACTGCATTGGATAATTATCTCATATATTTTATACAGTTTGTTTAATGTTTCTTGCAAAGTTATTGGGGATAACTTCCCAGGTGCAGGAGGATGATATGACTGAGCCTGAGGGAGGCTGTCAAATGCATCATCAGTAATGAGTCTCTTCATGCCCACAAAAGAGATCTAAAGCCAGCCCACCATGAATTCCTGTGACATATCTATCACCAATTTTCTTGTACCATTAATAGTTCAGATTCTTGTAGAGAGCTTAAGCTTGTAATCAATCTTTATACACCTTTGAACTACCTGATTTCCCTGGTACTTGAGAACAGAGTTATCAATAGTATGATTGATACATAGGCAGACAGACAGACAAAACATTTTTGTAAGCAGTTTTCCATTTAAGCCTAAATTTTAATTAATGATTTTTCTCTTAATCTGAAAGTCACTATCCCCATTTGCTGATATAATATATAAAGTTTCTTTGCATTAAGTCTGGTCAGGGTCTATTTGGCTTGGTATATAGTTAGCCTATTAGGAACTATGAATGCTTCTTGATGAATGTTTCCATTTCAGCTAGAAATAATTTTAGCTTTAATAGTAGAATGTATATTTCCAGCAGGTATTCCTTATCTTCAGATGTTATTAATTGACTAGGGATAATATCATGGTTTTTTTTTTTAATGCTTTCTATTATTTTAGATAGGAAAAGGTAGGAACAATCTATTATTTAATTTCAAAGTAGCTTTTTGTTCTGTTTCTTTCTTGTTTTTGTCTAGACACTATTGTTTTGGAATATATAAACATGGTCGTCATTGTTTTGGAACATGAAACTCAAGATATTGGGAATAAATTTTTTGAAGTAATTCTCATTTGGAAATCTGTGTTACTTTTAAATTTTAGCCTTTAAAGGAATTTGATTTAGGTTCTGGGAATTTAGTATAGGTTTGGCTTAACTTTTTGCAGGTGCTGTTTAATTATTTTGGCCACAATATACATGGGCACAAGATTGAAAGAAAAGAATAAGGGAAAACAGTTTCACTAAGAAGCACAATTAACAGTGCCAAGGAACAAAAACAACAGTGGAAAATAAAGAAGCAGTGTGTTTGATGAGATAACTGGGATTATTACAGTTGTGAATCACAACAGCTACATGTGAAGAAGCAAATCCTACTTTGGAGATAGTGCAGGAAATCTTAATACTTTCAGTAATCATGAAACTGATATATGAGGGAATATGAATTTCTGGTACTGTTACCAGATGTAAGAGATTATCAGTTTGAGCCAGAGGGAAGAGTCAAGCACATCATAGGTCTCGGGTTCTTTTGCACCCACAAGACATCTACGTGTAGCCCATCTTGAATTCCTTTGATTCTTAACTACCACCATAGTATAGATTCTTGTAGCATGTGTTAGCATTCATTTGAACTTCCCGATTTCTTGTTCCTGACAGCTTTATTGTAATGACAAAAGGGGAGGAAAGAAGCTAAGTTTAGCAATGAGGTTGAAACAGTGTTTCTGCAAAATTAAGATGTTGAGAGAACTTAAAAACCAGACCCAGAAATCCCAAAAAGGTCAGCCTCAACAAATTCAATAATACTTCTAAAAAACCCACGGACAAGTTGAAAAATTTAGACAGAACTGAGTATTATATAATTAAACTTATGTTAGAAGGCAAATTTCTCATTACTATAGAGCAGTTTGCCATCATGTGATGTTCTGCAATGTTTTTCCCATTCATGGAGCTAGGTTGGGTGTGGCCTGCACATGATGCATCTGGCCCGCGGGCCATCAGTTTGACCCTCTGCGATACAGTATATCAATTTTGCACAAGTAGAAATTATGGAAATTATGTGACCAAATTACATCTATAAGGACATCTGGGCACTGATAAGTGCCAATCACTTTATAATGATGCATACAGTTGAAATATAGAACATTAAAAGCAGTAATCAAATAAAATATGGAATTGTCCAAGGGAAAAAGAAGCATAACAATAGAATGAACTTGTTCTTTCCCAGCAACACAAAGCCGAGTCCTCATCCCGATAAACCCCTTTTATTTAATTTACAGTTAATTTCTCTCCAACAAAGTCCCAGCCCACAGTCTTTCAAGATAGTTCACAGAGAGTGGAGAGTGGGCAGGCTGATATCTTTCAGGTGCCACAATACTTGGCAAGAATGCAGGAATGAACTAATTGTCTCTTGCAAACACGCCTCCTCTTTCGTGCTGCCTTTATTGGGAGTATGGGAGGGGCCATTCACCATTCACCTGTGGCCTTACTCCCAAGTTGACCCTTGTTCCTTAGCTGTTTCCTTCATCTGGCAACTCTCTGCATGCACACACTGGGAACAGGCTCCAGCTGTTCATCTGCCTCACTGATGTCTGACTCTGAAGGCAGCTGACAACTGTCAGATGGCCCTGGCCCCATCTCTGCCTCCATCACAAAGCATTCATCAGAGCCTTCCCCAGATTCCAGGACTGGCCCATATTCCTTCCCAACCTCCTCATTAACTGAATCTGCTGCCAGCTCCACTGGCCACTGGCGGGCCACAATAGAAATTAAGTGCCATAATACGTCACTTGAACTCACAGGTTAACCTGCTATTTTACATACTTCAAAAGTTTTAAGGAATGAATGGCAGTGATATTGATTCCAGTAAAATGATAGGATGGAGGAAGACATTAAGATATTTATGGAAAATTACTAGAGGTGTTAGCAGGTAAATAAGAAACAGCACTGCCAAAATAGAAAACTGTGAGATTCTGTGATCGCAGGAATATTTTGTACAAAAAGAGTAATACACTGTCATTAGTCATTAGAGAGATGGGTGGTGTTTAAATGTGATCCATCAATCAAGCAATAACATACAAGAAATAGACTTTAGTGAAGAATATTCTTTATCTTTAACACTTGTTTCAAACAATATAAATGTGGACTCTATTCTTGGACATCCTTAGATCAACACATTTGAAACAGACTATAGTATAATATAGGAACTGGAGAAGTGCAATCCCACATAAGTAGGAGGTTTCCTATTATGCTACAGAGCATAGACCAGGAAACTGAATGTTTTTCTTTTAATAATAATAATAATAATAATTTAATTTATATCCCGCTCTCTCTCCCCGAGGGGACTCGAGGCGGGGCACAGGCAATTAAAAATACAAATAAACACAGACAAGTACAAAATACAGAATTAAAAATAAATTAAATAAATCCTGCGCTAAAACCTATAAACTAAAAATTACCCCTAAAAAACCCTAACCTAAAAAGAGACTACCCAAGGCCGGCCAGACGAAAAAAGTGAGTCTTTAATTTTAAGCGGAAGGAGCGGAGGTCCGTAGTTGTCCTGATATCGGGGGGAAGGTCATTCCAGAGGGCTGGGCCCGCCACAGAGAAGGCCCTTCCCCTGGGCGTCGCCCGCTGACAAAGTCTAGTGGACGGCACCCGGAGAAGTCCCTCTCTGTGGGAGCGAATCGGCCGTGAGGATGTATGGGGCAGGATCCGATCCCGCAGGTAGCTAGGTCCCGAGCCATGGAGCGCTTTGAAGATGGTAATTAACACCTTGAAGCGCACCCGGAAGACGACAGGTAGCCAGTGCAGCTCGCGCAAGAGCGGTGTTACATGGGCAAACCTAGAGGTGCCCATAATTGCTCGCGCGGCTGCATTCTGGACCAACTGAAGCCTCCGGGTACACCTTTTATATACTATGTATACCTGCCCACCAAACCCATTAAATTGATATGTACACAGTGTTGATTTATTATACGTACAAAATATACAGTTCTGATGTGTTGAACCTGAGATATACAACTGATCTATCTGGGCCTAAGAATATGTTTACAAGTGACAGTGTTACAGCTAGAGATGAAAGGTGACAATACTTTTTCCCCTGCTCGCCTTTTCCAGCAATAAGGCAATATTGCCACATTTCTTTTATTTTTCCTCACCTTTAAGGACTCAGAATCCTATTCCTTTTACTCAGTGCTTCATGTCCTTTTACTTTACACCTAGCCTATATTATCCTCTACTTTTCAGCCCTTATACTTCAGTAGGTGCTGCTAAAGTTTGAAGAAGGCTGGTAATTGCTCCCTTTTACAGAGTCACTTCTCTGTCTTTCAGTTCTTATCATAGGTGGGAGAAAAAATTATTTGTGGCTTTGTGTAGCGGGTCTTCATCTTTGAAGGCTTATGAGGCTGTAAGGCTCTGTTACTTCTTTCTCTGCTTTTGAGCTTTTGAGTAGTAGCTTTTGAGTTTCTTTGCTCACTACACCAATTGAGATAGTCTTGCCTTCTTCGTGCACACCTGTTTTAACTCTCCAACACATTGTCCTTTGTCACTTACACCCTGTTCCTTTAGCATGCCTCTTTCATCTACCCAAAGTAATGCTTTAGCCCCTTGCTCTTTTAAACACCAGGGAACATGATCCACAAATACAGAATATAATATACAGTGGTACCTCGGTTCACGAACGCTTCTGTTCACGAACAACTCGGTTCACGAACAGAAAAGTTCATCAAAATATACTCCGGTTCACAAACTCCGCTTCGGTTCACAAACTCCGCTTCGGTTCACGAACAGAAAAGTTCATCAAAATATGCTCCGGTTCACAAACTCCACTTCGGTTCGCGACCAGAGTCAGTTCAAGAATTAAAACCAAAAAAAAAAGATCAGAATGGATTAACCGGATTTACATTAAACCCTATGGGAAACTGTGCCTCGGTTCACAACCAATTCGGTTCGCGACCAGAGTCAATTCAAGAATTAAAACCAAAAAAAAAAGATCAGAACGGATTAACTGGATTTACATTAAACCCTATGGGAAACTGTGCCTTGGTTCACAGCCAATTCGGTTCGCGACCAGAGTCAGTTTACGAATTAAGTTCGTGAACCGAGGTACCACTGTATAAGGAAGTTAAAAAAAATCAAGCCAGCAGCTATTAATTATGTGGAATACATAGAGAAAATTAATTCATTAAACCTTTAAGGTTAATCCATCATTTGAATATTATTTAGTTTCAATCATTGTGGTCTTAATTTATTAATTAAATTGATTAGTGTTACAATTTTTGTAATATTGAGATAGTGATAACCACAAGTAAACAAAACTTAAATGACCCAGTATTGAAACCAAAGTGAGTATGATTCTGGTTTCTATAGATTAAAAAAAAATTAAATGTATTGAATTTCTAAACCGCCCCCTCTCCCCGAAGGGACTCGGATACATTATGCAAAAACTGACTTTCACTTTGCAAGACTTTGCAATTCATCTTTTTCTGTCCAATACTGAAATAAATATACAATCTCACTGTTGAGTGCTCCATGGGTTTTGCAACTGGCTTCTCCCCTTAGTTTAATCCACTTTTATCTCATTACAATACTGAATGGATACACATGTAGAATTTGTTTTGTATAATGGGAATTATTCCCAGAAAGCATAGCACATCATGTAGCTATCTATAATACCTCTCTTAGATTAGCCTGAAACTCCTAATACAAATAGGGGTTAGGTTACCCAGCCCTTATTGGAATAATAGACTGATCATTGCACATTTTCTGTTACTAATAGATCCATGTCCAAAATCAAAGTTCAAGACATTGAGCATTGTGTAATGAAAACACTCTGATATGGTTCCTTTTTCCCTCCGACTTTAATTCAGAAGGATTATTAAGTTTAATAGCATATTTATAATGGAGGAAAATACATTTGATCATTCATTGTGTTAGTGTTAAATGGAATAAAGCGGAATGCTATATGTAGAAAATTGATTTTATGATTTGTTTTTAAATGGCAGTTTGAACTTTTGTTCCCTTTCTTCTGTAAGAAATGAAAACTTGTTTTCAGAAAAGGAGTTCAAGAGGAAAAATAAATGTAAAATTGATAATTTTACAAGATTTTAGCATGTCAAAACTCTCTTATCTGCACAAAAGATATTAGATAATTTGAAACAGAAAATACAGGCAGAATTTTTAAAACTAAGCCAGAGGTATTTTGTTCATATAAAATATACACATATAAATATGTTAACATTTCAGATAAGATTTTTTTTTCATATACATGTATATGTGTGTGTATACACACACACACACACACACATGGTAAATAATATTTTCATGTGGATATCTGAAGAAAGGGCTGTAATAGAAGGAGTGCTAATCTTTTTATTGTCCTTGTGATAAATATATACAAAAATATTTCTTGAATTCTTTCTGTTATGACTATCATACTAACTTTCCTAAAAATTATTATCTGCAGACCCTTTCAAAATAAGGCTAAGGATGCTACTTCAGTAATGAGAAAAGATTGACTCTTGTGGACAGTGTAAATTCTGTTTACTCTTGTTGAATATGACATATTTTAGTTCTTCACTCCATAACATGCTGTCCTATACTCTAACAATTTAGATTATACTGCTAAATTATGAGCAATATAGATCAATGTCTTAGCATATGTTTTTTTTAGAATAACGGAAGGTAGATATAATTATACTGAAAGCTATTATGCTGTTTGATGTAGCTTTAATTATTTTGCAAATGTGCAAAATGAAGGTGTGGGTTTTGGAAGACACTTTTAATGGGCAAATTTAAAGAATTTGGTGCATTAGGGGGTTTCAGGATTAATAAACACAAGATGAAAATGTTAACAAAAATATGAAAATGGAAGATCAAACGGAATGAATGAATAAAATAGGTTTTTAAAATTAAGAATGCGAAATTAAGAGTATCTGGGTATTGCTCTGACAGATATAAATTGTACGTTACTTCAAAATAACTAAGTTAAGACATGGAATGAAGCTAAAAAAAGCATGTTAAGATGAAAAACTATAACTGTCATTGCTGGGGAGAATTTCTGTGATAAAAATGAATGTTTTGCCTAGAAGGATGTCTTTGTTTCAGACAATACTTCTTTTGAGAACTGATACATTATTTAAACAGTAGCAAAAGGATATGCCCATGTTTGTATCGCAAAGGAAAAAGCCACAAATTAAATATGAAGTGTTACAAGTTGCAAAACAAACAGGAGGGTTTGAGTTTACCTGATTTGAAATTGTATTTTGCAGCCTGCTCTTTGGTTTTGCTGAAAGAGTGGGTGCAGCTGAGAATAAGAAGGCTTCTAGAGTTAAAAGGACATATCTGAGATTTGGGTAGCATGGATATTCAAGGTACAAAAAAGTCAAGATTAATATGGATTTAAAAAATAATTATGCTAGGTATGTCATATGGAGTGAGCTCCCGTTACTAAGTCGACTGTTGGGGAGGGATTAACTTCCTTATAGACAATGGTGATCTTATTATTACCTCTACCAGTGGAGATCAGAAAGGTCGGCAGTTCGAATCCCTAGAGCCGCGTAACAGAGTGAGCTCCTGTTACTTGTCCCAGCTTCTGCCAATCTAACAGTTTGAAAGCATATAAAAATGCAAGTAGAAAAATAGGGACCACCTTTGGTGGGAAGATAACAATGTTCTGTGAGACTTCGGCTTTTAGTCATGCTGGCCACATGACCACAGAGACGTCTTCGGACACCGCTGGCTCTTCGCCTTTGAAATGGAGATGAGCGCTGCCGCCTAGAGTTGGGAACGACTAGCACATATATGTGAGAGAACTTTTACCTTTATAGAATATGGGATAGATACAAACCCAGATTAAGCCCACAATTGACTTTATGATTCTCAACACAAGAAACATTTTTAGAACAGAAATAAAAGTCAAACATGTGAAATACTGGAATACTAGAAAAAGAAATTTAAAAAAAGGTATACTAAAGTGAGCTAAAACATTTTTGTTATAATGTACAGATGTTTCTGTACATTTCTGACTTTTTAAGAAAATTTATAATTTGGTAAGGGTTTTAATATTGGGTTTTAGCACGGGTTTATTAATTTAATACATTTTAACTGATATTTATTGTATTTTGTGTTTTTAAATGATGCCTGTGCACCGCCCTGGGTCCTAACAAGGAGAAGGGCGGGGTATAAATTTAATAAAATAAAATAAATAAATAATGGAAAATGTGTGGTTGAAATGATTAACATTTAAACTATGATGCCATGAGACAAATTGTGTAGACTGTATAAAGGCACTTCAAATTTATGCTAGAAATGGGAAGTAACATTTTACAATGTTTGGTAGACATGGAAAAAAGGCTGTAAAATTCTGGATTGAAATAAATGCACTGATTCAGAGGATTTTAAAGATTAATGTGTCATTAAGATGGAATTTCTTTGTGTGAATTAATGGAAAACAGTTTGAATAAAGTCAGGGAACTTTCTTTTTGTACATGGACATTGCAGTGAGAGTATAAAGATGGAAAGATTCAGCACTACACTACTAGTAGTAGTATAGCCTTTATTGCCATTGTACATCATGTACACAATGAAATTGGTTACACTAAAAGGAGGAATGGTTGGTGAAGATGATGAAACTTGATGAAATGGCTATATTGACATCCGTGATCAGAGAAAAGGTTATTACTGACTGGAAACCTCTTATGGACTTTTTGCATAAATCAGGTGGGAAATGAACTTATGATTTATAGTTTTGATGATTATACAGTTAGACAGTTCAAAAAAGAAGAGAAATCATAGAATAAGAGATATATGTAACTGCTGTAAAGAAGATTGGAAGCTACCTTTTTGTACTTTTTTCTTTCTTTTCTATTTTCTTTTACTTTTCCACCCATTTCTTGAATTTTTAGATTTCTGTTGGTTTTTTCTTTTTTCTCATTTTGTATAAGATTGTACAGTATTATTTTTATCTTCCTTTTATTATTTTTTTAAATGAATGAGTGTGTGTGTGTGTGTAGGTTTCATTCCTTTTAAAAAAGAAACTTGTTTCAAGTGGGCATTATTGGAAAGGTAATTATTCTCTCGATTATAACAATACAGTAAACATTACAATGACAGCATTTGAAGTTATTAGATATAAGATGGGCATCAAATACATTTTTATAAATAAATAAATAAATAAATTTGCAGCCTTAGGATATTATATTGAAAATAAAGAATGGAAAGTAATGTATAACACAGTTATATCAAATCATGCATCTTGAGGAAATTATGGATTTCTCTTTCGCTCACATATTACAATATTCCCTGAAGTACTAAAGTACAATGTAATTTAGGACCAATAAGGAAAATATTTATTTATTTTTAAGATTTATATCTCAAGTGTATGCCTCTGGGCAGCCTACAGCATAAATACACAATCAAAAAGAAGAAAAAACAAAGTAAACTATACAACAACAAGGAGGTAGTATATAAATACAGATGCTAAAATGGCAACTGAGAAAATGACAAGCACAGGTGGACTCACATTGAACTGGTACCTAACCCCTGGGAGAAAAATCAGCTCTTAATTACTTTCATAAAGGTGAGAAGAGTTGGAGCTTGCTGTTGTTTATTGGAATTCTGTAACCCTTAGCACCAGTTGCCAACACCATGCAATCACCTCAGCTATTTGAGAGATGAACTCAGCTGTCTCATAACAACCTGGGAGATTGCTTAACACACAGATGTCAAACTCAAGGCCCGGGGACCAGATCTGGCCTATGGGGTGCTTAAATCTGGCCCGCAGGGCTGCTTTGGAAACAGCAAGGGACCGACCAGTGGTACCTCTGCAAGCAAAAACAGAGTTCGGGAGCCCATTTTCGCTAGCAGAGCACTTGGGCCACCACAGGCACCACTGACATGAGTGACGTTGAACTGGCCATGCCCACACTGGCCACATCCACCCTGGCCTCCCAAGGTCATCACAATCCAGATGCGACCCTCAATGAAATTGAGTTTGACACACCTGGGTTAACAACTGCAATTGAGAGTTCCAGGATTGCAGTTGTTGAGCAAGGCAGTCACATGTGCATTTTGTTTAATGACCACTTCATTATTCAATAGTTGATATTAGATTTCCAAAGTTGAGGACTATCTGTAAACATTCAGTAGAAACCTCAACAGTACATTAACATCTTTAAACCTTATTTCTCTTTTATACCATATTAATATGAAGTGACTATTAGCTGAAAATGGACCTAATGGGATAGGAACTAAAAACTTACATAACAAAATTCCTTTAAATATAAAGAATAATTAAAGGAAAATAATTAATGTAAAATGATTGACATCCAAACTTTCTTAAATACAGTGGTACCTCGGTTCACGAACGCCTCTGTTCACGACCAATTCGGTTTACGAACAGAAATTTTCCTCAAAATGTGCTCCGGTGCACGAACTCTGCTTCGGTTCACGAACAGGAACCGTGGCCATTTTTAATGTATTCCTGGCTGTCACATGGTTGTGACTTCCTGTAGGAAGATCGTAGAGAGAAGAAAACACAGAAAAAAGCCCCAGCACGCACACTGTGAGTACTTTCAGTGACTTTTTTTTAATTTTTGTTATGCTTTTAGCATATGGAAAACTGTGCCTCGGTTCACGACCAATTCGGTTCGCGACCAGAGTCATTTCACGAATTAAGTTCGTGAACCGAGGTACCACTGTAGCTAGTGAGATTTGATTTGATTTGATTTATTTAAATTTATACCCCGCCCTTCTCCACAGAGGACCCAGGGCGGCGCACAGGAAATTTAAAAAACATACAAAAATACAATAAATATAATTTAAAAAACTATTAAATAACCCCATCCTGCGCTAAAACCAAATTTTTAAAACCCAATTTAAAACTATCTTAAGTCCCCAAGGGAGGTTAGGCTAGGCCGGCTTGTTGAAACAGATATCTCTTAAGACATTGGCGGAAGAGGCGGAGGTCGGTGATGGTACGTAATTCAGGGGGTAGGTCATTCCAAAGGGCTGGCCCCGCCACAGAGAAGGCTCTTCCCCTGGGTGTCGCCAGTCGGCATTGTCCGGCCGACGGTACCCTGAGGAGGCCCTCTCTGTGGGAGCGGATTGGTCTGAGGGATGTATGGGGCAGGAGGCGGTCTCGCATATAACTAGGCCCCGAGCCATGGAGCGCTTTAAAGATGGTAGTCAAAACCTTGAAGCGCAATCGAAAGGCCACAGGAAGCCAATGCAGCTCGCGCAGGATCGGTGTTATGTGGGAGCATCTAGTGGCTCCCATAATCACCCGCGCGGCTGCGTTTTGGACTAGCTGTAGCTTTCGAGTGCACCTCAAGGGAAGCCCCATGTAGAGAGTATTACAGTAGTCGAGTCGGGACGTCACGAGTGCTTGAGTGACTGTGCGTAGGGCAGCCCGGTCCAGTAAGGGGCGCAATTGGCGTATCAGGCGAACCTGATGGAATGCCCCCCTGGCCACGGCTGCCACATGGTCCTCCATGGACAGCCGGGAATCCAGGAGGACACCCAAATTGCGCGCCCTCTCCATGGGGGCCAGTGTTTCGCCCCCAATGGCCAGAGTTGGAGTGATCTGGCTGAACCGGGGTGCCGGAAACCACAGCCACTCAGTCTTGGCAGGGTTGAGTTTGAGTTTGTTACCACCCATCCAGATCCGTACGGCTTCCGGACAGCACTTCGGCGGCATCGTTGGGGTGGTTTGGGGTGGATATGTACAACTGAGTGTCATCAGCGTACAGGTGGTACTCCACCCCAAAACCACGGATGATCTCACCCAGCGGCTTCATATATGTGTTGAAAAGGAGGGGCGAGAGGACCGACCCCTGAGGAACCCCACATAGGAGAGGCCTCGAGGTCGACCTCTGCCCTCCCGTCAACACATATTGCGACCGACCAGAGAGGTAGGACGAGAACCACCGCAGAACGGTGCCTCCCAGCCCCAACCCCCCCAGTCGGTGCAATAGGATACCATGGTCGATGGTATCAAAAGCCGCCGAGAGATCTAATAGGACTAGGATAGAGGAATACCCTCTATCCCACGCCCTCCAGAGATCATCAACCAACGCGACCAATGCCGTCTCGGTACTGTGACCGGGCCGGAAGCCGGACTGGCGCGGGTCTAGATAATCAACTTCCTCCAGGTGTCGTGGAAACTGTTGGGCTACCACACTCTCGACAACCTTCACTAAAAAGTGAAGGTTGGAGACCGGACGATAGTTCTCTAGTAAAGCTGGGTCCAGGAACGGCTTCTTGGGGAGGGGCCTCACTACCGCCTCTTTCAAGACGGCAGGTAAGGACCCCTCACTCAAAGATGCTTGACAATGCCCTGGAGCCAGCCTCGTGTCGTCTCCCAGGATGCCAGTACAAGCCAGGAGGGACACGGGTCCAATAAACATGTGGTCGCCCTAAGCCTCCTTGACAACCTGTCCATATCCTTGGTGGTAACAAAGTCAAACTCCTCCCAAGAAGGAGCCTCAAGACTAGCCTCGGACAGTCCCACAGGACCACTGTCGATGGAGGGTAGCTCATTCCGAATCCGAGTGATTTTCTCCTGCAGATAAATCCCAAATTCCTCTGCTCGCCCTTGCAGAGGGGCTTCCCGCGGCCTCTGGTGAAGGAGGGAGCGGGTCACCCCAAACAGGGCGGCAGGGCGGTTATCTGCAGATGCAATAAGGGTGGCACAATACCCCCGTTTGGCCACTCTTATCGCCACTAAATAAGCCCTAATATGGGTTCTCACTAGTGTTCGGTCGGCTTCGGAGTGAGAGGATCTCCATCTGCTCTCTAGGCGTCTCTTGTGGCGTTTCATCCCCCGGAGCTCCTCAGTGAACCAAGGAGCCCGGGTGATTCGTCGCCGCAAGAGAGGCCGCAAGGGCGCAACTCGGTCCAAGGCCCCCGTGGCCGCACTTAACCATGCGGCCACTAGGTCCTCAGTCGAGTCGCGGGGCAGGGTCACAGGAATTGGCCCAAGCTCCCTCTGGAACCTTTCCGGGTCCATTAGAAGCCTGGGGCGGAACCATATAGGAGTGTCCGGTTCCGCCTCCCCGCGGTGGGGTGCAGCGATTGGAAAGTCCAGCCGAAGGAGAGCGTGATCCGTCCATGACAAGGGAGTAATGACTAGATCCCCTATTCCCAGATCACGGCTCCACTGTCCCGAGACAAAGATGAGATCCAGTGTGTTCCCCCCCTCGTGAGTGGGGCCTAAAACTACTTGGGTCAGGTCCATGGCTGTCATGGAAGCCATGAACTGATGTCTAACTTACATGAAATGTATCTTTTGGTTAATTAATCTCATCTTGAGACCATAAGAGATTTACTTATCCAAATTCATGATTTTGTATTTAATTTGTATTGTTTGGTGTTGGTTATCAGATTTCATATTATGTCACCTACATTTTTTGAGTGGATGGTATATACATACTGACAAGTAATAAATCCTTAACATTCTTTAAAACATAAAGCAATAATTTGCTGCCACATGATATTCCAGCTCTTATAAATTACCAATAATTGGTAATTTATGCTTGGTTTTATAGGCTGAAACTATAATGAGATGGAGGAGCTTAACCCCTGCAATATTATTCTGATTTTTAAGTTTTTTAGATCAATGACAAAACAGAGATGTTTTGTTTTGGTCTCTGGTCTTTGACTGTAATAAACTTGGTTTGATTTGATTTGATGTAGTAGTCCAACATAATATCTGCTTTTTCTCACAATATAATTGTAAATAATCAGATTACCGCAGTCCCCAAATTCAGGAGAACTTTATCTTTATCCCAATTTAATATTCGCCATACAGCTGTTTGCGAAAGGAAATATAATATAAAACAGTCTTTGATTTCTAGGGGTTAACATTGTTTATTTGTTTTATTTAATATATTTTTATTGGTCAATGACTGAAATTCAGTGTGTGTGTGTGTGTGTGTGTGTGAGAGAGAGAGAGAGAGAGAGAGAATCAGTCATTTTTATAAAGAACAAAGTTAAGGATTTTGTTTTTATCAGAACTGCTGTGGTGTAGCATAGGATGAAAATAAAATGGAAGTTTATTGATTGATAATATCTTTATTGATATTCATCCTGTCCAGTTTCAACTAGATAGCTTTATCCAAAGCAAATGTTTGGTGGATTTAAAGCAAAAATGAGGAAACAATAGCCTCAAAATATTCTAGCAAAAAACATATGGTGAGGCAGTACTGAAGCATGCAGAAAATCTCCTACAACTTAAAAATAAAATTAAAAGTTAACATTCTGTTTAAAAAAATAACCAAGCTCTTGTGTTGCTCATTGGCATGATAATTGCTCTGGAAATCATGCATCACTTTTTTTAAAAAGTTAAAAAAAAAGAAGCATGGTTTTGTAAGTATTGCATGCTGTATGAAATATTTTTTAAAATTATCAGGCTGCATAATCTAGATCACTTTTTAATAGCAAGCCTGAGTCAAATTCATAGATCCAAGTCAGCTTTCTCTCCCCCTTTCCTTCCATGCATCCATGTGAAAGAATGAGAGACAAACTAGAGGGCAGAATATAAGATCTGATGGGCAGGATTTTTGGAGCTGATATAAATTCAGCTCAAGGATGAATTGACTTTCCTTCACTGAACCATCTCCTTTGAACTTCACAGAGTTCTCTACATATGTTATGCCAGAACTTGAAGTATCTTTATTGGCTACCTAGTCCAAGTAACTGTTTAATATTAGAACCTCTGCTTGAAATATTTCTTCAAAGGACTGACAAAGACTCCTCTATGATGATAATGGCTATTAGCATTATAAGGAAAAAATGGCAATTCTTAGGTTTGGGATAGGAGAAATGGAATCCATAAAACTACATATCTAGGACAAAAGCAGGCATGTGAATGAACAACTGTAAAAAATATTAAGCTGTTGTCATCAAACCTTTTTAGCAGTTTCTTCATGGATAAATGTTTTCCTTTCAGAATATTTATCAGTCCAGAAATGTGGTGAAATGTGTTTCTAGGTGGGAGGGGGAACATTCCAGAGGAGCAAGGGTCAGCGAAGTTTAGATAGTTTGAGTGGGATGATGACAGTCAGAATAGCTCCTCCCTAGGAATCATCAAGGTATATCTTTAATGGTCCAAATAGTTTGCCTTAGTTTAGCAAGATTTTTGTCTGTGTACTAGGAATGTGCATTTATGTGCATATTGATTTATGGAATTTTGTTAAGTGAGTTTTATTATCTTTCTTGCCATAGTTGTTTAGTCAAGCTCTGCAATTGTTACATTAGTAACAACTATATTACTGCATAGTAGTAGTAGTAACAACTACCATACTACATAGTTGTTAAGTGAATCTGGTTTCCCCGTCAACTCTTGTTTGTTAGAAAGTTGCAGAAGATGATCACATAATCCAAGGACACTGCAATTATCATAAATATGAGTCTATGGCCAAGTGTCCAAATTTTCATGGGGATGCTGCAATGGTCAAAAATGTGAAAAACGGTTATTGGTCACTTTTTTTCCAATGCTGTTGTAACGCTGTATGGTCACTAGATGAACTGTTATAAATTGAGGATTACCTGTAAAGGGAAATGCTTGGAAGAACCTTAGCATGCTTTTCTTGGTTTTTGGCTGATAGGAAAACAGCCATTACAAACCCATTCAATTAAAGAATGGTTAAATGTGATCGATATTGAAAGAGACAATACTGATCTATTATTAGGAGTAGAATTTTGGTACTTTCTCATCTTACCTCCTCTTTGGAATGTCTGAGACTCTGAGTCATATGGTTAGCAATAAAATGAGTTATGGTTGCTTGTTTATGAGCACATCTCCAATGTCCTGTGATATTTGTTGCCTGCACAAGAATGATCCATTATTTGGGTTGCAGTGCATGGTTGTTTTTATTTTTCTACCAGATGACTAATATTACGAAAATGTGTATGAGACTGGTTTATATAATGAACTTGGTTTAAAGTTGAGTTTAGGAAATACATGTCTAGGAAAAGTATGTATGGGACAAACAACAAAAAAATTGTTCATAATACTATAAGATTCATAAAAAGAAGAAAAAGAAAACTCAATATAAAACTTGCCAGTGTTTTATAATCTACCATTCCATCATTGTGGAAATATAACTGAAATGTTTTTATTTAAATAAAAAAGAGGTAAAGATGTTCTTGAGTAGAAAACTTTGCAGTTTTGTAAATAGAACACTAGGTGAGTGGTGCCTGTGCTATGTCCTTGGGATGCTTAAGATTAATTATTTAAATTGAAAAGGACTTTATGCCCACTTACTGACCATATTGTTAATAATATGATCTATATATGAAGGAACCTATGTGCCAAGCAACAGTAAGTTAAAAGAAAAATGATTATTGGGCATATTATTATTAATTTCCTTGAAGAAGAAATAACTCAGTTTTTTTAAAGAACACCTTGAAATAAGTCAGAAAATGAGTATGCCCAAGATGTGTGTGTGTTTTCGCAGATTTTCACAGGTGTATGCTGGTCTTGTTGTATTTGGGTCTTTTCCCATTATATTTGTGTCACCACATGTAATACAGCCCCGGTTCAAATCCCAGTAAGGGTATGGCTAGTTGATGAGAGCTAAAAACCTCGAAATAGATCTATACTAGTCTCCCTGATTTATTTATTGATCAGCTCAAAAACCTAACACACACACACGCACACGTGTGTGTGTGTGTGTGTGTGTGTATTGAGAGAGAGAGAGAGAGAGAGAGAGAGAGATTGATTTAAATATTTTTATGTTGAAAAGCAAAAAGTATCACACACACACACACACACAAATACCAACACCAGAAAACTTTGCATTTGCTTTCTGGGTGGCTTATGAAGTGTGAGGACTATTATTGCCAAATTGCAGTGAAATTTCCTTCTTGTCCTTCTGATCAATCATTCAATTGATTAATCATTGCTTTGGTTTTGACTGTACCAACATAATAGTCTGAGCTGAAAGTGATGAAAGCTGAAAGTGAAGAAATATCAAAACATATATCCAGTTTTTGTGCTGTAGTCAAAGTTTAAAAAAAACAAATCCCCCCAAAAATGAAATGTATGATGATATTCCATAGACTGACACACTGTTTCTGGGTTATAATGATGAGCCCATGTTTTGTCTCTGTCACATTGTTAAAAGTGCACTGATGAGTATTCACTGGAGACTTACATTTCACAAATAATAGCAACACAATCTTTTCTCACAGCTAATTCCCATCATAAAATAACATGTCAGTAGAGCCATCTGTGGGAAATTTACAACATTGGAGACATTATTTTTCATTGGTATTTCCATTGATATTACAAGTAAAAGCCCAATTTCTACAATTCTGTCTAGAAATGAAACACCATATATGAAAATTATCTCCATTGAATAACTGTATGTGATCAAGCCCCTGAGCAATATCAAATATGTTTTTCTATGAAGCATAATTATCAGTATATCCATTGCATTAGAATAGAACAGAATAGAATTCTTTATTGGTCAAGTGTGATTGGACACACAAGGAATTTGTCTTCCATGCATAAGCTCTCAGTGTTCATAAAAGATATAAGTGATAAATCATGATCATAGTCATCATAAATACATTCATCCAGTAGTGGGATTCACTTACCTTTGCTACCGGTTCGCAAATGTGAGCAGGCTAAAAGGCAAAGTCAATGAAAGAAGCTGGATTCATTTATCAAACACTGGATTCACGTAGTAAATAACTGCGGTGATATGCTTAACAACTGGGGCAAAAAAAAAAAGGTCCCCTATTGCATTCATAAGTGAATGACTATGGTACCTATATTATATTTCAATAGGTAAGCATTGCACTATAATAGTTCAATTGCAATATTATATTTCAATAGATAAGCATTGCAGTATAAAATTGAAAAACATAATTTTTTGGACAATAATCACAATCATCACCCCATTTCTCTAAGAAGAAATAAATGTTTTAACATTGTCTACTATGTAGGAAAGGAAAGGAAAAACATAACAGCGTGAGACTCATTCTTGCTTGTCAATATGGTTTGTAGAAGTAGCTGAATATGATTAACATCATATCATAGATTTTTGTGAATATTTCTTTGCAAAGATCACATGGAGTTAAATGTTCTCCTTTTTTTTGCCTTAAATCAAAAGTGAACCATGCATAGGCTACATTTTTGTATCAAAAAAACCAAGGCAAAATCTATTATATTCTTGCCTAGGTACCATGACCAAGACACTTTCAAGGAACATTCAGTCAAAAGGAATTTGTTGGACAGGGAAAATCTGCATAATAACTGTGGTTACTCAACCATGCTCTTTGTTCATTAACACACCATCTATACTGATACCTTCTTTATTAAAGACTGTTACCTTATTATAGTCTTGCTTTTATATAAAGTGGATCTCCAGTCCTCCCTTACCAGCTAAATTGAGATTAGCTATCATGTATGTCTCTACTTCATTGCTTTGGTGCGTACTTCATTGTTTGTAGATGTGGAGCTTAATTCTGTTTCCTATGTTTGTTTTTACTGTAATTAACATGCTTCTATGAACTGTGGTTCACAGATGATTTATTATATGTTTATGGAAAATCACATTTGTCAAGTAAAGAATGGAGAGGACTTTTATGGTTATATAGCAATGACATTCTTTTTTGCTTGAGATCAGACTACAATTTTGACTAGGACAAACAGTAATTATTCTTGACCTTCACCTGATGTAATCTCCTTATCACAAGACCCATCACAAGACCCTCATATCTTGACATATCTACCCCCGAAGCTCCTTTAAACAGTAAAACACGGACATCCCCTAAACTCCACTGAAGATGTTACCTAGCAATTAAACATTTAGAAACTAACCCACAAGCCCAGAGATTGAACCTTCACCCTACACCTAAACTACAGATATTTGCTAATATTTCAAAGTAATTTCTCTTCCACAGGTTTGATATTGAAAAAAGGAATAAAACGAGGGGGAAATAATTTTTAAACATTGTGATGGCCAAAATTAAAGTTATCAATTCAACTCTGTTTAAAATATTTCGGTTCCACTGAATATTCTGTTTTGTGAAATGATAATTTGGGGTTTTTTATTGCTGTTTATCCTTTGAATACTAAGTCTGCTATGTTAATAACATTTTGCTATGGTTTTTGCTTTGTATTTGGTTATATACATTGATTTTTTAATATTAAAAGCTTTTTGGAATACATTTTGAAATAGAGCAGTGGATAATTTTTTAAAGATTACAAATGGGTTATGTACCATCAAGTTGTTTTCGACTCCTAGCAACCATGTAGACCAATTTTATCCATGATGTTTTATCCCTGACCTTTTCTTTCAAGTCCCCCATAGTGCACTTATCACCATAATAACTGTCCATCCACCTTGCTGTTGGTTATCCTCATCTCTCTCTTTTTCCCCAGCTTTCCCATTATCAGAGGCTATTCAGAGAACTGGATCTTCACATACATATATTTGAAGTAGGATAATTTGAGCCTGATCATTTGTGCCTCAACTTGTTTGATGATCCATCAGTTTGTTTTCTTGCCTGATAATTTTTTAACATAATAAATAGGTTGCTATTGAAGAGCAATGTTTTGGGACTGAATGCAAAGGGAGGGAAGGAAGGAAGGAACATAGATCATAAAACAATTGAGCTGGGATCTTGGAGGTCTTCTAGTCTAACCCCCTGCTGTACCACACAGACAAATGATTATCTAGGCCAGTGATGGCGAACCTTTTTGGCACCAAGTGCCCAAACTGGAATGTGCATGTGCATCGGAGCGCCAGAAACCTAAAGACCAGCTGGCAGGTATGCATCCGTGAGCTGTCCATCTGGTCTTTGGTTTGTGGTGTGTGCATGTGTGCTGGTCAGCTGGTCTTTACACACACCAGAGCATGCGCACGCCAGCCAGCTGATCTTGGGGTTTCCGGTGCGTGCAAAGACCAGCTGGCCAGTGCGCGTGCCAGAAACCAGAAGAGCAGTTGGTGATGGCACGTCTGTCCACAGAGAGGGCTTTGCGTGCCACTGGTTTGCCATCACGGGTCTAGGCTCTTTTTTGATAAGAGCCAAGGACACTTGCCTTTTCCCTAGAAGCCCCTGCCATATGCAGCAGGGTAATAAAAAGTTAAAAGAAAAGAAGTGGGCACGTTGGAATTAGAGTGTACTGAAAAAGCTACTCTAATGATAGAATTCATAACTTCATATGGTAAAGCAAAATGAATTTTTTATGGGAAGTGTTTTAATATTGATTTAGTTTTAATATTGATTTAAACATTTTTATCTAAGTAAAAGGTGGTAGTTAATTCTGTAACCAATATTCATGCTAGATATTATAAAATATCAAGTACTTAAATAAGAGTAATATTTGGTTATTTTATTTCTGCCTACACTGAACCTTTTCTTCCTTCAGTTTTTGAACAATAATCCATGCTATTTTACAGAGTCATTTTCAAGATAGCTGAATGAAGTTTTTTTTTTAAAAAAGAAATCATTGTTCAGATATCTGCTTCTGAACTAATATAGAGATATTGTGTGGAATGTCTTGAGTTAATGTAAGCCTCATGATAATGGTGATAGTAGATAATGAAGAAGAAGAAAAATAGTGTTGTGCAAGTACAGAATTGGTCCTATTGAAATGAAAACAGGAGGGCAGGACAAGAAGCAACGGGTGGAAACTAATCAAGGAGAGAAGCAACTTAGAACTAAGGAGAAATTTCCTGACAGTAAGAACAATTAACCTCTGGAACAGCTTGCCTCCAGAAGTTGTGAATGCCCCAACCCTGGAAGTCTTTAAAAAGATGTTAGATAGCCATTTGTCTGAAATGGTATAGGGCTCCTGCCCACGCAGGGGGTTGGACTAGAAGACCTACAAGGTCCCTTCCAACTCTGCTATTGTATTGTATTGTATAAAACTATTTATCTTCCTTTTAAAACAGAAGAAAACATAATCTTATACGCCAAAAAGCTATTAAAAGTAAAATTATAGGAAAAGGACTGTTATGACTGGATGTCAGGTTCCGAAGGGCAGATGGTTATACCTGCTGATTGTGTGACAAGTTCTGAGTTACTTTCCCTTGGTTAGATCAGGAAGTTATCTGTCAAACACCAAGTTTTTAACAGGAAGAACTTCTCTTATTGACTAATGATTAAAGATGCACCTTGTGACTATGTGTGTCCTTAGGCTTTTCATCTTGGAACTGAGTAAACCTGGAACCAATTTCATTGTACAGTATTTAAGTACAATGACAATAAAGATTATACTCATGCTTAACTGACTTAGCTAACAGTATGTACAGATGAGACCCTGGGGATCAGAGGAAGTGTCATATGTGGAGATAGGACCCAGGTGTGGATGTAATGGACATGAGAGTGAGAAATATGAATTCTGGGGAAAAAAATTTTTTCTCTTGTCTTCATTTCTTTGCCTTACACCAAACAATTACACAACTTTGCTTCTTCTCCTCCCTTGCTCTCTCTTCCTCCCTTCTCTGCAGAAGGGGGGCTGCAGGGGTGTGTGGGTGCTGCCTTGAGACAAAACTGTTCTTTTATTCTGCTCTGCAATAGGAAGGGTCATAGCACAGCCATAGCAAGACAAAAGCTAGCACTTACCTGTTAGAAAACCACTAGCCAGGATATTAGAAACAAGAATAGCTTGCTTATAAGAAAAATTCCAAAAAACCCCCCACATAGCTGGCACATGAAACTACGATACTTTGCAAGATACCCATGACCAGGGGTGCAAAACAGGTGATACAATATTTAGCTCTTTAGCAAAGCAAGCGTAAAGGTTTAGGAACTGTAATCCAAGTAACCAAGCAATATTATCTATTATGCATGTATTATTAGGGGAAGGGCAAAGGGTTGGATAGGATCATCCTCTGACTGTAGTTGTTACTGAAGTTGTTAAGTAAATCAAGTGATGGTTAAAGTAAATCTGGTTTCCCCCATTGACTTGGCTTGTCAAAAGTGGGATGGGAAGGTCGCAAATGATAATCTATGATCCTGGAAGATACAGCTGTGGTAAACACATTCTAATTGCCAAGTACCTAAATTTTGATATCATTTTTTACTATGGTCACAGGCCAATTTTGATCATGTAATTGTAGGGATGCTGCAACAATCATAAATGCAAGCACCAGTCATGAAGTTCCTTTTTTTCAATGCTATTGTAACTTTGAATGGTTACTAAGTCATCATCGTCATCATTTTTAGTCATTGTTTATCTGCTGCAAGATGAAGGCCTCTTCCGCATGTTTCCAGCTAATGTGGTCCTGAACTTTCTTTTACTAATTGGGCCTGCAATGCTTGTTGTTGTCATTGACTATCTTGTTCCTCTCATTAGTGGATGCTTTTTACCAAGTGGGATCCATTCTATGCCTGCCTTGGTCCACCTGCCATCACCTGCTAAGTAAATGGTTATAAATCAATGACCTCTTATATTAGCATTAGTTATAACATTTAAATGAAGTATTTTTTTCTCCACCCTTGTAAGTAGAAGGCTTTCCCCCCCTCAAGTGTGCATGTGGCTGGGTGGAAACTCATCATGTATTACTTCAGAAAAATTCTCTTACCATGTTCTTCTACATATTAAGTGTTTAGTTATTTGCATGTTACAAATTATGTTTAATAAAATTATCCTTCCTTAAAGTGCTGATCACCATCTTTAAAGCGCTCCATGGCACGGAACCTAGTTATCTGCGGGATCGTATCCTACCCCATACATTCCTTCAACCGATTCGCTCCCACAGAGAGGGACTTCTCTGGGTGCCGTCCACTAGGCAATGCCAGCGGGCAACGCCCAGGGGAAGGGCCTTCTCTGTGGCGGGCTCAACCCTCTGGAACGACCTACCCCCCGAACTCAGAACTATTACGGACCTCTGCTCCTTCCGCCAAAAGTTAAAGACCTATTTTTTCCTTCAGGCTGGCCTGGCCTAATCTACCTGGCCTAGCCTTCAGTCTGAAGTCTAAATTGTTTTAATCGGGATTTTAAGGGGAAATAGTTTTAAGATTTTAAGATTTTAGCACAGGGTGATAGCTATTTAATTGGGTTTTAAATATTTATAATTGTTATGTTTATATGTTTTTAATTTCCTGTGTACCGCCCCGAGTCCCTTCGGGGCGAGGGTGTGGTCTATAAATTAAAATAATAAATAAAATAATAAATAAATAAATAAATTCTGTACTGAATAATTTGGAGGCTGTATTTTTTTGGTTTAATTCAGTCATGCTGGCTCAGTGGTTAGAATGAAGTATTGCAGGCAAACTCTGCTGAAGTTGTGGCCCTCCAGCAGCCAGCAGAGCTGGCAGCAGATTCGGACAGTGAGGAGGTTGGGGAGGAACATTGGCTAGTTCTTGGGAAGGCTTTGATGAGGGTACTGTGTCAGAAGCAGAGAGGGGGCCAGAGCCGTATGCCAGTTATCAACATCAGTGAGGCAGATGAACAGCTGGAGCCTGTTCCCAGTATGCGCATGTGCAGAGTTGCCAGACGAAGGGAATAACTAAAGAACAGGGGTCAACTTGGAAGTAAGGCCACAGGTGGAATGGTTCCCCCAGAGGAAATAAAAGAGGAGCGAAAGGGGAGTGGAGTTTGCAGGAGACAATTAGTTTGATTAATTGGCTCTTGATTCTCTGAGACTCCTTGCAAGTTTTGCAGATATCAGCCTGGCAGATCTCCAAGCCAGAAAAGGTCTGTGACTGTTAATCCTCCCTTGAAAGACTTCACTGTTTGTGAATGTGCAGAATTCACAGAAAATTAATAAAAGGGTTTTTTGTCAAGACCAGGAGTTTGCTTCATGCTCTTGGGAAGTCTTGTCCAGGACAGCTGACTGCCACCAGTTTGATCCTGAGCTGAAGTTGGTAAATTAGGACCCAGATTGTTGGGCAACATGCTGGCTCTGTAAACCACTTAGAGGGAGCTGTAAAGCATTGAGAATGTAAGTCTAAGTGCTATTGTCAGGGTTCCAAGTAAAAGGCCCAATGCAATCAAAACTCTAAAGTCAGGGCATTCCTCAATGTCCAAATTTATTAGGCATGTCATATTGGCACATCTGGTGAAAACCCAACTCTGAAGGTCCTGAAGTTTTCCCCACCCAAATTAAATGTCAAAGTTCCATCCCTCAATCCACATGTCCATCACATAGAGTCCAACCAGATCACAGTCCCCACTCCAGCTGGTTTCAGTCCACACCTCCCCAGAACCTGGTGGGAAGGTCCTTGATTCCCAGGAGAAATAATTTTCTTTTGGCTACAATTCCCCAGCTATCTCTATTCCCACTCCCATTTTATAATTTAATAAATAATTGTATCATATCCTTATCAATTTGTCATCGTCCAATGTTGTTAGTTCTCTATAAAAACCCCATGTTTTCATATCCTTCACATAACACAGTTGTATCTGTAAGTACGACCACCACTCTAATTCCACCCCCTTGGTCTTTTAGTTCTAATCTGGTTTTCAGTTCACCATTCTCATTTAATATATCCTTATAAGAGACATTTTTTCAGTATTTATAAGGTTTGGGTGTATCAGTGCTTCTAAGGTGGAGAGCCAGACTGGTATTTCCCTATAATTTTGTTGTTTAATTTTGTCCCACACTGATAACAATGGATTTTTAAATAGTATCTTTGGAAATATCATTGTGCAGTATTTCTCCCATACCAGAGAAACACATGCCACCCTAGTTGAACCCTATTCCCCCTCCCATTCCCACAGCTCCAACCAGCCTTGCTGGCAGCCCTAAAGATGCTCGAAAATAGCTTCAGGGTCGACAGCTATTGCTAGAATTTTATCCACTACTAGCCGTTCCCGGTCACGCGTTGCTGTGGCCCAGTCTGGTTAAATGGCCCACCAATCTGTGTGTAGATCTACACCTGCATACACAAACACGTACACACAACCACTGTATAACCGCCAACCTACCTACCTACTCCCTTTCTCCATCTCTCTATCTCCCTACTGTATTTCTCCCTCTCTCTTTCAACCTACCTACCTACCTACCTACCTACCTACCTACCTACCTACCTACCTACCTACTGTATTTCTCCCTCTCCCTCTCTATCCACCTACCTGCCTAGCTACCTAGCTACCTACCTACCTACTGTATTTCTCCCTCAGAGTATTTTATGTCATAAAGGATGACGTAATACCTGTGGCCCACTGCTCTCTCTGTATCCTTCTACCTACCTTTTTTACAATTTTTTATATTACTGTTGCGTGTACCTGGCACAGGTGTGACATCTACACTATATATATATATATATAGTAGGCAGGTAGGCAGGTAGGTATATATATATCATTGGTGCTGTATTTCAAAGGAACGTTGTGTGAAAATTTGGAAGCGATCGGTGCAGTACTTTTGGAGATTAGCGGTTTTGAACAAATTCTTGTTACATTTTTATTTATATAGATTCCTGCTTGCATATAATTTTTATTCTGTTTTTCTTTGTTGTAGATTGTAGAAAAGGACCAAAACCATTTACAATACAACAATATGCTAATGAAGTGCATGTGAGGGAATAGCTAATGGTAGAAAGTACAAAAGAGTTTAAGAAATTTTCCTTCAGCAATACATTAGTTTCTAAGATTGCAACTACAGATGGAGGACCAGAAGCTGAAACTGACAGCTTGAAAAGTGTGTGCTGCCCAAATCTTGTTTACTTCTGACGAAGAATGAAATATAGCAGCAACTTCTGAAATTTCTGATCATATTAAAACATAGACTAGCTAGATAAAAATAAATGCATCCTGCTTCCTTAGTTTTTGGTTATTGTGCTTATATTGGATCTAGAGTTCCGGTGTGTCACCTTCTTGAGTCATCTCAAACTGTAGAAGAAAGATTTATGTGACATTTGTCTCTACTGGCTGTGTGCAGCTATTTTCTTTTTAATTTGATTGAGTGGTGTTTTTTTTTTAATCTCCTTTTCTCTCTTAAAGGAGAATCAGCAATTTTGCTGTCATTTCTGAGCCGGGGTGGCGCAGTGGTTAGAGTGCAGTAATGCAGGCTACTTCTGCTGATCCACAGGCTGCCAGCAGATTGTCAGATGGAATCTCACTGTGTTTAAGATTAACTCAGCCTTCCATCCTCTTGAGGTGGGTAAACTGAGGACCCAGGTTGTTGGAGGCAATATGCTGACTCTATAAACCGCTTAGAGAGGGCTATCCTACTCTAAATGGAAACTAAGTAGGTATTTTATTCATGTTTATATACCCTGCTTAAAAGTGGCTATCTGAGGTAGACCTACAGGAGATCTTAGTCTTAAATTATCCCAAATTTCTTTTTCAAAAGAATTTATCCCTGCAATTAAATTCGATAGAAGCCACCCAACATGTTTTACTGTACCATCCATGTTATCAAGATAGCTGTCCACCTCTCATCTCTCTTGCTGAAACATATGCCAAGATCATCAGATAAGTTTTATCTTGCTTTTCTCTTATCAAACAGTAAGTCAGATATAACATACATACATTTTGTCTGGCAGATATTAAAGCATGAAACAAATTACTATAGAATTAGATCTCATGTAAAAAGAATAAATATTATCCCCAGGCTGAGTTATAGTCTTTAGAATATTATGTCCAGGCTGAGTTATATATTGGCATATATTTGTACTGCAATGTATTTATTTGTGTCCCAAGACTAAGTCACTAATGTGATTTTACAGCCCAGTACTTTTATTTTTCTAATCACCAATCAAATAAACTTGTGATAATGAAGATGATGAACACATGTACAATTAGATTATAAGTCCCTATGGGGAGAGGGAGCGGTCTATAAATTAAATTTTATTATTATTTATTATTATTATTATAAATATCTATTTAAAAAAAAACCAATACTGATTAGTGAGTAGCAACTAAACATTCCAGTGTTTGTTTATTGCATGGAAATCCTGTTTTTTAAATTTTTGTGCAAATTCATGACAGCAAATATGGGGATTTCCCCTAATTTTATTCTTATAACAATTCTGTGAAGTTTGTTCGGTCCAAAGTCATCAGCCAAGTTCTGTAGTAGTGTTCTACTTGGTTTCCCCTGAGTTCCATTTCATTTCTTAATTACTACATTTACCTTGATTCTGTACACATGAACCTCAGCCCTAATTTTCCATCTAAATTTAGAATGTCTTTTTCAATTCTAATCAGAATACAGTGGTACCTCGGTTCACGAACTTAATTCGTGAAATGACTCTGGTCGCGAACCGAATTGGTCGTGAACCGAGGCACAATTTCCCATAGGGTTTAATGTAAATCCGGTTAATCCGTTCTGACCTTGTTTTTTGGTCGTAATTTTTGAACTGACTCTGTTCGCGAACCGAATTGGTTGTGAACAGAGGCACAGTTTCCCATAGGGTTTAATGTAAATCCGGTTAATCCGTTCTGACCTTGTTTTTAGGTTTTTGAAGCACCAAAAATATGAAACAAATTACAAGACACATTTGTACAGTATAGTAATGTACAGTATACAGTAAAGAGAGAACACTAAGCTTGCTTGAGATGACTTCTGGCATGGATGAAGGCAGGTGGGAGGTGGTTATTGTTTGGAGGGAGAGTTCCCCTCCATAAGGACATCAGGGGGATCTTCTTCAGGGCTTTCCTCTCTCCTTTGTCTCCTAGCTGCAGGCTCAGTTTTGCTGAAAAATCTGTCCAATGTCACTTGTCTTTTCCTGCGATGCAAAACCCTCCGGAAATGAG
The DNA here is from genome assembly GCA_039707465.1 of Rhabdophis nuchalis. Taxonomy (NCBI): domain Eukaryota; kingdom Metazoa; phylum Chordata; class Lepidosauria; order Squamata; family Natricidae; genus Rhabdophis; species Rhabdophis nuchalis. Next base: position 84,998,116 of record CM077645.1, on the reverse strand, counting down.
AGACCACATTATCATCCATGAGATTTAACACTCTGTTCGTGACAGTTATGTTGGGGTGGTGCTTTTCAAAAAAATCATGGCACTCATGCCATTTTAGCATAATGGATTTTATGGCATCACTGGTAACCTCCTCCCTCTCTTCCTCTTCCTCTGTGGAATGCTCCTCAAGAAGTCCCTTTTGCTGCTCACTGTGAAGTTCAGAAAGTTCCTCAGTGGTCAGCTCCTCCCTATGTTCCTCAACAAGGTCTTCCACATCAGCACCATCAGCGTCCAGACCCATACTCTTGCCCATGGACACAATTTCCTCCACTACCTCTGTATCAGACCCTTCTAGGTCTATGTCATGTTCATGTTCATGTTCAGTGACACATTCTGGCCACAGTTTCCTCCAGGCTGAAGTTAGGGTTCGGGGAGTGACCTCTTGCCAGGCTTTGTCAATGAGGTTAATGCAGTGGACAACATTGAAATGTTTCTTCCAGAACTCTTTCAAAGTCAAGGACGTCTCTTCAGTGACATTATAACACCTAGTGAAGAACGCCTTTGTGTACAGCTTCTTGAAGTTGCAGATGACTTGCTGGTCCATTGGTTGCAGAAGTGGTGTTGTGTTGGGGGGGGAGGAACTTTACCCTGATGAAGTCATACTCAGCATCCATATCATCCAGCAAGACTGGAGGGTGTGCTGGGGCATTGTCCATTAGAAGAAGGCACCTTTCAGGCAGCTGGTTATCAGAAAGATACTTTTTGACGGTGGGTGCGAACACCTTGTGCAGCCATTCCATAAACAATTGCCTTGTCACCCAAGCTTTGGCATTGGATCTCCACATGACGGGCAGTCTGGCCTTGTTCACATTTTGTTCCCTAAATGCACGAGGGGTCTGCGAATGGTACACCAGTAGTGGTTTAATTTTCAGATCGCCGCTTGTGTTGGCACACAGCAAAAGGGTCAATCTGTCCTTCATGGGCTTGTGCCCTGGTAGTGCCTTTTCCTCCTGCGTGATATAGATTCTGTTCGGCATTTTTTTCCAGAAGAGCCCTGTTTCATCACAGTTGAAGACTTGTTGAGCGACGTATCCTTCTGTCGCCATGAATTCTGCAAATTCTAACTTGTAGGCTTCTGCTGCGGCCTTGTCAGAGCTGGAAGCCTCACCATGTCTAATCACACTGTGGATGCCACTTCTCCTGCGGAATTTTTCAAACCACCCCCTACTGGCTTTAAATTCGTCACTTGTTGCACTTGTAGAGGGGCTTCTTTGCACTAAATCACTGTGCAATCTCCTGGCTTTCTCACAGATCATAGTTTCACTAACGCTATCACCTGCCAGCTGTTTCTCATTCACCCACACCAACAAAAGTTTTTCCACCTCTTCCAGCACTTGCGTCCTCTGCTTGGTTAACCTTGTTACTCCTTTTGCAACATCACCTACTTTGATGGCGACTTTGTTTTTCAAAATAGTCGAGATTTTTGACTTTGGCATCTTGTACTCCGAGGCCAGATCAGTCACACGAATACCACGGTCATGCTTTTCTACAATTTCCTTCTTCAGCTCAATGGTTATTTTCTTCACAACCTTGCTGTCACTTTCATTTCTCCTCCGCACTCTCTTCTTTCCACCATGCTTGCACTGCATATCCTTGTCACCTGCATTCCCAGGTTGCACATCATCACCTGCATTTCCAGGTTGCACATCATCTCCTGCATCCCCAGGTTGCACATCATCTCCTGCATCCCCAGGTTGCACATCATCTCCTGCATCCCCAGGTTGCACATCATCTCCTGCATCCCCAGGTTGCACATCATCACCTGCATTTCCAGGTTGCACATCATCTCCTGCATCCCCAGGTTGCACATCATCTTCTGCATTTCCAGGTTGCACAACATCTCCTGCATTCCCAGGTTGCACAACATCTCCTGCATTCCCAGGTTGCACAACATCTCCTGCATTCCCAGGTTGCACATCACCACTTACATTTCCAGTTTGCACATTGTCACCTGCATTGCTGCTCTGCACTTTCTTCTTTCCACCATGCTTGCGCTGCATATTCTTGTCACCTGCATTGCTGCTCCGCACTTTCTTCTTTCCACCATGCTTCCTGGGAGCCATTTTCGGAGTCAGCTTTTCTGTGTCGTTTTCTGTGTCTCTTTCTCTCCAGGACCCTTCCTACAGGAAGTCGCAACCATGTGACAAAAAGGAAATACGTACGTAGATAAAATGTCTGCGGCTCCTGTTCGTGAACCGGAGCGGAGTTCGTGAACCGGAGCATTTTTTACGAACTTTTCTGTTCGTGAACCGAAACGGAGTTCGTGAACCGAAGCGGAGTTCGTGAACCGGAGCGGAGTTCGTGAACCGGAGCATATTTTTACGAACTTTTCTGTTCGTGAACCGAAACGGAGTTCGTGAACCGGAGCACATTTTGAGGAAAATTTCTGTTCGTAAACCGAATTGGTCGTGAACAGAGGCGTTCGTGAACCGAGGTACCACTGTATAGTACTGATAATGGATTATATCTGGTTTAATGATCTGCAAAGCTGAATCCAGAGTCGGTAGAAATAAGTAGATAAAAAACTGTGTACTAAATCTGAATGTGTTAGAGAGCCATGCAAAAGTGTAGCAATTTAAAAAAAAAATCTAGAAAAACTTCCAAAATATGAGCTAGCAAGTGAATCATCCCTTATTTGAGAAGGCAGAAACAATTTTAGTGATGGCCTTTTAAAAATTCAAATCAATTATTTTGAAAGGCAGGGACTTCTCAACATCAATTGTGTTTGTAGAGGGAACGGAATTTCTTGGAAGTTGAGATTGCATGGTACTATTTAAATTCAACATAGCTTAATAATTACACCTTTGTGTTATTGTTTACATGAGGTATATTCAGGGTGGGTGAGCTTTCTTTATTTTTAGCTACTAAATACTTTCGGTCTGATTGCCAACTTTTATATTATATTTCAATGCAATGGAAAACCGCTGTTTGGTATTCGATTGTTCATCCTGGTGAAAATATCTGAATAGAAGTTTTCTGTCTAATGCTTTATAAAGCAAATCACGATAGCAAGTAGTCCCCATTCTAATATACTTTAAGTAAGAGAAATGCTTTGCAAAGAATCTGTTTCATTTTTGCTTAATTAACATCACTCAGTAGACTTGCTCATTGCTTTAAATGTACACTATCCTATCCAGTACTTTGACCTTTCTATCTTTCTTAGCCTATTTGGTCATCCTCTCCCTCTCTTTCTTCCATGTTTGAAATTAAATGTGTCACCAGGACAAAGGTTTTAAGAAATATTTGGTGGAAGACCATTTTTATATGAAAATTGCATGTCTTTTCTCTGCCATTAAATTAGAGTAGGAGTCAAAGTATAACTAACTTTAATTAGTAAACTTATAAGAAATATAGAAGTAAAGCAGATGCCTCATATTGCACTTAGGATCAAGTTTTGTTCAAATGAAAGTATGAAAAATATTTTCAGGCAAGCCACCATCTGTTCATTCATGGTTTATTGGAGAAAGAATGACTGCAATATGACAAGTAGAAAAAAAGTCAAACGGCTTATTCACAGTGTTTCAAATTAAATTGTTAATGCATGTACCGCTTTTATGCATCTTTTTATTACTACTTAAAGGAGCTATGAAACAGAGGGAGGAATCCAATAAACTATTTGGCTGCCTTTCCATAATAATGATTGGGTAGATGGAGAGAAGGGTGTATGTAATTCCTATATAATAGCCCCACTGATTTTACTGCAGCTGGCTATGCTCTCTGCGTAGAATACTGTTAGTACCAACAAATCATCATAGTAACTTGAAGGGAAAATCCGAGCTTATTAATTACGGTATATAAATATAAAACTTGGATAGTTATTAAGTAATAATCATGTGAAATACTAAACTAGAATGCAGAACCTATGTCTGTTTTGAAGAAAAATACCCACAAGTAAAGTATCCAGTAAAGGTTCCATCCATCTATCAGTGGTGGGATTCCATTATTTTTTCTACCGGTTCTGTGGGCATGGCTTGGTGGGTAACCTTCTCCTTTGTGGCAGGAGGAGGTTACTGCAAAATCCCCATCCCCTCCCCACTCTTGGGAGGCTAGGAGGCAGCGGGCGCAGGGCGCTATGTATAAAATCTTTCTGGATACTTTGGAGGAATGAGTTGATGCTGTCAGATGGATTTGATTATTCAGTGATTATTTGTTTTTGCTTATTTGTTTTTTAATTCTTCTGCCACTGTTGTTTTGTTGTAGTTATGCTCATTTATGTGAACTGTCTAAAAAGTAAATATTTTTATTACAGATATTTAGTTGTTTCTACCGGGGTTTTTTTTTTTTTTTTTTTTTTTGCTTCATCTTTCTTGAGAGAGACTTGATAAAGAAGAGAAGTATCAGATACAAGCATAGGCTATAGAATTGCAATTTCATATATGAACACTGATTTGAGTTATATGGACTTTTGATTTTATACACTAAAAATTGATTTGGTGGTAAAACATGTAATTTTAGCAATGATTTTGGAATACTATTTCAGGCCCAGTTAATTTTAGTAAAATTACTAAAGGAACCATAATTGATTTAATGATTCATTCCATGATTTCATTGTGGTATAAATTTAACAAGATTCCATCTCCATAGGGGATACCGAGATGCTCAGCCTTCAAGTTACTTCCATCTCCTTGCTTTTCAGAAGCAAACAAACAATAAATTTAGCTGGAAGAGGGAGGTATAAGAACTAGCCAATGGTCTCACTGACCCTAGGGTTTAAGAGAGAGTGAGAATTTAATGATAAGTGTCATAATATCTGGCAGTTATCATGATGTTTATCCAAAGGAGAGATAGCTTACACAATTTTATCCTCCTCTAGAAGCTTTATTGGTGTTACAAATCCTGTGACATTTAAGAATTGATAGGTTTAAGTTTCTAGAGGAAAATATATTCTATGGATCAGTTAGGCCAGGCCTCTACAGATTCTTATTTCTTTCTCTTCTGAAGTTCGGTTTCTGATTTGGCAGGAGGATGAATGAATAAAAACAATATGTAAAGTGTAATATATAAGTGTATTATATATTATACGTTAGTGTATTATATATTATATGCAATGTACTTATATGTTAGATTCATTTTAAAATTAAAAGTTACTCTTTAGGACAGTGATGGCCAAAGTTTCTGCTCGGATCCCAAAAGGGTGCACGTGATAGTGTGTGCGTGCCCACACACATAATGCAATGCCCTCCCCCCTGCACATGCGCACAGGCCTCACTGAAGCATTTGGGCTTTCCATAGGCCCGTTTTTCGCCTTCCCAGGGCTTCCAGAAAGCCTCCAGAGCCTGTGGATGGTGAAAAACGGGCCCATCAGGCCTACCGAAAGTTCGGAAATGAACTTCCGGTAGGCCTGTTGTGCTGTTTTTCATCCTCCCCACGCTCTGGAGGCTTTCCTGAAGCCTATGGAGGGCAAAAATGGCCTCTCCCATTCTCTGGAAGGCTGAAAATCAGCTGGCCAGTGCACAGATGCCAATGGTGGGTTGCAGGAGGTACGCCCTGGTACAGGCGCACTGGAGCCTGCCCAGAGCAGTGGGGTACCATTCCGGTATGGTGCTCTGGAGGACCCACCCTCCTGCCCGAGCTCCTTACCTGTCCTTTAAGCCTTTGGCGCTTCCGCGCAGGAGCATGGCACGTACAGCGCCTGCGCAATGCTCCACTAAGCAGTGGGAGCATTGTGGAGGTTTGCGGAAGTGTCATAGGCAGGTACGATACACGCGCACCATGCACATGTGCACACGTGCTGTGCGCATCCATGTGGGCAATGCCGGGCCCATTCTAACCATACCAGTTGGAACGGGATCTGGAACCCACCACTGACGGATGTGCACTGGAGCGGACATAGGGCAATGCCTCACATACCCTCAGATATGGCTCCCTGTGCCATCTGTGGCACACGTGCCATAGGTTCGCCATCATGACTTTAGGAGCAACACAAAATTTAAAGACAAGTGTCATCTGTCGAATTCTTTCAGGACTTTTGGTAAATCCAGACAGTTATGATGCTTAAATGTATTATTATTATTTTTGATGAGTTTGATTAATTAAAAAGAAAAGTGTGCATCGGCTTGATGAATAATGTGTGCATACCTTAGAGGGAATATAGATCAGGATTACCACAAAAATGAGACAGCAGAATCATGGAAATTGTGATATACTTTATGCTAATTTTAAGTTTTATGTTGAAACATAGAAAGACTATTCATAAATTACTGCTTTTTATTAAGTTAAGATTTTTAGATTTATTACATGAAAATGTAATCCTGTAATCAATTCAGCTTAGTTATTCTTTTTATCAATTTTTTAATATTATTGGTTCACATGTATTTATTACTGGGTGTTAAAAATGTGTCTCAACACCTCTTTTTTATTATATCAGGATGAAATAAATAAAATAGCTTAGTTTCTGAGAGTCTTAGGTAGGAAGTCTGTTTCTGTAGCATAGTATTAATAACTACATTTTTTTTTGTTTTTTCCCCTTGTGTGACCTACATTTGGATAAATATTATTAAATATTAGGAAAAAATAACTATATTTGACAGGAGTTTCAATTCTGAAATTCAGATTCCTGAAGTCAGTTTCCTTTGAAGACAAAATTCAACAAATTCAGAACCTATCGAGCAAGTTTTGGTAAATAGGACTAAAATTTAAGCAAAAATTGTTTTTAAGTATGATCAGATATTAAATTCTAAATACAAAATATGTAGAGTCTACATAATAAATAAGCAATTGCATAATGATCCTCTCTAGCAATGACACCAAATAATGCATTTTTAAAAAAATAGGAAAAAATTCAAATAATTATTATTGTGAATATTCGAGCATAAAACTTTACAAATACAGTTACTGAACTTCTGTTTGTTACTTTTTGCTAACATTAAACATATGTAACTAAGTAATTTGAATAAGTGAAGTAATACATATTGCTAAAAATGTTTAATCGACAAGTGTGCAATAAAATATTTTAAAAATTAATGAATGGACTTGAGATGTATGAATTTAAAGGTGAGGAAGTAGGGACAGAGACTAGGCAATTTTAAGCCTATAGCTGTGAAAGTGAAAGCCAAATTTAAATTCATAATATTCATATTTCTTTTACTATGAGATTTTCTGAAGTCAAATGAAGTGCTAGAGTACACAGAAATATCATGTTTATTGTTGCAGAACAAAACTTTTAAGTTACAGACTCACATGATTTAGGTATATTTTCTAATTTTTGAATGACCTATTGATTTCTATTGAGTATGTTCACTCGGCTTTCTCGTCCTCTTTCTTCCCTTTTTCTCTCTCGCCATTCTCTGTTCACTGTTCAAAGTTAAGGATGTTAACAAGTCTCACAAGCCAAGAAAGACGTGTCAAGTTAATTCTGACTAGTTTCTTTATTTTGTTCATCTACGGACAGAATCATGCCAGAGTAAGTAACAAAATGCATAACTATAGAAATACCCTGTAAACTGCTAAGGAGTGTCTTTCCTTGGCCTTCTCCTAGACCAGTGTTTCTCAATTATTTTCTGTCAGGCCCCCCCTAGGAAGAAGAAAACATTTCGCGCCCCCCCCCCCCCGCGCGACTGTAAATAGTATCATTTGTCTATAAAATTGTTATAAGTACACCTCTGCATAACACTGTATCCTTATTAAGTATAAGAGAATAAAAAAGAAAGAAATTTCTTTCTCTTTCTCTTTCTCTCTCTCTCTTTTTCTCTTTTTTCTTTCTCTCTCTTTTTTCTCTTTCCTTTCTGTCTCTCTCTTTCTCTCTCTGTCTGTCTTTCTTTCTTTCTCTCTCCCACTTTTTTCTTTCTTTCTTTTTCTTTCTCTCTATCTCTGTCTGTCTCTCCTTCGTCTGCCCATCTATCACTGTGTGTGTGTGTGTGTGTGTGTGTGTCTTGCATTCACGCACTTCCTATGTCTCTCTCTTTCTCTCCCTGTCTCTCTCTGTCTCTCTGTGTGTGTCTGTCACTCTCTGATTCCTCCCCCCCTCCCTGTCTCTCTCTGTGTCTGTGCCTCTCTCTGTCTGTGTGTCGTCGTCCCCGACCCGCCCCCACTCCCCGCAGAGTCTCCTCAGCCCGGCTCACCCGCCTTAGCCTGCCCCGGCCACCCGCTGTGCTTGATCGCTCGTTCGCTCGCTCCGCTCCTTCCAGGAGCTGAGAAGCCTCCGTGTGTGCGTGTGCGTGCGTGCGTGTGTGTGTGTGTGTGAGGAACGCCAGTCCCTGGAAGACGACGAGTGGCCAGCATGCCGGCTGTGGAGGGAGGGAGGAGGAGGGAGAAAGGGAATCGGCAGAGCCGATTTGCCGAGGTCAAACGCGCCCCCCTTTACAGAGCTTCGCGCCCCCCCAGGGGGGCGCGCCCCACTATTTGAGAAACGCTGTCCTAGACGCTGCTTGGAGTGTCCAAGCACGGGTTATCCTCAGCTTGCTGCCCATTGGACTGAGTTTAACTTTGTTGTGTAGCCACGCCTCCTGCAGCTGCAGAGGATCAGTTCTAAAAACTCACCCTTATAGGACGCATCTGGGGAGTCTCCAGTCCTTTGCCAGCAATCCGACCTCCCCAGCAGTGAGCTAGTGTAGCCTTTGTTGTTATTTTTGTCTAGTTGTGTTAGATAGAGTATTTGTTGTTTTGTTCCAGTCTTCATTCGTCGTTCGTTGCGCGGAGCGGGCTTTCAAACCGCGGCTGTTTTCCCGCTTTTCTTGCGGAGCAGCTGGGCACCGGGAGGGCTTGCCAGCGGCTGCTGGCAAGCTTTTAAGGGGGTTAGGTAGGTAGCTAGGGTGCCACAACGTTGACTTCGGGGGTTTTCCCCCCTGGGGAAGCTTCTACTGAGGTTTTCCAGCCAGTTGTTGCCCTGGTGCCGGTTTGAGATTCGGCGGCCATTCGCAAAGGAAAAAAGGTGCACGTTTTAAATTTGCCGCCAGTTTTCAGCCGCAGCCCGACTCCTCATCGCAGATCGCCGCTGCTTCGGTTCCTGGGGTGGTTCTTGTTCTGGGGCTCCCAGACAGGATCCCCTGGGCTTGCAGAAGAGACTTTCCTCCAGCGGCTGCAGGGAGATTGGCAGATTCAGGTGCCATTCCCTGGTCTACTCCAGCGCAGATCTGCAACGCCTGAGACTTCTGTGTCTTAAATTTGGCGCCAAAACCAGGTTCCAGTTTTCTTTTTATTTAAGAGTTTTACCTTGTCCCTGGTGTAATTCCCTGGAGGGATTGGGGTGTTTAAACTGGATTTAATTGTTTGTTCTTGTTTTTTCAGCCACTCCATGGCTGATTCCAGTGAGCAAACAGGAGAACCAGCCTCCAAGCGCAGCAAGACTAACCCTGCTGCCAAGGGCGATTCTGCACCCTGTCCTGACAAGGGGAAGAGGTCTGCTGCCCGAAAGGCCACCAAGGCTGATGAGAGACTGGCTGATAGAAGGCAGAAGATCCTAGAGCAGCAATTCCAGAAGGCTCTTTCTGCCCGTGACAAGACTGTGCCAGATAAGGCTCCCCCTGCCCAACAACCTTGTAGGGAAATCCCTCCATCCCTGCTGGTGATGGGGACTTTGGGTTTTCCCCCAACCACTCGAAGGCGTCCATTCCCTCTCCTGTCCCCTCTATGGAGGAGGAGTTAGAGGAGGAAGCCCCAGAAGAGGAAGAGTCCTCTATGGTGGGGGAGGGGGAGGAGGAAGAGGAAGAGGAGGAGGCGGCCCCGGCCACTCCCACCCCAGCCTATAGAGCCTACCTTGCCCGTGGCCATGCAAGATGTGGTGTCTAAGGCCATTGCGCAGGGCATCACGGATGGCATGAAGCAGCTAGTGGCCACTCTGCCCCTCCTTTCTACGCCCAAGCCCAGGGCACCTAAGAGGGTGATTCCTGCCCCTGGGGGAGGGATTTCCCCTACTGCCTCTTCTGCGGTTAGCGAGGCATCCGAGGGGGAGGAGGAGGAGGAGGTGGCTACCCAGGGAGCCCCCGATCTATCGGAGGATGAGAGCTCCACCCCTGAGGCCCCCATTTCCAAAGGGCTCTTTAATCCCATCATGTTCAAGGTGATCTTGACCAAGGCTAGGGCTTCGGCTGTACAGATGGGCCTACTGGCCCAGTCTGATAAGAAGACCTCTGACCAAGACAATGCCATCGTCATTGGTCCTGGACACCTTGGGGCGGGTCTCTTTAGGGAACCTACTTCTCCCCAGGAGTTAGTGCCGGCCCCCCAGCTGTTTCTCGACATAATTCAGTGCCAGTGGGTCCAGCCCGGCACCATGGCTCACCCCAGCGGCATTGATAAAAAAACTCTACGCTGTTGAGGACGCTATGGAGAATATTCTTGCCCTCCCACAGGTCGATGACCCTATTGTCTCTCTGACTTCGACCTCCTCCCTCCCAGCCGAGCTGGTGGAAGGGCTTAAGGCGGAGGACAGAAGGATGGAAAAGTCTTGCCACAAGACACATCAGGCCACTGCCTGGGCCACGAAGGCCTCGTCCTCTGCTTCCTATTTTAGTAGGGCAGCGCTCTTCTGGCTCAGGAAGCTGTTGGCTTCCCTACCTGAGAGCGAAGTTAGGTCGCGGTTGAATACTCTTGTGATAAGCGGAAAATTCTGCCGGCTGTAACAAAGAAACAGGACCGCAAACACCAGTCCTCCTTTCGTAGGCAGCCCTTTCGGTCTGCGGAGGCCCCTTCGACCTCGGGAGGGGCCTCCAGGACCTACCCCCAGAACCAAGATCGGTCCCAAGACAGGTCGTCCTACAGGGATAGGCCCAAGTACCAGGGTCAGCGTAGGCCTTTCAAGAGTGGTTTTGCCAACCGCCCCTTCAAAAAGAACAAGTGACCGTCGGGGGATCCCTCCCATCGGGGGACGCCTGCAGCAGTACGCGTCCAGGTGGGAGGAGACCACGACGGACACCTGGGTCCTGAACGTGGTCCGACACGGTCTCACCCTCGACTTCCTGTCCCCTCCCCCGCGGAGGTTCATCCGCTGCCCCCTCCCAGATCCCCGCTCAAGCAACAGCTCATGAGGGCGGAGATCAGCCACCTATTGGAGATTGCGGCCATAGAACAGGTGCCGGGGGGTCAGGAGGGCAAAGGTTTTTACTCCATCCTCTTCCTAGTCCCCAAGTCATCGGGGGGGGGGGGGTGAGAGCCATTCTGGACTTGAAGAAGCTGAACCGGTACCTGCAATACAAGCGCTTCAAAATGCAGTCTCTCCAGACAATCTTGGGCTGCATCCGTCAGAACGACTTCCTGACTTCGATAGACCTGAAGGAGGCGTATCTACACATACCCATCCACCCGGCGCATCGCAGATACCTGAGGTTCCAGTTTGCCGACCAGCACGTCCAATACAAGGCTCTGCCCTTCGGCCTGTCGTCGGCCCCCAGAACCTTTACGAAGGTCCTGGCAGTTGTGGCGGCACACCTTCGATCCCGGCCAGTGAGGTTGGTTTGCTACCTGGACGACATTCTGCTGAGGTCGCCCTCCAGGAACCAGGCCCAGCGGGATTTGGACTGCACCATTCACACCCTGGAGGCCCACGGCTTTTCGGTGAATCTGGAGAAGAGTCACGTGCAGCCCACCTTCTCCATCCTTCATCTGGGCGCCATCATCGACTCGAAGGTCTGCAAGTTCTTCCTCTCGCAGGAGCGCATCACCAGCATTGTGAAGTTGGTGAGTCAGGTGCAGAGCTCCAAGCTGGTCCCTCTCGTGACTCTCTCCCAACTCTTGGGGAAGCTGATCTCGTGCATAGCCATAGTTCCCTGGGCTTGCCTGCATGCACGGGAACTACAATGGTTCCTGCTCCCATTACAGCGACGCAAGATCAGCAACTCCAGGCGGCAGGTGCCAGTTCCATCCTCGGTGATTCGATCCCTCACATGGTGGAGGTCACCCACCCTGAGAGAAGGGTCACCCTTCAAGGAGCCTGACCACATTACTATCACAACAGACGCCAGCCTCTATGGCTGGGGGGCTCATCTCCAGCACCACGTGGCCCAAGGCAGGTGGTCTCGACGGGAGCTCGCCCACAACATCAACTGGCTGGAGCTCCGGGCGGCCAGGTTGGCCCTGCGTCACTTCAGCAACCTCATAGAGGGCTCCCATGTCCTTCTCCTGACGGACAATATCGCCACCAGAGCCTACGTGAATCACCAGGGAGGCACACAGTCGAAAGCACTCATGACGGAGGCGGAGGCTCTGGGCAGATGGGCAGAGAGGCACCTCCTGTCCCTGAGGGCGGACCACATAGCGGGGGAGAAGAACGTGACGGCGGACTGGTTGAGCAGGACCACCATCAACACCTCAGAGTGGCAGCTTCACCCGGATCTCTTCCACCAGATCACCCAGAGGTTCGGTCTGCCCGTCCTAGACCTGTTCGCCAGCCCGCAAAACGCTCACCTGCCAAGGTTCTTCACCCGTTTCCAGTGCCCGCAAGCAAAAGGGACAAACGCCCTCCGGTGCCGTTGGCCCACAGGTCTGTTATACGCCTTCCCTCCTCTCCCACTGCTCCCTCAGGTGGTACGGAAGATCATCTCGGAAGGGGCAGACGTCATCCTGGTCGCCCCCCACTGGCCCAGACGGTCCTGGTTCGCCGACCTGGTGGGTCTGTCGGTGGAGAAGGTCTGGCGCATTCCTCCGGACCAGGTCTCGCTCATTCAAGGAGCCATTCGCCACCCGGACCCTCAGTGCTTCCAACTAGCCATCTGGCACTTGAGGGGGACATTCTGAGGCGGCTGGACTATTCAGACAAGGTGATCAGTACGATCCAGGCTTCCAGGAGACCTGCTACCGTTCGTATCTACGAAACCACCTGGGCCACCTTCTCTGCTTGGTGCCGTACCAGACACATCTCTGCGGCCGCGGCCTCCACCCCTCAAGTGTTGGATTTCTTGCAAGAGGGCTTGGACAAAGGGCTTGCCTCCAATACCTTGAGGAGGCAGGTAGCCGCCCTTGCTACCATCCTGTCACCCAGAGGTTCTATGCCGCTCAGCAAGCATCCCAGGGTACGTAGTTTTCTGAAAGGGGCTTCAAACATCCGGCCCCAAACGGTCCATCGATACCCTACCTGGGACTTGCCTTTTGTTCTTCAGGCCTTAACTGAAGCGCCCTTCGAACCGTTGCGTTCCATCACTCTGCGCCACCTGACTTTCAAGACGGCTTTTCTGATAGCTGTTACATCAGCAAGGCGAATTTCGGAACTTTCAGCCCTCTCCGTTAGGGAGGACTTGTGTGTGATCCATGCCAACAGAGTTGTCCTCAGACTGGACCCGACCTTCGTGCCCAACTTGTCCTGCCTGACTTTTGCCCGTGCCCTTCTCACCCTAGGGAACGAGAGTGGCACAAATTGGACGTACGCAGGGTGGTGCGAATATACAAGAAGAGGACAGCAGACTTCCGCAAGTCAGAATCCTTCTTTGTATCCTTTCAGCCGACTTCCATGGGTCGGAAGGTCACGTCCGCCATGATCGGACGCTGGCTGCGTGCCTGCATTACATTGGCATATGAGCACCGGTCCAGACCCGTCCCTCCACGCATAACCGCTCATTCCACCAGGAGCGCAGCAACCACGGCAGCCTGGGCCACCCAAGCCCCCATCAACGAAATTTGCAGGGCCGCTACGTGGTCTTCGCCTGTGCCGTTTATCAGACATTACAAGTTGGACATATTTGCATCCTCCGAGGCCTCCTTCGGCAGATGTGTTCTCCAGAGGGTCCTTGACGCTCCCAGTTCCCACTCAGGCGATTCTTCCCACCCAGGGACTGCATAGCATTGGCATGTCCCGTGCTTGGACACTCCAAGCAGCGTCTAGGAGAATGACCATTGGTCTTACCTGTGAATGGTCCTTCTCTAGACGCTGCGGAGTGTCCAACCCCACCCTGGACGTGGTGGGAACTGGCCTCATGTTTTCTTCGAGGGTTAAGACTAGTGTTGTTTCCAGTTTTGTTCTGCATGTTTTTCTGGTCTACCTTCGTTTTTAGAACTGACCCTCTGCAGCTGCAGGAGGCGTGGCTACACAGCAAAGTTAAACTCAGTCCAATGGGCAGCAAGCTGAGGATAACTCGTGCTTGGACACTCCGCAGCGTCTAGAGAAGGACCATTCACAGGTAAGACCAATGGTCATTTTCTGCCTATTAGACATTCCATTCCTCTGGGAAAGAGTCCCATTTTCTGGGGACTTCAGACATTTTCTCACTTCAAACATGTTCTAACATTTTCTTTTATCTATGCAATAATAATATAATAATACAATAATACAATAGCAGAGTTGGAAGGGACCTTGTAGGTCTTCTAGTCCAACCCCCTGCGTGGGCAGGAACCTTATACCATTTCAGACAAATGGCTATCTAACATCTTTTTAAAGACTTCCAGGGTTGGGGCATTCACAACTTCTGGAGGCAAGCTGTTCCAGAGGTTAATTGTTCTGACTGTCAGAAAATTTCTCCTTAGTTCTAAGTTGCTTCTCTCCTTGATTAGTTTCCACCCATTGCTTCTTGTCCTGCCCCCAGGTGCCTTGGTGAATAGTTTGACTCCCTCTTCTTCGTGGCGCCCTCTGAGGTATCGGAACACTGCTATCATGTCTCCCCTGGTCCTTCTCTTCATCAAACTAGACATACCCAGCTCCTGCAACCGTTCTTCAGTAAGGAATTGTTCCCAAAGACAGCTTTCCTCTACAACTTATTACAATTCTGAACTCCATCATAGATAACAATTATTTATATTTATTTCCTTAGATATATACCTCCTAAATCTATAATTTATAGAAAATGAGAGGGCAAAGTTGGGAGTTGTAATGTCCTGTGCATAATTTCCTTAAATGGTTCTTTATAATTACAACAGTTCGGCTTCTTTTGAAGCATACAGCATTGAATTTCTCATTAGCTATTTTTAGTTATTTCTGTTTCCAAGTCTTCAATCATGCTATACTGCCAAGTTTTGCAGGCTAATTTTAATTATCTTATTGCCCAGTAGCTTTTATGGAGAGCAATCCATGCACATATTTTCAAATGGAGATGGAAGCATAGACTTAATTACATTCCATAAAAAAGAATTTTATTTTTGTGTTTTATATTTATATTGCAATAAACAATATTATAAATCTTTCCATTCCAATTTTCCTTCTAACCTGAACTGACATAAAGCTTTCAAGAATAAATTCATTTGCTATTTCACAATTTCCTGTGAGACCACTGTCTTTGATCCCATTTGAAATATAGATGTTTTGTATTACATGGCTGTGCTAAGGGCATTCTGTATTACAATGGGTTTGTAAATGAACTTGAACTAAAATAATTAAGAATCCATTTTTCTATCTAGTAAATATACGCCTTTTTTATTTAATAATATATATTTACTAAAATAATTTTTTTCTGGCTCCAAACATTTTAAGCTTGAAAGACTTTTTGATCATAAAATGCTTCAGCCTTTTGAAATACTAAAAATGTCCATCAATCATCAAAGCAAAAGGATATATGATTATTAAGGAAAATCTTAAGAAAGAGAAAAAAAGAATTGAAATATTTAAATGAAAAGGGCCAGAAGGTGATGCTTGCATTTACATTCGTTTAAAAAGTAATTATAATTTACTGTAGATTTATAGTGTCACCCAACCCAGACAGTGTTGTCAGTATACTGTTTAAAAACAAAACAGCAATACATTGAATTGATTAAAACAATAAAATATGTGCATTGCTAGGGAGAACAAGCATAATACAAGTATAACAAACATGATCCAGGCAGGCACATACTTTGGTAGAATCCAGAATAAATCCAGATCCTGAAAAGCTCTTTTAAATGATAGTAAAATTAAGATTGTTGGAATTTGAAGATTATTGGAATCTACTCAGTGTGAACTTATGAGAAGGGAAGAAAGGCAGTCCTTCAATTAATCAGGTCCTACACTACACCATAGTGACAAATATTATTTTCGTAGTGACAGATTTTATTTTCCTGGGCTCCAAGATCACTACAGATGGGGACTGCAGCCAAGAAATTAAAAGACACTTGCTTCTGGGGAGGAAAGCTATGACAAATCTAGACAGCATATTAAAAACCAGAGACATCACCCTGTCAACAAAAGTGCATATAGTCAAGGCTATGGTTTTCCCAGTTGCAAAATATGGCTGTGAAAGTTGGACCATAAGAAAGGCTGAGCGCCAAAAAAAATGAGGCCTTTGAACTATGGTGCTGGAGAAGACTCCTGTGACTCACAAGGCGATCAAACCAGTCTGCAAGGTGATCAAACCGGTCATTCCTAGAGGAGATCAACTCTGATGGCTCTTTAGAAGGCCAGATCCTGAAGATGAAACTCAAATACTTTGGCCACCTAATGAGAAGGAAGGACTCACTGGAGAAGAGCCTAATGCTGGGAAAGATTGAGGGCAAAAGTAGAAGGGGATGACAGAGAATGAGGTGGCTGGATGCAATCACTGAAGCAGTTGGCGTAAAATTAAAGAGACTCTGGAAGATGGTAGAGGACAGGATGGCTTGGAGGAACATTGTCCATGCGGTCGCAATGGGTCGGACATGACTTTGCAACTAACAACAATACACCATGAAGTGACTATCAGAATCTTAGTTGTCCCCAAAAGCTTGTTAGTAATCAGTGCAGCTTCTGGAGCATAGGTGTTATATGGATATAACATGACATTCTTAACACTGCCTGTGGTGTCATATTCTGGACCCAAGCCTGAAGCCTCTGAAGAGTCTTCAAGGGCAGCTCAATGTAGAGTGTATTGCAACAGTTCATTTCTGAACTGATCAAGGCCATGAGGGTCTTATCATTTGAGGAAAGGGTGAAGTTGATACGGTGGATGGATTTATACAAAAGCTCTTTTGGCCACCTGTTTTTTTTTTAATTGTTAGAAGATCAAAAACCAATAAGAACCACAAATTGCAGTTGAGTTCTGTCTGAGAAAGTATAACCCCCATTTATATCAGAAATAAAACTCCACTTTTTAGCACAACTAAAAATGGAAAATCCATGGGACTGGAAGACAAATGAACCTATAACCACAATCTTGTGAAGGTAAGCCTAAATGTTTTTTTCTCTCCAGCAGACCCAAGTAGCTTTTGAGTCAAGGTTTTGACAGCATGATTGTTCTGACCTAGGCTTCCTCAGAAAGCATAAATCACAATCTTAGTCCCCAAACCCCTCTTTTATGTATATGGCTGTGAATTATGGTCATTCACAGTCTGCACAGCTTCACAGTCTTGGAAGATTCCGACAGATGTCTGCTCGAATTGTCACAGTCTTTCTGGAGAATGTTGATAAACACCCACCCTATGTCCCCTGGAATGGTGCCAGAGACCTAATTGCCAAATATAGAGCAAGCCCAAACATAGCACAGAGTCAAACAGAACTTTTCAAAATTTGAACCGACCAAATGAACTAATTGCTTCCTGAAAAAGCTCACATTCCGTGCACTTCTCTTTTATGTCTTATGGGAGGGGCCAATCGTCTCCAAGCCTTACTCCCGAGTCGACCCTGTTTTCTTAATTGTTCTTGCCTTCTGGCAGCTCTGCGCATGCCACTGGCGGACCACAATAATGATTTGGTAGTCCAGGGATTGAGAGCTAAAGAGGTCTCTCATTTCTGTACTAATGAAACATGACTCTGTATCAGCAGCTGACCTCAGCCTGTTTGAATAGATCATCTATCACTGTACCAAGTTTAAAAACATGATGGGACATTTTTTGAAACATGTGTCATAGTTTTTTTCTTTATTGGCTAACTCATTTGATATTTAGAAGTGTTGTTCTTATGATATAGTTATATAGAACAATTTGAGAGATAGTTTTATGATCTTCAGATAAGAGACTGTTCATCCAGGACCAATATGCAAGTGAGATATTTAATTGAATATTTTAAAACTGCATGTGAGAGAACACATGAATCTCAAACATGCACAAACACATCAGAGAAAGGGAAAAATTATTGAGGCTAACTCCATAAAATTCCTGCAAAAATGTTCAAGGTGAGGTCAGGTGTGTGTGTGTGTGTGTTTACTTTTTTATTTTTCTTCCTTTTTGGAACCTATATTTTCTTTGCTGTTCCTATCCTCTTGACAGAAAAATCACAATCGAGAATTTTCTTTTTCAAATTGGTGTGCTTCACCAAATAAATTCTTCTGACACATTTTTTTTCTTGTTGATTAAAATATATATTTTTGATTTTTTTGTTTTTTCAAATGCTGCCACTTTTCACATAGGGATGATCTTACTCTTACTCTTCTTTTAATATTTACTCTGATTTTAATTATAACTTTAGTATTTATTTACCTCAATGAATTAGAGAAGATGAAGGAGGTGGGAAATGAATATATGCTAGCCAATTGGCAAACTTTTATGCTGATTAAGTTGAATCAAACAATGTCTTTGAAGAGATTAACCAGAATATTTTGAATCTGGTGAAAAAGTTTGTCAATTTCTATCAGATTCTTTAGTACACTTGAAACAATAAAATCTGTTCTCTGAAATGGCTTGAGAATCACATATCTTATTTTTTCCCCAATTTCATAAGCAATTTTAAGTAAGGTAATAATATGAAGGATAAGTAACAAACAGATACTTTTTAAAATAAGATATATATTTGAACATTAATGTGGGTTTTTAAATTTTTGGTATTTTGTAAGCAGATTTGAAACTTTGAGATGCATTAGAGACAATTCAAAGGATGAAAACAGGAAAGTCCTCAGTTGGATAGTGTATAAAACTTGTATAGATTTGTTGGCCCTAATGTTATTAGATACATAATAAAGCATTTAAATTGTGTTTATCTTTTTATCATGCTTACATAACATTGATTTTAAAAGTGGGTAAATCGTATCCAAATTGTAGAACCTAATTATTAATTAATGCACATGCTAAGATATTAATTGCTTTGCTGGCTAGTTATTGCAGGGAATATTAATGTACATAATTAATCAATTTCAATCCATATTTATTAAAAATAGATAAACATCAGATAAAACATTAATTGTTTTGGATATAATTCAAGATAGAGTGTATTCTGCTGTATAAATTTCCTGCATGCTGAAAAAGAGTTGATAAGGTTCAGATAAATTTTCTAAAGTGAGCTATATTAGATATGGATTCTCAACTCCTTTAATTAATGGATTTTAATCTATTAATTGCAATTTTGGACAATTAATTCATTGGCAAACAACAATTTGATCAATATTTAGATTATAAAATTGATAAAAATCTAGTTTCAGTCTAATGTCATGCACATCTGATATATTAATAGATATAAGAACTTGGGCTTTGTGGATTACACATACGCATTGAGGACTATATATAGTAAAAAATCAAAATATATGGAAATTAATGTTAATTGCTATAAATAACACTGAGATGAATTTTAATAGGTGAATTAAACTTCCCTTAAGAAGCTTGGATAAGATTAATGTTATTGATGTCAAGCACAAAAGATTTCCAGGTGAAAGTCCTATTAAACTGATTTATTTGTTATTCATGCCTGTGAGTAGGAAACCTCTCTACAAATGGTTAGCACCTGCTTGGAGTTGGATAAGAGTCAACATAATTGAAAGGAGATTGGACTTGTCAATGGAATTGAATGGCGATTGAACTTAGTTCGCTTGTGGCTATGTAGGGATTTTAGGCTGATCCCTCTTTTATACTGCTTCCAGTTTTGATCACTACAATACAAAAAAGATGTTGAAGATCAGCAAAAGATGATTAAGGGGCTGGAGGCTAAAATAAGATGAATGGTTTCAGGAGCTGAGTATGTAAAGTCTAATGAAGAGAAGGATTGATAGACGTTTCCCAATATTTGAGGGCTTGTCACAGAGAAGAGAGGGGTCAACCTATTCCCCAAGGCACCTGAGAGCAGGACAAGATGTAAAAGATGAAAACTTATCAGACAGAAATCCAATCTCGAACCAAGGAACAATTTCATGACAATGAAATGCTACAGAACAATCCAGTCAAAGTTCAGTTCTTTACCTGCTTATATCATATGGACAGAATTTTCTCAGATTAAACCTATACCATTCTGATCCTGACAGCTACAAACTGGGAGATTCTAGGGCCGTGATGGCAAACCTATGGCCCACCTCTCTGTGGGCACGTGCACTGTTGCCAGCTGCTGTTCCTGATCTTCGTGCATGCCGGAGCCCCAGAAACCCTTCAAGTTTCTGGCTCTCCAGCACATGTGATGGCCAGCTGGCTGGTGCGCATGCGCGTGCCAGAAACCCGAAGACCAGCTGGCCGACACGCTCATGTGTACCGGCAGCTGGTCTTCCAGCTTCCGAGACTCTGGCATGCAAACATGCATTCCAGTTTGGGCACTCGGTGCTGAAAAGGTTTGCCATAACTGTTCTAGGGAATGGCTATTTTATCTCTATGATCCAGCTCTGGATTGTGTTGCCTCTTCTCTCACACCCCTCCTTTGAGGATGCTCCCTACTTCCTGGGAAGCTGACTCTTTACTATAGTCCATCACACCATCTCCCACTTCATAGACGTAATCCATAACAATCAAAATAAATAATGCTACCTATTAATATTTTAACAAGCATTCCAAGGTTAATGGCAGATAAATATTTTATCCAGATAGATGGACTGTTGAGGGAATATATATGAAAAGATAGGCCACCAAAAGTTTCATTGGCTAATTTGAAAGTATATTTTGATGAAAGAGGTTTTAATTTACTAACTTTCAGAAATATCATTAAACATTTATTCTGTCATCTATATTTATGGGGAACGAGAATTTAACTGAATATCAACCTTTGTGGGCTTTCTTAGAGCCTATTATTATTTCTCCTAAGTGTGGACATTTATTTGTATCAGAATTCCTGGTCTGGGAACAGTTGGATATATTTGGATCCTATTGGGATATAGATTTTATTTTGATATTGAATATTTAACTTCATGTAAAAATTCTACTTTAAATATATGGCAAGATCAGTGGTGGGATTCAGCCAGTTTGCACCTATTCAGGAGAACCGGTTGTTAACTTTCTAAGCAGTTCGGAAAATCGGTTGTTGGAAAGGATCTCATTTTGGTTTTTTTCCCACTTTACAGGGCTAATCCTATAAGGAAAGCAGAAAGGAAACGTTCTGGTGTTGTTTCTAGACTAATTTTTATTGCCCTGCTTACAGAAACTGCCTCTCCGGTTAACCCTTATTACATTGTAACAATTAAAGTGAAGTTCCCATCGACCTGAGTGACGCTGAGTTGGCCACGCCCACATGGTCACATGACCACTGAGCCTCGCATACCCAGCTGTTCAGAGTAACTTTGTACTCTGTAATGATTATATTAAGGAATGTCATCAATGAAAGCATGTTTTGATAGATCCAGATAGCACAGCTGAGACAGAAGCCATTCAGAGGCATAGGAAGTAAAATGTCTTACTTTGAGGCAAACCTTGAATTTATACTATGGTCCTTGACACATCCTTCCAGGTCAATAGAACTGAGGTTTTTATGAGCTGCTTTTCCTCTAACAGCTAATAAAACAGAAAGAATTCAGCACGTGGATATTTTCTGTAAATTAACATGTTCCTAAAATTATTATATTATATTATATTATATTATATTATTATTCAAATTCTGCAAGTGACACTGCTTCTTTATATGCATCAATGCATAAAAGCACTGACATGATAAATTATAGATTTCCAGGTTCTTTTTCTTTTTAACTTTTTAGGTTTATTTTGGTGTCTCAGAGTACGTTGTCTTGTATGCTTGTATAGTTTGAGCATCTTTGCATTTATTCATTATTATTTTTTTCATTTTGGGTCTATAATGATCAAATTAAATCAGAGATGAGAGCGATGTCTACTTTTATATTGCTGTTATATGCATGCCACAAATGACTTTCTGACTATATATGTTTGTGTGGCTACATGTAAATTTGTATTCATGTCTGCATGAAGAAATATAGAGACAGAAAGGATTGCAACTGACTCTGAAGGTTCATGGAGGACATGCTATTTAAGGCTTTATAAGTTAAAACCTGCACTTTGTATTGGATTTGGAAACTTACTAGGAACCATGTTAAATAAAGGTAAAGGTTCCCCTCACACATATGTGCTTGTCATTCCTGACTCTAGGGGGTGGTGTTCATATCCATTTCAAGGCCAAAGAGCCAGCACTGTCTGAAGACATCTCCGTGGTCATGTGGACGACATGAGTAAATGCCAAAGGCTCACAGAACATTGTTACCTTCCCACTAAAGGTGGTTCATATTTTTCTGCTTGCATTTTTACATGCTTTCAAAGCTGAGACAAGTAACGGGACCTCACTCCGTTACATGGCGCTAGGGATTTGAACTGTCGAACTGCTGACCTTTCTGATCGACAAGCTCAGTATCTTAGCCACCGTGCCCCTCCCCCATGTTAAATACTGAAGTATTACACTCTTGGGCTTCCTCATGTTACACCAACTGTATTTCCAAAGAGGATTTCAAAGGCAAACAGTGCATTGCAGTAATCTAAATGCAAGGTGATGAGAACAAAGGCATTGCTATATGGATTTATTGGCTGAAAAAAGGTGGACCAATAGCTCAAAGCACCTCCCGGACTGCATATCTACTTACTGCTTGGGCATGATCTTTGAGTCCAAGAAGATTTCCCCAAGCTATTGACCTGCTTCTTTATGGGTGCAGGTCCGAAATCAAGCATTAACATTAGCAGTAGAGCTAGAGTGTTCAAATACTTATTATAAGTCAATGAATATGTTTCTACACTACAGCTACCACATTTCAGAAATTCCTGGAACAATCTGCTTATTCACTTTATTTAAAATTCTGCAAGTATTAGTTGCATACATCTATTTTCCTGCATTGAAAGGAAATAATATATGTTTTTGTAAGTATTAAATATTAACAACTAGGAAATGTGTACCCTGAATCAGGTAATTATGGGTTTGGATAGCATCACAGTTAAAAAACCCTCCGGATTATACTGTAGCTTTATTTGTTCTGGTTGTGGATCTAATGTATTCAAAACATAACCCTCAATTATTTAGCAATAATTTGCTAAAATTATTCCTATGTACGCTGTATTTTCTAGGAAGTATGTGGGGTGTTGTCTAATATTTAAAACATGCTTTTTCTTTGAAAATTAGTAACAGAAGAGAAGAGCAGGCCAAGAACACAGTAATTCCAAAAGTATTGTAGTTACAAAAACTTTCTAGATTAGAAACCTGTCCTTCCTTTGATCTTCAAAAACTATAGGTGTATTAAGATGTTAAATTTAAGTAGCATTCTGAGAATTAAATAAAAGTCAGATTTATATACCATGAATTTTAATTGTGAAAGGGAATTAAAATTAGTAATTATCCCCTTGGTTATCTGGATGTTACAAACTGAATTCCTAATATTAATTTAATACTTAGTATAATTGATTTAATGGAGAGGATTGCCATATGGACATGAATTCACGTTTTTATTCTGACCTTTGTATTTTTTTTTCTTTCACCTTCTTTGACAAGAGCTAATATATAATAGAGATCTTAGAAACATCTGTTAGTTCAGGTTATTAATAAAAGCAATTTTAAGGAATTATTGGAGGTTTTTTCAGACTAGCTAAACAACAACCATATGAATGGTCAAAATATGTATTTTCTGGATTTTAGACTCGTTTGTTGTTGCTTTTTAGCTGGTACATGCATTAAAATGACGGTAGATCAGAAATTATCTCCACTAAATCTGTAAACATAAATTAATGACAAAATTTGGAGAGTAGGTCCATCAGGGATTTCCATAATGTTACTGAATGAATAAACTGTCAGTATTTTTATATAATACAATAGCAGAGTTGGAAGGGACCTTGGAGGTCTTTTAGTCCAACCCTCTGCCTAGGAGAGGAAACCCTATACCGTTTCAGACAAATGTCTATCCAACATCTTCTTAAAGACTTCCAGTGTTGGAGCACCCACATCTTCTGGAGGCAAGTCGTTCCACTAATTAATTGTTCTAACCGTCAGGAAATTTCTCCTTAGATATAGGTTGCTTCTCTCCTTGATTAATTTCCATCCATTGCTTCTTGTACTAAAGATTATTCTAATCTTTTTCTGATGGAGAAACTGATAACGAAAGAGCAGTATCTTCGGAGGCAAAGAGTTCAAGTGGTCAGGACTAACAAAAGTAAGATTATGACACAACTCCTACCTTTTTTTGTACATGTGCCCTCAGAGAGAGTGGTGTGACATTGCAGTTTTCCTTTACTTATTCTAATAATGACTAAAGTCATATCATGTTTTTCCGAAAATAAGACAGGGTCTTATTTTCTTTTGATCTGGGAGGTCTTATTATTTCTGAGGTGCAGGAAGTGGTGAGTGTAGTCACCTCATGGCTGCTGCTGTGTTGCAATATTTTCAGAGAGAGCTTATTTTAGCACATGTGCTCAAAAGCCCGATTGGGCTTATTATCTGGGGAGGTCTTATTTTCAGGGAAACAAGGTACTAACAGAAAGATGCTGCAGATGCTGCTGTAAAAAAGTAAACCATATAGCCTAGATCCTATAAATCATTTCCGCATGAAAAAAAATGGAAATTAAGTTGTTTGCTTTAATGAATACAATTGTAGCACTGCAGTTAGTTTTGATTGTAAGGTGCCCTGAGGCACTTGGGTGAGATAACCAATTATAGAAAAGTGATGAATAAATAAATAAATAATCAATGGCTTGTTCTTATATTTTTCTACTTCTTTGTAATAACCTACAGAAAAATATTGTCAAAGTTAATTAATTAATGTTACTCTAGGCAGCACTATAAAATAAATCCTAGTAGTATAACAATAGCAACAAAATGCTAATAATAAGAATAAACCTATAGTCAAGATACTGAAAAATACACTGAACTGAAATGTACACCTCCTGTCATATATAATAATGATAGAATAACAGTAGCAGAGTTTGAAGGGACCTGGGAGGTCTTCTAGTACAGGGGTCTCCAACCTTTGCAAAGCTGGCTGGAGAATTCTGGGAGCTGAAGTCCTTCAGACTTAAAGTTGCAAAGGTTGGAGACTCCTGTTCTAGTACAACCCCCTGCTCAAGCAGAAAACCCTATACCAGGGGTCTGCAAAGTCGGCTCTTTTAAGACTGGTGGACTTCAACTCCATGCTGGCTGGGGAATTCTGGGAATTGAAGTCCACCAGTCTTAAAAGAGCCGACTTTGCAGACCCCTGCCCTATACCATTTCAGACAAATGGCTGACCAAACTCTTCTTAAAAACTTCCAGTGTTGGAGCACCCACATCTTCTGGAGGCAAGTTGTTCCACTGATTAATTGTTCTAACTGTCAGGAAATTTCTCCTTAAATATAGGTTGCTTCTCCTTTATTAATTTCCATCCATTGCTTCTCGTCCTACCTTCAGGTGCTTTGGAGAATACCTTGACCCCCTTCTTCCTTGTGGCAGCCCCTCAAATATTGTAATACTGTTATCTTATATTATCTTATAGGAATAACATATATAATACATTTCCTTAATTGAAGAATCCATGTATGTACATGTGTGTGCCCATGCTTGTTTGACTGTGTGTGTGTGTGTGTGTGTGTGTATAAGAGAGATGACAGCTCTACCATTTGACTTCCTTCATCACAACCTGTTGAAATGCATACATATATTTCACCTCTCTGCTATAAAAAAGGAAGCAATTAACACAATATAATATGGTAGCTGTCTTGATTTCAAGGTATTTCATATGTCTCAGCATTTCATTTTAGATAGAATTATTGTTACTGTTATTTATTTGTACTTAGTAAGATTCTATGCTATCTATGCAACGGACAGAAAGTACTGCCAAAGCAATAAAATTATTCTTTTCCCATATGGCTTATATTCTTAAGACACAATCTGTTACAGTAGAGTACTAGGCATCTGTGGCTTTGAATAGTAATTACTGGTGCATTGGTTCCAGATATTAACAGCTCACTCCTAGGTCTGACTCCTTAGCATTGCGTCTTTTTAAGTTGAGAGGCACATACTGCCACATATGGGGGTGTAGGATTGTAGTCTAAGTCAGGGGTCCCCAACCTTTGCAACTTTAAGTCTGAAGGACTTCAGCTCCCAGAATTCTCCAGCCAGCAAAGCTGGCTGGAAAATTCTGGGAGCTGAAGTCCTTCAGACTTAAAGTTGCAAAGGTTGGAGACCCCTGGTCTAAGTGACCGTCTTGTATCTAAGCAATGTAATTTTGTCAAACAGCAATTGGGATTGTTGTAGGGGGGGATTGATAAGATTTACAGAAAAGAAATATAGGGATGCCCTTGTTTTTACAAAAAAAAAACCATACAGATTTTGGTGAATCAATAATGAATAGAATAGAATAGAATAGAATAGAATTGAATTGAATTGGAAGGGACCTTGGAGGTCTTCTAGTCCAACCCCCTGCTTAGGCAGGAAACCCTACACCATTTCAGACAAATGGATATCCAACATCTTCTTAAAAACTTCCAGTGTTGGAGAATTCCACTACTTCTGGAGGCAAATTGTTCCACTGATTAATTGTTCTAACTGTGAGGAACTAACTGTCTCCTTAGTTCTAAGTTCCTTCTCTCCTTGATTAGTTTCTATCCACTGCTTCTTTTTCTACCCTCAGGTGCTTTGGAGAATAGTTTGACTCCCTCTTCTTTGTGGTAGCCACTGAGATATTGGAACACTGCTATCATGTCACCCCTAGTCATTCTTTTCATTAAACTAGACATACCCAGTTCCTGCAACCGTTCTTTTAAAAAATTAACAATAAAACCAGGAATTTAAAGGATATAGTCACTTATAATTTATAAATTTTATATTGCCCCCTTTTTAAAGGTTGTTCCTTAAATTGACTTATAATTAAGAATCAAATGACTTCATTCAATTTGTGTAGAAATAAAAACTCAATTGCTCAGTTTTAAATTATCATATGGGCTATTTAATTCAACAAAGATATTACTTGTATGTATAAGGCTGATTGTTCATTAATTTAATGTTTCTTGTCATGATTTGCAAAATGTACTTGTCCCAATGTAAAAGATGGCTTCCAGGTCTGACAGTACTTCGCAAAATTGTATGTTTACAAAATTATAATGATAAAGCCCTGAGTTGGCCACGATGAGATGCTTTGGTCTCAGAAATATGACCTTGAAATTCTCCTGGAGATTTGTGTTGCCACCATAAATTTACAACATTTAAGAAACTACAATCAATCGTTGATCAACTAAGCTATTGGGCACTGGAATTGCCATTGGAAAGCAATGCAGTTGTAAAGAATGCCATCATATGACCATACCACTTAGTGATAACAATTCTAGGACTCCCAATTGTCATCATTAACTTAATCACCACTGGTCTTTAAGTGAGAATGTCACCTAGTTGCCATTTTTAACCTCCTGCCAGCTTTTCTATTGAAGGTTGCAAATGGTAATTACATGCCTGTAGAACACTTTGATGTTATAATTGCAAACTGGTTGCCCAGCGTACAGATTGCAATCCCATAACATTAATTCAGCACAATCGCAATGGTTGTTGAAATTATGGTCATTAAGCAAGGACCAATCATACTAAAAACACTTTTGCCCCTGTGGCCTGGATGATGCTCAGCTCAGAATAAGACCACCGCGGCTTGACTAATCTCCCCCTGTTTTGTGCCCTTCCCATCTGTGGTAAGGAGGTAAGCCTACCTGATTGGATCCTGGGTGGACTATTCTACCAATCCATGCACTTTTCCTTTGCTTTCCAAGTGGTATAAAGGTTGCTCTGAGTCTACAGTAATCAAAGGAACGTGGCATAGAATATTTTTTTGCTTCTATATTCCTCTGCTTCTATCTTGCTCTGAAGGTCTAAGGAAGAAATGACAGTTGAGATCCATAGAAATACATTAGCAACAGATTTTTTTTTTCTTTGCCATTTAAAGTTGTTAAAAAAAATAACGGAAGTTAAAAGATAAAGGTTTCCCTCGCACATATGTGCTAGTCGTTCCTGATTCTAGGGGGCAGTGCTCATCTCCGTTTCAAAGCTGAAGAGTCAGCGCTGTCCGAAAACATCTCTGTGATCATGTGGCGGGCATGACTAGACACCGAAGGCGCACGACACGCTGTTACCTTCTCACCAAAGGTGGTCCCTATTTTTCTACTTGCATTTTTTACATGCTTTCAAACTACTAGGTTGGCAGAAGCTGGGACAAGTAACGGGAGCACTAGGGATTCAAACCACCGAAGTGCCAACTTTTCTGATCGACAAACTCCGTGTATTAGTCACTGAGCCACCTTTTAAAATAAGGGAAGAGAAGCGTTAAAATATTATGGCCATGGGGTAGAAAAGCAAAGAAGGCAAATTTCATCCAGTTAGGGGCAAAAATGGAAAGGACACGCAACACCTTCTGATCAGGAAAGAGTATAGAAACTTGGCAGCTCAAGATGCCATGCCAAATGTTGCAGTGGAGGGCAGGTGCCAGGTGTTGCAGCCAATTGGAGCTGCTGATAGAATGGAACAAAGCAGTGGGGATTATCTGCTCTGAGAGATTTAAGATTTCTTAGGTTGGAAAGGAGTTTTGAATCAAAGCTGGAAAACATGAGTGTGAGGCACAGTTGCAATGATATGGGCGAGGGGTGAGGATGAAATTAACCGTTCCTGCATATAGAAGTGGCAGGCGGTCTATACTGACAAAAGGCCAAGCAAAAAATAGGTTAGGCTTGAAAGACTTCTGTTTACTCACTCATTCATTTGATCATTCTTTCTTCCTTCCTGCTAGCTGGGCTTGAAAAAGGTCTGTTAACAATTGAGTATTCATATCCACAACATGCACCTCGCTGTCTTCCAAAAGGTTTGCATGTGGTGGCTCACTGGCTAAGACACTGAGCTTGTTGATCGGAAGGTTGGCAGTTCAGTGGTTCGAAACCATAGCACTCCGTAATGGAGTGAGCTACTGTTACTTGTCCCAGCTTCTGCCAACCTAGCAGTTCAAAAGCACATTAAAAAATACAAGTATAAAAATTGGAACCATCTTTGGTGGGAAGGTAACAGCATTCCATGCGCCTTTGGCATTTAGTCATGCCGGCCACATGACCACGGAGATGTCTTAGGACAGGACTGGCTCTTTGGCTTGGACATGGAGATGAGCACCACCCCCTAGAGCCGCAAATGACTAGCATCCATGTGCGGGGGAACTTTTACCTTTATCTATCTTCCAAAAGGTTTGTGTTTGCAGGAGAAAACATGGGTGGAAGAGAAGAAACCTCCAACAAGTTCTTTTATTGTGTGTGTGTGTGTGTGTGTGTGTGTGTGTGTGTGCTTATATTCTATCCTCTGTTTATTTTCAGATGGGCTTCCCTTGTAAACAGCTTGCGGTATGCACAAGCACACATTCAATTTTTGCTTGCTGCATAGCCATTTGTAAGGGCTTATTACTGCATTGTGATTGATAGCAGGCTTTTTGAGAACCTATCTGCCTGCCAAAGAGAAGAGGTTTTCTTTCATCAGATGTCAAGGGAAGAAACCAGCAGAAGAAGACTAGGGAGTTTTTCTGGACTGATCAATTTTGGACCAAGATTTAAGATTTTCCGGGAATGCCAAGTAGTTCAAACAAAATATAATGAGGCATAGGTTATGATATGACAGATAGATATGTTTTAATCAGATACTTTTGAAATTCAAATATATATCTACTTAAATAGAGAAATAAAAGTACCTACATTTTCATTTTGCATTTAAAGAAGCAAAATAACTAAATTTCACAGTCAACTTTACAATCAACGGCAATCCAGACAGAAACTTCTCAATTTCTGGTGCTCAAGTAAATCTGCTCAGTGATATAAAATTTTCCATCCATCAAAGGCCCCTTATTTACTCATGATCTCTCTTTAAAGTAATGCTGCTAGAATTTTTGAAGAAGAACCAGGATTATTCTGATAAACTTGTTCTGTACAATCAAGAGCATACTAAATATTTCAGATATTCAAATAGAAATGTTTCCTTTTGTCTCCATGCCCTGGCCTTCTAAGAACTGTGTGTTTAAAAAAAATATTTGCCTCAAAATGCTTACTTTGATTTTAGAAAGGTGAGTCAGAGTGGAATTGAGAAATGTTTAAGGATTATGGTATAGTCACAGCACCAGCTGCTTTTGTCTGTGTATTGTGGTGTTACATGCATGTACAACAGGGAAGGATCTTTGACTAGAATGGCATGACACTGCTTTCATCAGTTTGATGGAAATACCACATCCTATGAATGTTTCTGTAATCAAGGATGTTCTAATACAGTGGTGTCAAACTCCATTTCCTTGAAGACCACATCAGAGTTATGTTTGACCTCGGGGGTTCGGGGGAGCGTGATTGGTCCTTTGCTGTTTCCAGGGCAGTCCTGCAGGCCAGAACTTAGCACCCCATGGGTCAATTTTGGCCCACAGGCCTGAGTTTGACACCCTTTTCTAATAAGTTTTCGGGTATCTCTGTGTTTCTGTGAATTAATTTACTGCATCTCAGTGGAGTCAGGACTTATGTGATCATATCAGTGGAATTCTTTGGTTAATTGTTTATCCTGGGTTTATTTTTTCAAATGAATATTTTACTTTTTTTTTAGAATAGCTTTGTATAATATCTGAGAATAAGTTATATCCGTCTCTTAGGAATTGCCCACTTTGGAGAAATTATAAACTTTCCAAATTTCTGGTTTCCACTTGGAATTCTTCGTGCATGTTGGTTGTATACAGCTGTGTTCAGTAGTCACCTGCTGGTTAGACAGTTTTCAGCTCACACACAGTAATGGTTATTGTTCAGGAAGAAAGTTCAGATGTAAATAGCCTAAACAGGTTTCTTTTTAAAAAAATAAATATTCAAAGTACCATGAACAAGACGACAAAGCAAACCTTCTCAAGAATTCTGAAATTAGTTTTCTTTTAAAAAAATATGCATAGATAATAATAGTAATAATAAAAACATAAATTACTAATTACTCCTTGTGAACCTGTTTCTTTTGTTAATAATCTTTCATTTAATTGTTCCAGCCATAATGTGTTCAAAACAAATCCTTTGAAAAGATAATAAATCATGTTTTGATGGTTCTTAGTTCCATTAATTAATATATGGCGGGATAAATTTGCTATATGGGGCACCTACTTTTAGGTGTTACTCTCTGCATGAATACAGCTGAAGATGTTATTGTTTGGAAGCCATTATATCTTTATTTCACAAAAGTTACTTCTGCCTAAGAGAAAATGGTAACAGGAAGGTCACCATTTTCTACAGTGTCAAGGATACATACTAATTTGTTGATCATCATAAAATTATTTTACCTTTTCAATTAACTGTATAGGATTATTTTATAACTAGTATTTTATCATTTATTCTGTGAAAGAACTTGTGAATGTTTTTGTATCTATCGAACCTCAACAAAGAACATGTAATTTAAACCAGAAATATAAGCTTAAAATTGGTCCTTTATTTCATTTGCTCCTTGACCCTGTTGTTTCCCCCTCATTATACATCAATTGTGTGATTGAACTGTATTAGATTATGTTAAATCTTGTTAAATTTATGTTTAATAAATTTATGTTTAATAAATTTAATAAATGTTAAAATTTAAATTTAACAGATTATTAGTAGTGCTGCAGGAATCATACTATCAAATAAATTTCATTAAATCTTTGTATTGCACCACACTATTAACAAACACCACACTATTAACAAATTGCTCTATTTGGTTTTAAATGGGATATCGTTTTAATGTGTTACAAATGGGTACAGGGTTATTTAATCCAATTTTAATTATGTATGTATTGTCGTGCTTTTAGATGTTTTAATTGTTCCTGTACACCGCCCCGAGTCCCTGTGGGGAGAGGGCGCGGTCTAGAAATTAGATAAAAATAAATAAATAAAATAAAATAAATAAAAAAATAAACCAGAAAAATGAGCTTTATAATATCAGGGAGTAATAAGATAGACAACTAATTTAATTTTATGCCATGTTAATAAAACACAACCATAGTTTTGTTTAAAAGAAATCAGTTCATCTAATTGTGGAAATTAATTATATGATGTTAAAAGATTTTTGCTGTATTGTTTCTATTGGAATTTTCACATTGTGGTGTCTCTGTGGATTGCCTATAACTTTGACACTTAAAATAAAAAGGGATGTAACAGGAGAAAATTTTGAAAAAAGCTGGAAAAAGTAAGTATGTATGCATGTGTATGTGTGCGTGTATGTACACACACACACACGCATGTATGTATGTGTATGCATATATGAAATAAACATTCTAAATATGGAAGGGGGGCTTTTGTCCCACATTTGAAAGAAACAGACCAATTATGTGTTCCCTCTTTTACCTGTTCATTATTTCCTTAAAAAAGCCATTCTCTTGAAAAGTAGATTTCCAGGTTAAATAAAATTAAATATGCCAAATACATAATTCGCTTACTCTCCAAAATAAACAGGGCGAGTAACTCTTACATCTTCTTATCACTGCTGGATTTTATTTTATTTCCTTCTTTAGCTTCTTTCCTTCTTTAGGGTAGTTTTTTCATTAGTACAGTCAGTGAAATTGCTTGCCTTCAGAGGTTGTAGAGTAGGTGCTCCATCACTGGAGGTTTTTAAGAAGAGACTGGACAACCATTTGTCTGAAACGTTATAGGTCTCCTGCTTTAGCAGGGGTTGGATTAGACGACTTCCAAGGTCCTTCCAAATTTGTTATTCTTCATTTTTCTTTTAATTTCCACCCCTCAGTAAACTCTAGGCTGACAAGTTGGGAAATCTGGTAGTATGGTATCTACTTCAATGGTGGGATTCAAAAATGTTACTACCGGTTCTGTGGGTGTGGCTTTGTGGGCGTAGCAGAGGAAAGATAACCCCCATTCCCACACCACTCTCAAAATTTCTGCTACCGGTTCTCCAGAACCTATCAGAACTGGCTGAATACCACCTCTGATCTACTTCTGAGCTGTGACGCTGAACTGAATTGTAATGACTAAATAGCAAACAGCATGAAAGAAAATCACTAGGAAACTCTCTGGGCTTATACAAATACATCTTGCTTGTAATTTAATTTCTCAGTATAGTAAGACAACGGAATATTTTTCTTCCTTTAATATAATCAGAATATGGTGATGGGTGTGCTTTCAGAGAATATTATGCATGATGAAGTGATTAGCTTTTCAATTAAGTCAGAGAAACAATCCTCTTGGCCTGTTGGAAACAATCCATGTTCCAGTTCTACGAATAGGTAAAGAACCTAAAATTAATAAATAACGGTTGCCAATAGATTGGTTTCTATACTGAGTGACTGATAAAGTCAGTCACTTTCCATGTACAAAGCTCTCTGCACAGTGTTATCAAATCTTGAAGGGTACCAAGATGAACTGGATTGAATTGAATGTTTTATTTGGCCAAGTGTGATTAGATGCACAAAGAATTTGTCTCCGGTACAAAAGCACTCAGGGTACATGCAAATGTACATATAATGTGAACCATTTATTGCTTTTTCAGTTTCTCATTCAATTGATAATTTATGTGTAGATTTGCAGATTGATTCAATATGATGGAATGTCTCACCTGTATTCACATATATGCAAAAATCCCAACATACTAAAGAGCTGAAACACTGACACAAATCCTGCATGGTAATAGAAATTGGATTTAATTTAATTCATACAGGGATTTAATTATGAACCCTACACGTTCCTAGATGAAATGAGAATTAGCTCTAATGGCTTTAATGAAGAACAATCCTTTTTATTAGAGATCATATATTGTCCCAAAAGATAGGAAAGGTGTATTAAGATAATGCTGCTACTTTTAAAATATAGTAAAATGTACGCTAATGCACATCTTATGAAGTGGAAACTTATCAGTGAACTATTCTAGGGGACTGCCGTAGCCTTTTTATCCTTATCCAATTATCCTGTTAATGCTGCAACTTTTAATGGTAATTAAATTTATAAGTAAAGGCAGTAATTGTGAGGAATAATTGCAGTTCTTAAGCCATGGCTGGTAAATCAGCAACGATAAAAATAGACAGTCCAGATACAAGATTATATAAACCTTGGACACAATTGTGTTTGTTTTCTCTCCACTCCCCCCCCTCTCCCTCTCCCTCCTGCCCCCTCCCCCTTCGCTCCCTCTCCCTCCTGCCCCCTCTCCCTCCTGCCCCTCCCTCCCTCTCCCTCCCCCTTTCTCTCCCTCTCCCTCCTTCCCCCTCTCTCCCCCTCTCCCTCCTGGCCCTCCCCCCTCCCTCCCCCTCCCTCCTCCCCCCTCCCTCCCCCTCTCTCTCCCTCTCCCACCTGCCCCCTCCCCCTCTCTCTCCCTCCTGCCCATTCCCCCTCCCTCCCACCCTCTCTCCCTCTCCCACCTGCCCCCTCCCCCCCTCTCTCCCTCTCCCTCCTGCCCCCTCCCCCTCCCTCCCTCCCCCTCCTTCCCCCTCTCTCTCCCTCTCCTACCTGCCCCTCCCCCTTTCTCTCCCTCTCCCTCCTTCCCCCTCCACCTCCCTCCCCCTTTCTGTCCCTCCCTCCCTCGTGCCCTTTCCCCACCGCACCCTCTCATGCAAAGGGAGAGACTCATATAGCAGTTTTCATATGAACCACATATACATTATGTATATGTAAGAAAAGATATCTTGATGTGATTGATAACATTTGAAACATGATATCAGATTCCCAGCAAGAATTTTTTGCTCTGGCTTTCTAGGTGAACTCAAGAAATTCCTTCAGTTTAAGAAATATACTATACTACAAGAATGAACTAAAGAGCCAAAGTACATGCAAAATGTAGTTTGGCCCTCTATTAACAGCATTGAAGAAAAATCACTAAATAAAGCAATAATTATTACTGTAATTAGTGGCTTGATAGTGAAGTGTGAGTAAAGCTCTTCTATGACAAAACATGTCCTATATTTTCCAAAAGAAAGTAGACTGTGATTTCTATTCATTTAATATATCTGAAAATTTTGTATGAATTACCAATAGTGACAGCACATTTACCAAAATAGGAGCTAATCAGTCTTATGTGGAATTCTACACAAATACTGTGGGTTTTCTGCTAAGTTTTCTTATATTGATTATCTTTTCCCCCTCAATTGTGTCCAATACTTAGGGACAGCCTCAATAAGTCCCTTTGGCTTTCAGGTAGCTGAGAGAAAGTGACTGGGTCCAAGGTCCTCCAACTGATTGTGTGTCCATGGTGGGACTAGAATCCAGTTTTTCCCAATTTTTAGCCTGATGCTTTAACCACTACGTTAAACTTGCTCTAGGTTAAATGTGTATAGAAATTCTGAGTCATCCACATCAGTGGTTGGGTTTCAAATTTTTTTAGAACCTACTCTGTAGGTGTGGCCTATTTTGTGGGTGTGGCTTGGCAGTCATGTGACAGGGTGGGAGTGGCCACCTTTTAAAATGTTGTGAAACTCATTTAACAACGCTCTCGCTTAGCAACCAAAATTTTGGACTCAATTGTGATGATAAATTCTTTCTTTCTTTCTTTCTTTCTTTCTTTCTTTCTTTCTTTCTTTCTTTCTTTCTTTCTTTCTTTCTTTCTTTCTTTCCTTCTTTCCTTCCTTCCTTCCTTCCTTCCTTCCTTCCTTCCTTCCTTCCTTCCCTTCCCTTTCCTTTCCTTTCCTTTCCTTCCCGTTAGGTCACTGGCAGCGGCAGGCCAGATTTACTTCCAGGTACGCCGGTGGAACCCCCTCTCACCGGTTCTCTAAATTTCACCAACCGGCTCTCGCGAGTAGGTGCGAACCTGCAGAAACCCACTCTGATCCACATCATAGTTGCCTCAAAGGTGTTTCCCCTTTGAGCTGGACTGTTTTTTTCTTTGAGGAGAAAGAAGAAGAAAACAGTGGCTCTAGTTTAGTGTAAATCCATTGAAATGTTTCTCTGTTATTGTTTTATTTAATGAAAGTATTGAATTGCCTTCTGTTTTCAAATTAGGAGTGAAATACCTTTGCTGAAGACATCTTAGTTTTAATACATCCCCTTGTGAAACATAAGCAAAAACTAAAGATTTGAAAGCATTTGCAGCCAGTTAATTTATTATAACCAGGGACTAGGAAAATTGTAGAGAACTAGTTTAGTGTAGCATAAATGGTTAAGGCATCAGCTTAAAACTGGAAGGCTGTAATTTCTAGTCCTGCCTTGGACTAGAGGATCTGAGTGGTCTGGATGATCTTTAGCCAGTCACTTTCTCTCAGCCCTAGGATGGAAGCAACGTCAAATCTAGCTACCTTCGAGACCGTCTTCTGCCCCATACATCCCTTCGACAGACTCGCTCCCAGGGAGAGGGTCTTCTTCGGGTGCCGTCGACCGGACAATGCCGGTAGGCGGCTCCCAGGGGAAGGGCCTTCTCTGTGGTGGGCCCTACCCTCTGGAATGGCCTACCTTCCGACCTCCGTTCCATCACAGACCTCCGCTTGTTTCGCCGGCACCTAAAAACTTTTTATTTTCATCTGGCCGGCCTAGCATGACCCATTATTTTATAACAAATCAAAACTGTAATTTGGGTTTTAAATTTAAACTTATTTTAAGTTAAGCAGGATATGGATTTAATTTCGTTATTATTTAATAATATTTTGTATTTATGTATAATTGATTTTAAATCTTTGTTCGCCGCCCCGAGTCCCTTTATGGTGAGATGGGTGCGGGCTATAAATGTGAAAAATAAAATAAAATAAATAAATAAAATCATTTCTGAAAAATTTTCCCTAGAAGAATCTAGCATCTTGTTCAGATGTTAGTCAATGGTGACTTGAAGGCACCGAAAAATTGGGAATATTTCTTTAGATTCACAAATACTCTTTTGTCAAAAGTTTTCAGATTGTTTTAAAAGAATTTTACAAGATGTTATCACTTTTTTCATGCTAATTTACACATAAGCACTGAAAACGTGTGAAATTGGAGGTGTTTTATCTATGTGGAATGACATCCAATCTATTGTGCAAGTTCTCTGATTTTACCCATTGCTTTTTAATTAGGAAATAAAATGTATTTTTATTTTTTCCCCTTAATAGACCACTTAGCTGTCTGAAATTTCTTCAGACATCCTTTTAATAGCAATAGCAGTAACACTTAGACTTATATACTGCTTCATGGTGCTTTACAGCCCTCTCTAACTGGTTTACAGAGTCAGCATATTGCCCCCAAACAATCTGGGGCCTCATTTTAACAATCTTGGAAGGATGGAAGGTGGAGTCAACCTTGAGCCGGTTAGGATTGAACTGCTAGCAGTCAGCAGAATTAGCCTGCAATACTGCATTCTAACCACTGTAACCATTCTAACCGTTTTGTATAATTTGTATACATTGCTTATGCAAAAAATGATGCTTTGTTTCCTATACATAAAAAGTATTGGTGGCTGTGATAGCATTTGTATGTAAATTAATCCTATAATAGTATTACAGTAAGAATTGAAGTGATATTATCTCTTTCATTGCAGTAAAGCTTCTGCATAAGATAGCGCTTTGAGATTCCTATGGCTTTCTTTCAGATAATATAGCTCATTCTGTTGCTCATACCAGAGAATGGTTCTTTGTTTTTCTGATGTCACATTTGCAATTTAGGTAGCATTATTCCTATTTAGTGGCCATAGCATTCTGCCTCTTAAGCGGTGATGTGCCAGTGCCTGGAAGCCGTGCGGATCTGGATGGGAAGTAACGGACTCAGGCTCAACCCGACCAAGACCCAGTGGCTGTGGTTTCCGGCTGCCCGATTCAACCAACTTTCTCCAATGCTGGCCATAGGGGGCGAACATCTTGCCCCTGTGGATGGCGCGCGCAATTTGGGAGTCCTCCTGGATACCCGGCTGTCTATGGAAGAGCAAGTGACAGCCGTGGCCAGGAGGGCGTTTTACCAGGTTCGCCTGGTTCGCCAATTGCGCCCCCTATTGGATCGGGACGCCCTTCGCACAGTCACTCATGCCCTCGTGACATCCCGACTGGACTACTGTAACTCCCTCTACATGGGGCTCCCCTTGAGGTGCACCCGGAGGCTTCAGTTAGCTCAGAATGCAGCCGCGCGAGCAATTATGGGAACCACTAGGTTTACCCATGTAACACCGCTCTTGCGCGAGCTGCACTGGCTGCCTGTCGTCTTCCGGGTGCGCTTCAAGGTGTTGGTTATCATCTTTAAAGCGCTCCATGGCTCGGGACCTAGCTATCTGCGGGATCGGATCCTGCCTCACACATCCTCACGGCCGATTCACTCCCACAGAGAGGGACTTCTCCGGGTGCCGTCCACTAGACTTTGTCAGCGGGCGACGCCCAGGGGAAGGGCTCTCTCTGTGGCGGGCCCGGCCCTCTGGAACGACCTTCCCCCCGATATTAGAACGACCACGGACCTCCGCTCCTTCCGCCTGAAACTAAAGACACATCTTTTCCGCCTGGCCAGCCTAGGGTAGTCTCTCTCTCTATGGGTTTTTTTTTTTAATTGTTTATTTATATTGAGTGGGGATTTTTAGTTAATGGGATTTTAGCACAGGAGTTTGTTTAATCTGTTTTAAATTGTATGTATTTTTGTATATTTATGGTTTTTATTCTCCCTGTGCACCGCCCCGAGTCCCTGTGGGGAGAGGGAGCGGTTAATAAATTCAGTTTTATTATTATTATTATTATTATTAATCTCTGAATTCCATGTAGATATTCAAGCAGGAGATTGAATACCATTCTGGACAAATGAGTCCAATCTCTTCTTAAAAATCTCCAGTGAGAAGCACCGGTGTTATTATTTTGCATTACAAACTTCATATTAATTCAGCTTTGGTAATGCACTAGATCAGGGATATCAAATTCGATTTCATTGAGGCCACATCAGGGTTGTGTTTGACCTGGGGGGGCAGGGTGTGTGGCCAGCCCAATGTCTTTGTGTTGGGGGCACCTGTGGAGGCCCGAGCACTCTGCCAGTGAAAACAGCTCCCAAGCTCTATTTTTGGCTACAACCACCTCCTGCAACCCTCTGCCAGCAAAAATAAAACTTGGATGGCTGTCCCGAACTCTGATTTTGCTGGCAGAGGCACCGTGGGCCAGATCTAAGCATCCCCCGGGCTGGATCCCCCGGGCCTTGAGTTTGACACCCTTCACTGGATACTTTTCTTTCTATAGAAACTTTGATTTTTGTTTGGCTGTCAAAAAATTGTGATGGCCTGAGAGACATGTAAGCATTCATTTTCAATCATGATTATTCAAAGTGATTTGATGAAACATATATTTTTTCTACCTGCGTCTATTCATGCTGGTCTGGTGAATATTACATGTTTAAGATTACCTTCATTATACATTTCTTTCTCTCCATGTTTTTGTGAAAATTTTAATATGGAATATGCATTGCTAATATCCTTTTTCATGTTTTTGTTCTGCTTACTATGGGAATACATAATTAACTCTGATAAATGTACATTCGGGGAAGATGGATGAGGTAATGGGGAAAGGATATAAGATTGCCAAAGTTCTGTAAAGAATTTATCATCGTTATTTTTATCTAATAGTATAGCTGATGCATGTCACCCTTTGATTCCATGTATAAATTGTACTACATACATAGAAAGAGACATACCATACTCAAAAAGAGTCAGGTGCCATACTCACTGTACATTAACAATTAATTAGATAATACAGAAGTATAGCATAACAATTGTGGAAAAATCCTTGCTGAAAATATTTTTTCTTCTATGTTTCTATTGAAGATTGTTCACACTTTTTAATTAATTAACTGTATAGTCCTATTCTTTTCCATTTATGTGCATTGACATTACATTTCATACCGGGCTACTGTATAGTGTTCTTTACAGCTTCAGTATATTCAAAACTGCAGCTACTAGAAAGCATCTGAGCATTAAGTGTTTGGAAGCTTAGTAAAATCTATGATGACTTGGAGGTAACATCCATCCCTTTGAAATGTACTTCAGGCATACCCCATATTGATAGAGGTACAATTTATTTTTGGTAGACCTAATACTTTCTTTTTGGACTGTTGCAGCACATGGAGTACTCAGTTTGTGAATAATTAGACACTCTATAACAAATAAAATTCACACATATAGTTATTATTCCATTATGATATTTTTTGCATTCTTAAAGGCTTGTAAAGGTACATAAAAAGCTAAGACAGCCTTGAATTTAATTGGGTGACGGCATTCTACATGT
This sequence comes from Rhabdophis nuchalis, assembly GCA_039707465.1. NCBI lineage: Eukaryota > Metazoa > Chordata > Lepidosauria > Squamata > Natricidae > Rhabdophis > Rhabdophis nuchalis. The sequence goes on along the minus strand of CM077645.1, from coordinate 84,958,073 downwards.
TAATGTGTCTTGAACACCACCTGAGTGGATTATTATAACATCTTCTATGGGTAGCAGACTTTGGACACAATACAGAAGCTAGAGCTGATCAAGAATGCTCCAGCAAGAGTAGTGGTGAGTCAACTCTGTCATTGCAAGCTAATATTTCGGGACCCAATTTAACCTGTAAAGTTGGGTTCAGCATTGAAACTTCTTTCCTACTTTCCAATCTAACATATCATGCTAGAATTCTCTAGTGATATCCCATCCAGCTACTAGGTAGACTTAATTAGTTTAGTTCCCAATATATAAACAACCTACATTTAATTATTTATGCATATTATATTTGTAAATCAATTAAGGAGGATTAACAACCTATTAATTTAAAAAATCGGATTATAAAGTCAGTAAGATCTGTGGTCCTAGGTCAATATGTAGAAGCACCATGGCTTTGAATTTGCTCAGAAATCAAATCTCTGCAGCCTTTTGACTCAAGATTTGGGTGACGTGGGTATTTGTGATCTCATAGAGTCAAGTCTAATGTGGATTTTAAAAATCTTTGTGTTAGACATTTTTTGTTGAGAATATAGAATAGATGCAAACCCAGGTTGTGCTCAAAACGCCTTTTCTGGATCTTAGCACAAGAAACATTTTATAGATGGAAAATAATAGCTTAGTTTATTGTGAGATACTAGAATTTGTCAAGGGGGGTGTAAAATAGAATCAAGAGAATAATGATGGCAGAGGCAGGTAGTGCTCAATAGGTCTGCGATTACTAAAAAGATTTAAATTGGCGCAAGAATTTATAGTTTTGAACACTAAGACTGAGTTTGAAATGGAGTTATGTACAAATGATGAACATGTAATTACTAAAATGAATAAACATCTATTGAGTTTTGAAACAAAAGAACATGTGAACTAATGTTTGATAGAAATTTTGATAATGACATACAGATTGAACAACGGGAAACTATGCGGTAGAAAGGGCTAAAATGCACATTTATGTAATAAGCGTACAGAGAAATTTTACAAAATGATTTTTTACCAATGCAGGGAAATTGTCTAGTATAAAGACATTTCAAATAATGCTGGAAATGTGAACAAGAAGGGAAATTTTATTATGCTTGGTAGACATGTTTTTAAAAGCTTAAAAATTAGATTCCAATACACATACTGATTCAGAGGATTTTAAGGCTTAATACACAAGTTGAGACCAAAGGTCTTTTGTATGAGACTGGTAGCCAAACAATTGGAAAATAAGTTATGGAATTTTGTTATTTTATATGATGACTGCAGGGAGATTATTGTGCACACAAAGATGGAAAGATTCAGCACAAGCTACAATGGAAGCATAGTTGGTAAAATTGATGGGCCTTGCTGAGATTTTAAATTGACTTATTTGATTAGAGAAGTTATGAGAGGCACTCCATCTCATCAACTAAATGTCTCATTGTCCTGTGGACTAACAAGATTTATTTTTTCTGAATTACTTTTGTGTTATCTTTTTTGTAATGGTGTACTATTGGTGCACACCTTGAGTTACAGGTTGATAATGACCAGTCCCTGTTCTAAAACCTTATAAAGTGTGGGGTCCTTGGTGCTGTCTGAGTTTGGCTTTCTTACAGACATTTCATTACCAAACTAGGTAGCATCATCAATGCTAGTAGGGAGTGGTGTTTGCTCTCATTTTATATACCAATGGCTTGACCTGTCAGTGTTGGTTGGAATGATCTTGATGTTTCTTAATTTGATCAGTTGATGGCTGATTTCTCTGAGTACCAGTTTTCTTGAAGAGGAAGAGGATGTTCCAGCACAGAGCTACAAATATTTTCTTTTATTGATACTTTATAAACCATAATTTGATATTGTTCTATATGCCCTTAAGCTTAAAGCTTGAACTAACATGGGAATGAAAGCATAGGAAAGTATTTATAGAAAGCATATACTCAGAATTAGATTGAATGGAGAGTTTGAGGAGAAAAAATAGACAGGCATTTGTGTGGGGTGCAGTATGTTTTCTAATTTGGGCAGGGGGTCTAATAGAAGATCTCCAAGGTTCCTTCCCAACTGTATGATTTTATTATTACAAGAACCACATCCTTCAAGTATTTGCTATGATTGTAGAAAATCTTTTTGCAGTGCTCATTATTGGACTCAACTGGGCCCGCCAAGTAGATCATGTCGTGGTGATTTGACACGATTAAAACATAATTCTCTGGAAATTGGGGATAATTATATCTAGTGTCTGCTAGGATTTAAATCCTAGATCTGAATAACGTCAGTGTTCCTCAATGCATAATCCCATGTGTAATTATGTTCTCTTCAAGGCTATGAATTGCATATTACTGCATTGTAATGAAACACAGCAACAAACTGGTGAAAAATGGAAACATACTTTAATTGGAGGTATGAATAATATATTGCATACACACTCTGTAAATGAAACCCTAATTTTCTATGTGCTAGAGCCCTTCACACGATTCCGATTAGCCATAGACAATGTCTCAGTGAGCTAATATTATATACATAAGGACCATTTCTATCACATTAAGTCAAGGCATTTATCTAGCAAATTTATCTAGCAAATTCAAAAAAACATAGTATAAAAGGTATAAAATCCTTGTTTGCAAATACTTTCATCAAGCAAGGTGGTAACTAAAACAAGGCTAGTAAAAGACTAGTGTTCAATCACTATTTAGTCACATTCACAAAATTTACTTGGGAGTTTGTAAACTGCTTAGAGAGGGCACATGCGCAGAAGCAAAAACAAGATGGTGGCACCTGGAGAACCAGTTCGGGGCATGGCAGGCCTGGGTCACTGCCGGTTGCAGCGACCTAGGCTGCCAAACCATTACCAGTGTGGCTGAACCAGTCCAAACCAGTAGGAACCCACCACTGATCCAATGTCTATGATAGAATGAAGAGGAGATCAGTTCTTTGATAATTCCTCTCTGAATGGGGAGAGAACTTGAGATCACCCACAAGTGCTCCATACTGTTACTCCATGAGAGTTCATAGCTATAGAGATTGGGAGTTCTTGCTTGTTTTAGGCAAAAGGCCAGTTGGGTGATTTTGGACCAGTCAATCCTACCAACTCTCAGTCCTCAGGCAATGGCAAACCACTTCTGAAAAAACTTTCCAAGGAATTTGTGGGGACTTCTCCATATAGTCATCAGGAGTCAACACTGACTCAAAGACACACACACACACACAAAGTACTTGGAATGTATTCTTCAAAAACTTTGCAAAGAATCCAAGGCTGCAGCATTATTCTGAGACCTTATATGAGCTCCACAAAGCAGCTACTTTTGAGCTTCAGCTATAAATTATCCAACTGTCACTAATAACCAGTTCAGAATTTTTGAGCAACTTCCTCCCCTGTGCATTCTTCTCTGTTCCTTTGCTATCAGGGGGGGGGGGGGACTTGATATTTTTAGCAAGAGGTTTGTGGCCTTTGGTAAATTCAAAATTGGTATCACATTCATAATCAGTCCACATTTTGGACAATGCGTGCAATGTCACGGATGTTCAAAACATACAATAATATTCTTGAATATCAATTTATCCAATGCTAATTCATATATTTTTTCTCATTGACTCTAATGTTTTTTATATTCCAAACATGTCTGGTTGATGCTTTTTCAGATGAACCCAGAATATTTCTTACTTGATAAGCTTCGTGTTATTTTGTTTATATTAGAACTTTTTTAAAGAAATTTTTTTTTTAACTTGGGAAATCTTTTTTAAAAAAAAACATTTTATTTTGTGACTGTGCAAGAAATACATAAAAAGTCAGAAACACAGTTGCAGGGAATAATTGACCTGTGGCTTTTTCCTCTTCAGACTGCTATGAGATGATAGAAAATATAGAATGCTATAAATGGCTATGAAGGAAAATGTAGCAGAAACTGAAGATCTTCATCTTGCAGCTTTTGTAATGTCAAACATCAAGATAGCCTACACTTTGTAAGCCATCAAACATGTTTTAATCTACCTGTTCCTGAAAAGGAGAATGAACCAAAACACAGGAGAATCCTTAATGGTCCTGTAGTATATTATTTCATCAGCCTTCCACAAAATGCCAAGATTGAAAACCCTGGCAAAAGCTGTTTCTGCAATTATTCTTGCCACCCTATCACACCATCCTAGTGTATTTCTTTTCCAAAACAGCCTGAGGGAAACTGTATCAAATTTTATATAAATGTGCTGCATCTTTCTGACTCTCATGACTCCTGATACAGTCTGCTGTGGAGAGGCCATATTTTGATTTAAGTATCTTCCAAATTTTACTGCATCTGTCCAGTTCTGTTCGGAATCATATAAATCAAGGGCATGCCTTGACTTAAATAAAACTAATTAGTGTGTGTTTATTTATAAAACATGAATAATCTGATCTTTTAGTCCTATTGATGCCAGGCATTTATCACAACAAGAGTGAGTTGGCTAAGAAATCATCAGTTTATTTGTGTTCTACTTTTTTGCCTGGTAAATCATTTCCCAAAAAGCTGAGCACAACGCCAGAATAGATACAATAAAATATGAACATTCATGACAAGATAATTAAGAAAAAAACTTCAGTAGTCACAAAAATAGAGATGGTCAGCTTCTAATTTGGAGAGGATCAATCCATTTCTTATTTTCCAAAGTCATTTGGGAATGAGAACATAGATTTCTAATGTATATGAACTTTTAGAAATGTTTGTCATTATACTGTGTTTTGCTTTTTTTTAAAAAGGGAATATATTGAATATATTATATTGAAATGATTGTAAATTAATTTCAACCATATATATCTCAACTCATGAGATATATTCAAGCCTGGTACACGAATAGCAGCTTTGGGAGTGATTTAATATTTCATGTGTGGTTTTTCAATAAAAGGGTGAATAAGTAGTTGCTTTAAAAATTAATGGAACCATACGTTCCTTAAACACTTTCCCAAATTTTCCTTGATTGCTGTAATCATCCTCCATAGCCACATATTCATACATACCGAGGTCGATCATGTTCAATTAAAGGAACTTTGCTAATGGAAACAGATCCATAACAAACAAAAAAAAGGGAGGGAACCATAAGAAACTCAGCCATATAGGATCAGCACTTAAGCTGAATTAAGTGCTTCCCCCACCCCCCAGAAATCATTTAGCAAAGGTATTATATCTGATTATTAATCCTTATATCCATCCCTCTCTAATTCAGAGGAAAAGGACTCCACTTGATATTTCTGTGAGGTAAAATGGAAGATAACATTTCTTTGAATGAGATAAAATTTCCTTTGCTCCCTAATAATCATAGCACATATTTTTTTGTACTCTGTAGTTCACGGGTGTCAAACTTGATTGTGGCATGTGGCACATCGCGACGTATCATGATATTTTTTGCCTTTGCGGAGCTGGGGTGGGTGTGGCCTGCACATGATACATCTGGCTTGAGGGCCGCTAGTTTGACAGGCCTGATATTGTAGTGCATTCACAAACTGAGCCCATCCCCTCTAGTCTCCCTGTTCTTTTCTCTTCCACTTCTCCCAGCATCAGAACTTTCTCCAGAGAGGTGGGCCTTTGACTATGTGGCCAAAGTAGAATAAGTTGAACCAGATTATTTCTGCCTTGAGTGAGAACACTGGGTTGATTTGCTTGATTATCCATCTGTTTTGGGGGTTTTGCTGCCCTTAATATTCTCAGGAGTTATCACCCATACTAAAGTTCAAATCAGTCAATACTCCTCCTTCCCTGTTCTTTTTAAGTCCAAGTTAAATACATTTCCACATTTTAGTAGAATAAAACATTAACCGATAGAATGTTATTTTCTAGCATGCTAGAACTTCTCAATTTCCCAAACTAAATGCAGTGATCTGTCTGGACCATAAAGTGTGGCAATATTACTGTAGGCATTTTTTCCTAATTTACCAGTCAAGAAAATGTCTTTGTTAACTGAAGATGTTACAAAGCGATACAAAACATTTTTCAAATAATGCAACATTGAAATAATGCAGTGCAGAGAGTCTAAATTAAAATAGGCAACATAATATAACTACAGTTGGCTGTTTAACAAGTATGCAGACAATGTTCATTTATATATTCATGGAATTGACTGCACACATTATCAAACAATAAGCATGCTAATGGTTTAGAATCTGTCTTCCATTTCCTATTCATTTTGGTATCTTGATATTTGGAATTTCGTGAAGCTAATGTGCAAGAGAAATCATACCTTCATTAAATTATAAAATGGACAGATAATTCTGAAGTTGACAAAGTGAACTATTTATCTTTGGATTTAATAAGAAATATAATGCAGAAAAAATAGTCAGCATTAAAAAAAGACAAATTAATATATACTATGGAATCGTACAGGAAATTAAAAGATTCCTTGTAGAGATACAATATCCCTGCTACCTGTCCTTATATTTTTATGAAGAAAAGATACATGAATGATGAAAGAAACCAGTATAAAATGTAATTATCTCAGGCCAAACTATGTATATAGTCAATTCGTGGCTGAATAAAGGCTCTAAACCAATGTAATAATTCTAATAAAAGGTAAAGTTTTCCTTTCAAACACATCATCAAACAATATGAATGTATAATTTCCTTATATCGCCCTCTAATGGTACTTTACTGCACATTTTTGTTTACTTTTGGGTCAGCAGGTGGCAGCATCTTAAAAGAAAATGCAAAGAACAATTAGTTTTTATTATTTTATTTTATTTATTTGTATCCCACCTTGATTATTATTATAAATAATTCAATGTGATGAACATATCCAGCACAACTTCCTCCTATTTTCCCCACAGAAAGGGCCCGCAACTTGGGTGTCCTCCTGGACTCTCGGCTGTCCTGACAGCCGTAGACAGGGGGGCCTTCTATCAGGTTTACCTGATACGCCAGCTGCGCCACTTCCTGGATCGTGGCACCCTACACACAGTCACTCAAGCTCTCTTCATCTCCTGCCTGGACAACTGTAATGCTCTCTACATGGGGCTCCCCTTAAGATGCACCCTGAGGCTCCAGTTAGTGCAGAATGCGGCCGCGCGGGGGATTTTGGGAGCCTCAAAATACTCCCATATAACACCTCTCCTGCGCGAGCTGCACTGGCTGCCTGTGGCCTTCCGGGTGTGTTTCAAGGTCTTAGTGACCATCTTTAAAGCGCTCCATGGCAGCGGACCTGGCTACTTACAGGACCGCCTACTACCACATACCTCCACTCGACCTGTCCGCTCCCACAGGAAGGGCCTCCTTAGGGTGCAGTCCGCAGGACAATGCCGGCTGGCGACTCCCAGGGGAATAGCCTTCTCTGTGGCAGGCCCCGCCCTCTGGAACAACCTCCCCCCAGATCTCCGCACAATCACAGACCTTGGCCTCTTCCATCGAACATTAAAAACTTACTTCTTTCGTTTGGCCGGCCTGGCATAGCTGGTACAGCTATTACTATTTTAATTGGGTTTTAATGAACGTTTTTAGCACGGGCCAAATCGTATTTAATCTTAATTTTAACTATTTGATTGTTTGTATTTTTATATTTTATATTTTATAGCTCCTGTGCACCGCCCTGAGTCCCATGTTGGGAGATAGGGCGGTATAGAAATGAAATTAAAGTTTAAAGTTTAAAGAACCCTGTGAGGTAGGTTGGGCTGAGAGAGATATTTCTGGATAAGAAAACTTAAATTGTTTAATTGATAATAATTTAAGGGAACACACATGTACACACACACACACTTTCCTAATAATTGTAATTAATCTTGTTCTTAGTATTGTCATATCCTTTTTGAGTGTTTATTATGTTGCATTTCGATAACATTGGCATTTTGTGGGAAGGCTGTTTAAAAATGAGTCTTAAGAATCAAAGACATCCATGGCAAATTTATAACATTTAACCTCACAGTTTTATTATAGCTAGTGTGAGTATCTTAGATCATAATCTGGGGAAGGATAAGGGAAAGAGATAAACAAGTGTAATGTTTATGACTCATTGTTTAGTTGGGCTCTCTGTCTAATTTGATCACTTGGGTACAGAATAGATCATATTTTAGGTCAGAGATCCCCAATCCCAGATCCGTGGGTTGTATGGGCCATGGCATAGCAGCAACTGGGTTGCACAAACAAGCAAAGACCGATCCATGCTACTTTGGGTCATATCTATGCAGAAATATTGCAAATTCAAAAGAGCTCAGAAAATTTTAAGTACCAAACTCTGTACCTGTGGGAAGATTTTCAAATCTTGTCTTTGTACAGTATACTGAATCATAGGGTCTGACTTATGACATTATTCACAATGAAAAAAAGCAAAAGATTGGAAGAATGGAGTGTATAGTTACCAGTCTCCAGAAATGAAAAAAATGCTCATGGTGAACCTCCACTCGTACATTTGCAACTGATCGTTGTTCTCTCTATCCAAGATTTATTACATCTCATTGATTGCCTCATTCTGTTGAAGGACATCTCTGGCAATAAAGTATTGATGTGCTGCTCCTACCAGGATATGTCAGAGAGCTGTCAGGTTGATAACTTTTTGAACTGTCCTATTTTTTTTAAAATCCTTTTTGACTATTAAAAGCAAAAAAAAAAGAAAGTTATTTCCAAGTGGGGGGGGGGAAATCAATCCTTCTAACATGATATTGCGGAATCCAGATTTTATAGTGATGCACAGAGAGAGGGAGAAAGAGAGGAATTTCAGAAAGGGTGAAATTAGAACACCTAACTGTACTCTTCAGTTTTTAACTTTGATTATTAAGGTGTATTGCTGCCATTACCATAAGTTTTCTGTTCTTATAAATTACTAATAATAATAATAATTTTAATTTATATCCCGCTCTCTCTCCCCAAGGGGACTCGAGGCGGGGCACAGGCAATTAAAAATACAAATAAACCACAAACAAATACAAAATACAGAGTTAAAAATAGATTAAATAGATCCTGCGCTAAAACCCATAAACTAAACTAAAAATTACCCCTAAAAAACCCTAACCTAAAAAGAGACTACCCAAGGCCGGCCAGACGAAAAAAGTGCGTCTTTAATTTTAGGCGGAAGGAGCGGAGGTCCGTGGTTGTCCTGATATCGGGGGGAAGGTCATTCCAGAGGGCTGGGCCCGCCACAGAGAAGGCCCTTCCCCTGGGCGCCGCCCGCTGACAGAGTCTAGTGGACGGCACCCGGAGAAGTCCCTCTCTGTGGGAGCGAATCGGCCGTGAGGATGTATGGGGCAGGATCCGATCCCGCAGGTAGCTAGGTCCCGAGCCATGGAGCGCTTTGAAGATGGTAATTAACACCTTGAAGCGCACCCGGAAGACGACAGGTAGCCAGTGCAGCTCGCGCAACAGCGGTGTTACATGGGCAAACCTAGAGGTGCCCATAATTGCTCGCGCGGCTGCATTCTGGACCAACTGAAGCCTCCGGGTACACCTCAAGGGGAGCCCCATGTAGAGAGAGTTGCAATAATCCAGTCGGGATGTCACGAGAGCATGAGTGACTGTGCGAAGGGCGTCCCGATCCAATAGGGGGCGCAACTGGCGTACCAGGCGAACCTGGTAAAACGCCCTCCTGGCCACGGCTGTCACTTGATCTTCCATGGACAGCCGGGTATCCAGGAGGACACCCAAGTTGCGCGCCCCATCCACAGGGGCAAGATGTTCGCCCCCTATGGCCAGCGTTGGAGAGAGCTGGTTGAATCGGGCAGCCGGAAACCACAGCCACTCGGTCTTGGTCGGGTTGAGCCTAAGTCCGTTACTTCCCATCCAGATCCGCACGGCTTCCAGGCACTGGCACATCACCGCTACGGCATCGTTGGGGTGGTTTGGGGTAGATATGTACAGCTGGGTGTCATCAGCGTACAGGTGGTACTCTACCCCAAAACCACGGATGATCTCGCCCAGCGGCTTCATGTATGCGTTAAACAGGAGAGGCGAGAGGACCGACCCCTGAGGCACCCCGCATGTGAGGGGTCTCGGGGTCGACCTCTGCTCTCCTGCCCGCACAAATTGCGATCGGCCAGAGAGGTAGGAGGAGAACCACTGTAAAACGGTGCCTCCCACCCCCAACCCCCCCAGCCGATGCAATAGGATACCATGGTCGATGGTATCGAAAGCCGCCGAGAGGTCTAATAGGACCAGGATGGAGGAACATCCCCCATCTCTGGCCCTCCAGAGATCATCTACCAACGCAACCAATGCCGTCTCGGTGCTATGCCCGGGCCGAAAGCCGGACTGGCGCGGATCTAGATAGTCAACTTCCTCCAGGTGACGGGGAAACTGTTGTGCCACCACACTCTCAACAACCTTCGCCAAGAAGGGAAGGTTGGAGACTGGACGGTAGTTGTTCAAAAGAGCTGGGTCCAAAGAGGGCTTCTTGAGGAGGGGCCTCACCATGGCCTCTTTTAGGGAGGCAGGCAAGTAACCCTCACTCAAGGATGCGTTGACAACCTCTTGGAGCCAGCCTCGTGTCACCTCCCAGGATGCCAGTACAAGCCAGGAGGGGCACGGGTCCAATAAACATGTGGTGGCTCGCAGTCGCCCACGTAGCCTGTCCATATCCTCGGAAGTAACGGAGTCAAACTCCTCCCAAACAAGATCTCTCTCGTGGCATCCCACTGGGCCATGAATGGGGGTTAGCTCACTCTGTATCTGGGCGGTTTTCTCCTGCAGAAAAATCACAAATTCCTCTGCTCTACCCTGTAGCGGGGCTTCCCGTTCCCTCTGTTGAAGGAGGGAACGGGTCACCCTAAACAGGGCGGCAGGGCGGTTTTCTGCGGATGCTATGAGAGTGGCACAATGATGACGCTTGGCCACCCTCAGCGCCACAATGTAAGTCCGTAAATGGGCTCTTACCTGTGTCCGGTCAGATTCAGAGCGGCTAGCCCTCCATCTTCTCTCTAGGCATCTCTTGCGGCGTTTCATCACCCGCAGCTCCTCAGTGAACCAAGGAGCCAGGGTGGTTCGCCGCCGCGAGAGAGGCCGCAAGGGCGCGACCCGATCTAAGGCTCCCACGGCCGCACTATTCCATGCGGCCGTGAGGTCCTCCATCGGGGCGCGGGTCAGGGATACAGGAAATGGCCCAAGCGCTGTCTGGAACCCATCCGGGTCCATCAAGCGCCTGGGGCGGTACCAGATTGGTGACTCTGGTTCTGCCTCCCCGCGGAGGGGAGCAGCGGTCGGAAAGTCGAGCCAGAGAAGTGAGTGGTCTGACCATGACAAGGGTGTGATGACTATATCCCCTGTACCCAGATCACTTTTCCATTGGCCCGAGACGAAGATGAGGTCCGGCGTATGTCCACCCTCGTGGGTGGGGCCCTGAATTACTTGGGTCAGGTCCATGGCCGTCATGGAAGCCATGAACTCCCGAGCTACCACGGATGATTCGCCCAACGATGGCAGGTTAAAGTCCCCCATGACTATAAGTCTGGGGGTCTCCACTGCCACCGTAGCGATCACCTCCAGGAGCTCGGGCAGGGCTGCTGCTACATAGCGGGGAGCCAGGTATACAACCAGCAAGCCCAACTGTCTCCCTAGGCCCCACTTCACGCAGAGGGACTCACAGCCGGAAGTCTGAGGCACAATGGTCTCTCTCGGCTCAAGGCCTTCCTTAATAATGACCGCTACCCCACCACCCCTGCCTAGGGCCCGCGGCTGATGAAATGCGCGGTAGCCTGGTGGGCACATTTCAACGAGGGGATGTCCTCCCTCGTGGCCCAACCAGGTCTCCGCAATTCCTACCAGGTCCGGCTCCCCCTCTGACACAAGGTCACTAATGAGGGGGGCTTTGTTGACAACGGACCTGGCATTGCAAAACATCAGCCGCAGACCCTGGCTCTGTATTCCCTGGCCACCTAGCCTGCGGGGGTTGTGGCACCCAACCGTTTGTAACCAACGGCTACGTGCCTCCAACCGGGAGGAAGGAACTTGTCTCCCCTCGGCCCTGCCCCTCCCCACGACCCTCTGGATGGAGAAGCCCTCCACCGGAATGACTTGTGTTTCCCCCCTCTTAACGGAACCATCCGCCTCCCTCCGTCGTCTGCTGGCTCGGCCCGTTCCCTTCTGGCTAGTCTCAACCTGTCTAAACCCTCCCTCCTCCCTGGTACCCCCTAAAACAGACAACAGCTTTTTTACTAAAAAACCCCTACACCTGCGCTTTCGCCACTTCTCCTGACTTACTAGTCCCTCATCAAAGTGTGCCCTTGATAACACAGCGGGCCATACCTGCGAGAGGGGGGACTCTCGCAGCAAGAGAAGGCAGGCCCTTGAGTACATGCTAGGTAATACAGAGACCACGCTGGATAAAAGGTTAAGATATTAAATAAGGTGCAAAAGATGGTAATAAATAGATAAATAAACATATATAAATATATAAATATATAAACATATGAATATTAAATATATAAAATAGTCCAGTAGGGTAATTCGGCAGAATTCAAATTCGATAGTCAGATAAAATTCGGGCCATGTGCAATATAAACGGGAGATGATGTAGATGAAATAAATAATGTAGATGATATAGACATATAAAGTCCAGAGTCCAAAATCCTCCAGCCCAACGGATAATATCCCTGGTGAAGCCCCACGGTGAGGTCCCAGGGGGTCCATGCTCGTCCCAACTCTGCTTCTCCAGCCTGGCTCCGGCCTCAGGCATTTCGACCCCTCCTCGCCTCTACTCGGCCTGCGCTTTGGCCTCACCTCCTACGGTCTTCTACATGGCCTCTGCTCTGCCTCCGCCAGGCCTCTGATCTTCCAGCCACCCTCAGGCCTCGATTAACATTCAGCCATTCAACCACTACGTCAGGGCTCCCTCCAGGGTTCCGCTCGTCCCCCGTTTCTCCATGCCGCCCTCGCCCGGCATCCGTTCCTCGACCCACTCCCGAATGACCGGCCTCCGCTCCTCCCGTTCACCTCAGGGGCTCCTCCGGCCATCCGGGGGGTCCTCCGGGCTCCCAGGCGTCCTCCATGCTCCAATCTTCAGCCTCTGACGCCCGGCTCCCCGTAGCTCTCATCGGCTCGGCGTCCAGGCTCGGGCCTCGGCCTCCTCGGCGTTCTCTTCCGCCCTCCTTCCGCCCGGCGTCTTCTCCTCAACCGGGCTCACTCGGCCGGACTCGCAGCGCCGAAAAAAAAAAACCACCCGGGCGGCCCCAACTAGGGCACGATCGCAAGCCCAGGTGGTCCTCCTACCAGTCCCGACCCCCAAGCTGGAAATGGGGTCGGGTAGCACCTCCTTTCCACCAGCGGGCCTCCGCGGCCCGCACGGAGCTCAGCGGCGCGCCGCCATCTTTTCGTGCATGCGCATCCTGTCAATTTATTAGGAGTGTACAAAAGAAGAAGAAAATATTTCTTAACCATTTGAAAGAGCTTGAAAAGAAACCTGAAGCTGTGAGTCAAAACCATACCAAAACCACCCCCAATTTCCGTGTTGGGGAACCTAGGGCACATGTGCCACAGGTTGCACACAGAGCCGTCTCCGCAGGCATGCCAGCTGTTGCCCCAGCACAGCTTCTCCATGCATGTGTGCACGCCTCCCGACAGCCAGCGGGTTTTCAGATCTTTGCTGTGCATGTGTGGGGAGTGAGGCACATGCGGGGGACAATGCACTCCACTCCACCCCACTTCCCCTTCTAGAGCAGAGAGATTGGAGGTGAAGGGATTATATGCGAGACCGTCTCATGCCCCATACATCCCTTAGACCGATACGCTCCCACAGAGAGGGCATTCTCAGGGTGCCGTCGGCCAGACAATGCCGACTGGCGACACCCAGGGGAAGGGCATTCTCTGTGGCGGGCCCTGCCCTGTGGAACGACCTACCCCCAGAACTTCGTACTATCACCGACCTCCGCCTCTTCCGCCAGTGTTTAAAAACACACCTATTTTATCAAGCCGGCCTAACATAACCTCCGCTGGGACTAGCCATAGATAGTTTTAATTCGGGGATTTTAATTGGTTTTAGCGCAGGATGGGGATTTAATAGGTTTTTTAAATTTTGTACTATGTTTTTTGTATGTATTTTAATTTCCTGTGCGCCGCCCTGGGTCCTTTTGGAGAAGGGCGGGATATAAGTTTAATAATAAATAAATAAGAGAGTAAGCAAGTTGCTGTGTCTGCTTACTTTCTTGTAATAATAATCTTTATTGTCATTGTAAAAATGACAATGAAATTGGTTTTTTTTTTTTAATAATAATAATCTTTATTGTCATTGTAAAAAAATGTAAACCCTTTGTAAACCCCTTCCTCTCCATTGAATGTAAATGTAGACGTTAATTACCTTCTTGCTAATTATCCCGGGGTTGTTGTAGTCATTCCAAAAGGTGAAGTAGTGGGTGAAAAGAAAAACACTGTTGCGGTCACGTGATTTCCCACTTAGTGACTTCATTAAATTGGTGGTGTCAGTTGTGGTCACCAAAGGAAGACTTCTACTCTTTCTCAAGTCCCTTCAATTTCAAGTGATATTTTATTTTATTTTTGAATCTGATAATGTATATGCATGAGAGAGAGAGAGAGAGGGAGGGAGACAGAGAGACAGAGAGAGAATTTTAATAAAGTGAATGTTTTAGATTTTCAGTAGCGAACAGTATTTGCTGAGTGGGTCTATTTCCCCATATTATTCACATTGTGGTTGCCTGACTTGAAACAGAGAGAAGTTTAAGTAAAAACGATCTATTTCTACATTTAGTGTTTGTAGTACTTGTCTCAGCATGGTGTGTTATTATTAATGACTGGCAATGAAAAGGAAGCATCCGAAGTGAGCAAGAACAAAGGTTTAAGGAAAAATGCGCTAGCTTAAAGAGCAGAGCTTCCTGCACAATTGGACAAACAAAATTAAGATGAAGGATAGCCTCTCTTGGCCTTAGAAATACTATTTTCAAACGCAAATCATATTAGAATTCTTTCCAGTTTTCCAGCACAGTTTTTAAAAACAAACAGTTGCTTTAGAATGTTTCAGTGACAATGCTTAATGGGCTGAACACAAAATATATTAATAGAGTGTACCTTGAAATTGATTTCTTGATTGAGATGTATTCAGCATGCAAAAGCTAGAGAGTATTTATTTAAACGTGTTTTATTTTAGCAAAAGAATCCCGTAACTGTTTCACATAGGTGCAAATAAGGCAAACTTTAGCATAACAGAATATATTTATGTTTATATTTATATTTTGCTGATAGGAAATCTTTAAACGAGATAATATTTTATTGATTATAATCCAGACTACTACTGTTTCATGGTAGCTGACAATCAAAACGTGAACCTAGAATTAATTCTGAAATTGTTTCAGTGTATTGATTGCAAAAGCATTCAATCAGTAGTCTTTAAAGGTAATTTAGAGAAGTGTAAGAAACTTAATGAAAAATCAAGATTCAAACAAAAATACATATAGGTGTGCTGAAAGTTATGACCACAGGAAGTTAAAAAAAAAAGTATTCCATCTTCTTCCTCAACACCCTACACAGATTTCTAGTATAGCAGTGCCATCTAGTGGTCTTCCTGGCTAATGAATATTTTACCATATCCGTTGCATATTCTAAAAAAAAAAAAACCCAAAACGACTGAACAATTAAAACTATAAACAATATGTCGAAGTGCTTATAACGTTTAGATGTTAACAACTTCATGAAATAAACAAATGAAACCACTATAAATCACTGTTTCCTGTTCCCAAATTACCAATAGTTTAACATGGTAGATGATACTAAAAGTTGCTGAAACATAGAAGAGAACCAACAGAGCAATTCTGTTGATCCCCAGGTGTACTTGATTATTAAGCCGAAAAAACCCATAGCTTGTTCTGAAATGAATTTGAAATTGCTATTTCTCGGGACTGTCTGCAGTCTTTCACCATTCCACCCTCAATCTTCTTACCCAGTCATGGAAGTTTAGGTACCAGTCTATCATTAGGAATACTTGAGGGATCCAAAGCAGCGTTTCTTTTAATGGGCTTCTTTAAAGAATATACAAGCACAGTTGCTCAGTAGTTAAAAGACACTGAGCTTGTCAGTTGGAAGGCTGATAGTTTGAGTTCTAGACCCGAGTGTTGCACAAAGGATTGAGTTCCCATTACTTGCTCCTGCCATTGTAGCAGTTCACAAGCATACAAATCAGTGGTGGGATTCAAATTTTTTTTACTACCAGTTCCATGGGCATGGTATGCTTGGTGGGCATGGCAGGAGAAGGATACTGTAAAATCTCCATTACCTACCCACTCTGGGGGGAGGTTACGGCAAAATCCCCATTTCCTCCTGATCAGCTGGGACTCGGGAGGCAGAGAATAGATGGGTGTGGGGCCAGTCAGAGGTGGTGTTTACCGGTTCTCTGAACTACTTAAAATTTCTGCTACCGGTTCTCCAGAACTGGTCAGAACCTGCTGAATACCACCTCTGATGCAAATGTGAGTAGATAAATAGGTACCCCATGTGGGAAGGTAATAGCGTTCCTTGACATACAGTCATGCTGGCCAGATGATCATTTGAAATGTCTTTGAACAACACTGGCTCCCTTACTTAAGAAATGGATATGAACACTGTCCTCTAGAGTTAGAGTTGAACAGGGGAAACCTTTACTTTTGAAAAAAAGACTATTTCCTTCTCATCCTTATAGAACCGTGGCATCCAAGGTTGGACCTAATTAATATTTGGCTAGATTGCCATGCCGGTGGACAGGACTGGGAAATAATTATTTTTAAAGGCAATGGTAATTTCTATATTACTGTGACTTCCGGTGAGGACTCGTAGAGCTGAATTTCTGCAGTGAGGCAAAAATTGGTGACCAGAACCAAAATTTTGGCCACATTCAATCTTTCCAAACAAAAAGAAAGATTGTGAAATTTTGCCCATGCAGTCCAGACAATTGCTCTGTACAAGTACACTGAAGTCTTTTGTGTTGGCTCGTGACTGGAATAACTGGGAGTCAAGGGAGAACTACCAACTTCACATCTGTTAACATAACTTATATGGACAAAAAGCTCAGCTGAGCCTCATTTCTTAATCACTTTTGGAATTGCTTTCTCATTACTTTTTAACTATTAAAAACCTTAGGATAAAATGGGATTTTGAAGGTTGGATGGATACTAGAGGGAACCAGAATAAACTAAATTATAATTAAAGGAGAAGGGCAGTTAAATTCAATTACAAACATAAAATGGAGCAAAATATTTTAACATAGGATTAATTCAAGGATATTTGGAGACAATGGGATAAGAGGTTACTTTTATCTGCTATCGTAGATAAATTGGATTTAAAAGAGGTTTATAGAAGTTTTACTGGACAAGATTGAGAGTGAGGTTGACTTCAATGTGGTCATATGATGGCATTCTTTACAACTGCATTGCTTTCCAATGGCAATTCCAGTGCCCAATAGCTTAGTTGATCAACGATTGATTGTAGTTTCTTAAATGTTGTAAATGTATGGCGGCAACACAAATCTCCAGGAGAATTTCAAGGTCATATTTCTGAGACCAAAGCATCTCATCCTGGCCAATTCAGGGCTTTATCATTATAATTTTGTAAACATACAATTTTGCAAAGTACTGTCAGACCTGGAAGCCATCTTTTACATTGGGACAAGTACATTTTGCAAATCATGACAAGAAACATTAAATCTGGATGGGTGGTAACAAACTCAAGCTCAACCCGTCCAAGACTGGGTGGCTGTGGCTTCCGGCGCCCCGGTTCAGCCAGATTATTCCATCTCTGGCCATTGGGGGCGAAACACCGGCCCCCGTGGAGAGGGCGCGCAATTTGGGTGTCCTCCTGGATTCCCGGCTGTCTATGGAAGATCATGTGGCAGCCGTGGCCAGGGGGGCGTTTCATCAGGTACGCCTGATGCGCCAATTGCGCCCTTACTGGACCGGGGTGCCTTATGCACAGTCACTCAAGCACTCGTCACCTCTCGACTTGACTACTGTAATGCTCTCTACATGGGGCTCCCCTTGAGGTGCACCCGAAAACTGTAGCTAGTCCAGAACGCAGCCGCGCGGGTGATTATGGGAGCGCCTAGACACTCCCACATAACACCTATCCTGCACGAGCTGCACTGGCTTCCTGTGGTCTTTCGGGTGCGCTTCAAGGTTTTAACGACCATCTTTAAAGCGCTCCATGGCTCGGGGCCTAGTTATATGCGAGACCGCCTCCTGCCCCATACATCCCTCAGACCTCAGATACTCTCCCACAGAGAGGGCCTCCTCAGGGTGCCGTCGGCTGGACAATGGCGACTCGCGACACCCAGGGGAAGAGCCTTCTCTGTGGCGGGCCCAGCCCTCTGGAACGACTTACCCCCAGAACTCCGCACCATCTCCGACCTCCGCCTCTTCTGCAAGTGTCTGAAGACACATCTATTCCATCTAGCCGGCCTAGCGTAACCTCCATTACTGACTATTAGACAGTTCTAAATTTGGGATTTTTAATTCGGTTTTTAGCGCAGGGTTTATTAGAATAAGTTTTTAAAATTTTATATATTTTGTATGTATTTTAACATCCCTGTGCGCCACCCTGGGTCCGTTTGGAGACGGGCGGGGTATAAATTTAATAAAATAAAATAAATAAATTAATTAATTAATTAACAATCAGCCTTATACATACAAGTAATATCTTTGTTGAATTAAATAGCCCATATGATAATTTAAAACTGAGCAATTGAGTTTTTATTTCTATACAAATTGAATGAAGTCATCTAGGGGTGACATGATAGCAGTGTTCCAATATCTCAGTGGCTACCACAAAGAAGAGGGAGTCAAACTATTCTCCAAAGCACCTGAGGGTAGAAAAAGAAGCAGTGGATAGGAACTAATCAAGGAGAGAAGGAACTTAGAACTAAGGAGACAGTTAGTTCCTCACAGTTAGAACAATTAATCAGTGGAACAATTTGCCTCCAGAAGTTGTGGATGCTCCAACACTGGAAGTTTTTAATAAGATGTTGGATATCCATTTGTCTGAAATGGTGTAGGGTTTCCTGCCTAGGCAGGGGGTTGGACTAGAAGACTTCCAAGGTCCCTTCTAACTCTGATATTCTATTTTATTCTATTCTAGTGATTGTTCAAAATTACAACAGCACAGAAAAAAATGGCGTATGACTGTTTCACACAATTAACGACCGTTGCAGCATCCCTGTTGGTCACGTGACCAAAATTGAGAGCTGGCATGCATTTATGACAGATGCAGTGTTCCAGGGTCATGTGATCACCTTTTGGGACCTTCAGACAAAGTCCATGGGGAAGCCAGATTCACTTAACAACTGTGTTACTAACTGAACAACTGCAATGATTTACTCAACAGCTGTGACAAGAAAGGTTGTAAAATGGGACAAAGCTGACTTAACAACTGCCTTGTTTAGCAATGGAAATTGTGTGGCCATAAGTTGCGGACTACCTATATTTAGCATCTGCTGAAACATCTGCGTCACATAACCCAGTGATGGGCAATATTCCGGTCCTGAAGCTGCATGGAATGCTGGTTATTGAGTTGGGATCACCACCTGTGTAGTGATATATATCACATATATCTGGATTTATGCTTACAAAGCCTCTTTCCCTCAGGAATTTTGAGCTGCATTTAGATTGCTGCAGAATATCTCTTCCTAACAAATTCAGTATAGATCAGATTGCTGGGAAGGGTATATTAAAGTCATCTTTGGTGCCCTTTCTCCCAGAATAATGTTTCTATTCGCCAATTCCTTTTGATTTAATGCTGCTGAAGCCATCGGCACCCCCACTGTCATTTTCTAAAAGACTGACCTGTTCCTGCTCTGAAGGGTTTTTTGCAGCCCTGGAAATTGGTAACATTAATGACTGTAAAAGCATTAAGTCAGAAAGGAATATACTGCTGTCTCCCATGGAAATCAGATAATGGTAATCGGACTATCCCAGGTAAAAAGTGTAATAATGGATAAACTATCCCCCCCCCCCCCCCAAATCCTAATTATCAAAGGTAGTTGGGATTCATTCTAATGTTGGGTCAAGCTATACTTGCAAAACACCTTATCTGTTCTTTCAGGCGCAGTTCCATCCAAATCAAGATATACTTGAATTAACCACAGGAATTTGTTTTGTTGGGATTCCTCTTCAGATATTGACCCTCATTTTAAGTAGAAACAGCATCAAATAGCTGTAGACAGATCGACATGATCATACTCTGTAAAAGACAATTGGACTAGGCTTATATTGTTCCCTTTCAATTCATTACTTGCATTCCTTTTCATCTTGTTTGTGCTCTGAATAATTTTTAAGTTGAAGAGTCATAAAAAATGAAATATCCTATACACTCTCCATCAGTACTCAAATTGCTTGTGTTATAATTAGCAAATTTATCAAGATGTCCCCATTAAAATGGAAAATGTGTTTACTTGCAGAGAAGTTAATGTATAAACCCTACGTCATGAATCCCCCCCTCCCTCCTTTCATTTGTAAAGGCATGGCTGAGTTTGATGTTAAGAATTGATTTAATTTCACATATAATGGTATTCCACTATGCTTTGCATTATGGAAAGTGGTTTGTGGAGTATTTGTGTAGGTTTCAAATTAATTCAGGTTTGTTTTTTTCTGAATTCTGCAAACATGACCTTCATAGAAATTTGAAAGAATAAAGATTCTCTTGAGTCAGATTCAACACTGACAAAATAGCTTGCCATCGCCTTGTTCTGGATTTTTTTTTAAAGCTACTCTACAGTTTTTAAAGTGGTTTTTTCCCCCAGATTTTCAAAAAAAAAATTCTTCCAAATGTGCCTATTAAAGGAAGAGCCAAATAGCAAAATACATAACATACACATTGAGAACTTCACTCTGTTGTTTGTTTTGTTGTTGTTTTTAATATGACACAGATGGGTCAGTTTCCTTATTATAAAATGTGCCTAATGAAGGAAGTCCCTTTAACCTCCTTTAATCTTCTTCAGAATAACAAAGTACGTAGTATACACATTGAAAGCATTGCCTATGTTGTAAAATATAAAGTCCTTTTATGTTATGAGTCAAAGTGGCACAATGGTTAAGAGTGCAGTACTGTAGGCTACTTCTGCTTCCTGCAATTTGGCAGCTCAAATGTCACCAGGCTCAAGTTGACTCAACCTTCCATCATCTCGAGATTGGTAACATGAGGACCCAGATTGTTGGGGGCAATATGCCTGTCAGAGTTTGTTGTAGAAATCAAATCCAGAAAGTACACACAGGTAAGTGATTCAGTAGAATTCATTAACTTCTTTATACTGTATACATAATAACACATGACTAAGTGTACAATACCAATAGTGAATTGTCCAACATGGTGGTAGTTACGGGCAAAACCCAGGCAGAGGAGAGATTGGTTTCAGTTGAGAGTTCAGGGCTTAATACAGACAAGATCAGACTAGTTTTGTTTCAGAGCTGAGCACAGAGCTAAGCCATGCCCATACTCCTTGCTCAAGTTTCTGTTTCCAAATAGCCCACATTGGCTGACTTAGTTGCTATGCCTATTCATTGGCTGACCTTGTTACCAGGTCTCTGCCCGTTCATGAATATTCTGACAATGCTGACTCTGTAAACCACTTACAGATGGCTGTAAAGCACTGTGAAGTGGTATACAAGTCTAAAGGCTATTGCTATTTTGCACGTGGTTCTTTCTCTGTATCTGCTTTCAGTTGGAGTTATCAGAAAGGACAGGCTCTCACCCTCCCTGTGTTCTTGCCTGAAAGTATTCAATGACAATATTGCCTGATGTAATTATCAAATATTGATACTCAACCTTAGCAGAGTCCACAGATTTATTTCTAGCCTCTATACCTTTTAAATCCTGAGATGTATAGCCTTTAGAATATCATTTGGATGATACATATTGAACTTTGCCAGGTTTATACTGATTAATCTATCAAGTTTAGTCAGACCGTTTAATTAAATCCATAAATTAAGCTAGCGGCAAGTCTGCTCGGGTAAAAATGCATTTATGCTTGGCTCTAAATGTAGCTTTCACTATTTTAAGAAGTCTGTATGTGGAGTGGCAGTAGTAGACAATATTTACCTCAATATTGATTAGTAGATTTATAAATAACATATTCGTGTCTAGTTATGTAAGTTCTTGCTGATTTTCTTGAAAGGGGGAAGAAAGAAAATAATAACATGAGTCCATCCTTATCTACAGTTGGACCATGAATATGATTCTACTTTTTTTGTTTGTCCCTCTAATAATCCTTTTTCTTATTGAATAAATCTGAGTGGATGTCCCCAACCTAGGTTAGGCAAGAAAAAACAAATTCAGAGGGAGAGAATAGATGGTACCTAGCTCAATAGTAGTAACTGCAAGAGGGATCTTGGGGTCCTATTGGACAAGCACTTAAATATGACTCACTGCCAAAAAGGCAACATAGTCCTAACCTGCATTAACAGTGGGATAGAAACAAAATCACATGAAGTGTGAATAACCACTTTATAATTCCTTGGAATTATAATTTATAATTATAATTATAATTGCATCCAATTTTGGTCACTATAATATAAAAAAGAGGTCTAGAAAATGTGCAGACAAGAACAACAAAGATTATTAGGGAACTGGAAGCTAAAACACAAAGAACGCTTGCAGGAGTGATGTATGTCTAGTTTAATGAAAAGATGTTTAGGGCTGACATGATAGCGGTGTTCCAATATCTAAGGCAGGGGGATCAAACATGCGGTCCACGTGCTGAATGCATCATGCACTGGCCACGCCAAACCCCGGTTTAGCGAAGGGGAAAAAAGTTGCAATACATCACATGACAATGTGTCATCACAAGTTTGACACTCCTGATCTAAGGGACTGCCACAAAGAAGAGGAGGATCAACTTAATCTTCAAAGCACCAGAAGGCAGGATAAGAAGCAATGGAGGGAAACTAATTAAAGAGAAAACCAGGATAAATTTCCTGACAGTTAGAACAATTAATCACTGGAACAGCTTACCTTGGAAAACACAAGTTGTGGGGGGCTCCAACAAGAGGTTTTTAAGAAGAGATTGGACAACCATTTCCTGCTTGAGCAGGGGGTTGGGCTAGAAGACCTTGAAGGTCCCTTTCAACTCTATTATTCTGTTATTCTGATTTATTGACTGTCCTATAAACTAGTATTGTACCATATTAGACACTCTATTCTAGTGAAAATCATATGCAGTTAAAGTTTTCTGATAGGTTTGACTACATATCATTATGTATGGTATATTCAGATTGTATGTTTTCATATTGATGTTTTATTTAAGATATAATTTATTACAATATATAATTTACTACAATAAATTACAATTTATTACTATATTAGAAAGGAAAACAGAAATCACAAAGGTCTCTGTAGTTACCAATTTATACTACTAAGAGATTCTTAAATAAATTCCACAATATCTATTTTAAATTGATGTTTCTGATAATTAATACCTTCTCTTTGCAAGTTATTTTTTCCTCCAACAATGCTCTTGTTCCTCAATGATTCCATTAGATGAAGCCTACCTAAAAGTAGATAAGATACCCAGATTGCTCTCAAACACAAAAGGAAAGGAAAAGAAAAAAAGAAAAGAAAATTCCTAATACTTTGTTTGAGTGAGACACATGATCTTATTTGGTATTACATGGCATAGATTTTCAGCAATTAAGCACCTGGAACAGAATTAATAGAAACTGACCAGGAACACAAGAAAAACATTGATTAGAGGTCACAAATTGTTTACTTTAAATATCTCACAAATAGAAGACAAGCAAAAATATTTGTTTATAGAATATGAGAGTATCAGAACTGTCACAACTCTAGGTTATTAACACCTCTCTCCTTCCCACTTCTTTAAAATGTGAAAGTGGGAAAGGTTTGTGGATCTAATAATTTCCTGGAAGATTATTATTAACTCTTTAACCTAGGTAAGGAGTTTGCTTCCTAGATTGAACAGTATTTTGATACATAAGGCTTCTGATTATTTCATTTACCTGGGACTATCCTAGGTAAGTGAAGAGGTGACTCAGTGGCTAAGACGCTGAGCTTGTCGATCAGAAAAGTCAGCAGTTCGGCAGTTCAAATCCCTAGCACTATGTAACGGAGTGAGCTCCCATTACTTGTCCCAGCTTCTGCCAACCGAACAGTTCAAAAGCATGTAAAAATGCAAGTAGAAAAATAGGAACCACCTTTGGTGGCAAGGTAATGGTGTTCCGTGTGCCTTCAGTATTTAGTCATGGCTCTTCAGCATTGAAACTGAGATGAGTACCACCCCCTAGAGTCGGGAATGAGTAGCACAAATGTGTGAGGGGAACTTTTACCTTTTACCTTTACCTATCCTAAACAAGAAATAGGATTTGCTTGAGAAACACTTTAGGGCAGGTAGATATTTTTGAGTCAATTTTCTTTTACTGAAATTTTACATTAATCAGAACTCTTTCTTTTTTGGTTTAAAGAGGTATTATTTGTATTATTTGTTAGTAATAATATTAGTATTTATTGCAATTGCAGACCTACCGCTTTGTTAAATACATCTGTCTCTATCTCTATCTGTACTTGTATCTCTATCTCTATCTATCTGTCAATCTATCTATAAATATGGACATCTACCTAGGCTTGTCTGTACTTCCAACTATTGTCCTATATTTGTACTGTATGAATAGTTGGATAATACTACATGTTGAATTGAGGCAATAGCTTTAACCCGAAACAAACAGAATCCAGCTACTTTTATTGTCAGTGGTCATTATCTGGTAAAAGTTGTGTTATGATACATCTGAAAGACAATCTCTTTCTCCTTTTATTTTTATTTTGACTTTAAAACATCTTGCTCTACTGTTAATCATTCTGAAAACATTAGACAGGATCCACTAGAGGAGACAGACTATAAATTCTGCTATGTTTTATAGTTATGTCAGAGACTTCCACTCTAGCATCATTTTAATACATGAATTAGTACCTTGCCTCAGTTTTTTTAATAAAGAGGGAAAATAGGAGTTCATGCCATTGGACTTCAGGGTAATTTTTACATATAGGGATTGACAATTCTGGTTGTGTCCAGACTCCTATTAACACTCTTATTATTAGGTTTACTAAGACATTTTCTCAATTGGAAAATATGATTCCACCTCCCCCCCCCCTCCCCCCCAGTTTTGATACAGGTAAAATATATAGATGGAAGAGGAAACATTCATTTGAGTATTTTGGATAAAACTAAATGTGATAGAGGTAAATTTATTTAGAGTTTATTTTAAGAGATGTCGCTGCTTCTGTTCTTCCATAATATATTAAGCAAATTATATTCCATATTTTCAAATTTATATTTTAACTGAAGTTATTTATTGGTATAAGAAAACTTAAGAACTCTTTGAGCTCAATTTGAAAGTTATTGTATGATCCCACTATTGTATTTGGTTCCTTATTTGTTTGGCTCAGCTTCAGTTCTGTCCTTCTTCCTTCCTTCCTTTTCTCTGTCTCCTTTGTATAAATATACATACTTCATACATAGATGGCTGAAGACACGGTTGATCCTTTTATCATGAAAAACTTACTTTCTGGATACAGGTAGTCCTTGACTTACAATCATTCATTTAGTAATCATTCAAAGTTACAACAGCACTGAAAAAAAATTGACTTATGACCAGTTTTCACTCCTATGACTGTTGCAGCATCCTCACATTCGTGTGATCAAAATTCGGGCACTTGGCAACTGGCATGTTCTGTTCTGGGGTCCTGTTCTGGGGTCATGTGATCACCATTTGTGACTTTCCCAGTTTCTGACAAGCAAAGACGAGAGAAGCCAGATTTGCTTTAATTTGACAATTTGGTCTTTGGGCTGTTTGGTACTGATTCCGTTGTTGCCCCTATTTGAATTCTATTGAGATTCCTCTGGTGACTTCAGAGAAATGAAATAAGGCTCCTAAGCCAGTTATCTATTTTTATAAGCAACTAGCCGTTCCCGGCCATGCATTGCTGTGGCCCAGTCTGGTTAAATGGCCAACCAATCAGTGTGTAGATCTAAACCTGCAAGCACAAACACGTACCCCAACCTACCTACCTACTCCCTCTCTCCCTCTACCTATCTACCTATGTATTTCTCCCTCTTCCTCTCTATCCTCTCTCTATCCCTCTACCTACTGCATTTCTCCTTCCCTCTCTCTATCCCTATAGCTGCCTACCTACCTACTGTATTTCTCCCTCTCTATCCCTCTACCTACCTACCTACCTACCTACCTACCTACCTACCTACCTACCTACGGACAGAGTATTTTATGTCATAAAGGATGACATAATACCTGTGGCCCAGTGCTCTCTCTGTATCCATCTACCTACCTTTTTAACATTTTTTTGCATTTCCATTGCATGTACATGGCACAGGTGTGACATCTATACAATCTATATATATCGTTGG
Source organism: Rhabdophis nuchalis (assembly GCA_039707465.1). Lineage (NCBI taxonomy): Eukaryota > Metazoa > Chordata > Lepidosauria > Squamata > Natricidae > Rhabdophis > Rhabdophis nuchalis. The sequence continues at coordinate 84,931,820 of CM077645.1, read as the reverse complement.
TGCCGTACATGAAAGGAACGTTGTGTGAAAATTTGGAAGCGATTGGGGCAGTACCTTTGGAGATTAGCAGTTTTGAACAAACTCTTGTTACATTTTTATTTATATAGACTAGTTGTTAACCCAGCATTGCTGGGGTATTTGTTTATCCCAATCCTGTATTAGACATTCACAAATGTCCGGACCAAATGTAATTTCTAATGTTGATTTTTTTTTTTTTTGTATTCAGGTCTTTTACTGTGTGAGATTGTCTTGGCAACGTTTCGGCGAGGTTTCACTCACCATTTTTAGGCTGGCACCTGTGACTTTGGAGCTGCTGTCTTTCTATAAATCTTGGTCGGGGTGTGTGTGTGGAGTGCTGGCTTTGTTGCTGTGAGTGGGTTGATTGGCTGTGTAGTTGTTTCATGATCAGTAGATTGGTGCTGATTGGTGCTATCTGTGTGTTTGTTGTTCTTTGGTATTGTAATGGCCTGGGTGGTGGGTGGGGCTCGTCTGTTGGCCGGTGCTGGTTCCAGATGTCTGGTAGGCGGGAGGTATTATCAGGTTTGTTCATGTTGTGGGGGTATTTCTCTATTTCGATGGCTTCCCTGATTATTCTCTGGTTGAGCTGTTCAGTTTTGGAGATTAATTTGGTTCCTTCAAAATCAGTTTCATGTCCTGTAGCTTTAAAGTGCTGGTAGAGGGATGAAGTTGTAAGTTGTTTTCTTAATGCGTTCTTAAGTTCTGTGATACGTGCATTTATTCTCCTATTAGTTTGTCCTATGTAAGTTGCAGGGCAGGTTTTGCATGGTATTTCATAGAATCCTTGATTTTCTAGCTGGATCTGGTCTTTGGGGTTTCTTAGGTTGTTGGCTATTTTTTGGTCAGTGTTGAAGGCTGTCTTGATATTGTGCTTGTGGAGAATTTTGCTGATTTTATCTGTAGTTCCTTTGATGTAAGGGAGGAGGGCGATGCCGTTGTCCTGTTCTGTGTCTCAGTTCTTGGGGGGTGTCTCTTTTGGATTAGATTGGTAATTGTTTTTCTTTGGAATCCGTTGGAGATTAATATGTTGTGAGAGTGTGTAATTCAGTTTTCAGGTGGTCTTTGGCTACAGAGTTGATCTGTGCAGGGTGGTGATGGCATTGTGCATTTAGGAATCAGTTGGTGTGGTTTTTTTTTTCTGGTAGATGGTGTGTCCTAGGGAGCTATTGGGTTTTTTGTAGATTAGGATGTCCAGAAAGGGAAGTTGGTTATTAGCTTCTATTTCCATAGTGAATTGTATTATGGGGTGTAGGCTGTTGAGGTGTGTGTGTGTGTGTGTGTGTGTGTTAGTTTTATGAGCGGATCAATAAACAAATCAGAGAAACTAGTATAGATCTATTTCGAGCTTTTTAGCTCTCATCAGCTAGCCATACCCTTACTGGGATTTGAACCGGGGCTGTATTGCATATCAGGCAAGAGCCTTTAGCCATTCAGCCAAGCCAGGCTCTCCCATTGCATCAGCTGAGACAGGAGGATTAGTATCTGTAATTGTTCCACAACACCCTGTTAGGGCCCCAATTAAGGGAGGAGACATACTGTTTCCTTTTCTGCCTTTCGGCTCATCACCAGAGACCATCTAGACAGAAAGCCATGAGTTTCGTTGTGTGAATTTTTTTTAATATGTGAGTTAGTTTTTTGAGCTGATCAATAAATAAATCAGAGAGACTAGTATAGATCTATTTCAAGCTTTTTAGCTCTCATCAGCTAGTCATACCCTTACTGGGATTCGAACCGGGGCTGTATTGCATATCAGGCAAGAGCCTTTAGCCATTCAGCCCCAGTTCGAATCCCAGTAAGGGTATGGCTAGCTGATGAGAGCTAAAAAGCTCGAAATAGATCTATACTAGTCTCTCTTGATTTATTTATTGATCAGCTCATAAAACTAACACACATTGCCTGATATGCAATACAGCCCTGGTTCGAATCCCAGTAAGGGTATGGCTAAAAAGCTCGAAATAGATCTATACTAGTCTCTCTGATTTATTTATTGATCAGCTCATAAAACTAACATATATACATATTTCACACCAGTTCATCTGAACTGGTAGTAGAAATCACTGGTGGGCCTGCCCACCCCCTCAGACTCTAGGCCATTCCATTTAGGCATGTTTTGAAGCCAAAGCACATACACGGAAGGCCAATCCCATGCATGGACGTGGCACGTGCAAGTGAAGCAAGAACTCACATTTGTGAAACAGTAGGGAAAGTAATACCACCCCTGCTACTGAGTGAAGGAAGGACACGAAGAAGACAGTGAGAGGGAGGGTGCTCGAGGACAAATTTCTCCACTCTGGGATTAAAAATCCTCTGTGTCTGAAAATCCACCTTGGATTTTGGCCCAGACCTTTTTCAGCTAGGCCCCAGAGACAAAAGACTGTCCCCTCAGCTAGGATTGCAAGTTGCAACCTTCCCTGCCAGCTTTCCCACTGACCTTTTTAGTTAAGCCAGCGTGAAAGCTTGCAAATAGTGTTCACATGATCACAGGACACAGGACACTTTACAACCTGTCATAAGCGCAAACAAGAAAGTTTAAAAAAAAAACCACAGAGGTTGAACATAGCCTAGTGAGCAGTTGATAAACTCGAAATATAGGTAGACGTTATTGGTTAAACTAAAAAGGGTGGAAAAGGAAATGGGAGAATCAAAGAGTTGAAATTGGCCCCCAGGATAAGCAAAATAAGATCAGGGTATGAAACGTTGCCATAAAAATATTACCCATGAAACCTGTGAGACCTTAGCTGTTTGGCTAGGGATTGCCGTCCTCAAATTTAAAAGGGAAATAAAGCTTTCAAACATATCAAAACAGAAATACCCCAAAGGTTACTGAAAATGAATATATGCCAGATGTGTAAGAACAATAAGCTATGAATAACAGGCTTACATGAACAAGAAACAAGCCACAATAATTGATAGCACTGTGGGTAAAAATGAAACCCAGAGTTGATAGACGCTTTTCAGTTAAAGAACAAAGCACAAAGCGAGGTCACAGAGCTGTGTCAAATTACCCAGAAACGGGATTGCATGATGAATGTGTGGGTAGTGCTCTGGCTCAGGCCACAGCAAACAAGTGAACCTAATCATCATATTCACATAATTGAGGGTTTTGGTAAAGGGCAAAAGTTTTCAACACGGACATGGAAAAATACAGATAGTCCTCATTCAGTGAAGGCCTCTTTTCAGTTTTTGTTTGCAGTTACAATGGTTATGGCAAAAGTAACTCTGTGACCAATGCCTGCAGGTACAGCTTTCTTTGCATCTCAGCAACATGTTTGCCATGAGAGTAAGTGCACGTTGTTTTAGGTATGGCCTGTTTTTTATTTCCATTTTTTGCAGAGCAGAGACGTTCTAAACAAGCAACCTCTCCTTGACTAACTTTTCTCCACACCGTAGTGCAACATGTCCCTAAAAAGTGCTGACTGCAAGTTAACAAGCTTAGCTCGATGATCTTAATTAGTTGATTATAAACTTCCAGCTAGTTCTCATTGCTCCCTGACACTGACAGGACCCTACTCAGTTCCACACTAAAGGCTTTAGATTTTCTCCTATACAGCTTGTGGCAAGTGCTCTAAGAAGACAACTAGCCCTAGCCTCAAAAATTTTAGTAAGGGGTTCTCTGCCCAGTTGCTGGGTGGGTGTGGGCCTATTCGGCCTACTGCAGTGATGGAGCACCCACAGCTTCTGGAGGCAAGCCATTCCTCTGATTATTTTTTCTAACTGTTAGGAAATTTCTCCTTAGTTTTAGGTTTGTCCTCTCCTTGAGGACCAACCTAGTTTCCATCCATTGCTTCTTGTTCATCAGGTGCTTTGGAGAATAGATCGACCTGGTCTTCTCTGTGGTAGCCCCTTAGATATCGGAACACTGCTATCATGCCACCCCTAGTCCTTTGTTTCATCAAACTACACTTATTCTATTCCTGCAACCATTCTTCATATGTTTTAGCCTCCAGTCTCCTAATCATCTTTGCTGCTGTTTTCTGCACTCTTTCTAGAGTCTCAATATCAATTTTTTTTAATAAGTCTGTCTGGATCCATGCTTAGCTCCTGGTAACTATATGGGCACAGCTTTCTTGGCATAGCTTTCAAAGTAATGACTAATACTACAGAAAGTAAGGCAGTATTTGGCTATAGTCAGATTGGTTAGGTAGTAATAGATAAAGATGTTTAAACAATCAATGACAGGAATATCAGCTTCTGACACGAAACAGAGCATTGGGGACAATGTATTACAATATGACTCTACATCCTGATTAGCAATGTTCGACTCTTTGCTCAAACGTAACACCCCCGTATCTGCTATTAGTGACAGCAGTCAGAAGACACAGTATGTAGCCAAAGAGAAAGCCCTTCTAAATTTATGACTCTTATTATATTGAGATATCATGCTGGTTATAATGCATGAGAGAGACCGCTCTAAAAGATGTATTTTGACAGGACTGGCTGATCCATCTGTTTCTCCAAATGCAAAATGTACTGTTTGAGAGGAATCAGTGTACATTCACAGCCCATTGCCATGATAACAGCCATTCATACATGTAAAGAATTTAGTTTCTCAGGGAATGTCTGACTCCAAGAAGAGTTGAATCTGTCGGTCAGAGGTGAGGGTATCTGCCAGCCAACTGGAAAAACCAACAGCTTGAAACAATATGAGACAATATTAGGACAAGGCCAATATTTCTGTTGCGGATATCCAGCTTTCCCATGCATGAATATATTGGAGGCACAGCAGAGGACTTGGAAAAGAGTCCTCAAAATTGAGATTGAACTCATCATAGTGAAATAAGTGATTTGTGTGGGTCCTAGTGGGCTCCCAAAAGAAGTTGTGCTTTAATCATAGCTGGAAAAAAAACCTTTAATGCAATGGGTCTGAATCGGGCTCCTTTCATGAAACAGAATTTTAAAGAAATTTCAGATGCAGATTTTTTTGGTATTAACTATTAACACTCAGCATGTTCTTTGTGCTTGCCAATAGTATATGGAACAATACCAAAGATGGTAGTTTAGTCACCATATAAGAGTCTTAGGATTTTTGATAAAGAACACAATCCAAGTACTTGATTTAGGTTAGCAATTACCTGAGATAGTCATTATTGAACAATTTATAAAACCATAACCAGAAAATAATGCACAGCGTTCCATGCGCCTTTGGGTTTAGTCATGCCGGCCACATGACCAAGGAGATGTCTTCGGACAGCGCTGGCTCTTCAGCTTTGAAACGGAGATGAGGATCACTCCCTAGAGTCAGGAATGACTAACACATATGTGCGAGGGGAACCTTTATCTTTACCTTTAACCAGAAAATATATAAACTCAAATAAGAAACCTTCCCCTCCTATCTCTTGTAGGTGACACTTACCTAACTGTACTGTGAGTTATAAAAGAATAATTATTCCAAAGTAATACTGAGCTAAAAATTGATGTACATAATTCAGTTATACATTTTGAGCTTTGCTTTGCTTCGCTTTGCTTCGCTTTTACATGTCTATGAAATATCTGTCTATCCACCTTTCTATCTGAAAAAGCTGGAGACCTTAAGCATAATATTTGGATAAAAATACTACTATATATCTATATAAAAAAGTGAAGAACATATTTAATAGCTTCAGCTTGTCTATCACTACATAGGTACATATCTTCAGTAAATCATCTGATAATTTAAGAGGGAAGAAAAGAAGATAACTTTCCTTGTGAAAGTTTCTTCAGTAAGGTTCATTTCCCTGAAATGTGATATTCGTAAATTAGCATTACAATCACCAATGCTGTTGGAAATAGAAACAGTCTTAATTTGAAGCTAAGTGTGGACAACTGTATGTGGCCTCTGCCTTCACTGTATCTGCCTCTAATTTCAAACCACCATTTGAGATTCAGTGAGGTATCTGGAATGTTAAAAACTTAGAATAAGCAATCTCCAGAGGGATAAAATCAGAGAAATGGCCCACTTAAGCACCATAAATGTAAGTAAAAGCCTTCTCTGCCTTTTCACTTAGATCAAGTGCATCAATATGGAGCTTAAAGCATTGCTTTCTTTCAGAAAGGGTTTTCAACTTTTTTTTTTTTTATCAAGTATTTAGCCCTGGGATATCGTGATGATCTAGTTCAGCTAGATAAAGCAATTTGCTGTAGCATATCCATGCCTGCTTTGGGATCTTTTAGCAATGGTCAATAGTGCATCTTGGCAAATGAAAGGTAGTTTACCGTGCATACAGAATCTATTTCAGTAAAAGGAAGTTTTATTGACATACCTATAATGTACACAGTACCAAAAGGTCAAGGAATTCCTTTAGAGAGTAGTAAAAATACAATAAACTTCAATGATTGTAGCTGAGGATGTTAGTAAATTAATTCAAAATATAACATACCGTAATAAATACATTTTAATGAAGCCAAAGTGAATGTTAACTAGGCAAAGAAAAATAAATTATTTTTGAATTGACATTTGGCTATGTGTTTTTCTACAAATGATGTTTTAATATGACTTGAGAAATTAGATTAATAGTCTTGTTGTCTAGGCCTTTTTAACCTCATGACTACTCTTTTCCAGAGTAAAGAATGGAGAACATTATAATATGGCCAATATTTAGTACTTAGTAAATAGTTTGACAGTGTTGAGGGAATTATTTGTTTAGCAGAGTGATGGCATCCAGGGAAAAACTGTTCTTGTGTCTAGTTATTCTGGTGTGCAGAACTCTATAGCGTCGTTTTGAGGGTAAGAGTTGAAACAGTTTATCTCCAGGAAGTGAGGGGTCTGTAAATATTTTCACATAGAGGTGCAGATAATGGGCTCAATAATTCCTCTGTAGAACTGTATCAGCAGCTCCTAAAATGATTTTTACTCCTCTCCAGCTCCCTGGGAGCTTGTTGTAGTTCCCCAGGATAAATTAACAACACTTTAGGTATGGACTGGGAGATGTGGTTGCTCAGACACTGGACTTGTCAGTTGGAAAGCTGACAGCCGATGTTCGAGACCCAAGCACCATGTGACAGGGTGCGCTCTCGTCCTTGTGCCAGCTCTTGTCAGCTTGAAACCTTACAAATGCAAGTAGATAAATAGGTACCATTTTGGTGGTAAGGTAGCAGCGTTTCATGATGTCATGCTAGCCATATGACCATGGGAATGTCTTTGGACAGCACTGGCTAGGTGGCCTTGAAATGGAGATGAACACTGCCCACTCTAGTCAGCAATGACAGCAATGACAATAACAGAGTAAAATCTGTAGGGATTCCTTTACTTTAGTACTGTTAGACAATAACAATGAGTCAATTTGATGCAATTTGAAGATAGCAGGCTACAAACCAAGACTCTGAGTTCTAATTTCAGATTCAATACAAAGGCAGTTGGGTGGGAAGTCAGCCTATCTCAGAGAGGAAGACAACAGTGGCAAGCCATTATTGAAAATCTTATTTTAAAAAAAACTGACTTGTTCAGAGAGTCTTTAGGAATGAAAACTAATTTGAAATCATAACATTAATAGGGAAAAATAGACAATGTCAATTTTCAGAAGGAGGTACTTTACAGCAGCATCTCAAAAGTTTCCAGATGGATGCCAGTTTACTGATTGGATGTCTCAGCTGCGTGAAGAAGTATTTTCCAACTGTGGATCTGATCTTGCACAAATGCTGACTCATTTAACATAGTTTGAATCTTTGGTTCTCCAATGAGAAAAAAATTCATCTATATTATCTTCACCTTAGTAGGATTTAATCTGCATTTATTTACTCAAGGTCTAAGCAAATCTTATTTTCCCTTAGCTATCTAAAACAAATCTTATTTTCTATTTAAGGTAGCCCCATGTAAAGTGAAGTAATCAAAACTTTCCAAGCTTTATGCAAGCCTTTTTATGCCTCCCAGAAGAATACAATGGAAAACTATAGGCATACTTTTACCAAACAATTATCTGAATCCATGAAGTTACTGGACCTGAACTCAACTTGAAGAAGACATTGCTTTTTTTTAAAAATTAAGACAAGAATAGCTTAGACTCCAATTTAGTTATATCTCTGACCACTTCACACAGATGACAAAGACAAATAAGAGATAATTTTGTGAAAACACTGACGATTTTTCCCAACTCCCTAGATTATATGTTCTATGACTTTTATAACATGATTAAAAAGCAAGGAGAATAATATGCTTTGGATTGCCATCCACTCTTGATACTAATCATGCAAATGAGTATAGAACAATTACATGAACATTCTGCAGATTTCCCAAGTCACAGAGTTAATTTGAAAAGTTTGTTAAAGAAAATACTATAAGCATAATATTATTTATTCATAATTATTGTGTTAAAAATGATGATCATATTATTGTATTCCATGTGTGCTGACATTTTAAAGCCTTGGGAACTTGCATCATTGTCAATCTTTTACATTCTTTTATCTTCAATTTTACCAAATGAAAATATAAAAATCTGTATAAATATGATTATTTATTTGATTTGATTTGATTTGATTTTTATATCGCACCTATCTCCCTGAAGGGAGTCAGGGCGGTGCTTGATTGCTGCTCTTTTTCATGCTTACATCCAAATGTCTGTAGCCAGCTCTTGAAAATTTGATTCTTAATATGTTTAGAAGTTGAAAACTAGTTGTGCCACTATAATATATAGTGTTTATAATATTAATAGTTGTGAGTTCATGCGCTTTATTACACTTTGTATTACAGCAAAATATGAAATTAATATTTTTGTGGTACCTTATTTTTTACCTTTGACTGTTACAATCAGTAATGTTATTATTTATTTATTTATTTATTTATTTATTTATTTATTTATTTATTTATTTATTTATTTATTTATTTATTTATTTATTTATTTATTTATTTATTTATTTATTTATTTATTTAATAAATTAAATATGCCCACCACAAATTCTACTGAACAGATTTAGAATATAAAACTTGCATGTGCAACTAGTATATGTAGGGCTCCTGAAAACAAAGGAGGTTTTCTGCACTTCCAAAAAATGCCCTGTGGTTATAGCAACTAGAACAATTGGTAGATTGGCACAGTCTCATCATGCAGTTATATTTCCCAGTGTGTTTTTACTATTGAAAATGTTGTAGCCCATTATTAGCCCAAATAAGTATTATGTTAGCCCAAAGAAGTTTTTTAATATGGGGAAGACAAACAGACAATGAAAGATAGATAGATAGATAGATAGATAGATAGATAGATAGATAGATAGATAGATAGATAGCTAACTAGCTAGATCAATCAATTGATTGATAGACAGACGGAAGGATGGATGGATAGATTCTATTCTCAATACAATTTGCATTCGTAGGATCTACTTATCCATCATTTTGCAAGCTGCAGGGTTCATTGATCTTTTTGCTTTACGGAGAGCAATGTGAGGTGGAAAATAGCTCATATCTAACTACATTATAGCAATGCCTTGAAATCTAACTTGGATCACTAATTTTTTATTATTAATACTATTTGCAGTGCTATTATTTTCAACTGAAATTTATTTCAAATAGCCACATATCCACTGCAGGAAATTACCTGCAGATGAGCAGCATGTTCTCCTTACAATGATACTGAGATAAGTTTTTTTGATAAATTGTACCAGGGAACATTCAGTAACTGTGGCAAAATTCAGCAGCGCATTCAATAGGATTTGATTCATAGCTATTAGTAGCTAATGGATAGGATTCCAATTCAAATTAGTTGTCAACTAGCAGCTCTAGCCATTTCATTTATTTAAAAATGTATAAACAAAGCTTTATAAAATGTCAAATGTGTAGTTTTTGTTAAATTTAATTAGTTGTGATTTATTTCTACTTGAACACCTCAAATTGTGTTGTTACAGCAATTTTCAATCAATAAAACATCATTTTGTTTATGTTGTTTTTTATGATTCTACTTACATTGAAACATATTTATCCAATTTATAACTATAATCCTGTTCACTTAATTTTCTTAGAAATTAGGTAACTAGTATGTAGTACAGTATACAGTGGGACCTCAAGTCGCGAATGGCTCAGACCACGAACAAATCATGTGCCGACCAAAAAATCCGCTAAATGTTTCACTCAGGTCATGAACACGTCCTCAGGTGCCAATCAAACACAGCCGTGGTGATTTCCCCTTCTGCACCATTTTTCTGTGTGCACATGCACAGTCAGTCTTGCTTCTGGCCACAACCAAATTCGGTGCTGACCGAAGTCCTGGAATAGATTACGGTCGGCACATGAAGTGCCCACTGTATGTATTTATGGGAAATTCGGTTGTATTACTATGCTTTTCTGAAATTCTTGTGATGCATTTTTGGAATGTGTCTAAAAATGACATTTCTGCAGCAAGTTTGTCTCTTTGCCTGAAGCTTATAATCAAAAAGTAAAGTCACTTAGATTCAGGGTAGACAGGTTTATAGCAATGAGCAAGGACGATGTTACAAAATCATGGAAATTATATCTATCTATGTCGGTCAATTTATCAGCAAGTATTTTATGGCTTAAAGCCCCCATTGCCTTTGATCTTGTTTCTAATGTATTTATCTTTTATTTATTTGCTATACAGTTATAGATCCGAAAGAACGATAAAGAAAAGGAAAGAAAGTAAATCCCATAAAAGCAATTGACAAGGGGCTAGAAGCTAAAAGCAAGAAAAGAATGATAGGAAGATATGTATATATCTACAGTATATAGATTTGTCAGGTATTTTATATGATATAATGAGGAAGGAGTTCTCAGTCAGAGTGAATTAGCTTAAATTGAGGGAGCTGTAACTGCATTTTGATTCAATACAAAGGATGCTACTTGTTTATTTGATACCACAAAAATGTCCCTCTACTGTTTTTTTCTGCACACCGTGGAAACAGTTTTATACCAAGGCCAAATAATTACATCACTGCCAGTGGTGGGATTCAATTTTTTTTTACTAATGGTTCTGTGGGGGTGGCTTGGTGTATGTGGTGTGGCTTAGTGGGCATGGCTTGGTGGGCGTGGCAAGGAAAGGATACTGTAAAATCTCCATTCCCACCCCACTCCAGGGAAAATAATACTGTAAAATTTCCATTCCCTCCCCACTCCAGGGGAAGGTTACTGAAAAATCCCCATTCCCACCCCACTCCAGGGGAAGATTACTGAAAAATCCCTATTCCCTCCCAATCAGCTGGGACTTGGGAGGCAGAGAATAGATGGGGGTGGGGCCAGTCAGAGGTGGTATTTACCAATTCTCCGAACTACTCAAAAATTCCGCTACCAGTTCTCCAGAACTGGTCAGAACCTGCTGAATACCACCTGTGATCACCTCCCCTGTCTGCTCCCACTTACTTGAAAAATACAGGAGCCCTTTCCTTTTCAGGAATGGGGAGCCAGGCAATTTGTCTAAATCAGATCTTTGCTCCCCAAGGACAGAAGAAGTAAGATCAGGAGAAGGGACTCCCATATCACCATTGTTGTGGAGGAAGGCAACAAAGCAGAATCTGAGAGGAAGACTGAGACAAATATAACCTCTCCCCCTATGACTGGTGTATTATGTTGTAGGAGAGGAAGATTTCCACAGAAGAGCGTCGTCATCATCAGAAGAGCTGAAATCCAATTCTTTGCCATCCAAAGTCAGAGTTCATCAAACTCTGAAGTCAGAAGCAGAATTGGGAGAGATAGTAGAAGATTAGAAATGGTATTGTCAAAAAGCTAATAGCAGCAGCCTTCCAGGAATTTTCCACATTAGAATAGCCTTTCCAGTGAATAAAACATCCCAATCTGTCCATTTGTCATCGGGAATATAAAATAAATTCTTCCTCCCCTATCCCAGAGCAGGTAGTGAGGAGTTACAAATTCAAATTCAATTCAAAGCCTTTATTGTCATTGTACATCATGTATGCAACAAAATTTGTTTAGCCTCTACTGGTTAAGCTGCTTTAGGCTCTACTGATTTAGCCTCTATGGAAAAGACTTCAGGAGAACAATGAAATAATGTAGGGTGGGGGTGTCAAACTCAATTTCACTGAGGGCTGCATCAGGGTTGTGTTTTACCTTGGGGACCAGGATGGCCCTTGCACAATGTCACTTGCATTGGGGGGCACCTGTAGTGGCCTGAATGCTCTGCCAGTGAAAACGTATTCCTGAGTTCTGTTTACAACTGCAATGGCCTCCTGCAACCTTCTGCCAGTGAAAATGGATCTCAGGAGGGCCCTGTTTTTACTGGCATAAGCACCGTGGGCTGGTCCTTCGCTATTTCCAGGGCAGCCCTGCGGGCCAAATCTAAGTACCCCATGGGCCAGATCTGACACTCCAGCCTTGAGTTTGACATTCCTGATGTAGTGATCTTCTGGAAATCCAGCCTCTGTAAACAAAAGGGCTTTGGGCTAATTTCAGCTGGACCGATGGATCTAAAATCCCATTCCTTGAAAACGTGAGGAAGGGGAAAGCGAAGTAAGAAAATTTGACATAATCTCTCTTGGAATAGGAGGAATGATCCAGTATGTTTGAGCATTCTTATGAGCACATTTGGCAAGATCCAGCAGTTTCTTGAGAAGGGTTTGTGTTGCTTGGGGGAAGTTCATTTTCTGAAGAGTATAAAGAGTAGTAGGACTTAAGCCATAAACAGCCTGGAATGAGGACTTACCAATAGAATTCATGGACTTGTTATATGCAAGTTCAGCTGGAGGTCACAAGTGAGGCCAATTGTCCTTTCGTAGTTGACTTAGAGGCGCATGTACTTCTCTAGAGTTGCAATGGTTCCTTTTGTTTCACCAGCTTCCTGAGAAGAATGGGCAGAGGATAAATGAATCTGATCCTCAAGAACAAAGCTTTTCAGAAAAATTATATAAATTAAATGTCACATTCTATAATAATAATATTACTCATCCCTCTGTATCAGAAGACATGTTCAATGAACAGTTTTGGAATTTCCGGTGCCTAGTAAAGGTCAGTAATAAAATCCAAAGAGACAGTTTCCCCAGCCCTGCAGGAGAAAAGAGGGGAGGAGAAGTAACACTCTGACTAGCTTAACTGTTAAAAGACTTGGCAAGAAGACAAAAACAAACATATGCTTTGGCATCTGCCACCAAAGGCCACCAAAATCCTAAAATAAAAGCAAAAGTAAGCTTTTGAATATGTCAAAGTGCCCAGCAGTCAAATTGTCATGATCACTCTTTCAAATTTCCTTGACAAGAAGTGAAACAACATATATTTATGCTAGAATGCTTCTCCCTCGGCCCAAGAAAAGTAAGAGAAAGAAAAGCTTAAGAAAATTCTTTGAAAACCATTAATCTAAAGCTGAACACGTGGATCTTGTTGTAAGGGCTTAGGATGATCCTTCGCTGTTCCAAAATCTTTGAAAGTGATGTGAGTGTGAAACCATTTTTTGGTTTCAAGATAGTGGCTGGAGAATCATAGGGAATACAACAATCAGGCTAGCTAGCAGCATTTGGTTATGTGAAAGTTTTAAAAAACCCAAACGTCCTGACTTCAATTTGACATTGAATAAATTTGCATGCCGTCTGTACATGTTCTAAGTCCATGATGGCAAATTCTTCTGGTTTCCAGTGTGCACATGCATGCCGGTCACCGGAGCTCTGTAAAACAGCCTGAAAACGGCCAGAAAAACAGCCTGAAAACAGCCCCAAAACCGGCCTGAAAATGCATGCCGGAATGCACGTGCCAGCCAGCTGGTCTTTGGGTTTCTGGTGTTCTAACATGCGCAAAGACCAGCTGGTTGGTGCACATGAGTGTCAGAAACCCAAAGACCAGCTGGCCAGCACACTGCAGTTTCAGGTACTCTGGCGCACACGCATGCACATGTGATCCGATTTGGGCATTCATGGCGGAAAAGGTTCGCCATCAATGTTCTAAGTTCTTCTAATGGAGTCCCTGTTTGAGTGAGATATGCTGAATCTTCCAGTAGTTGTCTCTAGTGTTGGAACGCATCTTTTATGGGAAATGGGTCTTTATTGAAAATATCACATTTACATTCACCTTGTTCAAGAATTTTGGAATGAAAAGCACAAAGTACCCGTTCTGAGTTGGGCAATGAAAGAACGGATAGGATCAGAATGATACAACAGCGTTGGGCTTGGTGCAAATTATTTGACTTTTGTATTTTCAAATTCATGTAGGATTTATATGACTTTCCAGTGTTTCACTAAGGGAGAGAAGTAGGATGCAAATTGTCTGAGTTACTTTGGAGTGTGTTTAGCACTTGTGCCTTTTCATCCCTCTGCATAGACGTTGTATACTGCACTTCCCTTTTTGGTCTTTTGCAGAGGTGGTATTCAGCCGGTTCGGACAGGTTCACCCAAATCGGTAGTGGAAATTGCAGGTGGGCAGGTGACCCCCCCCCCCGACTCTGCCATCCTATTTAGGCACGTTTTCAAGCCACGTAAATGTGTGCAAGCTGCACACATGCTCACATTTGGGAACAGGTAGGAAAAGTAAGTGAATACCACCCCTGGTTTTTTGGCCACTGTTTCCCATTTGGGGTTTCTCCATAACCTCTAGGCATCTGTTGCCAAGTCATCCCCCACTCAGTCTTGAGTTTGGGGTGAAGCATATTCTTCTGTCTTGGTTTTCATTTCTTCTGCCATTTTTTCTTTCTGAGGCCAGGAATTGGCATCTGCCTTCTCCATTTGCCCAAGCACAAAGACAATCATGTCTCTCTCCAACCACCAACTTCCCACACAGTTTCTCCACAGGACGTTATGCCTCAATTGTTGATGTCAATTTCTCTAAAAATTGTGCTTTTTAACATTGAAGATCTTAGGGCTAACTGCACTGTGTGATTGTGTTGTGCACTTCAGGTGCCTTTAACATGAAAAACCACCAGGCGGTATTTAAAGACAGTTATTTGCTCTATATTGTGCTTTTCTATTTTCCAGGATTGCTATTTGACCCTCTTGAGAAAACTCAGAATTAAGTACTTATTGGTTTTGTCTACAATACCAAAACATTTTAGTCTGAAAAGGCTTGTGATATTATGATGACATTAGCAGTATGGTGTTATATGCCGAGGTGGGTTGCAAATCCCGGCGCTACCAGTTTGTTCGTGCACACGTGTGTGTGATGTTCTGCGCATGCACAGAAGTGTCCAGGAGGGTGGGTGGAGCTTCCCACCACTGCCCCTACCGGTTTGCCCGATCTGAGCCAAACCGGGAGCAGCCCACCTCTGGTTATATGGGAATTTTACAACCTGCTAATTTCAGAGTAAAAATCTGGGTTATACAGATTGTTCACTATAAAATTGATACAAGTTAAAAACAGATAGAGCAAGAATATTGTGATAATTTCACCAAGCTGTCTGAAGATGCAACAATTTTAACACTTCACTTCACGAAGAGACATTCCACTTGCATCAAACACATTACAGTATTCTTTTTGAATGCTTTCATCAATTAGAAGAGAATTAAATTATTAGTTGATATTTTAATCAATTTCTACTAATAAAGATTTTATTGAAATACTTCCATCTTTAGAGTGAGGATTAAAACAGTTGGTGAGGCGGAAGCCTTTCTTAAAAAACATTCCTCTGCCCTGGGGGAAGATCCAGGGGGGACGGAGGGGGCCACGGCCCCGCCCGCTGGGGGCCAGGGAGGAGAAAAAGAAGATACAATAGCCAAGAGACTTAGATCGAAAAAATAACTTTGCCTTGATTTTTTTTGAACAATCTTGCATAACATTTTATCTGGATTTTTTGTAAATGTCTGACAGCATGGAACTGAGAATTTAGGTATATGTACTTGCTTTTACCTTGTAGTGTTATGAAAAATGTTTTTTTTTGTTATCTTTTTATTGTGTATTTTGAGGTCTCGGAAGGGCCGACGACTCTGACGTGAAAGCTCTCAAAATTTCTTTGTATCCCTTACCCTACCCTATAGAAAAATGTAAAACCAATAAAACTTTTTCAATATAAAAAAAAGAAATACTTCCATCTTTGATAACATAGGATGAAATATTAGCAGCCATTTAGATCTCCTCTATTGTTGCCCTGATTAGTGATATTTTATGACAATGTATGGGGAATGTCTCTATGTGTATGAATGTAAATAATAATGCATTTATCCCTGTTGTTTTTCCTCTACTACTCTTGTAGCTAGATTTCTCTCTTACTCCAGTTTATGAAAGCGGTGTAAATGACAAAGTATCATTTATAATCGCTTTCAGGTAAATATTGGGTTCTCCTTTTTTTCTGCTCTTTTCACAGAAAAGTAGTAACAGTAGATAGAATATAAAGGACCAAACAATGCAGTATTATGAACTACTGTACTCATATCTATAATTGTCTGAACATTTATCCTTCTCCAATTAATTGTTATGGAAGACAAATATATATAGATCTACACTTGCATAGCTTCTGTTTAGAAGCAGATTGCCACGCAATGAGGGTGTAAATCTCATATATTTTTACAAAATGAGGGGTCCTAAAAATAATAAAAGGGCATGTAGGCCCTAACCCTGAGTTGGTACCATGGATAGGCAAAACAGCTCAAGTCTCAAACTTGAGACTACTATTTAGAATTACATATTCTTGCAACAAAATATATTTCAAGACTACATTTCAAAATTAATTTATTTTAATTCTTTATTAATTCTTTATTTATTTGGATCTTTACTTTAAAAGTCCAGAAAATATTATATTTTAGTTACTTTTTAAAGAAACGTGCATGCATGGATCTGTTTTATTGATGTTGAGCTTAAGAAAAAGTAATATACTGTATCATTGTTTGAGTAATGGTCATAGAAAACATTGCTCTTATCTTTTGCTTATGAGCTTGAAATGGGTTTGAAGAGCTTGGCAAAACAGTCACAGGAGTTATTAGTGCCGTGTTTTATGCCGTTGTAATACATAAACAAAACCTATTTATGTAGTTAAGCGGAAATGGCCCTTTCTATTTCAATGCAGCGAATTCAGTCACCATATGCAATATTTGGAAACTTTAGAAAATGAAAGGGTGTCACACAAGATTTCCATTATTTTGCACGGATGGAACATTTGACACATTTTTAATTTTATTGCGACAGAACTTACAGGCTGTTCGGTGTTTTATTCTGTTGGAATAAGGGGTTGATGCTGCAACTGTGAACTATTCTCTGAGCATTTTAGAGAACCGAATTGGCAGGAAATCAGAGCAGAAGCAACATCAGTGCACAAATGCTGTCTCTTTCCCCTCATATCGCTGTGTCCAAACTTGCCTATTAGTGTCTGACAGCCTGCTTATTTGCTTCTCATCCCTCTCTGCTTTGCATTGCAGGCCACAAGCTGCTATCCTTCAGCTCAGCTACAGTAGGCCACTGGAATTAAAAAAAAAGACTCTAAGTGCACTGCTTCTAATTTTGACAATCCATCACAAACATATTTCTTGTTCAATTTTTTTGTGACAAGACAGCTTTGGAGATGGCTTGTGCTAGGGTTGACAATAGAGTCCCTGGTTTAGTTTAGACATATGCTGCTTCTTAAAAAATAAATAAATCACTGTTTAGCATTCAGTGGTCTTCACTCTAAAAAAAGTGTGTGTGTGTGTTTAATAAGGATAAAGATGAAGCCAGTATGAAAACTCAGTTATGTATCCAGGTGTTTTGCTGTTTTCCTTTCAGTTATATTACAATTATACTTTGATGGCAACTTCTGAAGGGGTTCTGGCTATACCATACTTTGAAGGGCTATGTTCAGATGTCACCTAAAACATACAAAGAATGGTTATAGCAACTGGATCTATCTAGTCAAATGAAAAGAAGGACTGGGGTGGTATAACAGCCTTCCATTATCTAAGGAGCTGCCACAAAGAAGAGGCAGTCAATCTGTTCCTCAAAGCACTTGAAGGCAAGGAACAATGGATGGAAACTTATGAGGGAGACATCCAACCTAGAAATAAGGTGAAATTTTCTGACAGTGAGAATAATCAATTAGTGGAAAAGCTTGCCTTCAGAAGTTTTTGATGCTCCATCACTGGAGGTTTTAAAGAAGAGATTGGATAGCTATTTGTCTGAAATGGTATAAGGTCTCCTGCTTGAGCAGGGTTTGGACTAGAAAGATATCCAAGGTCCTTCCCAACTCTTCTCTCCTATCCTACTCTATTCTATCATACCCTTCACTTCTTAGTCTAATTAATAGCTGTATTTTCCAGCTGTATCTGGTGATATTGTAGACTGATCCTGTGTCGTCTCCCCCCCCCCCACCTATACATGTTCTTTGAACCTTATATCTACCTTCCTTTGTGCTAATTTTAATGGATAATGAGTTTGCATTGTGGGCTTTTTGGGGGGGGGGGAGATTTGATGAATTGTGGATATATTAAAGCCCAGGTGAAAATATTTTCAGTACCGTATTACAAAGAAGACAATCCAAAGAGTATATCCCTTTTAAGTTCACTGACACTTTCAAAATAAATTGATCTATACATACCTACACTAAATAGCTTTTGTACCATAAAATAAGTCATAAAACTGTTGTGATCTTTTGGTCATAATGGCTTATAATGAAGCATCTAAAGCTGCATGTATATCCCTGTGCAGCCATCAAATATGCTATTGAGTCATCTATATTTTTTATTACGCTTAAATTTGCTACATTTTTACAATGTTATTTATTTGACTAGAATACAAGCAACCCATTTGAATTAATACATTAAGTATATTAATTTAGTTATTTACCTTCCAACATCAATTCATCATTAGGCTCAACTTTGAAATAAAATGATATTTTTTTTACAAATCTATACAAATATCTTTTTTTAAAAGCCAGGAATCTAACATTTATTTATGCCAGGAATCTAACATTTATTTGTTCACTTCTGAACAAGTTGAGGATAGTAGTACATACTTAAAGAGGAATAATTGACCCAGAGTATTATTTGTAAATTGGCCTCTAGATATTTTACATTTATGGAAAATAAGAATTGTATTTATAAATTGTGGGAAGAAATATCCATTTGGTTCAGTTCCAAGCTGGGAGAAAGACATTGGAAACATGGAGGCTGATTGGAAAGATGGTTGAATGGTGAAGCAGAACCACATGGGTTCTGGTGTCTCTGATCCCATGGAGTTGAGAGTCGGTGGGTACACCTTCTCTTGGGCTTTGCACTTGAGCTTCCTCTTCATGTACAAGAACATGTATTTTATTGACTGTTGTCAGATTCCTATGGGGTCATGTAGGGGTTATGTAGCAGTCATAGCTGGCTCTATAGGCAAAGTACAAATCCTAGGTGTTTGAGCTAAGTTTGGTTGAAGTTTGGACTGCACTAATGCAATGAAGGCTTGTGTTCTGAAATATTGGAGATTGTGAAATCTGTGTCTTCTGTTAAATGGTAGCAGGTTAATTCTATTATGTCCTGAAGAATAATCCCATCATCCTGAAGATGAAGGTATTGTGTTTTGTAGATTGGCTGGCCCAGTCTTTCTTAATGGACACAAAGTATCTGCTGAGGCTACTAAGAAAAGGTGGGGGTTGCTGGCTCTAAAAACATGTTTCTCCCTTTGGGGAAATTTATTTATTTATTTTTATTTTATTTTATTGAATTTATACCCGTCCCTTCTCCTTGTTAGGACCCAGGGCGGCACACAGGCATTATTAAAAACCATTACAAAACAATACAAACTCTTAAAAACATATTAAATTAACCTAAAACCCGTGCTAAAACCCTTTAAAACCCTAAAAAATTAAAATTTATAAATATAGTCAGAAACGGGGGCTATGCTAGGCCGGCTTGTTAGAATAGGTACGTCTTAAGGCGTTGGCAGAAGAGGTGGAGGTCCGAGATAGTGCGAAGGTCAGGGGGTAGGTCGTTCCAGAGGGCCGGGCCCGCCACAGAGAAGGCCCCCTGGGTGTCGCCAACTGGCATTGCCCGGCCAACGGCACCCTGAGAAGGCCCTCTCTGTGGGAGCGGATCAGACGAAGGGATGTATGGGGCAGAAGGCGGTCTCATATATAGCTAGGCATAAATATAATAATAGGCCTTTTTTTAAATATTCCTCAAAATATTTCATTCTTCTAGGAGAGGGGTGGCCTCCCACAAATCTAAGTGAAACCAGATTCTGTTTTTTTCTTTAAAAATATATATGAGATTATCAAATATATGAGATTAAGTGGAATAAGTTGTTAATATTGGGGTAAGTTACAGCTTTATGTGAATTGAATGGAGAATGGTGAGAATAAATGGGAACATGGTTTCTGTACTAAAATTAAAACTCATTGGATTGAAAACTTAATATTGAGATGTGTCTCTGTTAAAGCTTTGGATCAGAAACCTGGTGTTCTTCCATGCCTCCTTACAGTCTGCTGCCAAGAATTTGCTATCAATCCTTAACCAAGGGTCACCAAATCCCCTGCCCATGGACTGATATTGGTCTGTGGCCCGTTAGGAACCATAGTGAAGTTTCATTTGTGTATGCATGGGATCTAGGTAGTGCATAAAATCACACAAACCCCTGGTGTACGATTCTCCCCTCCCCGAACTGATACCTGATGCCCAAAAGATTGGGGGGCACTGCCTTAAAGTGTTATATTTAATTCATCTCAGGCATAAGAAGAAGTGAAAGGGGATGAGGTTTTCCACATTTAAGGGCCAGTTGGGGCCTTAGATAGTGGTCCCATATGCTGGAGATCTTTATGACCACAATGCAATTGCAAGAAATGACTTTGTGTACTGACTTGGTAGAAAAACCATTAATTTTTTAAGTAGTATTTCCTTGCTTGGGATCTTTCCCACTAATTTAATCTTTAATATTTAAAGATAAATATTTAAAGTAAATGAAATAAATATTTTCATTATTTTGCTAAAACTAAAGCAAGTTCACACATGCAGAGAGAAAAAAGTCAAATTTAAAAGATTGATTATTAACTTTTTTAAACTTTTTATATTTTTCTGTGTATATTTTTTAAATTGACAAATACATTATTTTTATTGCACTTGAATATGTGCTAGGAAAATCAATGCCTGATGGACATAATTACTTGGCTCTTCTTAAGTTATTTTGTACTATAAATGCATAAATGATAGAAATGAACCCAAATAACCACATAGATGAAACAGATTTGATAATTAAAAGTAATATATTTTAAAATAGAAAAAAATTAAGACTCTAGAAGCCAATTATACACTTGATTTTATAAATCCTAGCAGATAATAGTTTAAACTATGAGTCAGCTATTTTGGGACATGAAATTATGCATTACAGAAATATTTACATTTGGAATTTTGAAAACATGTAAAGTAATGTTCTTTTTAAAAATTCTGGTTTTAGGGAATTAATTGCATTCACAAATAATTGCAAAGACTGAATATGGAATTCCTATTTAAGGAATAAATGAGATTCCTTCAAACTATCATCCAATTTAGATTCTTTCTTTACTTTTGGGCAGGGGCCATGTTAAACTAAACAACAAGAGACCCAGTTTGATCTAGTGCAGTGTTTCTCAACCTTGGCGACTTTAAGTCCTGTGGACTTCAACTCCCAGAATTCCCCAACCAGCACAGCTGGCTGGGGAATTCTGGGAGTTGAAGTCCACATGACTTAAAGTCACCAAGGTTGAGAAACACTGATCTAGTGGTTAAGGTCCCAGGATAGAAAGCCATTGAGTTCTAGTCCCACCCCTACTATGAAAGCCAGCTGGTGAATTTGAACCAATCACACTATCTCAGCCCAACTCTCCACATATTATTATAATATTATTATAAGGAAAACAGGAGGAGGAAGATGTATTGGATATGTTAATCATCTTGAATCATTTGTAAAAATAACAGAGAGAAAAATAAATAAACAAACAAACAAATTTAGTGTTAGGAAAAAACTCTGAAATGTGTTTCTGAAATCTGTGTGAAGGACGTAGATAAGAGAGTTGCACTCCCTTAAAGGATTATATAAATAAATTTATAAAATTTATAATAAAATGGATCATGGCATTCTGAATCTTGTAAAAAAAAAAGCGGAATTGAAAATCTGCTTTGGCCACCATATTCAATTGTGGGATGCTAAAAACAAGTCTGTAATTGCCTAACTCCACAGGAATCAACGCAGACTACTTTAACTGCTGAAACATCTTAGGGAGATATTTATGAGAGCAAGATTCGAACAGCTTGACACAATGGTCAGTTATGGGAGATTCCATTCTATACCCTATAATGGATATCTCTGCATTTGTGGAGTGGCAGAGGTAGACGATCTGGCTTACATCCTATTTGATTGTTGTCTGCATAAGGGGATGAGAGACAGGTACCTTGGTCTATAAATGAATGACCCATTGGAATCCCCATATGAAAATAACTTACCTGTATTTTTCGGATTATAAAACGCACCGAAGTATAAGACACAACATGATTTTGAAGAGGTAAATTTTTTTTTAAAAAGTGTTTGCACTCTAAATGCCACCCAAACCCTCTGCACACCTCATTTTTTGAAGAAGAAAAAAGGGGGGAGGAGGCATACAGACCTTTGGGAGGCTTGTAGAATGCTCCTGGGGGCTGTGGGGGGGCAAAAATGAGCAAAAAAGGCCCTTTTTTGTGTGTGCAAAAACTGGCCATTTTTTGCAAAAGAAAAAGGGGGGCATGCAGAGGGTTTGGGAGGCTTGTAGAGTGCTCCTGGGGGTTGGGGGGGGAATAAGCAAAAACAGCTCATTTTTTGCTCATTTTTGCCCTCCCCAGATGCAAGGAATGCTTTGCAAGCGTCCAAAACCCTCTGCATGTCCATTTTTGCAAAGATGCAGGGTTTCAGTAGGCCAAAAATGCTGTATTCAGTGTACTTTAATTAACTTAATTTAATTTATCACATTTCTAAACTGCCCCCTCTCCCCGAAGGGACTCGGGGCGGTGTACAGGAAAATTGAGAACATCTAAAAACATAAAACAAGGGTATAAGACGTACCCAGATTTTCACCCTCTTTTTTGAGAGAAAAGGGTGAGTCTTATACTCTAAAAAATGCTGTACTTTATGTGTAGCCATAATATGAAAATAACATTTAACACAGCATAGTATTTAAGCAAAATGGTTTGGTTGAGATTGGCATATGTGACACTGATTGGGGTAGATTGGAGAGGTGACATCAAAATATAATTTTATCATATTTTATTTATCGATATACTAGCTGATAACCTGGCATTGCCCAGGTATTTATTTATAGGGAGAAAATGTTCTGACCAAGCGTAAATTCTAATGTTGGATTTTCCCCCTTACCAGAGGGAGCCCCTTGTGGAGTATTGTGAAGCCATTGCTATGGCAACTCCACTGTGCTGTACAGTAGAAGCCAGTACAGCAGTACGGCACAACAGGCTGTATCTTAACAGAACACCCCCCTTAGGGGTGTCTTACCCCACAGTATTTTTCTCCAGAGTGTAAGTCATCTGTGTAGCAAGTTTATTTGAAACTGCTTGAGGCGTTCAAGAGTTATGCTGGATCTCTGTCTGTCTCTGTCTCTGTCTCTGTCTCTGTCTCTCTGTCTCTCTCTCTCTCTCTCTCTCTCTCTATCTCTCTCTCTCTCTCTCTATCTCTCTCTCTCTCTCTCTCTCTCACACACACACACACAGATTAAATTATGGTATTTTATTCCAATTTTATTTTAAACTGTATTTTATTCCAATTTCATTTTAAATTCTATTTTATCCAATTCCACTTTAAATTGCTTTTTTTAAAACAGATTTTAGAAGTAATTTGTGTCTGCACTCTGATATGGTCCAAGGGCTAATCAATAATTAATAACCCTAACTCTAACCCTTATCAATAAAGTAAACTTAACTTAACCTTTAAAAAACAGGGATACTGCTATCCCTAAAAGAAGCACTTATGATATGTACTAAGACTTCATTAATAATGTATTTGGTAGACAGTGTAAGCATTTGGGGCAAGGGTGAAGAAAACAAATGGTAGTGCATCTGTTCTAAATAGCTGATCATCATGATTGGCACCACGTTAAAACTGACCTAATCTAGCATATAA
This sequence comes from Rhabdophis nuchalis, assembly GCA_039707465.1. Lineage (NCBI taxonomy): Eukaryota > Metazoa > Chordata > Lepidosauria > Squamata > Natricidae > Rhabdophis > Rhabdophis nuchalis. Next base: position 84,907,936 of record CM077645.1, on the reverse strand, counting down.
GAAAAATTAATGAACTCCTCATTTATTGATTCTGCATCAGCGGTGGCATATATACTAGTCTGAATGTGAGAGATTTCTTAACTTAAAAAAAAAGAATAAGAAACTTTACAACAAGCCATGGATGTTTCTGTAATTGAGCTCAGGGAAGAAGTGGCAAAAGCAACCACTTCACAATCTGAGAAAAAAAAAATACCTAAGATGCTTGTTGATCCCTCTTCTAAACTCCAGCTGAGAACTTTAGCTATTATAGTTTATCTTTGAGACTATGATTAGGGGACTATGTTTTAAATTAAGATGGGCACTTAGAAGCAATTGGCATCAAATATTCTGTTAACCCCATATCCCAAACAGAACATTAACAGAATGAAATTCAATGATGAAAAAAGTAAAGTTCTACATTTAGGCAAGAAAAACAAAATACATACGTGATACTACGCTCAATATTAGTAACTGTGAGAGGGATCTTGGAGTCCTAGTGGACAACGATTTAAATATGAGCCAGCAGTGTGCAGTAGCTGCCAAAAAATCCAACACCATTCTAGGCTGCATAAACAAAAGGATATAATCAAGCGTTAATAGAATGAAGTGTTAATACCACTTTATAATGCCTTGGTCAGGCCACATTTGGAAGTCTGCATCCTGTTTTGGTAACTACAATGTAAAAAAGATGTTGAGACTCTAGAAAGAGTGCAGAGAAGAGCAACAGAGATGATTAGGGGACTGGAGGCTAAAACATATGAAGAACTGGGTATGTCTACGAAGTTTAATGAAAAGAAGAACTAGGGGTGACATGATAGCAGTGTTCCAATATCTCAGGGGCTGACACAAAGAAGAGGGAGTCAAGCTCTTCTCCAAAGTACCCGAGGGCAGGACAAGAAGCAATGGGTGGAAACTAATCAAAGAGAGAAGCAACTTATAGCTAAAGAGAAATTTCCTGACAGTTAGAACAATTAATCAGTGGAACAACTTGCCTCCAGAAGTTGTGAATTCTCCAACCGGAAGTTTTTAAGAAGATGTTGGATAACCATGTGTCTAAAGTGGTATAGGGTTTCCTGCCTAAACAGGGGGTTGGACTAGAAGGCCTCCAAGGTCCCTTCCAACTTTGTTATTCTATTGTAGAATAACTGAAGACAACATCAGTTGTTCTCTTGTAATTTGAAAGTGTCTAGAATTGGCACTAAAATTCAGTTTAGCCGCATTTCAACCTTAAATAGATGGTGAACCTTCTATGACTGGGCTGAAATGAGGTGTGCCTTTCCATAAGGAATTTGTAGCCTAAACAAGAGGAAGAATCTATTTCGTGCTTTGATTCGATGTCTAAACTGAGTCACATTGATTCCATTGGATTTTAATAATTCAAAGTATGACTATTTCTGGAACAAATTCAACAAATGTTGAATAAATTACTGCAAATATCCATGCCTTGCCTATGTTTTTCTGTCCAACATTATGCAAGGTAATTTAGTTTAGTTCCAGATCAAAAAATGTTTAACCCTTTAGATCTGTTCAACTGACATTAAAAGAGTTGACATTTTCTTTCAGACGTCATTTGTCATCTTGTATGAATCACTTGACTAAAGAGAAGTCATAAATGAAGTCTTTAACTACTGGATAAATAGTGGAAAAAAGTTTCTACACTGTACAATTAAACTTAATAAGGCAAGCCAATCTGAGATTAATTAAATATATATTTCTAAAAGAAATATATTTAAAAGAAAAAAAATCCAGTCTGAAGTCTATTCTTATTAATTAACTGGGGGGGGGGGGCTACTTTGAGATGTCTCTCATCTCCTAATAAAATATGATGCCAATTAGTGAGAAAACAGTTGCAAAAAAAAAGCTGACTTTATTTTGGATTTAATAAATTTAATAGAAACTCTTTCTTCGATACTATCTGAGTTAAAATAATCATATGCTAACATTCTCTGTTACTGTTAACAGGCTTTGTTATATTATTTTTACAATATTTTTCATTTGGTTTTTTATTAAAATATTAGAAAGTCCCTTCAGCAATTAATTTAAAAGCAAATATTAAGTTTAGATCAATTGTTTTAAAGCATAAAAATGTTATATAAAATGTTACTTTGCTTCATCTTTTAAAAATGTGTTCAAAGAAACTTTCTGGCTTTATCTGAAAAATTGTTGCTGTCACATTTAATTATATTTATCATGATTATGAAATATTACCAGAATTGTGATAAGGCTGTCCCAAAATCAAAGCTAATGTTTCCGAAGCTTGCTGAGACACAGAGGCAAGCTGACTTTTTTATGGGATTATATTTTGATTATACATAGATTTAGATATAGTAGATATAGAAATAGATTAGATATACATTTACATATAGCTGATTACATACACATACATATATAGTAGATTTATGTGTTAAATAGGCAACTTATATAAAAATAAAAATAAAATAAAAATAAACAAATAATAAATAAATAAATAAATAAACTTATAGTAGATTATACCCGTGTTTTCCTGAAAATAAGAGAGGGTCTTATTTTCTTTTGTCCCCCCCCCCCCCAAAATAAGCACTTGGCCTTATTTTCAGGGAGGTCTTATTTTGGTGCATGCGCTCAAAAGCCCAATTGGGCTAATTATCTGGGCAGGTCTTATTTTCAGGGAAACAAGAGTATTTTATTTAAGAAAAAAATGAAATGCAGCACAATTATGGGCATTGTAATAGAGCAAAACATGCAGCTGTCTTCAAATATGCCTTTCAAATATCCTAAAGGTATATCAGTGTGATTCTGGTTCAACATAGCTTACATTTCAAAATGTTTTATAGTAATCTTGGAAAGACGACATAATGCATTAGCTATTCACCAGATTTGAATCCTTGCATATCATAATATGACAAATCTTGAATCTTTTGTTTTATATTTTAGTTTTTCTTTTCGTCCTCCTCTGATTCAATACCTCCCTCCTTCCCCATGTTTACTTCTGGCTGATATTTCCTTCTGTTTGCCTTAGTTACATAGCAATAGTGATAGTAGCAGCTCTGAGATTACCCTGTTGTTCATAAGGAATCCATATAGTATGACATGGCTTAGCAAGATGTAGACAGAACTCTTACAAATTTTCTCTTCAGTCTATCTCTTTCAGAGTCCACTACTGACAGTCAGTCAATCAATCAAACAGTCAAGTTCTCTCTTATTAATGAAGAGAAAGCCCACTACAGTGACACGATTCAGAAATAGGATTGACTTGGATTGTTGCTTCTTTACACTATCAGGGGTTCCCAAACTTGGCAACTTGAAGACTTGTGGACTTCAACCCCCAGAATTCTCCAGCCAGCAGAGCTCTGGAGAGAAGTCCACAAGTCTTCAAGTTGCCAAGTTTGGGAACCCCTGCTATGTAGCAAAAAGCATTTGACTCTTCAAGTTCAGAAGAATCAGAACTGAAATGATTGAACTGATCGTTGACTTGATTATGATTTGAATCAGTGAAAGATTCAAACTTCATTTAAATATTGATTCACTAATTGCTTCTGATAACTTTTTGAAGCCACATGGGATAGAAAGTTATGTGTGTGTGAGGTAGATGGATTTTGTATTATCGAAAGATAAACTTCAGGATCTCTACAATATACCTAACTCATTCCAAAATGCATAAGGCAATCTTCTCAAAATCGTTGCCATTCAGATGTGTTACATTACAACTCCTTAAGTTTCAAACGTCATGGTGATTGGCATGGGTTTGAGACAGGTAAAAATATGATAGGTGGATTGCAAGATAATAGAATAGATAAAAATAAATTGGAAATAAACTTGCAGTGCATCTACGGCTTTTAAAAATCTGAAGTATTTCATCCAAATTTGCCATTTTTAAAATGAAGATATATTCTTTATATATTCCTTGTGGAAAACATTTCTTAAAATAAAAATCATGTAGGCAGTCCTACATGGTGTGAGCAAAAGATATGAGTAAAAAAATTGTACCTAATTAAATTTTACATAAATGGTACATTTGCAATTTAGAAGTAACACAATGACATAATAGTAATTAATGAAGATTATATCTCTGCCTAACAAGATGGATTTATTTCACTGATATAATCTTACATAATTTTATCCAGCAAAAAAACTAAATATAACATTTAAATAATAATGTAATTTTTTCTTATTTAGGTCATCCATTTTGGAAGAAGTTTATTTGCTATGTATTTGCTATATTTAAAGCCTCTTGACTGAAATTAAATGACGACCCTTTCTATTACATGGCAAAATTAAAAAAATTCAATCCATTGTTATACAGTTTCTAGAATTAGTGTAGAATAATGTATCATTTCCAAACTTCCTTCCAACTTTAATTTTTCATGCTACAGTATCTGAGGACAGTATTGATATCCACAATCTCTGTAAATCATGATTACATCACCTGAAAGCAGTAAATACTGATTGTGTTGTTGTGATGTTATAATTCAGCTCATTCTTTTCTGAATATCATGTATCCTATTTTATTTAAATAATTAAGAAAAGTTATCTATGGAAAGGTTAATGTCCCAGAAATACAGGCAGTGGTCTCACTTTTAGTGTTCAAAACCATATATTTGTGGGATGCCCGGTTTGGTTTGATTTTTTATAACCCAGGCAAGCCCTTGAATTATTACCACAATGAAGCACAAAATTTCTATTGCTAAGGTAGTCAGTTGTTAAGTGAGTTTTGCCCTATTTTATGCCCTTTCTTGCCACAGTTAAGTTAGTCACATGGTTGTTAAGTGAATGTGGCTTCCCCGTTGACTTTGCTTGTCAGAAGGTCACCAAATGACTCAAGGACACTGCAATTGACATAAATATGAACCTGTTGCCAAGCATCTGAATTTTGATCACATGACCATGGGAATGCGCAACAGTTATAACGGTGAAAACAGTCAAAAGTCACTTTTTTCTGTAGTGTTGTGACTTTGGTCACTAAACGAATGGTTTTAAGTCAAGGGGGTATAGTTTTTTAATGGTTTTAATGTTTTAGATTCATATTTGTAAATCATGCAGAACTCTTGGAGAGGGCAACTATATTAAGTTTAAATAATAGTAATAATAATTATAACTATCTCAGGTGCTTGAGGAGGACTCAGTTGGTGGATAAAATGCTTAATTCAGTCCCAAACATCTGGCTGACCATGCAACAAGCCGACAAAAAGGTTAGCCATCACTGTCCTATATACTGTATATCTAGCACTTCTGAGCAAATACAGAAATTATATGAGCTAGTTACTGTCTACTCTACCTTTGATATGCTGATTTTAACATATATATGTTCTACATTGCCTATACACATAGTGGGAGCTTTGAAATGTTTAATATCCCTGCAGACCAGACTTCCACAGGCAACTTGTAAAGACATCTGATGAATCGAAATATACAGCTCAGAGATAATTTAGATATAATTAGGAAGTGGCTGAAGTTTTTTCTTGCTGTAAGTCAGGCTATTCCGTGTAGAAATCAGGAGCCTCAGCCAATCATTGCAGTGCAGGCAAGTGTGCAGCCACACATTTTTGTTTGAAGAATTCAACATTTTCCAAGTCTGAGATAAAAATACTACTGATTGTCCTTTCTGTGGATTATTTTATTACTGCTATTGAGTACTTTTAACACAGTCAGAAGAATGAAACAAAATTAGGATGAAATGTATTTTTAGTATTTTTCCTAATAGAATTATATAGAAGCAATATTACTATAAGTCAGTGATGGCTAACCTTTTTTGGCTCACATGACAAAAACGGGGCGTGCAGGGGGGCATGCGTGGACGTGCCACACCCAAAATGCTATGTGTGCGACCACCTGCTTTTGGCGTGCTTTTTTCGCCCTCTCCAGGCTCCAGAGGCTTTCTAGGAGCCTGGGGAGGGTGAAAACAGCCTCCCCCCCACCTCCAGAGGCTTCAGGAGCTTCCCTGAAACCTCCAGAGGGTGAAAAACGACCTCAAAATAAGGCCTAAATCATCTGGCCAGTGCACACATGCACGCTGGAGCTGACAGGGCAACACCTCGCGTGCCCTAAGAAATGGTCCCGCGTGCCACCTGTGGCATCTGTGCCATAGGTTCACCATCACGGCTATAAGTGATGATTTGTAATTATGTTACTTTAGGAAAAAAAATAATACCTACATTGCACAATAACTCACAGGACTGTTGCTTTGGGGTGAAGCAACAGTCCTGTGAGTGTTGGTGTGAAAAATGAAGATGTGTGGATATGTTCACTGCCTTGAGTTATTTGTAAAAATAATAAAGGTGTGATACAAATAAAGAAATAAATAAAATAAACTTTAAAGGCTCTTACAATGTTCAGTAGCTTACTGAATGTAGAGAAAAGAAAGATGTTGTATTTCCGCCTACCAAATATTTGTTGTCTGAAGATTATTAAAGTTGCTTTAATGTATTATTGCAAACAAAAACCAAGTACAAAAGTAAGTTGCAACTCTTGTGAAATTGTGACTTCATAAATGATTCTATTTCAGGCACTGGTCTTTCACATTTTTAATAATATTGCTTCTGCTTTTTCATTAAATCTGGTATAAAATAGGCTGGTAACTGCACTGCATTTGTTACCTTAAGTTGGTTTTTTATCCCAGGCAAGTGCTTCAGATTTTTGTCGATATTTTTAAAGACGGCAAAAGAGAGCTTAGTAGTAACTTCTCTTTTTCCTGTCATGAATATAGAAGGATATTGGATTTTCTAAAGAGGCCAGCTAGGCTCTGGAGACCACATGAATGAGAATCCACATACATATATTTTCATATTCTGGACATGATTTTTCAAAGATATTCAACATATTTTACTGTATCTAACACAGCATCATCTTTATTTGTTTTTATGCTAAATTTTATAGCTGCCCACTCAGTGACACTGAGTGACTCACAACAATTAGAATCGGACAACAATTAAAACAATGCCAAAAACAATTTAAAAAAATCCTGATTTAAACCTACAAATCATCAATAGACACTACTCTGAAAAGAAGGTTTGAAACTCTTATATTTTGAAGGCTTCAATTGAAAGGTCAGGTATTTATTTATATCGTTATATTTATATAGGTGAGTAACTCACAAAACACGACTTGGGATGGCATCAGAGGTGGTATTCTACCGGTTTGGATGGGTTCTCTGGAACTGATAGTGGAAATCACAGGTGGCCCAGCCGACCTGCCCCAGTTCTATGGCATCCCATTTAGGCCTTTTCTTCACCAAAGTGCATGCGCAGAAGGCTGTGCACATTTGCAAATGTGGCATGTGTGAGCAAAGCGAGCGAGCACGCTCACATTTGTGAACCAATAGGGAAGGTAGGTAAATACCATCCCTGCATGGCATATAAGAAAAATAAACAAAATGTAAACTGGACAATATTTTTTTTAAAAAACCTGTTGTCAAAAGGTTCCTCATTATTAAACTTATTTTTATGGTTGTTTGCACAGTCAGATAATTAGATATTTAGACTATAGCTAACATTTTTGTCCACCTATTGAGTCCTTCCTAAGGAGTTAGGATAGGCAGATATTGATGGATGGTTTTAAATGTATTGTCACAGGGCGTTTGATGTTTCAGGTAAAACTATCTTTGGCAATTGACCTAATGTTATCTTTTTTAGTGCTAGAATAAATAATCTCCTTTAATAAAATGTGCAGAATGGGAATATGTGCATTATGCAGACCCCTTTGACAAGTTACACCATAAAAATGTCCCCAAACTATGATTTAGACTTTGCATTTCAGAAAAAAATAGAATTAATATTATTATTTAGCTCTTAATTGAACATATCTATGGAGCATCATACAAAGCACTCCCAAAGCACTCTCCAATTTCATAGGAACCTAATGTATTCACCTTTTTCTTACTAAGCAATTAGTTGCTGAGTGTTATAGCCCACGAGCTGACAGCAGAGGTGGTAGCAGACTTAGACGATGAGGAGGTTGGGGAGGAACTTTTCGGAGTATAAGACACACCTTTTTTCCTCTAAAAAGAGGCTGAAAATCTGGGTGCGTCTTATGCACCGAATACAGCATTTTTTACCTCCTGAAGCTCCGCCCCTTCACCAAAATGGCCGTGCGCATATCCTTATGGAGGCTTCCAGAGAACTCCTGGGGGCTGGGGAGGGCAGAAATGAGCAAAAAACGGGTCAAAAATAGGGGGTTTTCATGACAAGCTGTCTGTTTCTTGTTTCTGCTAAGGTCGGGTCAGAACACTGAGTGGGTAATGCATGGAAAGAAATGCTTGATTTCAGAGGCTGTTTCATCTGTGGCCATGGGCACCATGGAACCGAGGAGGAAAAAATAAGGTTATAAAGCATGTATGTGCATCAGAGGTGGGTTGCCAATTTTTTTACTACCAGTTTGAGTGCGCTCCCCTGCATGTTCGTGCACATGCACAATGCTTCTGCATGCACAGAAGTGTCGGGGTGGGAGGCTGGAGCCTCCCACTGTCACTACTATCGGTTCGGCCAATCCGGGCCAAACCGGCAGCAACCCACCTCTGATGTGCATAAATATATGTGCATGTTCTCTACATAACCAATGTGATGGTTATATCTTGTAGCAACATGCAGTGACCTTTTCCAAATATCCTCAGTTTGCGTTCTTGGTTTCCTGACTCAGAGTATCCTGTGCTTTTCTCTCTAACTTTGCCAGTTCCTAGCATTTCCCAACACAGCTGGTAGCAGTACTGATGTCATCCATTACCAACTTTGAGGGTTTGTTTCGAAGAAATCTAACACATGAATTTGAAACTTTGTGTTATCATTAAGTGTAATTACAATGGATCTCTGGAATATTATATTTTAAAAAAAACAAGATACTCAGTGGATTGGGGTAATAAATGATTGTTTTTCTTGGGGGGGTTTTCGGGGTGGGGTGTGTGTGATGTGTTCAACAGTTTATGATTTTTCCCCCCTATGAAAATATTTTTCCCCTGCCAAATACTTATTTTGAGATTTTGGAAATTAAATATGGTTTCATTATCTTTTGAATTGTGGGCTGGAGTAAGTTACTGCTACTGTGAGAAAGGTTAGGCAAAATAAAACTTTTTTTATCCTTCTTCAATCAAGTTGATCTGTGCAACTTAAAGTGAGACATGTACTAATGATCACATATAATAACACATATAATCATGCAAGGGTTTTTTTCAAGGTCATTTGTAAATGGTTCAGTACACAATCTATAATAATAGGTATTAGAAATTAGAACAACCATGGACCTCCGCTCCTTCCGTCAAAAATTAAAAACACACTTCTTCTGCTTGGCCGGTCTAGGGTAATTAAACTGTTTTTAGGGGTTTTTAGGGCTTAGTTTTAGTTTTTATATGGGATTTTAGCGAAGGGTTAGTTTAATTCGTTTTAACATTGTATTGTGTTTTTGGTTTTTATTCGTATTTTTAAATTCCCTGTGCCCCGCCTCGAGTCCCTTCGGGGAGAGAGAACGGGTTATAAATTAAAATTATTATTATTATTAGTAGTAGTAGTATGTTCTAAGGTGCTTAAGAATGTAATTGTCATAAGTAGACCAAATGTGAAAAATGTTTCCTGGCTTCATAAAACAAAATCTGACACTAAAATTGCTATCTATACAAAATCATGCATGCTAGAAGAGCAGAAACAAAATCAATCCATGCCTCCCCCTCTCCAAAGTTCCAGAATTATAACTTTTTTTGAAATAACTGTATCTGTGCCTTATTCTAGTAGAAGTCCAGGATCACCAAATGTCAAAGAAAATTGCTTCTTCTCCCCCATGATAATGATAATATTACAAGCCATGTCATGTCTTCCCAACCTGCCTCATGGGGTGATGCTGAATTTTAAGAGAGGAATGCTGACAAGTAGTATTGTTTGTTCACATTACATATTGTAACACTTTGCAGCCTAAATTGTTCATCTGACACAGTGGTGAAATTCAAAAAATATTTTACTACCGGTTCTGTGGGTGTGGCTTGGTGGGCATGGCAGGGAAAGGGTATTGCAAAATCTCCATTCCCACCCCACTCCAGGGGAAGGATACATCAAAATTGCCATTCCCTCCCCATTTCTGGGGGAAGGATATTGCAAAATCTCCAAAATCACTCTGGGGCCAGCCAGAGATGGCATTTGCCTGTTCTCAGAACCGGGTGAATTTCACCCCTGATCTGACAACTATCAAACTCCTCAAATTGGTACAAAGCTTTGTAAGACAGTGTAATAAAATATATGCAAATGAGAGTGACAAGTCATTCCAATGTCTCTATATGTGTTTCCCCGAAAATAAAGCAGGGTCTAATTTTCTTTTGAGTCCTGAAATAAGCACTTGGCCTTATTTTCGGAGAGGTCTTATTATTTTTGAGGTGCAGGAGGTGGTGAGTGTGGTCCCATCATGGCTGCTGCTGTGTTGCAATATTTTCGGGGAGGGCTTATTTTAGTGCATGCGCTCAAAAGCCCTATTGGGCTTATTATCTGGGGCGGTCTTATTTTCAGGGAAATAGGGTATATCCTGGAAATCTTTGCAATGGCTAAGGGTTACAAAAACATTATCACTCATGGCCAGTATGTTGAGAGGTTTCAGAACTTGAGGACAAGAAAAGTAACGATTTGAAATTGGCTATTTGGAATATATTCCAGGCATTTTTGTTTTGTGTATATTTGGTGTCATTTTTGGTACCATCCATGTGTTAGTCTTCTTGGATAAAATTAATTTTATACTTGGGAATATGTTTCAGTGTCTCCAACCATAATAATTGTTCCAAATATGTGGCAGTGTTTGTAAGATGAAAGCTATAAATGTGTATTTTAACATGCTGGTCTGGGGAAATACAATGCACTAGCTATTGATAGGCAGTCTTCCTTCTTCTTTTGTTCTGTTTTAATACACTTCTGATGAGACTAGAGAAGCCCTGCCAAGCAACCTTCCTTCTCAGTTTTCATAAAAGACATTCCTATAAGAAGAGGTCCTATAAATAGCATTAGCCATTGTCATAGAAAAGGGACTAGCCACGTTCTTGCACACAAGAGATGAAACTTCTTTGTCTTCTGTTGGCGGCACATAATTAAATTTGTGGCTTCATTCACATAAAGCTCAATTCTAAAGCTGTCCAATGAAATAACTCACACAATAGGCAGTCAAGCATATTAAATTAGTCAGACAAGGAACAGAGGGTACAAACAAGGCAACTACTTAAGCCTCCATGCCAGCAGATGTCAGCCATTTCTATCTCTCCCTTGACCTCCTCTCTCTCAGTCCATTTCGCCCTCCCTATTTGTTTTCTCTGTGGAAATTAGATTTCTTATATGCCCCTTTGAGTTGTCTTAGTTAGGTCAAAAGAAAGCAGCTTCATTATAGTCTTAGCATCTACATTAGATCTGTCATATGTCATAAATACAATAGTAAAGTAGGATCCAAAAGGCAACAACAAATAATCTATGTAAAAATGGGTTTTTAAAAAAATATTGTTAAAAAAATACTCCACAGTGTTGGGTAATATTCACTATTATATTCTCATTGCTGCTAGGCAGGATTTGGCCACACTATGGATGACAATGACTCTATGCCAGGTCCGTGGTGAACCAAACCCCCCTCATTAATGACCTTGTGTCAGAGGGGGACCCGGACCTGGTGGGAATCACGGAAACCTGGTTGAGCCTCGAGGGGGGTTTACCCCTCGTGGAAATGTGCCCACCAGGCTACCGTGCATTTCATCGGCCTAGGGCCCTTGGCAGGGGTGGGGGGGTGGAGGTTATTGTTAAGGAAAGTCTGGAGCCGAAGGAGACCACTGTGCCTCAGACGACCGGCTGTGAGTCCCTCTTCGTGAAGTGGGGCCTAGGGAGGCAGTTGGGCTTGCTGATTGTATACCTGGCTCCCCGCTATGTAACAGCAGCCCTGCCCGAGCTACTCGAGGTGATCGCCGCGATGGCGGTGGAGACCTCCAGACTTATAGTCATGGGGGACTTTAACCTGCCATCGGCGGGCGAAACATCCGAGGCGGCTCGGGAGTTCATGGCTTCCATGACGGCTATGGACCTGACCCAAGTAGTTCAGGGCCCCAATCACGAGGGAGGACACACGCTGGATCTGATTTTTGTCTCTGGACACTGGATTAGTGATCTTGGAACAGGGGATTTAGTCATCTTACCCTTGTCATGGACAGATCACTCTCTCCTTCGGATAGACTTTCCAACCGTCACACCCCACCGCGGGGAGGCGCCAAGTTGGTTCCGCCCCAGGCGCCTGATGGACCCGGAAAGGTTTCAGAGGGAGCTTGGGCCAGTACCTGTATCCCTGCCCCGCGGCTCGACTGAGGACCTAGTGGCCGCATGGTATAGTGCGGCCATGGGGGCCTTGGACCAAGTCGCACCCTTGCGGCCTCTCATGCGGCGTCGAGTCACCCAGGCTCCTTGGTTTACCGAGGAGCTTCGGGAGATGAAACGCCGCAAGAGACGCCTAGAGAGTAGGTGGAGATCTTCTCGATCCGAAGCTGACCGAACACTAGTGAGAGACCATATTAGGACTTACTTAGTGGCGCTAAGAGTGGCCAAACGTGAGTATTGTGCCACCCTTATCGCGTCCGCGGAAAACCGCCCTGCCACCCTGTTTGGGGTAATCTGCTCCCTCCTTCATCTGAGGCCGCGGGAAGCCCCTTTGCAGGGTCGAGCAGAGGAATTTGGAGTTTTCCTGCAGGACAAAATCACTCAGATTCGGAACGAGCTGCCCTCCACTAGTGGCCCGGTCGAGATGCCCGGTACTGGTCTTGAGATAACACCTTGGGAGGAGTTCGACTTTGTTACTACCGAGGATATGGACAGGTTGCGGAGGAACCTTAGAGCCACCACATGTTTATTGGACCCGTGCCCCTCCTGGCTTGTACTGGCATCCTGGGAGGTGACACGAGGCTGGCTCCAGGGTATTGTGAATTCATCTCTGAGTGAGGAGTTCTTGCCTACCGTCTTGAAAGAGGCGGTGGTGAGGCCCCTCCTCAAGAAGCCATCCCTGGGACCCGGCTTTATTAGAGAACTATCGTCCCGTCTCCAACCTTCACTTTTTAGTGAAGGTTGTTGAGAGTGTGGTGGCTCAACAGTTCCCTCGACATCTGGAGGAAGTTGATTATCTAGACCCGCGCCAGTCCGGCTTCCGGCCCGGTCACAGTACCGAGACGGCATTGGTCGCGTTGGTGGATGATCTCTGGAGGGCTCGGGATAGAGGTTGCTCCTCTATCCTGGTCCTGTTAGACCTCTCAGCGGCTTTCGATACCATCGACCATGGTATCTTATTGCACCGATTGGGGGGGTTGGGGCTGAGAGGCACTGTTTTACGGTGGTTCTCATCCTACCTCTCTGGTCGGTCTCAATGGGTGTTGGCAGGAGGGCAGAGGTCGGCCCCAAGGCCCCTCACATGTGGGGTTCCTCAGGGGTCGGTCCTCTCGCCACTTCTGTTCAACACCTACATGAAGCCACTGGGCGAGATCATCCGTGGTTTTGGGGTGGAGTACCATCTGTACGCTGATGATACCCAGCTGTACATATCCACCCCAAACCACCCCAACGATGCCGTCGAGGTGCTGTCCCGGTGTCTGGAGGCCGTACGGATCTGGATGGGTAGTAACAAACTCAAACTCAACCCGTCCAAGACCGAGTGGCTGTGGTTTCCGGCACCCCGGTTTAGCCAGATAAATCCAACACTGGCCATTGGGGGCGAACATCTTGCCCCCGTGGAGAGGGCGCGCAACTTGGGCGTCCTTCTGGATTCCCGGCTGTCCATGGAGGACCATGTGGCGGCCGTGGCCAGGGGGGCGTTCTATCAGGTTCGCCTGATACGCCAGTTGCGCCCCTTACTAGACCGGGGGGCCCTTCGCACAGTCACTCAAGCGCTCGTGACATCTCGGCTGGATTACTGTAACGCTCTCTACATGGGGCTCCCCTTGAGGTGCACTCGAAAGCTGCAGTTAGTGCAGAATGCGGCCGCGCGGGTGGTTATGGGTGCCTCAAGGCAAGCCCACGTAACACCTCTCCTGCGCGAGCTGCACTGGCTGCCTGTGGCCTTTCGAGTGCGCTTCAAGGTGTTGACCACCATCTTTAAATTGCTCCATGGCTCGGGGCCTAGCTATATACGAGACCGCCTCCTGCCCCATACATCTCTTCGTCCTGTCCGCTCCCACAGAGCGGGCCTACTCCGGGTGCCGTCGGCCGGGCAATGCCGGCTGGCGACACCCAGGGGAAGAGCCTTCTCTGTGGCGCGCCCAGCCCTCTGGAACGACCTACCCCCCGACCTTCGCACTACCTCGGACCTCCGCCTCTTCCGCCAACGTCTTAAGACGTACTTATTCCAACAAGCTGGCCTAGGATAGCCCCCCGCGTCTGACTTTTAAATATAAATTATAATTTGGTTATGGTCTTAATAACGGGTTTTAGCACGGGTGAATTAATTTAATATATTTTAATTGATGTATATTGTATTTATGGTTTTATATAATGCCTGTGCGCCGCCCTGGGTCCTAACAAGGAGAAGGGCGGGGTATAAATTTAATAAAATAAATAAAATAAAATATGCAGGGGTGGGATTCAGCCGGTTCTGACCAGTTCGGATGAACCGGGAGCTCCGATGATCAGCTGAGAGTAAATCAGTTCTATCCAACCATGAGGTTGCCCCCGCCCCACTGCCGATGTGCTTTACATACCTATATCCTCTCAGATGATTAGCACAGCAAAGCAGATTGCCATACCTCAGCTGTCTTACTCTCAAGAAGTAACGTGGAAGGTAAGTTTTAATAAAATTGTGCACACATGTGTAGTGTGCATCAGGTGCAGGCACGTGCAACATGCTGGTTGTTAAATTGGCAGCATCCCACTAATGACTATGATTTTCTTGGCAAAAACAGAGATTCCAATTCATTCTCTATGTGGTAATTCTTTTATAAATAGTTTAATTCAGTCTTCACTGATAACAGATATCTGTAGTGTATCACAAAATAGTTCCAAGCTAAAAGGGAGATGCCCCATGAATGTAATCCATAATTTTTATAGGGGTTTATGCTCTATATTAATTATGTTCCTCACTGAATTATACTTGGCCAAATAAAGTTCAGTTCAATTCAGTTCACTTAAATTCGAAGATAGAGTAGGAAACTACCAGTAACTCATCAAGCACACTTAAGAAACTGCACCCACAGTTAGCAATCAACCATCATTAGGATTTATATTCCCATTTATTGTCTGCTATACTTATCCTATGGTAAGATGCGAATGAATGAATGAATGAAAAATTTCTTCTTTCAATATTGTTTGAATTGAATTGTGTATGTAATAAGCAAGCAAGCTATATTCTAGAATTTCCTTTTAAAATACCACTTATGGTGAGAAGAGTAGATATATAGATAGATAGATAGATAGATAGATAGATAGATAGATAGATAGATAGATAGATAGATAGATAGATAGATAGATAGATAGATAGATAGATAGATAGATGATAGATAGATAGATTATATATAAAGCAATCTTAAACATGTTCCATGATTGAGATTTCATGTAGAGTTTCTTGATCTGGGCTGCAAGAATCCAATATAGATGAAATGATAGAATCTTTTTTGTTACTAGAGGTGAATGGATTTTTTGCATTCCGGATCTGATACATACTAGGCTGTTTGATATACATTAAGTGCAATAAATTAATCTGCAAACAGCCAATATATATCACTCTCAACAGTACGCGAAATAGGGTGTCTCAATTCTTACTTTTCCTTCACAGAAAAAGTTCCTGATGAAGACAAGGAAAGGCAGTCAAAAATCACCCTGAAGCTTCAGGGATGCACAGTGTGAACATTCCTGTCCATTCCTGCACAAATAGGCTGTAGGCTTTCCATAGTTATGAATAGAAATCATGCAAAATTCACACACATACATACAGAGAAATGCACACATTTTGCTATGGTGTTAAAAACAAAGGAACTCTACACCCAAAGAAATATGTTAAGAGCAAATTATCCTGCTCTTCCTCTTTTGTTAACATCACTTAAAAATATCTACTTAAAAATAACCTACCTTCTCACGTTCAGTGCATTGCTGAATATTTCAAAAATACTCTCAAAAATAGAGCTGCTGTGTCAGATTCTTCTATGAAAACCTAATACTGAAGCATGCTGATTTGTATTACTGTCCCAAACATTAACTTGCAAATAAATTCCAGTTATTTAATTTCAATATATCTATTAAGCCAATCTAGAAGCCTTCTACAACTAGCTGGTATCTGTGACAGAAATGCCATCTGGAATAAAGTTCTCTGAGCAAATATGAAATAAGTACTAATCAATTGGGTTAAGACAATGGCTCTCACATATCTAGCTGGACATGATATTTTAGTTTTCAAATTCATGGCATGATATAAAGTATTTTGGGTTGTGGTTCAATCATCCAAAGGCTTCCAATTGTTCATGACCTAATGAACATAATTTTGTGTAATGGTAGGTGGGAATGAACTTGAGGGATGACAGGAAGAAATGCTTCAGATAAAAGTGGAGACACCTCAAACAGCTTATTATGCAAAAGAAGAAACTTTAAAAGGATCTACTTTAATGTATCAGATTGTTAAGCGTGATGGACAGAGATTTATATTTTCAGACTTGCAAGCTTTGGTTAACATATCCTTACAATAAAGTAGAATTAACTCCTTTGGTCCTTTTTTATTTTCTGATTGACTTGAAAGGGCTGAAAGTATTACTTGAGTAATAGTTTCAAGCTCTTGTAAGGTCATGTTTATGCTGTTGGTGTTTTCCATTGACATTACAAGTAGAAATTTTGCATGACTGGAAAAAGTACAGCAGCTGTCAGTCTGGCTTTCAATTTTCCTCCATATTGTGTTAAATCAAACATTGTGCTTAGATGAAAAAGGGAGAAAGTGTAAGAAAGAGGGCCTGCCTAAAAACACCCCAAAAATAGACAGGTTATTGCTTTCCAACTTCTTTAAATTTTTGTTTGTTCAAGAATCCTGAGTATGCAGTGAAACAAAGACCTTTGAAAAGATGTAATTGATCAGATGTTTCTTTATTACTCAATAAACTCCTTTCCTAGCTTGACAGTTGGCTTCATTAAATGGTAAAGAAAGTTCTCATTAAAACCTTCCTCCCATGTAATTCTGCATAGCTATCCTTTATGTACCCTTAAACCACAAGCAGTTTGTTTGTGGTTTGTTATATTCCGTGTTGCTATCAATCTGACTTTTTTAGAACTTGATTAAAATGTGAAGCTCCACACAGATGTTCTTTCTAGCTTGTTTTTCCTTGAAAAACTCTTGGACACAAGTATGTCCATGGTAATTTAAAATCAGTCTAACTGCCATTAAGTAAGATGCCTGCAGTTTCACAACCAGAGGAATGGTTCCATCTTCCACACTGGGAAAATCAGTGTATCTGTGCTGTCAGTCAGTGTATCTGTGCTGTCACAGAAAAATTTTAAATTTCTCTTTACAGTTTTCACTGTATTAAAGATGTATGTTCAAAATCTTATACTATGACCTTCTGTTTATAGATTTGATCTACTGCTTTTATTCAGGTTGACATATGCCTCAAGGGCTCTTTGTGGTAGATGTATGTATAGAAACAATCAGGTTGAAATGCCTGACAAAATGTTGAAATGTTGTCAAGTTCTAAGCCCAAGTTGTTTCAAATCTTATAGGGAAACACAAACTATCTGCTCTTGTGTTGTTGTTCTGTTTTATTTCCCTTCTACTTACTCTTGATAAGAGTACCAACAAAATCAACTTTATGCATCTTTCTTTCAGTGAACTCAGGCGATTGTTCATCCTGATTTAATAGGATTTAATCAATTGGTGTTTGTCAATTCATTTGCATTAAAATGATTTATTTGGATGTTTAATGAAGACATTCTGTGTTTGAAACAAACTATCCAGAGTATAATTGATTGTATATTAAACTGATCTGTTGACTTGATAATATTATAACAAAACAATGAAAATAAACAGGTATTGTTAATTTATTTTTTAAAGTATTAATTTGAATTCTTTCTTTAAAAATAATTGCATTTGAGTCAGTGTTGATTAGTGGATTACTCTCTGCAATCACCCGGCTGGCTTCATAAATTAAGGCAAGACTAACTTTGTGGGTTGTCATGATCTTTAAAGTTAAACTTACTTCTACCCACAGTATATGCTGCTATACTGTTCTTAGACTATTATCAATATACTTCAAAGGAGAACAAGGTAATGACAAAACGGTTCCTTATCATTTCCTGGGAAAATGCATGGAAGTGTCAATTGGCTCCCCAAAGATCAACCTGAGGAATATAGCTTACCTAGTCACAATCATTTATAATTAGTGTTCCTGGCAATATTTATTTTATATGATAACATACACTTCATTCTTTTGTGCAAACATAATTCATCTAACAATCAACATTTCTAGCATCCTAATTATTGTCTATTAAAAATTGTGCCTAGATGGTAAATATAGAGACTGCCTGGAAAAATATTTTGTAAATTATTTCTCCTATCTAACAATCATTTCAGGAAGATGTTTGACACTGTATTTAAACAAAAGATCACCTGCTTCAGGACCTCTTGCTTGTTTATAAATATTTGCATTGGTTGAGGCTAAGTTGATTGAGGCATAAAGCTAAATATTCAAAATGCAAAAGTTGACCATTCCAGTTACTGTAATAATGGAAAATCATTAAAACATTGCTTTGGAATAATCACATACTAAACATAATCTCTATTTGATGGAGTTGTAAACAGTGAAAACCGCATATTTATCAAGTGCTGTCAAGCAAGGTAACTACTTCCAAGTAGCCCCATGGAATTCAAGGAAATTTTTCAATAAATATGATAATTACGTTTTTACAAGTGCTAATCCAATAAACTGAGATTGTGTCTTACCTAATTAATTCTGGAATCCTTTTATTCAGCTAAATTAACAATCTTAAAAAAAAACTTTGTATATT
The DNA here is from genome assembly GCA_039707465.1 of Rhabdophis nuchalis. Taxonomy (NCBI): domain Eukaryota; kingdom Metazoa; phylum Chordata; class Lepidosauria; order Squamata; family Natricidae; genus Rhabdophis; species Rhabdophis nuchalis. The sequence continues at coordinate 84,889,037 of CM077645.1, read as the reverse complement.
TCAGAAAAAAATAAAGTTTTCTTAATGCAAACAGAGAATAAATTGTCTATTAGAATTATAAAGCATATTTACTGTGAAATATGAAGAAAGCTTTTATTATTATGTGTGGAAATAAGGTTGAGAGTTTTAATACCTTACAGTAAATGTCACTTTTGGATAGGAAGCATTTTTTCCTGTCTAAAAATATCACTTTTGTTCCTTTAGTGCTATATCATTATCATTATCACTATTTTAAAAAATGGTTAAATAAGATGGTTTGTAAACATCTAATTTGTTCTACAGCAAGTAGCAATCAATTGTGAGATACCAAGTATATTTCTGGAATCACTTTAAAGTAACTGTAGATATATTGAAAATTAATGACTGGAAGGTATAGTTTGTTACTAGAGATGTGTAATATATGCTTTGAAAATGATTTGAAATAAATTATTTTAGCCTTGCACAAGTGCAATTGGTCTTTCATATTTATTAAAGCATTTACTAAAATTCATCTGAAGCTGGAAAAAACCCATGCTGCTCACCAAAGGAATCAATTTAGTAAAGATAGTCACAGCTTTATTAAACTGGCTTCAACCTTTTTTCCAAGATTGCATAGAAATTTGAAAAAAAACATGTTATAATGAATGGCATCTTCAAAGTGATTCAGTTGATTGAAGTGAGACAGGCTTTTTGGCCACAAGAGTACCATGTCAGGCCTGAAGCCATCTTTTCTTTTGGATCTTTGGCCTGCCACACTTTCTATTATTCTACTGCGCATTTTCTATTGTGGGAAAATGGGAGGGGGGGTTATAAGGAGTGAGATGCTATGTAGCCATAACAAAATTATTTCTAGAAAGCCAAGGTCATCCTTTGTCTCTGCACCTCTGCACCTGGCGGGAACGGGGTGGGTGGAACTGCCAGCATGGCAGTGGGAGATTAGACCATGTGATAGACTTGTGGGTGTAGGGGCAAGATCTTGAACTTTCAACTAGGTGGGGAAAACTGGGAAACTTTCAGATTCGAATTTTCCCAGATTTGCCAACACGGCTCTCTTAATAAATTGCAACTTTGAGCAATACTTTGCCTTGGACTCTGATTTACTTTTGGATGCTTTTTGGAATGCTGAGATTATGACTCTGTTTGGGAGGACAAGTGAGGAGACGTGTCAAAGATTTACAGCACAGTCCTACCACTTTGTAGGCCTGTGGTTTCTGCCAGTTCCTTTATAGTTCTCCACTCCTGAAACTATTTAAAGGTTGATGACTTGGTAGAATTTCAACATGGCCATAGGAGTTTTTATTTTGCAACAACCCAAATGATTGAGATAAAGATTTTGGTGATAGAGGTAACGTGCAAAGCTCTGCAACGGTAAATGTGAGACACTCAACAGGAGCAAGCCAATTTAGTAGATCTGGAATGATCTCTATATGAAGCAAAATCAGAAGGAGTTAGGGAAGTCACCAAAAGAGGCAAGTCCTAACTAGGTTGAATGCGGAATAGCAATAGCACTTAGACTTATATGCTGCTTCACAGTGCTTTACAGCTCTCTCTAAGTGGTTTACAGAGTCAGCCTATTGCCCCCAACAAGCTGGGTCCTCATTTTACCGACCTCGGATGGATGGAAGACTGAGTCAACCTTGAGCCTAGTGAAATTCAAAGAGCCAAATTGCAGGCAGCTGGCAATCAGCAGAAGTGGCCTGCAGTACTGCATTCTAACCACTGCACCTATATGCTACCACATCTAACCATTGTGTCATGGCAGCTCTTAGAATGGGACAACTTACCACAGCCGAGTCTCGACTGCCATCCCCCTGCTGTCATCTCGCTGCATCCAACTCACCATAGGACAATCACCATGGGGCAGTTCCACATAGGATAACTCAATGGGTTAAATATTATCTGCCACATAGAAGAAACAGTGGCAGATAACATAACTTTAAGTTATCCCGTGTGGATTGTCCCATGCTGAGTTCTCCCACAGGGTACTGGCTATGGCAAATTGACTACAGTGAGATGGCCCTGACAATACCAATAGCATTACCACTTAGACTTATATACTGCTTCACAGTGCTTTACAGCCCTCTCTTAGCACTTTGAGCCAGCATATTGCCCCCCCAACAATCTGGGTCCACATTTTACCAACCTCAGAAGGATGGAAGGCTGAGTCAACCTTGAGCCAGTGAGAATCAAACTGCCGAATTGCTGGTTGCTGGCAGTCAGCAGAAGCAGCCTGCAGTGCTGCATTCTAAACACTGCATGGATCATGTGGTGAGCACGGCTGGCCATAGCAAGTTGGCTGTGGCTAGTGGTCCTTAACCCAGTTGAATGGGAGAAAAAAAAACCAAGAATAAAAAAAGAAGGAAAAGATATACTGTATAATATCATTGATCTTTTAATACAATATAGTCATGCAATTATGTAAATATTGAAATTTATTTCAACTATGTTAAAATAATGATACTTTTATTTTCAGACTTTATCTGCAGTTTTGTGAAAATGGAACACAAATTACAGAAAGTCGTCTCGTTGTGAACTTCAACCAGCATCATGTCTCCTAAACCCTGGTAAGGGGAAAACACTTTTTCATATTGGTTTATAATAATAAAAATTTATTTTATTTATTAAATTATTTGCCACCCATCTTGTGGTTCAGGGGACTCTCTTTTCAATGAAAAACTGAGACAAGCCCTGGAATAAAACTCATATGAACGATCGAATTTTTTAAAAAAATTCTTTTTTTGGGGTAAGTTTTATGGGGACATTACCTAGTCAACTTTGTTTAATCTAATAAAGAAGTCTAAGATGGATGAGAGATTTCCAGGACTGTAAAATAGAAAGAAAAGAGTTAAAAAAAAAAAGAATCACTAACATTCCTGGAAAAAGACTGAGACAAACTAGATTCATATTTGACTCAGAGGAGCCTTCCTTTGCAGACAGACCAATAAATATATGCTAACAACAAGCTATTTATTGAGGGTCAAATGGAATGTAAGAGAAACTGCATTAATCCATAGATAAATTAATTTCTTTATTACTACATTAATTAATTAAGTTAAAATCAGCCCTGGGAGGCTATTTGCTCATGCTTCTTTGGATATTATATTCTCATAATATAATATCAGATCATATTCTGATTCAAAAGTCATTAGGTCAAGTACTTTAAAGAACTCAATACAGTTGGATCCTAATTTATCTGTTATTTATATAATCCACTATATTTAAAAATATTAATCATTTGTATTTATTTTAAAGAAATATGTATAAGAGAAAGAAAGACAGCAATTAAATTGACTGTGATCTGCTGTCAATGCTTAAAACAGAACAAATACTATAATACATGCACACATACAGTACATATATACATACATACATACATACATACATACATACATACATACATACATACATACATACATACATACTAAGAGAGAGAAGTGTAGAATTATTTCCTGGTATTACTATAAGTAGAAACCTTTGATTGTTCTACTTTCAATCAACAACATTTTGGCTGTAAGGATTATAGTGAGGATTGTAATTCTTAATATAAACCTACCTACTTAATATATGTGGGTATACGCATCGTTCAGTATTTATTTATTTTATCATGTTTATGTAGTGTATATCAGAGATGGAGACCCTTTGAGAGCTGTATACAACAAAATTTCATTTTAATGTATGCCAGTCAGTATACATATAAAGTGACAAAGTTGTTCTAAGTCTACTTTCAAAGAGCAAAAAGATGGTAAGATTAGGAAGAGACATGTGATGTATAACAGAACAAATTGGCATGGTTTTTAAGATAGCACTTTAATATTAATCATAATTAGTATTGTCCTATATAATGTTGCTTGAGCTGGGTCTGCAGGATTGTCTGGGATGCAACACATCCTCTTCACAGCCTGTTTTCCTTCTTACCTTCTATGTTGGTTCTCATTTGTCTCTGGATTAGCAATCCTAATCTATATAAAATAACATGACCCTATAAGAGACAAACCTGGTCTTTGGTTGGATTTGTTGCATTTTTAGCATACTGGGAAGGTATGACAAATATGATTGATATGTTATTACTGCTAGAAAGTAAATGTAGTATGAGAATGATTATGATTTATACCCTTGTCCAGACTCTTTATTCCTTAAAACTATATGAATGTATGCAGTGAACAATTTGAAAATCAGAAGCCAATACCTATGGATCCATTTTATGACTTCTTTTATATATGTGTTGGAATATAGATCATCTACCTACCTATTTCTTTCTGTAAATCCAATTTAAGATAAAAATAAGAGAAATGATGTCAATCCTCCAATGTAACAGAAAGTTCAGTAATGTAATGCAAAATTCGGAATGATATGTCTCAACAGAATACTGGAATGAATATAGGGATTTATTTATTTATTTATTTATTTTATCCCATTTCTATACCGCACCTATCTCCCCAATGGGACTCAGGGCGGTGCACAGAAGAATTAAAAACACTGCAAACAATCAAAGTATAAATACAGTCACATCTTAAAATAGAATTAAATTTGGTGTGTCTGTGCTAAAATATGATTAAAACTATTAAAACCTATATTAAAATTCAATCACTAAATTTGAAATACTTAAATCAAGATCTAGGCCAGGCCAGCTAGATGAAAAAGGTGCGTTTTAAGCAACCGGCGGAAGAGGCGAAGGTCCATGATGGTGCGGAGTTCGGGGGGGCAGGTCGTTCCAAAGGGCTGGACCCACCACAGAGAAGGCCCTCCCCCTGGGGGTCGACAGTTGGCATTGACCAGCAGACGGCACCCTGAGGAGGCCGTCTCTGTGGGAGCGGACAGGCTGAAGGGAGGTTTGTGGTAGGAGGTGGTCTCGCAGGTAGCCAGGCCCCGTGCCATGGAGCGATTTAAAGATGGTTACTAACACCTTGAAGTGCACCTGGAAGTCCACAGGCAGCCAGTGCAGCTCACGCAGGAGAGGTGTTACGTGGGAGTACTGTGAGGCTCCCAGGATCCCCCGCGTGGCCGCATTCTGTACTAACTGGAGTCTCTGGGTGCACCTCAAGGGGAACCCCATGTATTACAATAGTCTATGCAGGATGTAACGAGGGCTTGAGTGATGGTGAGAAGGGCGTCCCGATCTAGAAAGGGGCGCATCTGGCGTATTAGATAAACCTGATAGAAGGCCCTCCTTGCCACGGCTGTCACATGGTCATCCAGGGACAGCCGTGAGTCCAGGAGGACGCCTAAGTTGCGAGCCCTTTCCATGGGGGCTAGTGACTCGCCCCCGATAGCCAGAGATGGAACCAACTGGCTATATCTGGATGCCGGAAACCACAGCCACTCGGTCTTGGATGGGTTGAGTCGAAGCTTGTTACTCCCCATCCAGACCCGCACGGTCTTCAGACACTGGGGCATCACTTCAATGGCATCGTTGGGGTGGTTAGGGGTAGAAATGTACAGCTGAGTATCATCAGCGTACTGATGGTATTCTACCCCAAAACCACGGATGATCTCATCCAGCGGCTTCATATAGGTGTTGAACAGGAGAGGTGAGAGGACCGACCCCTGAGGCACCCCACGTGTGAGGGGCCTAGACGTCAATCTCTGCCCTCCTGTCAACACAAATTGCGACTGGACGGAGAGGAAGGAGGAGAACCACCGCAAAATGGTGCCTCCCAACCCCAACCCCTCCAGTCGGTGCAATAGGATACCATGGTCGATGGTATCAAAAGCTGCTGAGAGGTCTAATAGGACCAGGATAGAGGAACAACCTCTATCTCAGGCCCTCCAGAGATCATTGACCAACATGACCAATGCTGTCTCTGTGCTGTGTCCAGGTCGGAAGCCACACTGGCGTGGGTCTAGATAGACAGTTTCCTCCAGGTGCTGGGGGAACTGTTTTGCCACTACACTCTCAACAACCTTTGCCAAAAAGCGAAGGTTGGAGACCGGACGATAATTAGCCAACACCGCTGGGTCCAGGGAAGGCTTCTTGAGGAGGGGTCTCACCACCGCCTCTTTCAAGGCGGCCGGCAGGAACCCCTCACTCAAGGAAGTGTTCACTATTTCCTAGAGCCAGCCTCGTGTAACCTCCCGGGAGGCCAGTACAAGCCAGGAGGGACACAATAAACATGTGGTAGCATTCAGTCGCCCCAGCAACCTGTCCATATCTTCGGAGGTAACAAGGTCGAACTCTTCCCATAATATGGTCTCAAGGCTTGCCTCCGTCTTTCTGCCCAGGCTAATCTCATTGAAGGCCAATTCGTCCCGGATCTGAGCGATTTTATCCTGCAGATAATGTCCAAATTCCTCTGCTTGGCCCTGCAAATGAGCTTCCCGTGGCCTCTGTTGAAGAGGGAGCGGGTCACTCTAAACAGGGCGGCAGGGCGGTTATCTGCGGATGCGATAAAGGCGGCAAGATAATTACGTTTCGCCGCTCTTATCGCCACAAGGTAGGTCCTCAAATGGGACCTTGCCCATGTTCGGTCAGATTCGGAGCGAGTGGATCTCCAAATGCTCTCTAGGCATCTCTTACGGCGCTTCATCACCCTTAGTTCCTCGGAAAACCAAGGGACCAGGGTGGATCGGTGCCGTGTGAGAGGCCGCAAGGGCACGACCCAGTCCAGGGCCTCAGCGGCCACACTATTCCATGCGGCCGCTAGGTCCTCAGTTGAGTCGTGGGTCAGGATCGCAGGTATTGGCCCAAGCTCCGTCTGGAACCTCTCCTGGTCCATCAGGCACCTGGGGTGGAACCATCTTGGTATTTCTGGTTCTGCCTCCCCGTGGTGGGGTGTAGCGGTTGGAAAGTCGAGCTGGAGGAGAGAGTGATCTGACCATGACAGGGGCTTGATGACTAATTCCCCTAATCCTAGATCACTCATCCACTGGCTGGAGGCAAAAATAAGATCCAATGTGTGTCCTCCGGTGTGCGTGGGCCATGAATTATTTGGGTCAGGTCCTTGGCCGTCATGGAGGCCATGAACTCCCGGGCTGCCTCAGATGTCCCGCCTACTGATGGCAGGTTGAAATCCCCCATGACTAAATGTCTGGGGGTATCAACCGCCACCTCAGCGATCACATTGAGGAGCTTGGGCAGGGCTGCTGATACGTAGCAGGGAGCCAGGTACACAACTTGCAGACCCAACTGCCTCCCGTGACCCCACTTCACACAGAGGGACTCACAACCGGCTGTCTGCGGCACAGTGGTCTCCCTCGGCCTAAGGCTTTCCTTAATAATAACCGCCACCTCCCCACCCCTACCCTCGGCCCATGGCTGATGGAATGCCAGGTAACCTGGCGGGCACATTTCTACGAGGGGTACTCCCCCCTCATGGCCCAGCCAGGTTTCTGTAATACCCACCAGGTCCAGCTCCCCGGATGTAGAAAGGAGAGGTACATGTCTCCCAAGACCCATTTACCCAAATTTTGAAGGTCCCAAACCTGTTAGCCTTTTGCAAGCATTGAAGACCTGGCTGTCTCCCCAGACATTTAGTCAGGGGATAGAGGATAGAGTGGGATTAGCAGTTGATTGCACTGGGGGATTATATTTGGAGAATATATTTTTTTCTTTTTTAATCTTGCAAGATGTCCAGAGACAATTATGTGAGAAGGGTGGCAATCTATTGTCTGTCTATTTATCATCTGTCTGTCTAGTGTTCTGTTGAACTTTCAGCATCTTAATGTCAGGGAGAATGCTTTGAATGTTAGCAACTGAATGTAAACTCAAATGTTAGAAAGTTAAGATTTTGTTGCATCTCAGTTTAAAAGGTGTGTAGCAGATTGATTGTGCCCAATAGAGAAGTAAAGAAAGGGTAAAAATTCTACTTCTGAAAAACTGACTATGCTTAAATCTAAATCCACTCATATGCAGTATTCTGAAAATTATATCAAAATAATAGTCACATGGTTCATTTGTGAAAAATATGTAATTATCACCACAGCTAGGGAAAATTCCTTTTAAAGTGAAAAAGAACTTATAAAGGTTGAAAGAAAGTTACATATTAATAATACATCGAATATTATTTCTCAACATCTTAAGTTCACAGTTGCTTTTTCCTCAGGGCAGATTTCCGTGGTAATCCAAAGCAGGGACATAAGAAACAGAAGTGCCTTGCTCTTTTTTTCTGATGCTTCTGTCTTCTAGATCAGGGGTGTCAAACCCAAGGCCCAGGGACTAGATCTGGCCTACGTGGTACTTATAACTGGCCCGTAGGGCCACTATGGAAACAACAAAGGACTGGGTTGTGTGCTTCTGCCAGCAAAAATGGAGCTCAGGAGCCCATTTTTGCTGGCAGTGTTTGGGCCACCACTGGCACCCTAACATGAGTGACATCAACCTGGCCATGCCTACCTTGGTTCAAATACAACCCTAATGTGCCACTCAATGCAATTGAGTTTGACATCCCTATTCTGGATTAAACATTTGTTTCAGGAGTTATTTGTTGGACTCACTTTTGTCAGATCTGTTTGAAGCTTACTGTTGTTTGCGTGTAACTCATCTGTTGTTAGCTTCTGCACTGGTTGTAGCTCCTGCACTGGTTCACATTTTAGGATTTGTTACAGTCAATAGACATTATTAATGTGAAATAACTCATATGCCAGATACCCACTGCTATGGGATATAGTTAATTCATTTACAAACCAATTTTTAATGTCACACTTGTGTAGCAAATTGTTTAAAATGGCACACTGGACACAAGAGAGAAAGAGACTGAAACTTGCTTCAGTTAATCTGCAAAGCAAATTTTAGGTGTACCTGAGTATGTCTTCAGATCAGTAAGGATTTGTGGACCTAGGCAAAGGAACAGAAGAATGAGTAAAGAGAATGAATATTAAAGATGCAGGTTAAATAGATCCTACTCATTTTAGACATACCAAGATACAAACATTTTAATTTGTTGTAACATTCAATTGGCCTGAATGTCTATTTCTACCATAAATGTATTTTTCCTTCTATTATTCTGTTTTAACAGATTAACATTCTAATGAATTATACATGAGTATGATTTTTTTGTTCATATGTTTTAAAGTTACCTTATTTCTAATTCCAATTGCTACACTGCTTGTCTTTTGCTATATTAAAAGCTTATGTGAAAGCTTATATGAAAAACAATCATATTATGCTTGCTCATTTCAAAATTCCTTCAATTTTTTTTTGCTACATTTCGTTATGCTGTCACGTAAATATTAATGAAAGTTAGTCACCATGGAAATGAGATGTTTGATGAAAGATGCCAGAGTGACCAGAAGAGATAAAATTAAAAAATGAGATCATAAGAAAAAGAATTGGAATAGAACCAATCTTAAATGATATACAAAGATGGCAAGTTAAGTGGTTTGCTTACTTGCAGAAAATGTTTTATTATAAGGGATTATATACCATACAAGACAAATACAAAAAAAGAATAAGACCAAAGAACATAAGGCATATCTAGAAGAAGGTGAAGACACAACATCAAAGACACACCACAACAGCATCAAATAATAATGGATGAGGACATAAGTACAAGAACCAGCACTCTGTATCCCCTTCACACCGAATGGTGAAAGTGAAGTGGAAGTTAAGAAGAAAAAGAAGACCACAGAAATATGTTTCAAAAAGTAGTTCCTTACATTTATTCAGAGAATGAAAAATTTCCTTTCCTTAACATCTCTTATCTGTGGAAAACACCTTTGACATTTTAGACTTGCAAAAGTAGCTGTTCAAAATTCTAAAATGATATATTTCTTTTTTTTTTTGTATTGAAAAAGTTTTATTGGTTTTACATTTTTTCTATAGGGTGGGGTAAGGGATACAAATAAATTTTGAGAGCATTCACGTCAGAGTCGTCGGCCCTTCCGAGACCTCAAAATACACAATAAAAAAAAGAATAAAAAAAACATTTTTCATAACACTACAAAGTGAAAGCAAGTACATATACCTAAATTCTCAGTTCTATGCTGTCAGACATTTACAAAAAATCCAGATACAAATATTATGCAAAATTAATCAAAAGAAAAATCAAGGCAAAGTTATTTTTTCGATCTAAGTCTCTTGGCAATTGTATCTTCTTTTTCTCCTCCCTGGCTCCCAGTGGGCGGGGCCGTGGCCAAAAGTTCTGATCAAGGTTGTAACGTTGTAAAATTCAGGAACCAAGAGAGAAACAATTTTCCAACTCGATAGGTGTGATAGCGAAGGTACTCCAGAAAAGAAATCACAAATCCAAAAGAAAAAAATTCTTCATTAGAAGCCAGAGATAGTCCAGATTGCAAAGAGACGCTGGAAATTTTCCATAAACAAAATAGTCAATCAGGAACAAAGAGAGGCCACTTTCCACCGCCCAGCTCAGAGCCCGCAGGAGAGAGTAGTGAGAGAAATTGTATCAGCCAGACCTAGAAACATTGTTGCAAATAGCCGCAGACCACTTTCCCATGTAACAAACAGTCAGGATTAAAGATTTCCGCTTTCTCTCCACGAGAAGCCATTTTAAAGTGCCGCTTAAGTCCGAGGGGTTTTTTTTGGAAACAAACACCCCCCTCCCAGTCCATTCAGCCAGGCTGACAGCGAAAGAAAAAGTTTTTTTAAAAAAACTCACTCTCCCCTCGCAGCTGAAGCCTCGGAAAGCCTTCCGACCGATCCGATCAGCCCTCTTCATTGATGTGAATGGCGCCGACGACCGTTGGCGAAGGGAGAACCCCCCGCAGCATGTTCTCTCTCACCTAGGTCGCGGAAGGGACCGCTCTCCCCACCGCCGTGAAGAGGAACGTCCCTGCCGAGCCGACCCTACGGGAGACCTCCAAGCCGGAGCGTCTCGCCCCCGCGGGGGGGCAGAAAAAGAAACAAAGCGGCGAGCGAGCACTAGGCTCGCCCGTCGCCGCTGGAGCCGGAACCGGAAGCCGGAGCCGGAACCGGAAGCCTAAAATGATATATTTCTATGGGATGATGTCTTCTATCCAATGTATTGTGTACAGTGACAATCCCATATATTCAAAATCATTGTCTTGGTTCAGTTTTTCAAGGAGACACATAATCTCTGACATATTTCAAGTAGAAGGCTGAAACAGTTACTTCAGATTTATCATGTCAGATACACCATTGATAATGTTGTATCAAGTTATATATGGCATTCACTTGAAAAATACACACTCAGCTGCACCTAGACCTCCTTCTGGCCTTCAAAAAAACTTTTTAAATATCATAAAATCCTAAAAAAAAGAACTCTGAGTTGTAGTTATACCTTCCTAGTTGGGAGTAAATATTGGGCTATTGTCTATCAGATGCCATTTGTATCATTAACTAGCCTCCATTCATTACAAAATATTAATATAACAATGCTGACAATATACCTAGATAGCCAAGATCCAAAAACTATTTTCTTTGATTTAACAACTGTTTCACCCATTTTCCATTACTTGTTCAAACAAGCCAGTTTGGATTTTCTTATTTCTTCAACAGAAATTTTTGCTAATTGATAAGCATCACTTTCACGTATGTAGTATTCACACTATATTTCTTCATCTAATAATATATGCACAATCTGTATATTAATTCATAGTAGAGTACAAAAATAAAACTAATGGGAAGAATCTAGAACAAATCCTTACTATATGGAAGGTAAGGTAAAGTTCCCTTGCATATATGTGCTAGTTGTTCCCAACTCTAGGGGGTGGTGCTCATCTCCGTTTCAAAGCTGAAGAGCTAGTGCCGTCTGAAGATATTTCCGTGGTCATGTGGCCAGCATGACTAAATGCCGAAGGTGCATGGAACACTGTTACCTTGCCACTGTCCCTATTTTTCTACTTGCATTTTTACATGCTTTTGAACTGCTAGGTTGGGAAAATCTGAGACAAGTAACGGGAACTCACTCTGTTATGTGGCACTGGGGATTTGAACCGTGGAACTGCTGACCTTTCTGTTTTACAAGCTCAGCATCTTAGCCATTGAGCCACCATGTCCCACTCAATATTAATTCATAGTAGAGTACAAAAATAAAACTAACGGGAAGAATCTGGAACAAATCATTACTATATGGAAATTAGCCAATAATATGCCATTTTCTTTAAACAATTTTCCTCTTCTTTCTTTCAATTCTGTATTGCTACAGACATTTTCTTATCTTTCTGAACTTTTCTTTGGGGTGATATAGTGATGTGTGTGTGTGTTTACATTTTTGTGCTGATAAATAAATAAACAAGGGAGACTAGTATAGATCCATTTCAAGCTATTTAGCTCTCATCAGCTAGCCATACCCTTACTGGGATTTGAACCGGGGCTGTATTACATGTTAGGCAGAAGCCTTAGCCACTAAGCCACCAGATTTTCCTCCTGATCAGCTGAGCCAGGGGAATAAGTATATACTTGTGTCACAACACCCTGGCAAGCCCCAATTAAGGGAGGAAGCGAAGCTGCTTTCCTTTTCTGTCTTTAGGTTTATCACAAGAGACCATGCAGACAGAAAGCTATTTGTTTCATTGCCTTTTGTTTCCAGTTGTGTTTACGTTTTTGTGCTGATAAATAAACAAACAAAGGAGACTAGTATAGATCTATTTCAAGCTATTTAGCTCTCATCAGCTAGCCATACCCTTACTGGGATTTGAACGGGGGCTGTATTACATGTTAGGCAGATGTTTTAGCCACTAAGCCACCAGGTTCTCCTTAGTGGTTAAAACATCTGCCTAACATGTAATACAGCCCCGGAACATAAAAATGCAGTAAAAAAAACATCTTAAAACCTCATCCCTCTATCAACACTTCAAAGCTATAGAACATGATATTGACTTTGAAGGAACCAAATTGATTCCCAAGGCTGAACATCTCAACAGGAAAATAATCAGAGAAGCCATCGAAATAGAGAAACAACCACACAATATGAACAAAAGTGATGATACTTCCTGCCTACCAGACATCTGGAAACCAGTACTGGTCAACAGACGAGCCCCACCCACCACCCAAGCCGTTGAAATTCAAATAAAAGAAACACACAAAGAGGACCAATCATCATCAATCTACCAATCATGATGCAACTATACAGCCGATCAACCTACTCACAGCAACAGAGTCAGCACTCCCCCCTCCCCCCCAAGATTTAAGGAAGGGCAGCATCTACGCAGCCACAGACCAAAGCCTGAAAATGGCAAGTGAGATCTTGCCGAAACATTGCAAAGACAATCTCATTCTTACACAGGAAAACACCCGAATACAACAAGACCAGATATATATAATACCGTAGTGGAAAAACTGATTTATAAGTGACCCAAGGCAATAGGTTTGCTTTGACTGAACATAGGTTATGTTTGGTCAGTGAAGTAAATAATCCAAATAGCAGCTTTACTGAAAAATAAGCTTTGCAAGTTTTATTCAGCATTAGAGGAAGCATATACAGTAATCCCTCGTTTTTCGCGGTTAATGGGGACCGGAACCTTCCGCAAAAACTGAAAAACCGCAAAGTAGGATTTGCAATACACTATACCGGAAACTTGAGTTGGTGGACATCGTTTAAAGCAAGCACTAGGGGGCACTTGCCTCCTACCAATGCATTTTTTTCTATTCTGTATTTTTGAAAAACCCGCGACACACTGAAGCCGCGAAACATGAAGCCGCGAAAAACGAGGGATCACTGAATAAGAAGTACCTCATTTCTGTTTCCAGATGAATCCATCCTCAACCTTTGAAAAAAAATATTTGAAATCACAGGGAAACGATTGGAAATGAAATGATGTTGCCATAGGAAGTACTTGGCACAATAGCACAATAAATAAGAAATGTGCCATCCTTCATTTCCTCACACAACCTACTTATATTTTCCATCTCAAATATGAAACCTTTTTGTTTTTGCTAATGTTGTGCAGATGTATCTCAACGATGTTTTGATATTTCAGATAATAAAATTCCCCAGCTGCCACTGTCTGCTTTTATCTGTCATGTGGAAAAAGAGGAAAAATCCAGTAGTTGCTGTCAATTATTATCCTGCACTCTTTCTTTTCTTTAATTTTTCTTATCCCTTATGCACATCATTTACTGATACAGTATCTATATTCCTATTTTATAGTCTATCCACTCTCTAGATAAGTAGCCAGATTTGGAGAAAGTACTTGCAATTACAGAAGTTCAATACTATCTTATTTCAATGCTTGTTAAATTTAGAAGATCAAATTTGTAAAGAAAAAGTTAAATAGTGTTGAAAACCTGGTCAGAATTCCATCCACAAGTTTGTGTGTGTGCAAATGAAATTCGATAGACTCTCTTTTCTTGGTTAATTGATTTTAAATTGGTGCAGTCCTGTCAGTCTTAGTAGTAAAGTTTCCGTTGGAACATTCCCCTGAAATCTATTCATCTGATTTATTCATTAGATTTATGTTCTTTATTTGATAGCATTTACTGCTAGGAAAATATGTTTGGGATTTCAAAATAGATATTTTATTGCTTATTTTACTCATTATTTATTTATTTAAATTTGACTTCTACAATACCTTTCTACTCAAGTCAGCTTTAATAGTTTTTATTATTGACTAGCTATACCCGGCCACGCGTTGCTGTGGCCCAGTCTGGTTAAATGGCCAACCAAGGCCCAGTCTGGTTAAATGGCCAACCAATCTGTGTGTAGATCTACACCTGCACACATACACACAACCAACGTATAACCCCCAACCTACCTACCTACTGTATTTCTCCCTATCTATCCCTCTATCTACCTACCTACCTACTGTGTTTCTCCCTATCTATCTATCCCCCTACCTACCTATTGTATTTCTCCCTATCTATCCCTGTACCTGCCCACCTATCTACCTGCTCTATTTCTTACTCTCTATCTATCCCTCTATTTATCTACCTACCTACTGTATTTTCCCTCTCTATCTATCCCTGTACTTACCTACCTACCTACTGTATTTCTCCCTCTATATATCCCTGTACCTACCTACCTACTGTATTTCTCCCATCTATCCCTCTACCTACCTACCATATTTCCCCCTCTCTCTGTATTCACCTACCTACCTACCTACTGTATTCTTTCCTCTCTCCCTCTACCTACCTACCTACCTACCTACCCATTGTATTTCTCTCTATATACCTGTACCTATCTACCTACCTGCTGTATTCATCCCTCTCGTTTATCCCTCTACTTACATAACTACCTACTGTATTTCTTCCTCGCTCTATATTCCTCTACCTAAATAAATAGCCCTCCCCTCCCCAGACCACCATCACCCCACAGTCAACCTCCTCCAGGCCCCCCTCCCTCCCTCCCTCCCTTGTGCCTAACACAGTGGTGGGCAAAGTCATTAGTCTCTTTGTCCCTCTGTTCCTCCCTCCATTTCTTCTGTCTGTCTCTCTCTCTCTCTCTCTCTCTCTCTCCTTCCTCCCCCATCTCTGTCACTCTGTTTGTGTATGATTGCCTGTCTATCTTTCTCTCACTCATTCTCTCTGTGTGTCTGTTTCTCTCCCCTCCCTTTCTCTCTGTCACTGTATGTGTGCCTGTCGATCTCTCTTATTCATTATCTCTCTGTTTGTCTCTCCCTCCCTCTCTGTCTCTCTGTGTATCAGTCTCCCCCCCCCCGCCGCAAGCTGCGAAAAGGCCGGCATGTCAGCTGGGGAGGCTAGGGCTGCCTCCTCCCACAGCAAGCTTGGACGTCCGGGCACCGCATGCCCCCCCAGCCCCACGCCGCCGTCGCTGCCCCCGAGCCCCGCGACATGCAGCCCTCGCCGCCCAGCAGGCGCACCAGGCAGGACAGCCAACCACACCCCCACCAGCTCTCTCCAACGGCTCTGGAAAGTGCACCTTGGGGGCATCGGAGAGAGCTGGTGGAGACGTGCCCAGCTGCCCCGCCCGACACGCCCACCAGGTGACCGCCACACGGGGCTAGGACGCTTCTGGTCCTATGGCCCTGCGTGTGTGCGTATGTGTGCGTGCGTGTGTGTGGAAGAGAGCGGCTGCAGGCAGACAGGGAGGCGCATGCGTTGCTTTCCATGTTGCCCCTGGCAACGTTCCTTCAAGGCGGTTTTCTGCTGTTACGTGTCCATGACGTATCAGCCGGATGAGAGGAGTTACACGGAGTTTAAAACGTTTTCAGTTAGTACCTTTTACTTGTGCGTGCCTTGCACACGATACACGTGTGCTAGGAACAAAATGATTTGGTATTCTATTATCAGAAGTCCTTGTCAACATTGTGTGAAAGTTTGGTGTAAATCGGTCCAGTAGTTTTTGAGATTAGTGGATTCGTACAAACTATTTTACATTTTTATTTATATAGATTCACATTCCACGACTTTCTTCTGTTTCTAAACTTTTTAAATGTTAATCTCTGAGAAGAAAAAAAAAGTACATACTCATAAGCTGTTTCGTGTCAAAAAGATGAAGATAGAACTATCAGTTTCAGGAGAGACATTATTTTGACCTTTAGGATTATGTTTACTTCAAAAAAGTGTCATTCATCCCACTTTTACTCATGCCAGAGATTTTCATCTAATATTTTATCAAAACCTAGTTAACTCACAATAATATTGTTTATTATTCAGTATGTTTCTCCAGTTTTAGAATTTTTGCATATCTTTAATCTTGGCAGTTTTATCTAATGCACAATTTTCACCTGAAACAAAATATCAAATGTTCAGAACCTAGAATGAGCTGTGGTTTAAATTTGGAAAATGTGCTTCATCTTCTACAATAAAAACATGGCCATTACATAATTTTAATATACCATACCTTGAATCTTTTTTTTAAATAAATGGAAGCATGATTATTAAAGGAAATATAGGTACTACATTTCCTATTCTGGGGTGGGTGGGTGAATAACAATGGCACATGCCTGTTTCCCCCCCCCTCAAAATGGCGTCAAATGATTGTTTTATGTAAGTAAGGAGGTAGTTATCAATTTTAGTGTTCTGGAACAGTGACATTACAAATACTTATCAATTGGTAACAAGCAAGGTGATATCTTGTCAGGCCTGTTGTCATCATGGTTGAACGGATAAAAATAAAAAGGTGGAATTTACTGCCTGATGCTGATTGAATAGTATGTTTGGCCAGTTTATGGATCTTTTTTTAATACTTCAAGGTAACATTAAGGTTTATTAAAAGATAACTTATCACCAACATGATCCTGGGCAGCATATAGCCATAATGAAGAGTGCCAGAATATCTATAGAAGTGGTCACGTGACATTTCGCTTTATGACTGTACCAACTTATGACAGAAAGTAGGAGACCCTATTTCCGACAAATGGCAGTCCAATCTCTTCTTGAAAGCTCCTGCAACTTCCGAAGGCAACCTGTTCCATTGGTTGATTGTTCTCCTGTCAAAAAATGTCTTATTTCTAGATTGACTCTCTCCTTGATCAGTTTCCATGGGGAATCACTGTACATCATAGAGCAGAGGTTTTGTAGAGGTGTATGTATCATGAAATGCCCCAAACTGCCCACACTATTGCATTGTGAACCAGCTCCAGTTTCCATATGCTCTTCAAGGTCAGGGCCATGTAGAGCACACTACAGAAGTCCAATGGAGACATGGTTAAGGCATAAGTCCCTTTATAGTCAATTCAATAGTGAATTGACCTCTCAATACAGAAGTAGCAATAAATGATGCTAAAGACAGAGGCTCTCCTATCCATAGCTTTGAGCAGGAGCCATAATAGAGGTGGTATTCAGCCAGTTCTGAACCAGTAGCGGAAATTTTGAGTAGTTCGGAAATAGCCTACCCCTGCCCCTGCTACCTCCCAGCTGATTTTCTTTTGTTGCCCTGAACAGGAGAACGGAGCTGGAAAGCAGGTTAATGGGGTGGGGAGGGAAGGGAATTTTGCAGTATCCTTCCCCTGCCATGCCCACCACACCACACCCACCAAGCCATGGCCACAGAACTGGTAGTAAAAAATTTTGAATCCCACCACTGAGTCATAAGCACAGGAAGACCTATGCACACTAACCTGGTCTGGCCAAGTGTAACCCCATTCATTGATAAGGATGGAAAGTCTCCACCTTCAGAATTTGGCAAAATTCATAGCCAATTTGATATAGTTTATAGTTAGATGTTTTCTTAATGTAATAAATCTCTCAGAAGTTTTAAATATATCATTAAGTGATTTGACAGTTCCTTTTTCAACATTGGAAATCAGTTGTACTATTGATACCATGGTGACCCATGGGTCAGGTGGAATGAATATACAATGTTTAAAAAAACTAGTTTTCATTGTAGAAATAGGGTGGGCATCATATGAAAATAAAGCTCTGACAATTTTTGTAAAATTTATATCACTATAATTTTGAAAGCTGAGAAAGCCATTTTACTTGTTAGGATTTTTCTGTTGTTTCTGTTGTTGTCATTTGGTGAAAACAATGTTTGTCCATTTTCATTTGGTAATTCAACAATTTACTTAGCAATTAATAAACTCAGTAATTTCACATTTTATGTATGTATGTATGTATGTATGTATGTATGTATGTATGTATGTATGTTAGGTTTTTGAGCTGATCAATAAATAAATCAGGGAGACTAGGATAGATCTATTTTGAGCTATTTAGCTCTCATCAGCTAGCCATACCCTTATGGGATTCGAACCAGGGAAGTATTACATGTGAGGCAGTTGTAATTTCCTCTAGACCAACTGGTTCTTATCCTGATCAGCTGAGACAGGAGTATAAGTATAGGCTTGTGTCACAACACCCTTTTAATCCCCAGTTAAGGAAGCATACTGCTTTCCTTTTCTGCCTTTCGGCTCATCACCAGAGACCATCTAGACCAGGGGTCCTCAACCTTTTTTGCACCAGGAACCGGTTTCATTTTAAAGAAAATTCTGCGGACCGGCTGGCCTAGAGGAGGAGAGGGGGAGGGGGAGCATGCGCACGTGGGGGGGGGGGAGTCGGCTCACTTGGCCCTCTAGGGCAGTGGTGGGAAAACTTATTAGTCAATAGAGCCAAATATCAACAGCATCACTACTGAAATTTCTTTTGAGAGCCAGAAGGTGTGGCCTTTTTTGTGGGAGTGGCTCAGTTGTCATGTGACCCGTGGCCAACTTGGAAAATGTGGTGAAACTCACTTAACGGTCTTGCTTAGCAACCAAAATTTTGGGCTCAATAGTGGTCATAAGTTCTTCCTTCCTTCCATTTCTGACTGGTCTTTGGTCTTCTGAAGATGGTAAAAATGGATTTATGGGCACTCGTTATATATAAAGGCAGCCCATGACTCTTTGGGATGCTGGCTTGAATCCAGGAAATGACTCAGAGGATGTGATTCCTTTGAAATGACAGCTGGGAGAAAAATAAATCTTTAACCTGGTTAACTAAACAGGTAGCTTGAGGTGGAAGGAAATAGGAAAATAGATTTCTTCCTTTCCTTTCCTTTCCTTTCCTTTCCATTCCTTTCCATTCCTTTCCTTTCCATTCCTTTCCATTCCATTCCTTTCCATTCCATTCCTTTCCTTTCCATTCCTTTCCTTTCCTCTCCATTCCTTTCCATTCCTTTCCTTTCCATTCCATTCCATTCCTTTCGATTCCCTTCCTTTCCTTTCCATTCCTTTCCATTCCATTCCTTTCCATTCCTTTCCTTTCCATTCCATTCCATTCCATTCCTTTCGATTCCCTTCCTTTCCATTCCTTTCCATTCCTTTCCATTCCTTTCCATTCCATTCCATTCCTTTCCATTCTTTTCCTTTCCATTCCATTCCATTCCTCTCCATTCCTTTCCATTCCTTTCCATTCCTTTCCATTCCATTCCATTCCTTTCGATTCCCTTCCTTTCCTTTCCATTCCTTTCCATTCCATTCCATTCCTTTCCATTCCTTTCCTTTCCTTTCCATTCCTTTCCTTTCGATTCCCTTCCTTTCCTTTCCATTCCATTCCTTTCCTTTCCATTCCATTCCTTTCCATTCCATTCCTTTCCATTCCTTTCCTTTCCTTTCGATTCCCTTCCTTTCCATTCCTTTCCTTTCCATTCCTTTCCTTTCCATTCCATTCCATTCCTTTCGATTCCCTTCCTTTCCATTCCTTTCCATTCCTTTCCTTTCCATTCCATTCCATTCCTTTCGATTCCCTTCCTTTCCTTTCCATTCCTTTCCCTTCCTTTCCTTTCCATTCCTTTCCTTTCCTTTGCATTCCTTTCCATTCCATTCCTTTCCTTTCCATTCTTTTCCTTTCCATTCCTTTCCATTACTTTCCATTCCATTCCTTTCCTTTCCATTCCTTTCCTTTCCTTTCCATTCCTCTCCATTCCTTTCCATTCCTTTCCATTCCATTCCTTTCCATTCCTTTCCTTTCCTTTCCATTCCTTTCCATTCCTTTCTATTCGCCATTCCATTCCTTTCGATTCCCTTCCTTTCCATTCCTTTCCATTCCTTTCCATTCCATTCCTTTCCATTCCTTTCCCTTCCTTTCCATTCCTTTCCATTCCATTCCATTCCATTCCTTTCGATTCCCTTCCTTTCCTTTCCATTCCTTTCCCTTCCTTTCCATTCCTTTCCTTTCCATTCCTTTCCATTCCATTCCATTCCTTTCCTTTCCATTCTTTTCCTTTCCATTCCTTTCCATTCCTTTCCATTCCATTCCTTTCCTTTCCATTCCTTTGCTTTCCATTCCTCTCCATTCCTTTCCATTCCTTTCCATTCCATTCCTTTCCATTCCTTTCCTTTCCATTCCTTTCCATTCCATTCCATTCCTTTCAATTCCCTTCCTTTCCTTTCCATTCCTTTCCATTCCTTTCCATTCCTTTCCTTTCCATTACATTCCTTTCCTTTCGATTCCCTTCCTTTCCATTCCATTCCTTTCCATTCCTTTCCTTTCCATTCCCTTCCATTCCTTTCCATTCCATTCCATTCCTTTCGATTCCCTTCCTTTCCATTCCTTTCCTTTCCATTCCTTTCCTTTCCATTCCTTTCCATTCCATTCCTTTCCATTCCTTTCCATTCCTTTCCATTCCATTCCATTCCTTTCCATTCCATTCCATTCCTTTCCATTCCATTCCATTCCTTTCAATTCCTTTCCATTCCTTTCCTTTCCATTCCTTTCCTTTCCTTTCCATTCCTCTCCATTCCATTCCATTCCTTTCCTTTCCATTCCATTCCATTCCTTTCCATTCCTTTCCTTTCCATTCCTTTCCTTTCCATTCCTCTCCATTCCATTCCATTCCTTTCCATTCCATTCCTTTCCATTCCATTCCTTTCCATTCCATTCCATTCCTTTCCATTCCTTTCCTTTCCTTCCTTCCATTGCCTCCCTCCTTCTCCCTCCCTTCTTTCCTTCCTTCCCTCTTACCCTCCATCCCTCTTTCTTTTTCTTTCTTTCTTTCCTTCCTTCTTTCACCCCTCCCTTCCTCCTCCCTCTCCCTTCTTTCTTTCACTCCCTCCCTCCCACCCTCCATTCATCTTTTTTTCCTATTTTTCTTTCTTTCTCCTTCTCTGTTTCTCTCTCTCTCTCTCTCTCTCTCTCTCTCTCTCTCTGTCTCTCTCTCTCTCTCTCTCTCTCTCCCCTCCCCCCATCTGTCACTCTGTGTGTGTGTGTGTCTGTGTGTGTGTCTGTTTCCCCCTCTCTCTCTTTCTGTCTCTCTAAGTCTGCCTCTCTGTGCGTCTGCCATTCTCTCCCTCCCTCCACCCGGGGAAGCAGCATGTCGACTGGAAAGGTTATCCCGCAGCGGGCGGACGGGCGAAGGACCCAAGCTGCGTGCTGCCGAAGCCGTCCGGGGCTGGGCGTGCGGCGGGGTTGGGGACCCCTGATCTAGACAGAAAGCTATGAGTTCCATTATGTAATTTTTGTATATGTGTGTTATGTTTTTGTATTTATTGATCAGCTCAAAAATGTAACACACACATACACACACACACATAATGTTTTGTTTACTAAAAAGAATATAATTGGGGGATCAGCATGCAAATATTTAAAACAAAAATAATATGTAATTTTAAATTGAGGATATAAATGACAGTTGGAATTTGTCTTAGAAGTATTGCATTAAAATCAATAAAATCTAGTAATGATTTCAATGAGTTAATTTTAGTGGATTTCTTCTAACAATGAATTCACTTTTATCCAATGTAAATCATTATTATATAAATTTTAAGAAAATCTAAGCACTGTGAATACTGGAAGATTTTAATACATTTTCTAATACTTCCAAACATGTTTTACTTTTAAATAGGGTCAAGAACTGCAACATAAAACAAAAACAAGTGAGAAAGAAAATCAGATATTCAGAAAGTATTTTAGTAGCTAAGATCATGTTAGAGAGTATGAAATTAGGTACATACAAAATAGAATTGATAATTCCCTAACATTTTTTACTTTATGGCAAAATGCTGGGATCAACTCAACTGGAAAATAATGGCATCTGAGCCAATAATTGAAAACTAATGAGCAGGGTTTTTAAAAACTTGATTCTTATCTTGTTTCCCTTAGCTTCTGCATGTCATTAAATACACATTTTGGAGTTTAAGAACTTTTCTTATAAACTTACTCTGCATTATTTCCATCAGGCTATAATTTCACAAAGAGTGCCACTGAAATCCATAAATCAATTGTACTGCTTCTCCCACCATTTGTATGAAATAGTGTTTAAACAATGGAGGGCCTTTTTTGACCCCCTAAATAACTACAGAATTAATGTGTGTATTCCATGACCCTGAAAACCACACCTATATATTTAAAATTCTTGATACGCTCAGTCTCACAGCTTTCTATTGTCCATCGAAGCATGTTTTCATCAAAGCCTTCTACTTTGGTTTTCTGGCAGTGTTTTACACAAAGGGATTATTCCTGTACAAATGTGAAGCCAATTGCAGTTTTTAAAATGATGGCTGCCTCATCTGCACACAGCAAAATATGAAATATTAATGGCTGATATTCTAGGAAGGTGGAAGTCTGGTTCTGAAATTTCCTTTATCAGTGAATTTCTGTATAAGATGAAGAAGGGGAGAGCTAGGAAACATCCTTTTTTTTCCTAACTCCTCTATGAAACTGTGGATCAGTATCAAATCCCTTAAGTTTTTCCCCCCAGAAGAGATAACAGAATAGAATCAAGAGATAACAGAATAGAATCAAAAGTCGATAAGAAATCGCAAAAGCAAGTAAAGAAAGGCGCCAGGTCTTCCACTATATTTCTCATGAGTGTTTTCTATCATTCAAAGAAATTCGAAGTGTCAGGAACTTATCAGACTACAATAGTATCTTGTGTCCCTGAATGCTTTGTTTCCTAGGAGTACAGAAATAATGGTACCCTATTTATTTTGCTTTAAACACAAATTTAAGCTTTCTTTTGTTGTAAGTTATTTTAAATTTATATTACATTTATAGCCTGAAAGGAAAGGAGGAGGAGGAGGAGGCTTAAACATCAATTAACACAAATAGTTTAAACAAAATTAAATTGGAGAATAATGTTTGGGCTATATCTGAGTGATTTGTGCTTTTTCCAGCCTTGAATACTCAGTAAACTTAATAACTGGGTATGTTTAATCTTGGGTGTCCAAATGAACAAGAAAAGACAATTTAGTCAATTGCCATGCACCAAGCATAAGATTGCACAGTAGTACATTATCTTCATATGGACAAGAAAATATTTTATATCCTACAGTGAAATTAAGTTTCGCATGTGCTAAGCTTAATGTTATTTAAACTTTTGAGTCAATGTCAGCTATATTATAGACCCTGAAAAAGGGTAAGGTTGTTCTAACCTTTGATACTAGGTAATGTTAGTTCCCACAGAATAATTTGGTGATCATCCTTGCCATGGAGGCAGCAAGAATTTCAATGGAATTTTAAATAGTAGACTAAAAATGTTAGAAACTTGGAAAGTTATTCTTCATTGTTTTGTTTTGTTTTGTTTCTGCTGCCTGCAAAATTATGCAATGTGTTATTTTTAAAGTTAACTGCAGTTATTCCTTTTGCTGTAAATGTTTTCCAGTGCTGGCTTTGTATAGTATTGTGCATTGCATGATGAAACTCTATAGTAGCCTGCAGGTATATTCATGAGTCTGTTTAGTAATGAAAGACTTTTAGTTAATTAAAAAAGTTGCTAAATTGCCCAGGCATAAACCATGTCTTCAGAAGTTTCCTTCTTGCCTTGCTTTCTATTTGAAAGAGTTTATATCCAATTATGTCTTGATATGCATATGTTTATAGGGCCTGGCAAAACCTGATATGTAGTCATGGTTCTTAGATCAAAAAATGAATCTCTGAGCATCTTGCAAGCCAAACAATTGTAATTTATATGTTGTTGCTAGCTGAGTTACTGAATCAAAATCTTGAAAATAGCCTATGAAAACTTTTTTAAAAAAAGGTTCTTATAGAAATTTTAACCATAAAAATGATAATTGTTTTGACTCTTAAAATGAATCAGAATCTTTCCAAAAGTGTATTATATAGGGTAAGCCTATTTGGTAGATTTGAAATTATGTTCTGGCATACTGTTGTCTGACATAATATTCCATTTATATACGAGACCGCCTCCTGCCCCATACATCCCTTCGTCCGATCCACTCCCACAGAGAGGGTCTTCTTCGGGTGCCGTCGGCGGGGCAATGCCGGTTGGCGACACCCAGGGGAAGGGCCTTCTCTGTGGCGGGCCCGGCCCTCTGGAACGACCTACCCCCCGACCTCCACACTATCTTGGACATCCGCCTCTTCCGCCAACGTCTTAAGACGTATTTATTCCAACAAGCCGGCCTAGGATAGCCCCCCGTTTCTGACTTTTAAAGAAATTTATAATTTGGCAAGGGTTTTAACATTGGTTTTAGCACGGGTTTACTAATTTAATACATTTTAATTGATATTTATTGTATTTTGTGTTTTTAAATGATGCCTGTGCGCCGCCCTGGGTCCTACCAAGGAGAAGGGCGGGGTATAAATTTAATAAAATAAAATAAATAAATAAATATATGGTACCTGTTAATTTTAATATAAGTAAACATGTTTTAACTGTTTCTGAACAAATGATAACTTTGGAACTGCTCTGTAAGAAATCAGTCTAGCCAGGTCATTCAAGCCAGATTCACTTAATGAACATGATTCACTTAATATCTGCAGTGATTCACTTAATAACCATGACACAGAGTCATTAAATCAGCCATGACTCATTTAACAAATGCCTTGTTAAGCAATAGAAATTCTGATCCTAATTATAGTCCTAAATCACGGACTACCTGTACAATGAAAGCTCATGCAATGCAGACGCTAAAAAAGGAAAGAGTTCTACTGTATTGTCAATGCTATCATGACAATATGAAATACATTAATGTAATTTAATATAGATTACAAATCCCAAAACAATAGCTAGGTTTGGCTTTTTAAGAAAACTATTACGCTTTACAATAACCTGTTGAATTTAAATAACTGTTTGTTTTCTTGATTTCGTGTTTAAATTCTGGTTAACCTATTGAACACTTTCAGCTGTGATGTTTCTTAACATCTATGCATTTTGGACAGGATGTTTGCAATATTATAATCTATCTATTTACTATTTTTATTGAATGTATGATTCTACTGGATTTTATTGGTTAAACTACTTCACAGGTTAAAGGGGGTGAAAAAATAATAAATGTTCAAAGTATTAGATTTGCTAGTTGTCTGAATTTTTGAAAAACTTTTCAAGGCTCTTATTAACCATACTTTACTTTTTGAAATGTAAAATCTTGTACAGCATCTGATCAACAGCTTTGTAAATTTATTTTAAAAATTTTAATTTTCTCCATAGAAATTATGATTCAATAAATAGCATATGATGCTCTTATGCATATACTCATAATTATATGAGCTTATATCATATTGGTACATGCATGTACAACATACAAACAGTTTCCATCTGCATAAAGATTTTAAAATAACATTGACTTTATCTGCTTTTGATCTTTCAAATAATAAGCTCAGGGTATTTGGCTATAAATGGAAAAGTTATCTCCTAATTACACGTTATTGCTAACATCTTGTCCTAAATCTTGATAATCTACATTGTTAACATTGTTAAGTAATAATCCCATCAATGAACATGGGAGACTAATTGCATCCAGTTGGTGGTAATAATGTCTATACTTAAGTATAAATACTCAGATATGAGACACTCATTAGCATTGATTAAACAGTGCTGATGAAAATAATTGCCAGAGCTGTTCAAAGCTCCCAAGGCAGCATTGTTGTTTTCAAATAGTGTTTAACATGAAAGACCTAACTTTAAAAAAAAAACCTAATAAAAGCAGATTACATTTTGAGAGGAAGTCAAGAACAAATTGTCTCATTCTGTTACCCATGAATATAGCTTCTAAAAGGTGACTGGTTTGCTATTGGAGATTAGATTGGTCCATTGGATAAATGTTGGTGGAT
This sequence comes from Rhabdophis nuchalis, assembly GCA_039707465.1. NCBI lineage: Eukaryota > Metazoa > Chordata > Lepidosauria > Squamata > Natricidae > Rhabdophis > Rhabdophis nuchalis. Next base: position 84,862,813 of record CM077645.1, on the reverse strand, counting down.
GATCAAGGATCCAAATGAACAGATATAAAGCCAATTGAATTGTTCAACCAATATTCAGACATCGTGTAAGAAACCTCACCATCATTCTGCAGCAACACTGTGACTTGGAATTTCAACTTGACTCTTGGCACTTAAAAAATAAATCCACAGACATTTTAACAAATACCAACCAGATACATAGGTATCAATTCTATATTTAAGAATCTCATGGACCTTGCAAACAGTGCAACAGTTACCACTGACAATTATAATTCAGATTCATTCATTCTATTTCCCAATCACATCATGGCAGCGCCTTGGCAACAAAAATACCTATAAGTTATATACTGTAGATTTGACATCAGAGATGAGGGTAACTTTTGCACTGAATCTACATTCTGATACAGTCATGACCAGGAAGGCCTGTGCACAGCTTCGTGTTTTGTATCAGCTACATCTGTTCTTTTTATTTATATTTATTAGTTTATAATATAAAATTCAAAAATACAAAATAAAATAGTAGGAAAAATAGGGGAGGAAAAGGGGAAGGGGAAAGTATAAGAAAAGGGGTGGAAAGAAAGAAAAGGCATTGACTTCCAACTCCCTTTGGTGCAGTAGAATAAGATAATAACATCAAACCTCAACTTTTGACTTTTACATAATAGTGTAAATTAGCCATTTCTATCACAACAAACCTATTTAATTGGTAAAACCCAAAATCATTTTTTCCACTTCAAGCACAAAGTCCAGATGTGGTTTCCATGTAGGAAAATAAATAATTGTGTGTGTGGTTTTTTTTTAATCAAAGCAGGTCAGTTTAGCCATCTCTGCTAACTCCCATCAACTTTTGCAGCCATTCTGGGAATCAGTGTCCTTCCATTTTTGTGCATAAAGTAATCTTACTGCCATCAACATATATAACATCAAAGTTCCAATTTCTCCCCAGGTTTCGTTCCATTAAACCTTATTCTTGATTGGGGTGGAGGGGTGTTCATAGCTATTCATGCCTTAGTCACCTTGCACAGACCATCTATATGGTGGTCCTTCTCTGCCATTGTGCCCACCTTATGGGACATTCTCCACCTGTGAAGTGAAGACAGCTCCATTGCTACTTATTTTTCAGAAGTTTTTGAAGACATGTCTGTCTGTCTGTCTGTCTGTCTGTCTGTCTGTCTGTCTGTCTGTCTGTCTGTCTGTCTGTCTGTCTATCTATCTATCTATCTATCTATCTATCTATCTATCTATCTATCTATCTATCTATCTATCTATCTATCTATCTATCTAACTAGTTTTTCTACTCCCATGATAACTTGTAAGATGGGTGGCCAGATGAATTTGATAAATAAATAAAATGAATAATAGTTACAATTTGTTGAGCACAAAATTTGTTATGCCTTGGTGTTTGGAGAAAATATATTGTAGATGATCTTTTCTCTGTGAAACATGAGAAAATCATTTAAAAATAAGTATCTTTATATGGTTTTCAAATAGTAACTATCTGATTCCCATTAGCAATTCATGATCCTATTAAAAATACTGAAAAAGAGAAAGCAATGCACAACTGAGACATTCTCAGAGGATATCCTGCTTTAGCGCCACAGACTCCAAAGCACAGGATCTATTATATAGTGCCCAAAATATTTTGGGTAATGATTAGCTTCTTAGAGTGAAGAAGCTAAGGTTAATGTCAGTATTTTAAGAAAACTCAGTCCATTGTGAAAGAAAGTATAGTGTTAAATATTGGGACACATTGCAAGTGTAATACTGTATGAGTCTTTCTGGGTATTTTGAGCACACACACACACTTCAGTGTAGGGTAGTAAAATTAAACTTACTGTATATTATTATCATGACCTTCCAATTTCAACGGAACATCATTAATACTTGACATCTATGCCTGTTAGAATCAGAGTTGAACCTAATACTTGAAAGTGAAAATTAGATTACTTGGATGGATGTAATGAGTTCCAGAATATAAGTCAGTAGGGAAATCCTTCCTGATATGGTATTTCAAATATTGGCGCTGACTGCACCATGAATGTTGCATGTCTAAATGCTATAATTATTGAAATATAATCTTTATTTGAAGTTTCATATTATGCTGTGAAATGTTTTGCAAGTTATTGAAAAAATACTTCAGTTTCTCGCTCGAAATTGTTTTTAGGCTGGACAAATGCAACATTTAAAAAAAAAACAGTACTGTCTCTTTACTTTCCTTTTTCACTACCTTCCCTTTGATTGAATTCTTTATCTTTTATCATTCTAGGAATGATGCCTTCAGTGGAATAATAAGTATTTGGGATTTTTCAACTAAAATAGGCCAAAGTATTCTTTGCATCCTTACTAAGTCATCTCTTTATCTTGACAACAAAGAAAAATAAGAATGAACTAAAGGTAATTCTGATTGTCCTTGTTTTCTGTCTTTGTGGATTACAATTGTTGACAAACTGTTTGAACAAATGAAACATGATGTATGATAAGTTATAATTTTGATTCTCTTTAGCTTGGTCATGTAACTCCCAAAAAGCTATACTTAAAAAAAAAAAAAGATTTTGTTTTAAAAGACTTTAAGTAACCTACTACCTGTTTAAAAAGATGAAGAGTACTTAATTGGAATTTACATTAATATACCTTTTATTTAGTATATTTATATATGTAATAATATGTAAAGTATTATTATAAATATATAATATTAAGAATTCACAAGTGGCATTTAAACAAAATTATAACTGTCTCATTAGGATAGAGACCAATAAAGATAATAATAAAGACCAATTGTCTTATTGATTTCAATCTGTCTTTTTACCAAATTACTTCATTACAATTGAATAATTACTATTTTGAATCACAGTATAGGTAGTCCTCAAATTATGACTAAATAGTCATAATTTGACTAATTTTAAGCTTTTCTACAAAATTTTCCATGTCTGAATAAAAGACCTTACTGGTACTTTGAAAGGACCAATTTTCCTTTCAATTTCTCTAGTAGTGCTATTGACCAGATTAGATTTGCTTAAAAATCTGTTATTTTATCTAAAGAGAAGTCCTTTGTTTTATTTATTGTCATGAAAATCAAACAGACAATGGTTATATATGGTCAGATGGATAAGGTTACTCAGACCCATCTCCCAGAGGGAGCTCAAAAGGAGTTCATAATAAAATAAACGAAATGATATAATCAATTCAGAATGAACTCTATTGACAATGAAGGCAATATAATAAATTGTCCTTGACGCTTGTAGTGTGGTTGATTTGCAGATTTTATGCCTTATAAGTCACATCTATCTTGACAAACTTCATGTCAAAGAGGTTTTTATTAAACATTATGTATTGGGTAGCCTATTTCAGACAGCAAGAGTCATGGCATTCCATATTTTTATTGTTCTCATATATTACTGTAATAATATTTCTTTCTTGATCACAAAACCTATCAGTGACAAAACATTTATTATAATTTTGACAAATGTTTTATATTTACACAGATACCTTAAAGTAACATCTAATCATGTGAAAACCCAAATATGTCATGTTTATTAAATATTTGGTTTAGGAAATTGATTGTATTGATTTTCTTCAAAGCAATGATTTATGTTTTATTAATCTAACGACTCAGTGTTTTCCTAGCTTTAATATACTTGCTATTTAAAGAGAAATTGCTTTTTAAAACCTACAATTGGTCGTGTCCACTGAGTCCAATGCAACTATGTATGTATGTATGTGTATATATATACTGTATATATACACACACACACACATATATACACACATATTTCACGGGTGTAGGCATGCTGGTCTTGTTGTATTCGGGTTGCGTATAATCAAGGAAGAGGTTGTTCAAGGTTCATACATGCTATAAGTCTTTACTATCTTTCTTATGCAAACATTTGCCCTAGAGCAGTGATGGCAAACCTTTTTGTTGCTGGGTGCCAAAAATGCAAGGGCATGCTCGCAATAGCATGCGTGCGTGCCAGCACCCATAATGCAAAGTGTGCCCCCACATTCACATGCACGCACACTCTCCCCCCCCCCACATACTGCATTACTCATCTCCAAGCTGAGTTTGATATTTCCTCCAGGGAGCCAGGAGAGGCCATTTTCGCCATCCCCAGACTTAAGGAAAGCCTCCGGAGTCCGGGAAGTGCAAAAACCGGGCACAATGGGCAAATCGGAAGTTCAGAAATGATTTATTTCCGGCTTCTAGAGGGCCTCTAGGGGATCCCTCCCAAGGCTCCGGAGGCTCTCCTGAAGCCTGGGGGAGGCAAAAATGGCCTCCCCCAGCCCTCCAGAATGCTAAAAATCAGCTGGCTGGCACATGGATGTGCGCTGGGGCTGATGGCTTGTGTGCCAGTAGATATGGCTTTGCGTGCCACCTGTGGCACCTGCGCCATAGGTTCGCCATCACAGCCCTAGAGTATATCAACAGTTTTATAGTGCTTCTTCTGTAAAGATTCAACTAGTGCAAGTGAATTATGTCCTTATTTCTGCAAAGTAGGACAACAACACAACACTGTGATTTTGGACAGCAAATTCATTTTCAGAAACACTAAATCCCTATCGTTTGGTAATACTTTCTGTGAAAACCTGAGGCAAATAAGAAAATGTGCAAACTGCATTTCTGATTTTAACTTTGATAGAGATTTTTTTTTTTGTAATATGTACACATTTTAAGAAAATTGACATGGACATTTCATATAATAATTTGGTGGTTCTTTTTGGCATGCGGTAAGGATTATATCTCTGCTTTGTAAATTACTTTTCTTGGAATCCCAGTTCCATTTTCTAAACTAAAAATAACTACTATTGGAATATTATTAATCTTCTCTTTATAGCATGCAAAGATTTCTGACTTGTTTGAGTTAGTTTTCTGCCCTTGCAATAGATCTTAAAAAAGCCATTGGAGAAATAAAACTTTTCTTTAAATGTTTTAATGCAGATGCCTTTTCTCATTTTTAAGGGAACATCTTTTTAGATTTTTAATACAATTTATGTATTCGTTGTTTCTGTGTCTTCACGTCATCTATGATATTCTGTGCTTGTACTTGAAAGCAGAAATAACCTGCTGGGGCTCTCAAATATGACTGACATATAGATAATTTGTTTTGAACATTCATTAAACATATTACTGAAAAATCAAAGGAACATTCAGAGCTGTGATAGACACATTTGCAGCATTCTGGAATCTTGGCAATTGACCCAAATCGAAAAATCAAATATTTTTGGTTTTACTATATGTTCAAACAGGCGGATCAGGACTGGGTATGTCAACAGTTCTATTTTTATGAAAAACGTGATTCTTTTATTAAGATTGATGAATTTAAAGTGTGAAAGGAACACAAATAACCTGAATACTTTCACCACTTCAAATAATTTGGTAATGGTTCTGCAGGACTATGCAAGTCATACATTTTTTTAAAAAACATTAAAATACATACATGCATACATACAGCATACATGTCTGAAGCACTTTAAATAAGCTATTGCTTTTATCAATTATAGATCCTGGCAGCCAAGAAAGGAACCGCTTGGGTGTGGGGTTGGACTAGATGATCTACAAGATCCCTTCCAATTCTTAATCTGTTAAGCCATACGAAGAGAACTGTCCTGGCTACAAAGTGAATTAGACCAATTTTAACTCTTTTTAAGAGTGAGTTTTTGCTGAGAATAAAATGCGTGGAAACATAATTGGAATCTTAATTGAAGCTTTTTAAAAAGAATATTTAAAACAGAATATAATTTGGATTATGTTTTTTCTTTCTTTCAATAAATTTAGGAAAATCAATAGGAAACCTTGCCTGGCCCTATGCCATAGATCTCATGATGTTCATGGGCATTGAGCAGTTATGTACACAAAACAAATTTACCTGATTCTGCCCAACATTACATGACAATGTTTGATTACCATCAAGAGGTAATTGTTTGATTACTGTCAAGAGGAATTATACAACTCAAAATATATGATTACTACAAAAATAAAGTTTAAGCAGAGATTTATAATAGTGGTCTTAGCAATTGATCAAGTTGTCCAGCTAACAGCATGATATCATATAGGAGTGTGCCAGGGGAACGAGGAAGGAGCACCCAAATGCTTTGCCCCCAAATTGTTACTCAAGATATTTATTGCCATACACCTTATACTGAATGGATGGCTCCTAAATGTGTAAACTTATCTAAAAATAGACCAGCTAACAAATTGTAAATTGAGAATTGATGGGCTAGAGGTAAATCTCCTTAGCTGCCCTTGAACATCGAGAGTGACTCATAATGTGGTATCTAGAATTGATAAATGAAGTTAAATACACAATGTGTTTACAGAAATAATTATATACCTTTCTTAAAAGAATGTGGAGTATACAGTACCATGGCAACAAAGCAAATTCTAATTCATTTGGAGAATAACTGTAGACAACATCCTTGGAAAATACAGGTCCTTGACTTACTTCATTTATTTATTTATTTACCATCTTTTTCGGAGTATAAGACGCACCAAACTATAAGACGCCCCTAGATATTAGAGGAAGAAAACAAGTAAAAAAAGAATTTTGAACCAAATGGTGTGGTAATATATTATTTAATAAAATATCAGTATAGCAGAATAATGTTTACAACTACATATACTTTTACAACTCTTCAACTCTGGCACTTGAAGTGCACGAGTCTTAAAACTGTACCCCTAATTCTTTACAAAAACCAAAAAAAAAATAAAACTTTACTTTTTAAAGCATTTTGCACCCAGGGAAAGTCGGAACAAGGCACGCCAGCTACACATCATCTCCACTGGCTTTGAAGTCTTTCTCTTGCACCGGCGGTCGCCCCTTCAACCTCCCACCCATTGGGAAAGCGTGGTGGTCCTCCTGCCTGGCAGCTGCTTTCTCCCCACCTCACCCCGAATAGTGTGGAGGCTGAGGAAAGGGAGAGAGAAGGGAGCTGCAGCAGGGAAGGAATCTCTGGTGGCCACAGCAGCAGAAGCGGTGGTGGCTGGGAGCACAACCCTGGGCTCCAGCTCTTCCTTCCCCAAGCATGCCCTGTTACTGCTGGCACCGGCGGGGCTCTTGCCATTGCTGCTACTCTCCATTCACGGCAGCAGCAGGAACAGCAGCAATGGCAAGACCCCCACCACCCAGCTGCAACCACCACGGGACATGTTTGGAGAAGGGAGAGCCGGAGCTGGCTGCCCAGGGTTGCGCTCCAGCAGGCGGCAGCGGCAAATCTGCTGCTGCTACAGCCACCAGAGACTCCTTCCCTGCCACCACACTCATAGGAAAGGAGGAAAGGGCACCCGACTCCACAAAATGGGCAGGAGAGATGAGCTGCTGCAAATTAGGAGGCAGAGTGGGGGGGGGTGAGGGCGGGAGGGACTGGTTCATGCTGGCGATCGTCCTGGCCATCTCTGTCACCAAGCTGGAGCTGACCTTGGGGTAAAGGGGGATAAGTCTCCCAGAGACTCTCCAGCCTTCCCTGCCCCCTCCTTTCACACCCGGGCTCTCTGGTTTGCAAGTAAAGAAAGAAACATGCAGGAACTGAACCCACTTTACACCTGCTGTCCCTCCAAAAATCAGGACTGGTTCGGATTGGTGTGTGTGTGTTGTCTCTGCCTGTGGGCTAGCAGGCGGAAAGGGGATTCAGCTCCTGCACATTCTCCTGCAGCCCCCTCCTCCACATTTGCAAACTCGCCTTCTCTCCTGGCCAGATCCGTTTCAGGCAGCAGATCTTGCCAGAAAAAAAGAGAAGGCGAATTTGTGGAGAAGGGGGAGGGTGCACATATCCTTTCACGATCGCTTTTCAGGTAGCGGCTCCTGAGGGTACCAAGCCTTCCCTGCTCGAAACATCTTCACCCCGAGGGCATCGCTGACAGCTGCTTCTCATGGCTCGGGAGGTCCACATTCTCCTTGCTGCTGCTGCTGCTCAGCCTCCTCAATGTGCAGAGGCAAGAGAAGGAGGAGACTACGATGTGGGTTTCCTTCACTGCCTGCATGCTCCAGGAAACCAGCAGCAGAGCTGGCAAGCCAGCAATCAGCTGGCTGCCTCTGATCTGCCTGCCCTGTGCCCATGCCCAGCTCCTGCGCCCTCGCCGGACTGATGCGCGGACCAGGTGGGCGGAGCTACATTTGGAGTATAAGACGCACCCGAATTTTCACCCCCTTTTTGGAGGGAAAAAGGTGCGTCTTATACTCTGAAAAATATGGTACTTACTTACTTACTTGCCTACCCACCATCTTCCATAGGGTAACTCTGGGCAGCTTACAGTTACTTCTATGCTAAAACATAAACAGTTAAAAACAAATATTAAAACCAAAGACGCATGGGAGGGGAAGAGCAGAGTGTGGAGGGAAGGTGGGACATGTTGTTACTCAATCAACCACATCCATTGCACCCAAGGCGACTGGCAAAGCCACATCTTAAAGTCCTTATGAAAAGATAAGAGGGTTAAAGCCAACATCACATTGGGGCAGTGGTGGGTTCCTACTGGTTCCCACCGGCTCGCGTGAGCCGCTTCGTGAAATTTACCAATCCGGAGCGATCCGGTTGGACCGGTGGACCTGGAAGTAAGTAGGTCCCCCGCGCTTATCCGTGCCCCTCCCCACCACCGCCCAGCCAGCGCTAAAATTGCTGGCCACCGGCGGCTTGGAACTCGGAGGGGCGCATGCGAAGTTCGCATGCTCCCCCACTCCGCTTCCCACCGCTGCCTGGCGCTAACTCGCTGGCCGACAGTGAGAACTGGTCGGGAGAGGCGGAGGGTGCGTGCGAAGTTCGCATGCTCCCCCCGCCTCTTTGCAACTGCTTCCCACCCCCGGCCGGCTAAACTCGCTGGCCGGGGGTGAGAAGCGGTTGCGGAGAAGCGCGGGGCATGTGCAAAGTTTGCACGTTCCCCAGCCCCTCTCCGCAACCGCTTCCCACCCCCGGCCGGCTAAACTCGCTGGCCGGGGGTGAGAAGCGGTTGCGGAGAGGTGCGGGGCGCGTGGGAAGTTTGCACATTCACCCACGCCTCTCCGCAACCATTTCCCACCCCCAGCCAGCTAAACTCGCTGGCCGGGGGTGAGAAGCGGTTGCGGAGAGGCGCGGGGCACGTGGGAAGTTTGCACGTTCCCCCGCGCCTCTCTGCAACCGCTTCCCACCCCCGGCCGGCTAAACTCGCTGGCCAGGGGTGAGAAGCGGTTGCGGAGAGGCGCAGGGCGCGTGGGAAGTTTGCATGCTGCCCCATGCCACTTTTCACTGTTGCCTGGTCCTAAAATCGCTGGCCGATGGGGACTTCCGGTGCAGAGCGGTGCCGGGATGCACGCGTTCCACTCGCTGCTTCTCCTTGCACGGGGATGCCCACCGCCGCTCCACGTTGCGCCGTAGAACGTCCCCACCGCCTCTCCTGTATATGCCACTGCTGTATTTAGGACTTACATTCTTATTGGTAAGTAAATCAATGGATGTTGCTTGTTTATTTAAATGATTTATGTGGCCACCTATTTTGGGACTGGGACTCTGAACTTTTACCGATTAAATTAAATGAGAAAAGTATGTCAGTTTTACCCATATAAGTATTCGCACGAAAATTGCTGAGTTTCAGGGCTTTCCTCTTTGGCAAATTGATTGGTTTTTACGCTGCTTCCCCCCCCCCCCCATAGGAATAACAAAACATCTGGTATCCTTCACCTGTATTCTATTTGCTATCCACTTTGCAAGCTTATAAAAGATGTGAATTTGCAGCACTTCATATCTGGGAAACTGCTTTTAATATCAAAAATAGATTTGGAGTAATTTTTTACTTTGATACCATATTTCCCTTGTTTTAATGTTATTATACTGTATTGTGCACTATACTGTACTATACTATACTATTAATAATATTAATACTATATTATTATTTTTTAAACATTTATGCTGTCCATCTCACTGATGCAGTGACTCTGGGTGGCTTATAGTTTATTATGACTTTATATACATTATCTAATACCTTTCTAATGTTATTTTATATTTCTTTGCCCAATAAAATATTGTTGCTTGGGATAACACAATTAATTATAAAATCATAAACTATTCAGTAGAAACTATATTGAACTTTTTCAGGGTAAATTTTCAGAGTATTTCTCTACATATATTTTCTTAAAAATAGACCGTTAAAGGTATATTTATGCCTAAGAAATCACTTTTTATCTGGAAATCAGTGGCCCTTGGCTGATGTCAAAAAAATGTAAGTTGCATTTGATTGGTACTTGATTGGGAGGTCACTACAAAAGAACAGGCCTATAAGTGGCTAGACAATTAAAAAATAAAATAAAACAGTGACAACCACTTCTGTAATGCTGCCAAGAAAACTATAGGGATGTGCCACACACATCATAAGCAGAGGAGTTCAACTTGACTTCACTTACAAGTTTAAGAATGGTAATTGAGGATGTAATTGATACCTAGGATATTGGCAACAACCTCTATCAACCTTATAGAATATCTTTTTTTTTACATTATTTTAGGGAATTTTTATTTTTTAATTGTTTATAAAATATATTTACTCATGAAATGTTATTCCTTTTTGCAAATGTTTTCTTTGAGATGCAATATCTTGCTTTTAAGTGTTCAGATCAGGTATATGTGTCTCAAAGTGGCTGCTTTTCTATGTGCTGCCAGGTTGGTGCAAGGCAGCTTTGCCAGAAAGAGTGTGGTTCACCCTGGTTGTCTAGGTAATTCTTAGGTGGTTGCTGGTTCTGTGAGCTTGTGTGTCCTTTATAATTGTCCGCAATGCCTTGATGGTTTTTATTCCAGTGGCTTTGTCTCTCCTGTCCCTAAGGTAAGGGGGGAAAAACTGGTTTCATTTTCAGTCTTTTGTAGGAGGGATTCTATTTCTTGGTGTTTTCCTGGCACTGTCATAGTTTGCGTGGATGTATTATGTCCTGCAGCAGTTGTACACAATAATAATGACCTTTCCTAACATAATTGGTGTTGTCTTTCATACTTTTGGATTTCTATTTTCTGTTTCTGTTACTTAGAAATTGCTAAAACAAATCCCATGTGAAAAAATATTCAAAGCCTTCTTGATTTTAATTGTTACTTTATTTATTCCTGCACATTGTAGTATTTATTCATTTTCATAGCTGTTTTTCCACTGTTGTGCAAACATAATTCCAGCAGCTGCTAACATTCCCACCTGGTCACATGGCCGGCAAGCCACTCCCACCCGGTCACATGGCCGGCAAGCCACTCCCACCCGGTCACATGGCCAGAAAGCCACTCCCACCTGGTCACATGGCCGGCAAGCCACTCCTACCCGGTCACATGGCCGACAAGCCACTCCTACCTGGTCACATGGCTGGCAAGCCACTCCCACAAAGCAGGCCACACCCACAGAATAGGTTCCAAAAATTTTGAAACCCACCCCTGCATTGGGGGGACAAGATGTTCCATAGGGCAGGAGCAACAGCAGAGAAGGCCCTCCACCTGGACCCTGTTGTTCTGACCTAGGCTTCCCCAGCAGCATGAAGATGAGTCCTCATCCCGATAAACCCCTTTTATTTAATTTATAGTGAATTCCTCTCCAGCAAAGTCGTTCTTCTCCCACAGCCTTTCCAGATAGTTCACAATTACCTACCTTTATCAGGCTTAGAGAGTGGCTAGGCCGATATCTTTCAGATGCCACAATACTTGGCAAGAATGCAGGAATGAACTAATTGTCTCCTGCAAAAACCCCTCCCCTTTTGCTCCTCTGTTATTTCCTATGGGAGGAGCCACTCATCGTCCACCTGTGGCCTTATTCCCAAGTCGACCCTTGTTCCTTAGCTGTTCCCTTCATCTGGCAACTCTGCACATGCGCACACCGGGAACAGCCTCCAGCTGTTCATCTGCCTCACTGATATTTGACTCTGAAAGCAGCTGATAACTGTCAGACGACTCTGGCCTCATCCCTGCCTCCGACACAGAGCACTCATCAGGGCCTCCACAGACTCCAGGACTGGCCCATTTTCCTCCCCAGCCTCCTCACTATCCAAATCTGTTGCCAGCTCTGCTGGCCTCTGGCGGGCCACAACACCTGCCAGCTGAAATAATCAAGTTGATGGGACCTGCAGCCTGCTTCTTCTACCAGCATGAGTGGTATGGGCCAATCCAGTGGGGTGACATTATTCCTCAGGTAACCTGGACCCATTATTATTATTATTATTATTAATAATAATAATTTATAATAATAATAATAATAATAATAATAATAATTTAATTTATAACCCGCTCTCTCTCCCAGAAGGGACTCGAGGCGGGGCACAGGGAATTTAAAATACATATAAAATACAAACAGTATACAATAATAAAATGAAATTAAACTAACCCTGCGCTAAAATCCCATATTAAAACTAACCCCAATCTAAAAAGAGACTACCCTAGGCCGGCCAAGCGAAACAGATGTGTCTTTAATTTTAGGCGGAAGGAGCGGAGGTCCGTGGTTGTCCTGATATCGGGGGGAAGGTCGTTCCAGAGGGCTGGGCCCGCCACAGAGAAGGCCCTTCCCCTGGGCGTCACCCGCTGACAAAGTCTAGTGGACGGCACCCGGAGAAGTCCCTCTCTGTGGGAGCGAATCGGCCGTGAGGATGTATGGGGCAGGATCCGATCCCGCAGATAGCTAGGTCCCGAGCCATGGAGCGCTTTGAAGATGATGACTAACACCTTGAAGCGCACCCGGAAGACGACAGGTAGCCAGTGCAGCTCGCGCAAGAGCGGTGTTACGTGGGTGAACCTAGAGGCTCCCATTATTGCTTGCGCGGCTGCGTTCTGGACCAACTGAAGTCTCCGGGTGCACCTCAAGGGGAGCCCCATGTAGAGAGAGTTGCAATAGTCCAGTCGGGATGTCACGAGAGCATGAGTGACTGTGCGAAGGGCGTCCCGATCCAATAGGGGGCGCAACTGGCGTACCAAGCGAACCTGGTAAAACGCCCTCCTGGCCACGGCTGTCACTTGATCTTCCATGGACAGCCGGGTATCCAGGAGGACACCCAAGTTGCGCGCCCCATCCACAGGGGCAAGATGTTCGCCCCCTATTGCCAGCGATGGAGTCAGCTGGTTGAATCGGGCAGCCGGAAACCACAGCCACTCGGTCTTGGTCGGGTTGAGCCTGAGTCCGTTACTTCCCATCCAGATCCGCACGGCTTCCAGGCACTGGCACATCACCGCTACGGCATCGTTGGGGTGGTTTGGGTAGATATATACAGCTGAGTATCATCAGCGTAGAGATGATACTCTACCCCAAAACCACGGATGATCTCGCCCAGCGGCTTCATGTATGTGTTGAACAGGAGAGGCGAGAGGACCGACCCCTGAGACACCCCACATGTGAGGGGTCTCGGGGTCGACCTCTGCTCTCCTGTCAACACAAATTGCGATCGGCCAGAGAGGTAGGAGGAGAACCACCGCAAAACGGTGCCTCCCACCCCCAACCCCCCCAGCCGATGCAATAGGATACCATGGTCGATGGTATCGAAAGCCGCCGAGAGGTCTAACAGAACCAGGATGGAGGAGCAACCCCCATCTCTGGCCCTCCAGAGATCATCCACCAACGCGACCAATGCCGTCTCGGTGCTATGCCCGGGCCGAAAGCCGGACTGGCGCGGGTCTAGATAATCAACTTCCTCCAGATGACGGGGAAACTGTTGTGCCACCACACTCTCAACAACCTTCGCCAGGAAGGGAAGGTTGGAGACTGGACGATAGTTGGTTAATAAAGCTGGATCCAGAGAGGGCTTCTTGAGGAGGGGCCTCACCATGGCCTCTTTTAGGGAGGCAGGCAAGGAACCCTCACTCAAGGATGCGTTGATAACCTCTTGGAGCCAGCCTCGTGTCACCTCCCAGGATGCCAGTACAAGCCAGGAGGGACACGGGTCCAATAAACATGTGGTGGCTCGTAGTCGCCCACGTAACCTGTCCATATCCTCGGAAGTAACGGAGTCAAACTCCTCCCAAACAAGATCCCCCTCGTGGCAATCCACTGGACCAGCAATGGGGGCTAACTCATTCTGTATCTGAGCGATTTTCTTCTGCAGATAAGACACAAATTCCTCTGCTCTACCCTGTAAGGGGGCTTCCCGCACCCTCTGTTGAAGGAGGGTACGGGTCACCCTAAACAGGGCGGCAGGGCGGTTATCTGCGGATGCTATGAGAGTGGCGCAATGATGGCGTTTGGCCACTCTCAGCGCCACAATGTAAGTCCGTAAATGGGCTCTTACCTGTGTCCGGTCAGATTCAGAGCGGGTATACCTCCATCTTCTCTCTAGGCATCTCTTGTGGCGTTTCATCACCCTCAGCTCCTCGGTAAACCAAGGAGCCAGGGTGGCTCGCCGCCGCAAGAGAGGCTGCAAGGGCGCGACCCGATCCAAGGCTCCCGTGGTCGCAGTATTCCATGCGGCCACGAGGTCCTCCATCGGGGCGCGGGTCAGGGGTACAGGAAGTGGCCCAAGCGCCGCTTGGAACCCATCTGGGTCCATCAGGCGCCTGGGGCGGAACCAGATTGGTAACTCAGGTTCCACCTCCCCGCGGAGGGGAGTAGCGGTCGGAAAGTCAAGCCGGAGAAGTGAGTGGTCTGTCCATGATAAGGGTGTGATGACTATATCCCCTATACCCAGATCACTCTTCCATTGGCCTGAGACAAAGATGAGATCCGGTGTATGTCCACCCTCGTGCGTGGGGCCTTGAATTACTTGGGTCAGGTCCATGGCCGTCATGGAAGCCATGAACTCCCGAGCTACCCCGGATGATTCGCCCACCGATGGCAGGTTAAAGTCCCCCATGACTAAAAGTCTGGGGGTCTCAACTGCCACCGTAGCGATCACCTCTAGGAGCTCAGGCAGGGCTGCTGCTACATAGCGGGGAGCCAGGTATACAACCAGCAAGCCCAACTGCCTCCCTAGGCCCCACTTCACGCAGAGGGACTCACAACCGGTGGTCTGTGGCACAATGGTCTCTCTCGGCTCAAGACCTTCCTTAACAATGACCGCTACCCCACCACCCCTGCCTAGGGCCCGGGGCTGATGAAAAGCGCGGTAGCCTTGTGGGCACATTTCAACGAGGGGGAGTCCTCCCTCGTGGCCCAACCAGGTCTCCGCAATTCCAGCCAGGTCCGGCTCCCCCTCTGACACCAGGTCATTAATGAGGGGGGCTTTGTTGACAACGGACCTGGTGTTGCAAAACATCAGCCGCAGGCCCTGGCTCTGTACTCCCTGACCACCTAGCCTGCGGGGGTTGTGGCAACTGACCATTTGTAACCAACGGCTACGTGCCTCCAACCGGGAGGATGGAACTTGTCTCCCCTCGGACCTGCCCCTCCCCACGACCCTCTGGATGGGGAAGCCCTCCACCGGAATGACTTGTGTTTCCCCCCTCTTGCCGGATCCTTCCGCTTCCCTCCGCCAACTGCTGGTCTGGCCCTTTCTTTCCTTTTTTCCCTCTGTCTCTCCCTGTCTGTGCCCACCCACCTCCCTGGTACCCCCTAAAAAACCCACCCCAGAACCCCTTAAAAACCGAGTTAAAAAGCCCCCTAAAAAAACCCTCAGTTTCCTTTTCCGCCACCTCTCAAGATTAAGAAATCCATCATCAAGGTGGGCCCTCGTTAGAGCAGAGGGCCAAACCTGCGAGAGGGGGGACTCTCGCAGGGCGCGGAGGTCAGCTGCCGAATAGATAGCAAGTTCATAATTAATTCCAGAGAGGAGAGCTGCCATAAGAAAATAGCCACAGCCCATAGTCATATTTAGGTACAGTGGCACTGTTGGTAAGCCACTAGCCAGTCACTATAGTTTTTTTTTTTAAAGTGCTTGTGTGCGTTGCAAAGCCCGATGGACCAAGGCATATCAGATGGTTACAGCAGGGAGGCAAAAGTCATGATGGTATTGATGGTATTGAGGGGAGAGGACTGGCGATGAGGAGGAAAATCAAGACAAGCAGCAAGGTGTAAACAGTGACAACAATACATAGTAACACAGTCCGTCAACAGAAATATAGTCCAAAGCAAAATCAGGCTGAACATAAATTGATTGGTAGATTTGGATCTAAAGATAATCCATAGTTCATAAATTTGAGTTTGAAAATAGTCCATATTTTATTTATTTGAGTTTGAAAATGGTCCATAATTTGTCCATAATTTGTGAATTTGAGTTTGAAGATAATCCATAGTTTGTGAATTTGAGTTTGAAAATAATCCATAGTTTGTAAATTATTTATTATTTATTATTATTATTATTATTATTATTATTATTATTATTATTATTATTATTATTATTATTATTATTATTATTATTATTATTATTATTATTATTATTATTATTATTATTAATTTATTTAACTTATATACCGCCCTTCTCCCTCTCGGGACTCAGGGCGGTGAACAGTCATAATAAAGGAGAAAATACAAAAGTTAAAAATAGCAAATTAGTAACTATTAAATCATTTGGCCTATTGTTATAAAACCCAATACTAAAACCCAATTAAAAGACTATGACAGGCCGGCTGCATTAAATAGATGTGTCTTCAGGACCCGACGGAAGAGATGTGGGTCTGTGATTGTGCGTAATTCAGGGGGGAGGTCATTCCAGAGGGCAGGAGCTGCCACAGAGAAGGCTCTCCCCCTGGGGGTCGCCAGCCAACATTGTCTGGCCGACGGCACCCTGAGGAGGCCCACTCTGTGGGAGCGGACTGGTCGGTGGGAGGTATTTGGCAGCAGGAGGCGGTCTTGCAGACAACCAGGTCCCTTGTCATGGAGCGCTTTAAAGATGGTCACCAGTATCTTGAAGCGCACCCGGAAAGCCACAGGCAGCCAGTGCAGCTCACACAGGAGAGGTGTCACATGGGAGCATCCAGGTACTCCCAAAATCCCCCGCGCGGCCGCATTCTGAACTAACTGGAGCCTCCGGGTGCATCTCAAGGGAAGCCCCATGTAGAGAGCGTTACAGTAGTCCAGGCGGGAGGTGACGAGAGCTTGAGTGACAGTGCGGAAGGCGTCACGATCCAGAAAGGGGCGCAACTGGCATATCAGGCGAGCCTGATAGAAGGCCCCCTGGCCACGCCACAAAGGACTTTAAAACACCTTGAATTGCACCCAGAAGCAGACTGGTAACCAGTGAAGCACGCAGAGCAATGTTGTTACAGGGGCCATTCTGACTAGGACTGAATGACTGAATGTCAGAGATTGATTACAACAGTGAGTTTGGTGACCATTAGAAGTTACAATTTTTCTGAAAAAAATTACTTATGACCATTTTTCACACTTATGACCCTTGCAGCGTTCACAAGGTCACGTGATCAAAATTCAGATGCCTGGCAACTGACTCATATTTATGATGATTGCAGTGTCTTGAAAGTCATATAATCACCTTTTGTTGACCTTCTAAAAAGCAAAGTCAATGGGGAAGCCATATTCATTTAACAGCCATGTTACTAACTTATCAGCTGCAGTGATTCACTTAACAATTGTGGCAAGAAAGGTCATACAATGGGGCAAAGCTCATTTAACAAATGTCTCACTTTACAACTGAAATTTTGGGCTCGGTTATAGTCATTAATCAAGTATTATCTGTATTACAAGAAGCAGCAGTTTCTCTGTTGTTCTTTTTTTGAACAGAAAACTAAATAATTCCCACAATTATAATTCTTTTCTTAACTTGGGTTATACTAGAAACTTACCAATATTACCATTACAGAATAGGAATTTCGAAATGGAGCAACACAATTATGCTACTATACCTTTCCTTTGGCTCACATACAGGAATGGGGCACATTAACATGGCCATTAGAAAGAACACTTTCCAATTCATGTAGCTTCATCATTATTTTTATAAATTACAACATCTAACATACAGTAAATGTGTCAAGATAGAACTTAAATTCTGAGATAAATCCTAAAATCTCTGTAAAAATAATCATAGCATTTATTTAGAATTCTATTTATATCTTTATATACATATAAATTTATATACTTAAATCTGCATATCTATCTAAACCCATATTGTGAGCTGTGACAGCTTGATAGTTAAAATGCAATATTGCAAGCTAATTCCACCCACTGCCAGGGGTTCGATCTTGACTTGCACAAAGTTGACTCAGACTTCCATCCTTCTGAGTTTGGTAAAATGAGGACCCAAATTCTTGGGGACAATATACTGACTTTGTAAACTGCCTGTAAAGCATTGTAAAGCAATATATAGGTCTAAGTGCTATATCTCTTGTCTATATCTATCTATCTATCTATCTATCTATCTATCTATCTATCTATCTATCTATCTATCATCTACCTACCTACCTATCTACCTACCTACCTACCTACCTACCTACCTACCTATCTACATCTATATTTATATGTTGTGATACATGTGCACACACACACACATATACCGTGTGTGTGTGTGTGTGTATGTGTATGAGAGAGAGAGAGAGAGATTTGGACAGAGAAGAAAAATATATTGATATGTTATTCCATCATTTCTTTTTGTAGCACCCCAGAATAATAGCATTTTTTTTTCATTACAGGACATGAAGTTGCATTCCAGGTCTAATTTCAACCTACCATGTAATTGTTTTACTGAGTGATGTTCTAAGGTTATTTTAGAGTTCAGTTACTATTATAGCCATTTAGTTATTAATTAGCATTATAATAGAGCAGAATAGAATTAATACTGAAATAAAAGTTTAAAAGTGTTACTACAATGAATAACTGCAAAATTTAATGGACTATTCAAAATAATGAGAAACAGCAGTAATGCAAATGATTTGAAAAATGAAAAAAAGTTATGTTTAAATTAATTTTAAAAAGCCTTGATAGTACTTTTTGTCCTTTTTTATGGAAGAGACTGTAATGATATGTAGGAATGACCTTGGGAGACAGAAGAAAGATTGTGAAAAAGTTACCTCAGTCCACAGAAGGAAGGAAAGAAGGGGTGGGGGGTTCAGAAGAGGCCCTTCCTTGTTATCCAGAAAATAAAAGGAAGGGAGGGGAGGAATACAGAGGTAGGTTCCGGCTGGTTTGGACCAATTCAGCCGAATAGGTAGTTATTTGGTGGCCTGGGTCACTGGAACGAGTAGCAACCCAGACCTGCCATGCCCCGAACCGGTTATCTTACAATGGCACCATCATGATTTTCAGTTCTGCGCATACACAGAACAATTTTCATTGCAGAAATGTATTTTTTCCCTTTTTTAACATTTTGCGCATGCACAGAGAATCTTAGATGCAAATGTGCATGCACGTGGAAACAACATTAATGCCGGCAGCAAACCCATTCCTGAAGGAATACTTTCAAAATTGCAAGATTCTGTTAATGCATGTTTAGATTAAAATAGAGCTAGTATTCATTGTTGTGTTTCTTGTCTGGATTACTTTGAAGGGCTGAAAAATGTATCACAAATTTCACAGACGGCGCTTAGATATTGTGTTAAACCAGGGCTGTCGAACTCCTCACCCGTGGGCTGAATGCTGGCCATGGCCACACCCAGTTTAGCGAAGAGGGGGGAAGTCCCTATACATTACGTGATACTGCCGTGATGCCACGAGTTTGACACCCCTGTGTTAAACAGCTGTTGGTTAATGATGGTTCATTGATTTCTTGGTCAAGGGTTGGGTTCAGACAATATGCTAATTGATAAGATTACAAAGCCAGGTTCACAGAGCATGTTATGCTATAGGCTGTATGCCTTGGTGGTTAAAATTATCAATAATGTATTTATTTTTAAATTCCTTTATACGGAGTGTGATCAAAAACTAAAAACAATCTGAAATGTTTAGTTTTACTATAAAAATGGAAATATTTCAAGTGTGATTTTATATTTCCTTGTAATGTAATTTATCTGCAAAGTATGACAGAATAACATTTTTTTTTCTATTTAGAACAAAGATATATTAAACATATCAAATTTATTTGAAAGATGCCTGCAGGAACCTATTGTGAATGTTATGTTGATTTTTATTTTGAGGAAGTTTCTGGTTCTCTTCTACTTAAGCAAATGTCACAAATATTGCTGGATAAGTATTGCCTCAATAAAAAGGGAAACCATAAAAAGAGAATTAGTGGCTATACTGACTTACACATCAGAATCTGAGAATTCAGCAGAATCTAGTAAACCAAGAGCATTAACAGTGCTTGTGCCTTTGACTCCATCAATACATTTTTAAATCCAAGGTTTAGACAGAGGTTGTAAAAGACAAAGTGAAAAACTAGGCAGGTTGTCTGTCCTTAATGTCCTATTTGGCATCTGAAACTGCAATCGGTGTTGAAAAAAATAAGTTTGTGAATGATCTTTCAATATATGATCCTTGCAGAATTCCCCCAATCACATGATTGAGATTTGGGTGCTTCCCAACTGGTAGGCATTTATGACTATCATTATATCCCATGGACATGTGATCCAGTGGTGGGATTAAAAAAAAATTACTACTGGTTCTGTGGATGTGGCTTGGTGGGTGTGGCAGGAGAAGGATTCTGTAAAACCTCCATTCCCTCCCCACTCCAGGGGAAAGGATACTGTAAAATCTCCATTCCCTGCTCACTCCAGATGTTGCTTAAGTGACTGCATGGAAGTCATTTTGTTATGGTCATGTGATGCTTAATTACTGTGTCATTTAACAACTCGATTACCTACATAGACACTTCCATAATTTACACTTTTTAAAATACCTAAAGAAGTCAATATTATGTCATTGATTCAACTTTGGAATGCTGTCAGGATTGATCTGGGCCACTCTGAGACATAACAGATCCTACCAGCTTTTACCCAGGTAGAAGGAAACTGAAAGGCATAAATTGACAACAAATGTGTTTGTTTTCTCTTTCCTGCTTTGAAGGGAACCAGCGTGCCAAACTTCTGAGATTAGAGTGAGAAATTATTTGATCCTGATGAAAATCTCCTTTTCTTAAAAAATTTTAAAGTGTTGTTTAAAGTCAAATGTGAAATTGCTGATTTCCTAGCAAGAATATTTAACATGCTTCAAATAAAACTTACTGCTAGAAAACTAAAAAACAGTTAAGGCAACATCAGTTGTTTTTAAAATGAAAAACGGAAGGAATTGTAATGCTTTTGTACAAATTTACAGTTTATCCACACCCAAAATTTACTGTTTGATATCATAAAACTAGATGTGGCAGCATACAAAATCAATACATGCCTAAATTTGAAACAGAATATGTTATGGAGAAAATGCTGAAAAGAGGAACTAAAATGAAAAGAAGTCTCATAAACATATTTTTTTAACAAGAAAAAGGCTACAGCCATTGCATATTTTTAGATTAGGATAAGAACAACCGAGAAGGGTCAAAATACATAAAATCAGGCATGATGTGAGGAAAGATATTAGGAAAAAAGTTTTTTCTAGGCTTCAATATATGAGGATTAGGAATTGTCCAATGATGCTTATTTGAAAGGAATAGAACAGAGAACAAGAAAGTAAAGATCTAGCAATCCCAGGGGAAAAAAGAAACAGGAGGCACCTATAACATAAAATGTAAAAACTGCAGCAACCACTATGTAGGACAAATAGACAGAAGACTGGCAGAATGCATCCTTGAACACCAACTGGCAGTCAGAAGTCATCACACAGAGAGGGACTACTCCGGGTGCCGTCCACTAGACTCTGTCAGCGGGCGACGCCCAGGGGAAGGGCTCTCTCTGTGGCAGGCCCTGCCCTCTGGAACGACCTCCCCCCCGATATTAGAACAACCACGGACCTCCGTTCCTTCCGTCTGAAATTGAAAACGCACTTTTTCTGCTTGGCCGGCCTAGGGTAGCCTCTCTACTATAGTATTATAGAGTTATAGGGTTTTAGTGAATTGGCATTGGGAATTTTAGCGCAGGGTTTTACTGTTTAATTTGCTTTTAATTGTTTTGTGTATTTATGTATATTTATTGTTTTAACTTCCCTGTGCACCGCTCCGAGTCCCCTTGGGGAGAGGGAGCGGTCTAGAAATTAAAATTTACTTACTTACTTACTTGCTTACTTACTTACTTACTTACATCACGCATATTCTTGAATTTCACAGAATGTAGACAGATTTAACCATAGTTTTAGGGGACGTGGTGGGTCAGTGGCTAAAATGCTGAGCTTGTTGATCAGAAAGGTTGGCAGTTCAGTGGTTCGAATCCCTAGTGCCATGTAAGAGCTCCTATTATTTGTCCTAGCTTCTGCCAACCTAGGCATTCAAAAGCACACAAAAAATGCAAGTAGAAAAATAGGGATCACTTTGGTGGGAAGGTAACAGTGTTACATGCACCTTCCGCATTGAGTCATGCTGGCCACATGACCACGGAGACATCTTTGGACAGTGCTGGGTCTTTGGTTTTTGAAACGGAGATGAGCAGCGCCCCCTAGAGTTGGAAATGACTAGCACATATGTGCGAGGGAAACCTTTACCTTTAACCATATGCCAGGTAATTTCTAGAAGACTGGCACTCTGACAGATCAGCCATGGATAGACACATAGACATTAACAACATCTGTAGACTATGCAGAAAAGATAATCAACCAGCCCCAAAGAGAAAAAGAGTCCAGCACTTCACCAGTAATCAGCACTCAGATCAGCATAGATTAACTCCAAGGTCAACTTGGCCTCCAAGATCAACTTGGCCTGGCGTGAACCACCCTATACCGACTAAGTATTAGTTTGCCAAAGTTTTAATTAGTGGGATTTTAATTATGTTTTAGCACAGGGTTTTGAGTTTAATGTTGTTTTAGGATAATTTATAGTATTTTGTATATTTGTAGTTGTTTTTAATTTACCTGTGTGCCGCCCCGGGTCCCTCTGTGGGAGATGGGTGCGGGATATAAGTATGAATAAAACTAAACTAAACTAAACTAAACTTCTGACCAACAATCAAGTAAGCAATACCCCAATCAAAAAACTGCCAAAGAGCCATCAGTAAACAGCCCAACCAAAAAATCTCCAAGGCCACCTCCACCCACCCAGACAAACAAGACATCAGAATATAAACTGACAGCAAACAGCACTCCTTACTTGCACTGATGATAGTCCTTAGCCCTTACACTTATATACTGCTTTACAGTGCTTTTTACAGCCCTCTCTAAGCGGTTTATAGAGTCAGCCAATTGCCCCCAACAATCTGAGTCTTCATTTTACCGACGTTGGAAGGATGGAAAGCTGAGTCAACCTTCAGTCTGGTGAGATTCAATTTGCCAAATTGCAGGCATCTGGCAGTCAGCAGAAATAGCCGGTAATGCTGCACTCTAACCACTGTGCCACTGAGGCTCTCAACACTGATGTTGTTACCTAGTTAGAGTAATTAAATGTCTGCAAGAAAACAAGCAAGATCAGAAAGCACCAAGGACCTCTTATTTCAACCCCAAGCTACTGTACAAATATTCTTCTTTATTGAAAAAAACAGTTCTTCTCAACTCAGTAGTTGTTAATTGGCTTTTGGAATTCATTGCACAAGGTGCGCTTAATTTGGATGGCTTTAAAGAGGGTTTCAATAAATTCAGAAGGCAAGACTATCAAGCACTATAACATTATTTATAAAGACTTAATTGCTTGGTTGAAGACAGTATCAGTTGATGTTGTCATGTCTCCATTTCTGGCTGGCAAGGCATGTAGTTGGGCATGTTGTGAAACAAAATATTGGATGTGATGAGCTTTGGTCTGTTTTAGCGGTCTCCTTAAATCCCTTATGAATACTTCTTAAGTTATCAGGGTACGCCTCTGTTAAAAACAGCAGTAGCAGCAATCAGTCACCCTTGTGTTGCAGAGTAGTTAATTTTCTGTTCTTTATATTTGATTGCAAAGAGGATAGTATTGCTTCTTTGAAACAGTTGGTCATTTTTTAAAAATAGCAACAATTGAAATAAACTATCAATTTAACAAGCTGGAATCTTACTATTTTAATCTAGTAAATCAAGGAAAGTAATTTTATTTCAACAGTACAGAATACCTTTCAGGGGTGTCTTGAAAAAAATATAATTCATAATTATCTCCAAATAAATTTTCTTAAAAACCACAGCAAATGTATAGTGGCTTTGTTATTGTTGAAATAAGATATACTTGAGCTGACTATGGCCAGACAGATGAAGTTGTACATTGTTCAATAAATTCCACTGATTATGCCAAATTCTAAATCATGTCCCTCAATAATATTCTCATTAAGTTTGGCAAATATGTATACATTCCCACAGTTAGAAAATGTAATTCATAAGAATTATAATATATTTCTGTTTTTAGAGAATATGGTCAAACTGAAAAACTGAGATGTCAAGAAGAACATGTTAAGAAAAGTTTTTATCATGAACACATGAGATATCTGATAGCAAAGTAGTAATAGTTTGTCAAAAAAATAAAATATGCAAATAAACAATCAGTTGTAATATGTAAGCAATGTTCATTTGGTAACTCAATATAGATCTTAAATACTTCTTAGGAAAACATCAATAGTCATGTAAGATACTAATCTACTTGTCAGCTGTCATGATTAATTCAATATTTTTTATCTATCTATCTATCTATCTATCTATCTATCTATCTATCTATCTATCTATCTATCTATCTATCTATCTATCTCTACCACTGATCTTAATGTTTGCGTGTATATCTTGAGATAGATATTATTTGAAGTGAGAACATTTGCAGACTTAAATGCCATAATTAAATCTTGATGTTTAACGAGTAATATATTGATAGACAATGCAATCACCTTAGACCTAGTATTATGTAAGCTTTTAAAGATGTTCCAGATAATTGCATTCTTAACAAGGTGAAGTTTCTTGGTTTTCTTCAAGGGTATATTTATATGAAGGATGTTCAATATTCTACAGCAGAGGTTGTATTGTGGCAAAATCACTCATATCCAAGAAAGGTTGTACCTGGAGAAATACACACCAGACAACTACAATCAACTGAATCTGGAGGAATTGCATGTTCAGCAGAAATACAGCTCTACTATGGGAGACATAATTCCTAGACTCATGACCTTTTAGTCTATAGTATCTCCATTTTATGAGGAATCACTTTCAGTTTATTAGCCCTCATCCATTCTACTTCATCAAACACTGGCCAACACATACTGTACACCCTCATTGTCAAACTCCATAGGCCAAGGTTTACCTATACATCTTCAACCCTTAACTTCACACAGCCTAACTAGAACCTAGGCTCTTTTGGGTAATGTAGTCTCTTCCAGACTACACATAGGGATAAAGACACAATGAGGAAATACGTCTCTTTGTTGGCCTCCTCAATCAGTACTACTGTCTTCCACACTACCACACTGTTCTGTTCCTTAGTTTCAGCACCATTTCCCCCCCAAGCTAGTAAGGATTATCCCTTGATGTCAAGAGGCATTGGAAAATATAAACTTCCGTGAAGCCAAGCTCAAATGACTTCAAGTAAATGAATGTTTTAAAATCAAATCTTGCCAGAAAGCAAAAAGTATTCTATCCCTGGTTCTTTTGAGAAGCTTCCCCCTCCCAACTTCACAGGTTTTTCAACCAAAGCTGTGGAGGTATCCTAACTAAGTATTAATCAGGTTTGATACTTCTTATCTTCTGTGTATGGAAAATGTCAGGCAGATGCTTACAACTTCTAAGAGACCAGTCATTAAACCATCCCGTCAACCTCACTGTGTTTGAGGTTGATACCTAAGATGGATAAAAATGGAATCAGTAGGTGATAGGCAAAACAAATGCATCTTATTCACATCCATAGAAACTAAGTAGAACCTATTTAATATAACATTATTGAAAATATATGTGTGAGAATGACTTTTGGTTTCTTATATGTAAGCTTCCAATTAAGAAAAGTGAAAATATAGCTAATTGGAAGACTCTTTGATATTTTACTTTTTTTTTCTTACTATTTCAGTTACTTTTGACTTTAAAAAGTACTTTTTTCAGTTACTTTTGACTTTTGCCTAGCATGGAAAATAAGCTGCTTTTATTAAAAAATATATGCTACATTCTCCATATATGGAGGGAGGGGAGGAAAGAAAAAGAGAAAAAGCAAAAACTTCCCTCCTTGTAAAAAAAAAAAAGGCCTATGATTATCAATGTGCTTTAGATTTCCTTGTGATTGTTACTTGAAATGTGGCTTGTGTCCTTTATATAAATTATTATTTTTGTAGCTTGAGAACTTGTATTTCAAGGTTGTCACTTCAAATTCTGGAAAATATCTCACGGCTGAAATAGGCATGACTTTAGGAAAGACCATTTTTCCATACATTTTCTGTTAGATTCCATCCAAGATGCTGAAATGAATATTTTATTACTTTTTCTGTCACTAGTATTGATGGTATTGAAAACCTGAAAGGGCCAATATGATGAAAATCTTGCTCCTATGATATAATGAACAGCTATGAAAACACATTGCAATTAGCTACAATTATTTAGTAATAATAATTATTTATTAATTTAATAATACTTTAAAAACCTGAACCATATTATGTTTGAAATTTGGAGAATGAAATCATTTGTGAGAATGAATATATGCTAATATAATTATAATGCTAATATAACAGCATTATCACTCTATTTGCTTTTCAGAAGCTTTTGCTTCAATATTTTGTAAATAGTATCATATTATAATTTTATCCAAGTTATAATTTTATATTATAATTTTATATTATAATTTTATCCAAGTTAATTGCCACCCCCCCACCCCTAGGGAGGGGTGGGGGGATGGCGATTATGGTTAGGGAAGGTCTTGAGCCAAAGGAGACCACGATCCCTCAGACGACCGGGTGCAATCTTTGCCTTTTGCATATCTACTCTAAAGACTTAGAGGTCTAAGTCTTAACAATGTAGGATGGATTGATACCCATGTATATTAAGCTGATATGGTGGTGGTTAGCTGGGTTGGTTTCATCCCTCTTCTGTGGCCAGTAAGTCCGTCTCTATTCTGCAATATGCTAATAATGTTGTAATCATATTTTTTTCAAGTACAGCTGTAATTCAGCATTCATGCATTAGCACCCCATTGCCAATCTGCAATGCTAGAAATCAATCATTTGATAACCACAGTGGTTGTAATCAACTTGTAGTGTGCTAAATATTCCCATGTCTTTAAAAAATCAAGTTTATTGGCATCTTCTAAGAAGAAACAAATAATGAATTCCCAGGCTTATTTATTGTGAATTCATTCACCAGTCTGCATCTTTCAAACCTTCAAGGTAGATCATGTTAGGAAACCAAAGTTATGAATGTTAATACTTTCATTATAAGGTGACAGAATCTTGAAACTTTGAATATATTTCCTCCCTCCCTTTTAACTTTCTGAGAACTAAGGAGGTTCATATTTGAAACATTTTTCCCCAAAATACATTTTTGCCTGAATTCAGATTTCTTTTATCTATCCATTGTTTGCCTGTTCCTCAAAGTTATTCTCTCTGTCCATTACAGTATCCATGATATGCTTAGATGAAGCCTGCAAAGCAAAAAAAAAAAAGTCTGTGTGTATATGCATACATACATACATACATACATACATACATACATACATACATACATACATACATACATACATACTGTACATAGGTAGTCTTTGACTTAAAACAATTCATTTAGTTACAGTCCAAAGTTAGAATAGCACTGAAAAAAGGGACTTGTGACCATTTGCCATACTTACTTACTTACTTACTTACTTACTTACTTACTTACTTACTTACTTACTTATTTATTTATTTATTTATTTATTTATTTATTTATTTATTTATTTATTTATTGTTTACATTTCTATACCGCCCTTCTCCCTTCCGGGACTCAGGGCGGTGTACAGGCAACAATAAAATCACAAGTAAAAAACATAGAAACCTTTAAAAATACATTAAATGATAAATAGCCTGTCTTAAAACCTTGTTAAAATCCCTGCTAAAAAACCATTCAAAACTATACCATTTAAAACTATGCCAGTTAAAAACTATGCCAGGCCGGCCGCACAAAATAAATAAGTCTTCAAGGCCCGGAAAAGGCGCAGGTCCGTGGTTGTCCGTAGGTCAGGGGGTAGGTCATTCCAGAGGGCAGGAGCTGCCACAGAGAAGGCTCTCCCCCTAGGGAGAGCTCTCCCCCTAGGTGCCGTCGGCCAGGCAACATTGCCTGGCCGACGGCACCCTGAGGAGGCCCTCTCTGTGGGAGCGAACTGGACGGTGGGAGGTATTTGGTAGCAGGAGGCGGTCTTGCAGATAACCAGGTCCCTTGCCATGGAGCGCTTTGAAGGTGGTTACTAATACCTTGAAGCGCACCTGGAAAGCCACAGGCAGCCAGTGCAGCTCGCGCAGGAGAGCTACACTTACAATCATTGCAGCATCACCAGGGTCCAAAAGTTAGATGCTTGGAAACCTGATTAATATTTATGATTCTGGGCTTCCGGTTCCGGCTCCAGCAGCGACGGGCGAGCCTAGCGCTCGCTCGCCGCTTTGTTGCCTTTTCTGCCCCCCCACGGGGGCGAGACGCTCCGGTTACCGGAGGTCTCCCGTAGGGTCGGCTCGGAGAGGACGTTCTTCCTCACGGCGGTGGGGAGAGCGCTCCCCTCCGCGACCTAGGTGAGGAGGAACATGCTGCGGGGGGTTCTCCCTTCGCCAACGTCTGTCGGCGCCATTCACTTCAATGTAGAGGGCTGAGCGGAGAGATCGGAAGGTCTGCCGAGGCTTCAGCTGCGAGGGAGAGTGAGTTTAAAAAAGACTTTTTTTCCTTGCTGCCAGCCAGGCTGAACGGACTGGGAGGGGGGTGTTTGTTTCCAAAAAAAACCCCTCGGACTTAAGTGGCACTTTAAAATGGCTTCTCTGGAAGAGAAAGCGGAAATCTTAAATCCGGACTGTCTCTAACAAGGGAAAGTGGTATGCGGCTACTTGCAACATTGTTTCTAGGTCTGGCTGGATAAAAAAAAATTGTTTTTCTACTCTCTCCTCTGGGCTCTGAGATGGGCGGTGGAAGGTGGCTTTTCTTTGTCCCTGCCTGATTATTTCAACTATGGAAAATTCCCAGCGTCTCTTTACAATTGGGACTCTCTCTGGATATTGATGAAGAATTTTTCTCTTGCTGGATTTGTGATTTCCTTTCTGGAGTACCTTCGCTATTATAACTATTGAGTTGGAAAATTGTCTCTCTCTTGGTTCCTGAATTTTACAACGTTTCAACCTTGATCAGAACTTTTGGCTCCCGGTTAGTCTCACCAACCCCACCCTGAAAACGCCATTTTGGTGGCATTGACTTTAACAGTTAATCATGGCTCAAGAAACAGCACTGGCAAGTTTAGAACAACGGATGGCTTCTCTTGAAACTGTTATACAAACTTTGGTAAAAGAAATTCAGGCCCAGAGGGCAGAAAACATCAATTTCAAGAAGGAGCTATTGGATACACGGAAGCAAGTGCTGGAAAACACACAGAAGACTGAAGAATTGGAAGGGGGGTTGGTGGGGGTTAAGGGAGAGATTAAAAATGTTATTAAAGAGGTTGGGGAAACAAATGGGCATGTGTCTAGGATAGATATGGAAAGAATGACACATTTTTTGAGATTTCAGAACGTTCTTGAGGAATCTGGTGAATGCCTCCCTGATCTTATGAGCACACTTTTAGCAGACTATTTACAAAAACCTAAAGATGAGATCAGGGGGGACATTGACCTAGCCTACAGAATTAACTCAGCATATGCCAGGATAAATGAAGTGCCTAGAGAGATACATGTGAAATTTGTTAGAAGGTCAACCAGAGAGGAAATCCTGAAAGTGCAGAGAGGTAGTCCATTAATTTACCAACAAAAAGAGGTTGCTATCTTGAAGCAGATCCCTAGAAAGATTCGAGAAGCAAGGAGGGAATTTTCCTTCTTGTCAAAAATTTTATTTGATCACGGGATTTGGTTCAAGTGGGTGACACCCGAAGGGATGCTGGTGTTCTGGGAAGGAGGAAGAGTGAGGATTAAAACAGTTGTTGAGGCGGAAGCCTTTCTTAAAAAACATTCCTCTGCCCTGGGGGAAGATCCAGGGGGGACGGAGGGGGCCGCGGCCCCGCCCGCTGGGGGCCAGGGAGGAGAAAAAGAAGATACAATAGCCAAGAGACTTAGATCGAAAAAATAACTTTGCCTTGATTTTTCTGAACAATTTTGCATAATATTTTATCTGGATTTTTGTAAATGTCTGACAGCATGGAATTGAGAATTTAGGTATATGTACTTGCTTTTACCTTGTAGTGTTATGAAAAATGTTTTTTTTTTGTTATTTTATACTTTGTATTTTGAGGTCTCGGAAGGACCGACGACTCTGACGTGAATGCTCTCAAAATTTCTTTGTATCCCTTACCCTATCCTATAGAAAAAATGTAAAACCAATAAAACTTTTTCAATATAAAAATATTTATGATTCTAATTATGATGGTCCTGGGGTCATGTGATCCCGTTTTGTGACCTTCTGACAAGCAAGATCAATGGGGAAGTCAGATTCGCTTAAGAACTGTGTTACTAAATTAACTAGCACAGTGTTATCAGTTGTGGCAAGAAAAGTAATAAATTGGGGCAAAACTCACTTAACAAGTGTCTTGATTAGCAACAGAAAATTTGGGCTGAATTGTGATTATTTGATGACTTTAGGAACTTTATTAAAATATTTGTATAAAAGAATAAAAATTAACACAAACTAATATAAAGGAAAGAAGAAAAAGAAGTCAAAAAGGTCAAAAGAAAAAGAAAAAAAGTTGAAGAAGAGAAAAGAAATGAGGGTAAAACCAAAAAGCAACTTTTGATATTTTTCACTGCAGTTCTAAGTCCATTTTAACTTGTCTCACTAGAGATATGCAAATGTGTAATTTATGCATATCTTGGGTGCTTCTATAAGCTAAAAACCAGGTCAGAACTGTACAAATGGGTCCTGTTATTTGTTTCATATTTTGGGTGCTTCCATAACCTAAAAACCAGGTCAGAACTGTACAAATGTGTAATTTTGGCATATTTTGGGTGCTTCCATAACCTAAAAACCAGGTCAGAACTGTACAAATTTGTAATTTATGCATATCTTGGGTGCTTCTATAACCTAAAAACCAGGGCAGAACTGTACAAATGTGTCCTGTTATTTGTTTCATATTTTGGGTGCTTCCATAACCTAAAAACCAGGTCAGAACTGTACAAATGTGTAATTTTGGCATATTTTGGGTGCTTCTATAACCTAAAAACCAGGTCAGAACTGTACAAATGTGTCCTGTAATTTGTTTCATATTTTGGGTGCTTCCATAACCTAAAAACCAGGTCAGAACTGTACAAATGTGTAATTTTTTTCATATTTTGGGTGCTTCAAAAACCAAAATACAGTACAAGGTGAGAACTGTACAAATGTGTCTTGTAATTTTTTTCATATTTTGGGTGCTTCTATAACCTAAAAACAAGGTCAGAACGGATTAACCGGATTTACATTGAACCCTATGGGAAACTGTGCCTCTCTTCACGACCAATTCTGTTCGCGAACAGAGTCAGTTCAATAATCACGACCAAAAAACAAGGTCGGAACGGATTAACCGGATTTACATTGAACCCTATGGGAAATTGTGCCTCGCTTCACGACCAATTCGGATCGCGACCAGAGTCAGTTCACGAATTAAGTTCGTGAACCGAGGTACCACTGTACCATATTACTCTCACTTCTCTAATTTAGCCAGTCCAACCATCAAAATCATAAATCAGAAGATCATTTTTTCTTCAATTTTATGCAAAAAATCATGAGGTTTTAGTCATCAATAAATATAGATAATGTATTTTTCTAATTAAAGAAGCCAATTTATTTCAAGCTACTCTGTCATCTTCAACCAATCTCTCCATAGTGAATAGTGTTGAATCTTTCTATCTGTTGCTGCACTGAATATATATATATATATATATTTCCATGGCTTTTTTCCTAGCTGTTTATCCATTAATCCTAAAAGGAAAACTTCCGACGTCAATTGAAAATTGATCTTTAAAATCCTGTGTATCAAATAAATGTTGATCTTGCAAAGAAACAGTACCAATACTTCCAAGCTTTATTAAAAAGAACTTTATACTTGTATCGTTTATTAATCCCATCTCACATTGGCAGGTTCTCCACTCACTTGTACCAACACTGAGGCACAGGCTCCTGAGATGCTCTTATTATTTTTGGAGATCAGAGTTAATCTCAACTGTAACTACAAAGTATTCAAACCACTTTCGTATGCAATCCTATACTACCTATTAAATGTCTTAAGATTCAGAAGTCTTCAGAAATGTAGCCAAACTTTTGCATCCTTACTATGCCAATTAAAAGTTTTTGAACCTGATCATTTTTCTAGGTAGGACATATGTTGTATATCGGGCATGTATAATTTTTTTTATTCTTAATATTATTCTATGCTGTGTAATGTATTTTTAAAACTTCTGTAAGTTTGATCTACAAGTATATATTTTAATGAGCTAAACTTGCTAGGATGAAAATTACCCATATTAAGAGTCAGAATCTAAAAATTACTCACATTAGAATTAGAAGTTTTTTTGTTCAATTGAGCATAATACATCTCACCAAATTTAAAAAAAACAACACCTTTCCTGCTTTGAAGGGCCTCTCCATCTTCAGGAATAGATTTTAAAGATATGAAAGGAGTTAAAGGGGGAATGGCAAGGATACTGCAAAATTTCCATTCCCTCCCCACTCCTGGGGGAAGGATATTGCAAAATCTCCATTCCCACCCCACTATGGGGCCAGCCAGATGTGGTATTTGCTGGTTCTCTGAACTACTCAAAATTTCTGCCACTGGTACTTGAGAACCTGTCAGAAGCTGTTGAATTTCACCCCTGCTATGATGGCTACTTTTGTGACATAATGGAAGAAGAAGATGGACAAAAAAACTTAAATCCAATCTGAACATCTGGCTGGCTGTGCAACAAACCATGATAAATGTCTTAAATTTGTCATGGTTCATATTGGCCAAACCAGCAGTTCATAACTGGCAATATAAAGTGTCCTTTGGTTCAGGAGGGAACTAGATAATTTATGAGCTTCTTTGAGAGGCGCACAATGCTGGGGAAAGTAGAAGGAAAGAGAAGAAGAGGATAAAAAGGTAAAGGCAAAGGTTCCCCTTGCACATGCGTGCTAGTCGTTCCTGACTCTAGGGGGCGGTGCTCATCTCCTTTTCAAAGCCGAAGAGCCAGCGCTGTCCAAAGACGTCTCCGTGGTCAATGACTCAATGCCGAAGGCGCACAGAACACTGTTCCCTTCCCACCAAAGGTGGTCCCTGTTTTTTCTACTTGCATTTTTTACGTGCTTTCGAACTGCTAGGTTGGCAGAAGCTGGGAGAAGCAACAGGAGCTCACTCCATTAACGGCGCTAGGGATTCGAACCACCGAACTGCCGACCTTTCTGATCGACAAGCTCAGCATCTTAGCCACTGAGCCATTGCGTCCCTTTTAAGACGAGGCTAGCCAGTAATAAAATGGCTGGTCCTTGGACAGCAAAGGTGACCAATAAGTTTATTAAAGTTTAGTTTATTAAGCAAGCACTAGAGTGCATAACACCAGACATGTCACTGGAAGGGGGGGGAAACACAAAACTGTATCTCACTTATTTTGTCCTTGTCATATGGGGGAAATTCACCAGAGAAAGTCATTATGTTGAAAAGAGTTAGCGGTAAAAGGAAACCAGGCCTTCAAAGAACACGGTGGCTGGACACCATCAAACGCCACCATGTCTCCCCTGGTCCTTCTTTTTATTAAACTGGACATACCCAGTTCCTGCAACCGAGACTAAAACATATGAAGAACGGTTGAAGGAACTGGGTAGGTCTAGTTTAATGAAAAGAAGGACCAGGGGAGACATGATAGCAGTCTTCCAATCTCTCAGGGGTTGCCACAAAGAAGAGGGAGTCAAGCTATTCTCCAAGGCACCTGAGGGCAGAACAAGAAGCAATGGGTGGAAACTAATCAAGGAGAGAAGCAACTTAGAAGTAAGGAGAAATTTCCTGACAGTGAGAACAATTAATCAGTGGAACAGAAGTTGCCTCCAGAAGTTGGGAATTCCCCAACACTGCAAGTCTTTAAGAAGATGTTGGATAGCCATTTGTCTGAAACGGTATAGGGCTCCCTGCCTAAGGAGGGGGTTGGGCTAGAAGACCTCCAAGGTCCCTTCCAACTCTGCTATTGTATTGTATTGTAAGATGACATTCTGTCTTTCTCTTTGCAACTGAAACATTGTTATGGTTCTTGGAAAAGTAAGAAAAGGAGAAAAATACAATCCTTGATTGTATAAACAGTGGCATTGAATCAAGATCATGTGAAGCAACCTGGAATGAAGGAGAAACTTCTTAATACTGAGAAAAAAATAACCAGTGGAAAAGTTTGCCGTCAGAAGTTATAAGGTGCTTCATCACTGGAGATTTTAAAGAAAAGACTGGACAACCACTTATATGAATTATGAAAAGGGCCTCTTGCTTGAGAAGGGAGTTGCACTACAAGACCTCCAAGGTCCCTTCCAGTTCTAGTCTGTGTCAACTCATGAAGTCTTCTTGACATGCTCTCGAGTTACCATAAGCAGTGAGATGGGGAATCAAACAATGCATGAACTTC